>OZ020484.1:31577973-32295310 GCA_963971405.1 Psococerastis gibbosa
CTACACGTACGAGTACGATCTGGCACTCGTCCGGCTGGATTCCGCCCTAGAGTTCCAGCCACACATTAGTCCGATCTGCCTGCCCGCGTCGGACGATCTTCTGATAGGGGAAAATGCGACTGTTACCGGTTGGGGTCGGCTTAGTGAAGGGGGAACGTTACCGTCGGTACTTCAGCAGGTTAGTACATTGAAATGATTATTGTGATGATTCCAAGGCCGTAGCCAGGATTTTTTTTCGGGGGGGGGGGGGTTCTTAAATTTCATTGTTTCATTGGATATTACATAGTAGTTTTTATTTTTCCTCTCAAAATCCGATTCTATCTAGTGTCAAGCCATTTCATTTCGGGGGGGGGGGGGGGGGGGGTTGAACGCCCATGAACCCCCCCTCTTGGCTACGGCCTTGGATGATTCAGCGACTTCGATGGCAAGGTTGCAGCGTGCTAGTACTTGTCCGAGTATGTACACACCTTGCGGTCGGAGACGTGTCGCAACTCGATACAAGTACCTATTAGGTTACTTAGAGAGGCGATTGAAGAGGTTAATCGGATACATTCATTGAATTGTTTGTATGCGATTTAACCTTTTTTTAAAAGAAAAGAAAGGTCCGGGCTAATCTGAAAGCGTATTTTCAAAGGTTTCATGAACATCTGCGGTCGAAGTCTTCAGTGGTGCGACGTAACTTCTGAGATAGCATCTCATATATAGGTGAACATTTCTTCAATAAAAGTGGCTATAGGTAATTATAGCTCGACGATTGATATTTGCTCTAAAATTTGATGTCCTTCCCCAAACAACTAGTTCGATTGCCATTAAAGACTTTCTTTATAATTTATCAGTATTCACCGGAAATTGAAAATAAAAATATCTGAGTTTTCATAGTTAAGAAAGAAGCATTCATTCCAATTCGCATGCAAACTTATGAAAACTTAGTTAATTATAACTGTCATCCTAATTAGAGCGTTTCCAGGAAAGTGGCCTCTTTATAGCTGACAACAACAAAGAACTTCCTAACTAGCTGATTGATAACTAGCTACAGTAGATACAAACTGGAAAACTTCATATTCTTCTCTAAAGGTACTCGAGTTGCAAACTCGGGAGCGACTTTTTTATTTTTAATTATAAAAACGTTTAATCTTGTACAAACAATTCAATGAATGCATCCGATTAACCTCTTCAATCGCCTCAATACGTACCTAACCTAATAGGTACTTGTGTCGATTTACGACACGTCACCGACCGCAACGTGTGTAGAGACTCGCACAAGTACAAGCACGCTACCACCTTGCCGTCAAAATCGAAACCAAATCTTAACATACATAATATGTAACTCGTACATACCGTAACACCCCCTTTCCGCCTCAGCGTTCATGTTTCACTCACATTGAATTTTGTTGGTAATAGCCTATAAAGTTAATATAAGTTAATGCCTGCGTATAACAGTATATAGGCTACGTATATACTGTATATGAATTCCTCACACCCAAGCGAGAATAAATTCATTTTACTATCTGACAGCTATTGGCGGCGATTATCCCTGACAATAACAAACAACCGAGGAATAGTCTGTTAAGAGCCTGTCAAAGCGCGCAGACGACTGCTGTACGACCAAAAAAAAAACCCTCATCAAATTAAAATGGATTGATTCAAATTTTTCTTTTGTGTTACGTAATCCATTTACCCCCCCCCCCTCCCCCCTTTTCCCTCCATTCTGTTATTCAGGTGGAACGCTATATTACCAGCTGATTGTTTACCTCCATGGGGAGATCCAGCGCCATTGTTCTGTGACTAAACGTTTCATGGGGTTTTCATTGTTGTTGAAATATACATGACAAATTCATTTTGAATGTATGCACGAATCGTTTCACATTGCAGGACGTTTTCAAATTGTTTTACCTTTTTTTTTATTAAGTGCTGTTAAGTGACCATGTAGCACAATTTGCTGTGGGCGATATTATTGGTCGAGAGGTTTTTTTTTATTTTCATGGTCCACCTGCCACGTCAAACTTCAACCAATTGTAGCTTCAGTCAATTTATACGTCATCTTTCAAACAAGATGGTTATCCATAGCTCAGTCAATCAAATCAATGACTCTGCGGTGGTAACCCCGTGTAAGTGGGTGGTTCCAGCCATGAGCCCAATACAGTCAATATGTAAGCTTGTAAGATTGCCACCCTCAAGATTCAGGTGATCAACACTTTCCGCAGTTGTGACCCAAGTGCATAGAACTTCTGCGCATCATGTATGTTGTTATTTTTGCCTGGCCATCAGAAGGAAATTTCAAGCCTGGTCGCATTAATTCCATAATGATTTCATCTAATCTATTTTATTGTCGTCGCTTTTGACCATTCAGATTATGCCTTGCCGACAGGATAAGTTGTTGCAAAATGTCTTCTACTTGTCCTAATATTTGTAATTTGATTTTTTATATTGATATTTGATTTTTACACTTATACACGTAAGACTTGTACAGTATATCCCCCTCCAAGTGTCTCATAGAAGCGCATTGTTACATCTAGTCCTATATATTCATGTTTCAGCAGAAACATGGTAGCAGCATGTGTTGCAATTTATAATTGGAGAACTAACAATTTAAATTAAATGTAAATATCTATCGCGTGGAGCTGTGGACTTTGCAATGGACAATTTGTTTTGTTTGTAGGAAATTGCCAACGACAAAGATTTTAATGGGAATTCAAGTTCAGTGATGGAATTGCTGCAACAGTGGAACTAGAAAAATTTCAATTTAATTTAATTTCGCTGCAAATATTGCACACTCGCACATAAGTTCAAAAAAAAGGATGCAAACAGTATATTGGGTACACAATACCGCTGGGGGTTCCTATTCAAATTATTTACTATTCTATGGTGAAATGGTCGGAAATGGTTCGGATTTATCCTGACTGTAGACTACTGGAGAGGTTGAGGTTCGAACCACGACATGAAAGCAAAATATTTGTGCTGGACCACCCAACTCTAATGGAATACCTATAACTTACCTTCTTACCTACTTATTGGTAGGAGAAACACAGTCGGGCATTTTGCTGACCTTACAACATTCCAAATAGAGCAGTGGTCAAGAGAGAGGATACTTTACTAGTTGATTTTTATTATCATTAATTATTATTATTATTATTATGGAGAGACAATTATGGAGAGAGATTAAACAAAGTACTTATACCAAAGATATTAAATGAACTTCCTCCACAAATGAAAAAATTTGAACAAATGGGTGAGTTAAAAGCGGGTCTAAGAAGATGGCTGGTCAATGGGAGGTAATAATAATAAAAAACTGACTATTAACATTAAAATAACAAGTAAAAAAATAACAATAAAAATAACAATAAAATAAACATTATAAATAAATAACAAAAATAAATGATTAAGCCTTGTTTGGCAGCACTGTATGAGTCTTTTGTCCCAAATAAGCGCTAGCTTGGGGATTCGGGATGGTATTATTATATATTGTATTTTTGTAATATATGCTCCATGTCCAGGGAATACTGGACAAGGAAAAGAAGAAGAAGAAAGAATTATTATTATTATTATTATTATTTACACATTGAGACAGAATATTCCTATAACACATAAAAAGTATGACAGACGCTTCGATGAATCAGTTTTACCACAGATATTTAACAAATTGCCACTTAAACTAAAAGAATTGAACAAAATAGGGAAAATAAAAAAAGATATAAAAAAATACTTAATTTCAATAACAGACTATTAGCCATTTTATTATACATTTAATTTCATATATATTTTTATATTGTATATAAATTTTATTATATATATAACGATATCATCCTTCAGAGTTCAGAGGGATCTCATTCATTGCCAGAAGGCTAGAGTGAGTACTCTATAATGGTTTATTATTATTAATTATTAATTAAATTTTATATCTTGCAGTGCCACTGCACTAAGATCGCTCGATAAGTGGAAGCTTGAACGTGATAATTATACTATTGTACAAATTATTTTTTTTTGAAGATATGCGCCTTACAATCAATACAATACAATATATAGGTATTTCAGTTAAATTATACAATACAAGTAAAGTATAAGATAAAATCGTCAGAGTATAAAATAAAATCGTCACCTTGTCCGGGGTTACTGGTCAAGGAAAAAAGTGAAAAATGAAATGAATATTATGGATTTTTAATAACATGGGATAACTATTATTATTGCTGTTATTTTCCTATCCAATGCGTGCTTTCAGCATTTATGCTTTAAAGAAACCCTGTCAACATGGCGGGGGGAGTGTTTGTTAACTTGAGGTCCTTGGGGCAGACTACTTCACCTCAGAGAGAAGGAGAGTTGACTGACAGGGTGGACCTCCTAATTATAGTGGATTCCGAACCACTTCGGGAACATGGTAAGGTCACACGCTTAAATCGGAGGGGAACAGGACTCGACACGCACATAGACTGACCGGTATAGTCTCAGCGCGTTATCATGTCCCACCATGTTCACCTGCCAACGCTGCACACACTACCAAGTTTGTAGCAGTTTGGAACAGGCTCTGTTGTTGTGGATTCAACTTGGTATGGCCGAGGGCAATTATTGTAGTCAGGAGTCACTCTTTTCCCCTACCGATGTAGGTGAGGTACTCATGTCGGCTGGGAAGACAAATGACCAGACAGAAAACATTACCATTCATGTTGAATCTCGAACCTCGACTTTCAGTTGCCCAGTCTAGCTCTCTACCGACTGAACTACTCCTAGCCATTTGAGTAGTGAATACCTCTGCTCAATTGCTTTGCTCAATTTTATTTTATGTTTCTCCGGATAGTTTTGTTTTTGCAACAAGTGCAAATTTGCGGGGTTTTGGTACAAACGTGCTCAACATTTAGCCGTGCTTTACATAACAATGCAATTTGAGGTCATGTAATTTGATTTTACCATGCTTTTAACGCTTCAACATGTACATTTGAAAAATTAAGGTCCCGGGTTTCTATTGTTATTTCAGTTCTTCTAGCTTAAAGTAAATAGGTCAAGTAGGTACCTGCCTTGAAATTTTCTAATTTCAGCAAATGAGCTCAATGCATTTAAGAAAATGTTTATTTTACTACGTAATGAACTGAAGAGTTCTGCTCGTATAAATAATTAAATGGAACATATATTAAAGGGGTAGTTACTATAATTAACAATTAAATAAAAAAACATAGACCTTATGGAAACGGAATACATTCGTATGGGGAACAGCCATACTGCAGGTGCCCAAAATAAAATATCGCATGAAATATTGATCGTAGAGCTGTCAAAATTATCACATCCCTTAGAAGAAATACTCCTCAACATTTTGATATAATGATAGGTGACTGTTTCTAACACCAATTGACCACAGGTAATTTGAACTTAGTTTCTTAAAAGTTATCGACGGTACAGGAGTTCAAAAACTAGCTGTAGCCTATAGCGGTAAGTGACCCATACACAAAACACATACCGAAAGGTTGGAGAGCATTTTTTCTAATAGGTATGACATTTTTGATAGCTCAATCAGACATACTCTATGTCTTGCCACATTTAATTAGACACATACCTTGTGCTATTATATTTAAAAAAAATGGATATTGTATAATACTCTCATTTTACTTTTTAAGTCTCAACTTTCCTGACGAGTACACCCAATGACTTTAGTTGTATTACGCTATAGAACTAGTCTAGTATAGCTTGTAAAATAATAGTACTTAAAAGTGGAATTTGTAGTGGATTGGAAGGAGTAATTCTTTTAGAAAGTCACATGATTCCTAATTCGATATTAGGAGGTAAGCTAGAATGAAAGTAAAAGTATGCTATGTTTAAAGGAAATATATTAATTAAATAAGTCGAGATATAAGATAAAAACCATATTTCCCCTAAAATATTCTTTACATAAATAAAACCTATTCTTATACCTATACAAGGAATGAAGAATGTCAGTGACTGTCTGTTTTACATACCATCTGCAGATCCAATGGCCTTTTCAGTGAAAATAAGATTATATACCACTACACTGACTGTAAAGAATTATACTAACCTTTTTATGTCTCTTTCTTTTTTCAGGTATCAGTACCAATTGTAAGCAATGACAAATGCAAGTCAATGTTCCTACGGGCGGGCAGGAATGAATTTATCCCTGACATTTTCCTTTGCGCCGGCTATGAAACCGGGGGGCAGGATTCCTGTCAGGTAAGCTACCCCTAAAAGGACATGCAGACTCCAACCTTCACCCGAAAGGTTGTTGGTTAGAGTCCGACACATACGGTACTACATGTTCTGGCCATGCTTCGGTCCGGAGCCTTCCTGACTATAAGAGAGGGCTTTATAGCCCCAACTCCGCTAGCTTGGCTTAGTAATACAATAGAACAAAAATTCAACATTTATTTATTTATTTAATATCAAATTGTATCAGTTATTAATAATGTCTAGGCCTACTTTACTTTTTTATTTTTTATTTTTATTTTTTATTTTTTAAAGGTTAATCGCATACAAACAATTTAATGAATGTATCCGATTGACCTCTTCAGTCGCCTCACTAAGTTACCTAATAGGTACTTGTGCCGAGTTACGACACGTCTCCGATCGCATGGCGTGTAGAGACTCGCACAAGTACAAGCACGCTACCACCCGGCCATCGAAGTCGATTTACTTAAATTCTACGTTTTTGGGGATATGGGGGGCGGAAAATTGGCACCCAAAACTCTAATCCTTAATTTTTTAAATTTACTAAGCAAGTTATTAAAAGTATTCACGTTATAGAAGACTATTTAAAACACATCGTACTATAAGGAATTTCTAATTGTCTGTGTTATATATACTTTTTCCATGAACTTTACTGGGGGAAATTTTAGTTCCCAGTATTTAACTATCATGAAAGAACTGCTCTGCCTAAAATTAAAATTATCTGAAAATATGACGTACAAAATAGTCTTGAATAGAACAATTAATCTGTATTACTTTGTATTGTATTAATATCGGTAATACTTGCTCGGTAAATTTCAAACAGAACATCCGATTTTTGGTGCCTATTTCATACGTACGACGTCAAATCAAGTATCAAATCAAATCGAATACCATCCGCTTCGTTGTAAAATAAGTTATCAAAGGAATTACTACTGTTGTGATAAAGCCATCAATTAGATGCCATAAGTGGAACGCGAAATGTTCCATCCATTTTGATTCATGTAAGTCAGTTACCGTCAGCAATAACTTACATTAAAGAGTTGAGGAACATTAACTCCAATTTATGGGACTTCCTGTGAAATTTTTTTTCACAATGAGCATAAAGTGGGAATGTCCGTTTTATCTTCAAATGATTTCAACCATGTTGTTAATGAGAAAACCGCTATAAGTTACTGTCATAATGGACCTTAACAGCTTTTTTAGTCAATTTGGTGTTGAAAATTTATAAAGCATTGTGCAATTAAGTAGGTAGCTTCAGATCTGTTCAGTTAGATATAGTTTTGCAGTTGTGCTAACCTGTCTAAATATTTGAGTATTTTCAATGAAAATAATGCTGAGAAACAAGTTAAATTTGCAGACAATTGGCGTAGAATGGTAGATGGTAACGTGATGCCCCGTAAATTTAGGGATCACAGGTTTGAGTCCTACATAGGCCCGTACCAGGATTTAATTTTTTTTTTGGGGGGGGGGGCGGGCAAGAACAAATGTTTTTATAAATGATAGGTACATCTGCAGTGATTTTAGTTGTTTTGGCTAAAACTGTTACATTATTTATTATTTTTTATCAAATTTAGGGGGGACCATGGCCCCCATAGCCCCTCCCCCTTGGGTACGAGCCTGACTCCTACATTGTCCAGTTTTTTCTAGATTCCCTATTTTCGGATATACATACAGTAATAAGGTCTTAATATTACTCCTAATTATCATTTGCACTTCGCTTATAAGCCTCTTTCAAAACAGACAGACGCAGTCGTATTTAAAATATTGTGCTATGAAAAAAGCCAAGTTGCGGTCTTTTGCATTTGTACGGGGGAGTAGTTAGTATACAAATGTAAACATAAGGTGCCTCCGGCTGCAGGGATCCTTTCTGCTTCCCGTGGGAAAATATCTCTCCAGATAACCTGCCCCCTGCCCCACCCCACCGCCCTTACCCCCGTTAGCTTCCCGAGCAAGCATCTGAAAAACCACGTCGTTTGTCTGGGAGATGAAGTCTGGAAATTTGGTGGCGAGCGATTTCTCATGATGGAGGTCGGTTAATTCTCGAATAAGATGCCTCACGTCAAGTCGTAGATTAGGGTATCCCCTGAGAAAGAGGAATATTTATGTTTAATACAGGGTTATTTGCATCTGGATCTTGATTCTGAATGCCTGAATGAATGTTAGGAATGGGTTTCTGTCTTAACTCCATTGCCCACCATTGGCTTAGTATTAGACCTATTATTTCCATTTTTGCGAGCTTTAAATGGGCTAAGACTCTATTTACCAGGGACTTCTTCAATTTTCCCAATATTATTATTTTGATTTCCACTTGTAAATTGATACTGGTCATACCCTCGATATCAACCTATACTCTGACTACATGGAACATGCACGAGAAAAGTGACACATTTCTAAATATTGACTTTTGAGATAATTCAAATTTTAGTTCTGACCATTTTTTAGTTTTTACTTGTAGTACAATCGAGACACCTAATACTTTTGAGATGTGACAGTTTACTTGAAAGAGAAGTGTAATTACCCACATCAACGCCTGGTGCACATTCCGAATTATGTCAGTATTGTCAAACCCGAAGTAGTCAAATTTGACAATGGATCAGTGACAAAACGCAATCTTATGGAAACAAATTAAACTAGATATGTGACACTATATTCATAAAATTCGCTATATTTTCCTCGACATTTTTGTATAAATAACTCAATTTTGCAATTTTTTGAAATGTGTCACTTTTCTCGTGCATGAGCGATATATGGCTTTCCCCCCTCTTATTGTCACTTATTTCATACAGCACACAAATTCGAAGTTAGAAAATTAAATACCCTACTGTATCATGCATAAATATGATAAGATCATTTTAAACTTTAAGCTGACACCCTAAAGGTTTCGTCTAAAGTCAGATCTACGAGCTACGTACTCAAATGAAACTCACCTCAAATCACAGTATAATGGATAATTTTGTAATTAGTATGCTAACAATTTCCATATGGCAATAACTTCACAGGGGGTGTCAACATGAAAGCTCATAGTTGCCAGTGAGGCAACACTGGAAAGCGACAAGTTTCCCTGTAATGCTATTCTGTTTCGACTTAGCGGTGTCGCTGAAATAGATAAATTTCCCCCGCACTCGTATTATGACTGTTTACCCCCATCTCAGAAATGTTGAAGTCTCCTTTGTACAACCGCGCGGCGTTGCAAAATACCACAAATTATTTGCCAGTCACTTCAGAATGTTATTTAATCCCGCATTAAGCACCACCGATACGGAATATTCTCGGGCGCTTGAGCGCGCTCTTGAAAACAAATTGCAACTATTTAAATCTCGTGATAATCAGTGCAATTTTCTTTATATAAGTAGAGTTATATTGAGGGTTGGTGTTAAATGGTTATCCCTAGTTAAGCTGCGTAAAGCCGAGTTACGTTAACACTCGTGAAAATGGAAAAGTATGCTAACCAGCGTATTAGATAAACGCACTTAAGCCTTTACAGTTGGTTACTATAGCACCGAAATTAGATGATATGGAAAAAAAATGGTTCAGGAAATATTTGAACTACCAGAAGGTATTATGATGGGAAATTCTTCACTCCCGCCAAAAAGTCTATTGAATTTCTGGTGGCATCTATTTCCTGCATTCAGTGGTCGAAAAATACGTGGCAAGCACCACCAAAAATTAAGACAGCGAGTGTCCCATCTATGTGGAACTTTTAACCTTTCACTAAGACTATTTTTTTTTGCGTTCCAGGGTGATTCAGGGGGACCCCTACAGGTGAAAGGAAAAAATGGCCGCTACTTCTTGGCGGGCATCATCAGTTGGGGCATCGGTTGTGCTGAGGCCAATT
Organism: Psococerastis gibbosa; assembly: GCA_963971405.1. Lineage (NCBI taxonomy): Eukaryota > Metazoa > Arthropoda > Insecta > Psocodea > Psocidae > Psococerastis > Psococerastis gibbosa. Next base: position 31,587,971 of record OZ020484.1, read on the forward strand.
TACCAGGAGTCTGCACAAGAATATCCAAATTTGTCCCGTGGATTTTGGAGAATGTCACGTGATACTAATATGAAGGCAAGTTTATAAGAAGACCATGTCAAAGGCAACCCTTTGGCTTTGGTACTGTAGCGTATTCAATTTACAGTGTTATAAGAACGTAAATTGTGGTGACTACCGTGTTAAATGGTTATCAGAGACAAGGTCTTGTTATAATAAATTGTCCTTCAAGTAAGCCTGTGGACAAGATTACGAAGGCTGAAAAAAAAAACCCGGTGAATTTTGTTACTTATTGTTCACTATATTAGTGAGATCACACTGAAAAATTTTGTTCTATCCAGGCCTGTACTCATGGACGATTCTCGTAGTGAATTTTAATGCAGTGGTTTCCCGTTGCCTTCTGCATTCTTATGCCGTTGACTCATCATTGAGTTCCTCTACCTTCAGGACAAGTTTCCCAACCCCAGGATAAAAGAGTGCCCTGTACAGAAACGACACGTGGCTTTTGCTTATCCCGGCTTAAACTCGGTCCCCTATCTGTTTAGTCGTCACTACACGCTTCCGTTCTCACCACGAGTAGGTAAAGATTAGTGATTTTCGTGTCTTCACCTCTGAGACCATAAGCAGTGGCGGAGCGTGCATGTAAGGCGAGCAATGCCGCATTACACAGCTTCGTTGAAATCTATAGGAAACCGCGAGCCAATAAGATTGTATGAGCATGATGTTATATCAACGGAGTCTATAAGAAAATTAAGAATCTCGTCACGTTAGAATTCAAAAGGTTTCTATTTTGTTTTGAAATGTTTACATAGAACATGATATATAAAATGACGCGTGTTTATTTTTTTTTGAACTGAAATAATTAGTTGCAAGCATTACACTGGCAATTATCTCACGCTCCGCCACTGACCATAAGACAATAATCCGAAGAACAGTTACTTTGAAGACTTCTATGCAAGGATAAACTCGGGATTGGCTTCAATAATTTACCCAACTCAGAAGCATTTGATATGGTTATTATGTATTTTAAAGTGACCGTAAAACCAAGTATCCCATTTTGAGGAAAATTATATACGGTCACATTATACAATCCTAATAAGCCTACTGGATAATCCCTTCCGAGGGCATGCTAAGTGAAATTGTCGGTGAAATATATTATGATTTGCATGGGGTTTGAAATTCCAATATGTTCCATCGGTTTAATCTATTGGAGTAATATATTGTGCAAGTAGTAATGAGATATTCCTGGAATATCATATTATCCTTCCTTTGATGAAAAATTTATTACTGATTTTCTCCCCCTTTTCATAACTTTTTTTATGCTTTGTCCATTCATTCATTCGTTCCATGTCGTATTGGTGGTGCATACCGGAATTTTAATTAATAATGTACCCAGTAGGCTCTGAGATGAAAATATTGAGAAAATCTAATACGGTATGCAATAATAAAAAATAAAAATAAAAATTCACTTACCCGCGCTAAAGCGCTAAATTTAGTTAAAATTCTAAGTTAGAATATAAAATTGACAATAGGCTTACATGTATGCCAAGAAGCAGTACCTAAAATAGAAAAGCTATTTACTGTACGTACGTTTTATTTGCAATTTAACATTTCAACTAAGTTCAATACTTTAGCTCAGGGCATTGATTACTTACCCTTGCTGATTTGAAATAATAAACACTGCCTTTTTTGTAACGAATAATTACTTTGTCCTTCGTGCACAAATCTTTCACTGCTATTCATTTCAAAATACACTTTATTGCAATTTTATAAGACCATTTCGGCTACGATTTTTTTTTAGCTTGGCTATTCAGGCTTACCAAGTACGATAAGATTTTGTGTCATTTGTAATTGGCTAATAATTAATTGTTATAAATTGTCTTGTATTCCTGTTATTTTTGGCTCAGCTTTATTTTTTTGTTGGAAGTTTTGAGAATTTATTACTGAGTTGACGAAGTCTACACTTATTAGCGTAGGCGTTATTTGTTACTGTTGTACAATGAACTGTACGATGACAGCACATATTATAATATAAATAATTGTTAATAAAGTACTATATATTCTACTATTTCTATCAGGCCAACGGCCTCACCATGTTGAATCATTTAGAGCAGAGCATGTTTCAAACTGCGGCAGCTAGGTAGTGTGCACAGCGTTGGCAGGGGAACATGGTGGGACATGATAACGCGCTGAAACTATTCTGGTCAGTCTTGGTCACTTCCGATTTAATCGTGTGACTTTACCATGTTCCCCAAAGTGGTTCGGAATCCACTATAATCAGGAAGTCCACCCTGTTAGTCAACTCCCCTTTCTCCGAGGTGAAGAAGGTGAAGAGTCTGCCCTTAGGGTGCCTCAAGTTAACAAACAGACTCACTCCCCCCGCCAGGCTGACATGGTTGCTTAAAGCAGAAATGCTGAAAGCAGGCGTTAGAAACAACAACAACAACTATTTTTATCAGGTAGGTATCATAATATCCTGTAATTTTATGGTTGGTAGGTATCTTCATAAAAATAAAAGTAGTGAGAAATTCGATATTTAGATTAAAAGTAATTAACTTACCGCACCTTCAATTTTAAATACAATAATCAAGCATAGTTCACCTATTGCAGACCCACAATTATAAAAATGACGCTCTTATGTGTAGTATATATACGCAGTAGTAACTATAGTTATCTCTATATTTTTTTTATTAACCCTGTTCACTCCCAGTTTTGGTAGGTAAACTCCCATCAGGAACGCACTACAGCAGTTCTAGACAACGAGGATGGCCAGGGACCGTCTAGTAGTAGTAGTAGTGTTCGTCGGGTTAATAACGACTTAGGCCTCATATTTGGGCCCATAGAGCGACCCCGACTTGACTGTCCTATGCCAGCCCATAGGACAGTGGACCTCCTGATTGTAGTGGATTCCGAACCACTTGGGAAAGAGAGTAAAGTCACACGATTAGTTCGGAGGTGACCAGGGCAAGTCCTACTATATTTCCCTACCGGCACTGTGCACACGACCAAGTTATATGCATCTTTGAACCTGCTCTGGTCCGCTGGATTCAACTTGGTATGGCGGCCGGCTAGGGACTGTCTAAAAGAGTTGTATGCCAGGGACGTGCCTTGATACGACTTTTGACCGATCTTACCCAGGAACACTAGACATGGATATCTAGACCACCACAGTTCTTGGAGGCTACTGTTCTGGAAGCTGGAGGAACTTATTGCAGTGGAATGGCTGTCTTAGTATACTTAGTCTTGGTTTCCAAATCATCTCAAGCCACTTCTGGCGATGCGGCTCCTCATTAACGTTACTAATTTTCATTAACACTATAATTATTATTCGAATATTTCAAATTGTTAATAAATCAAAAGAACGGCATACCTGTCATGGTTGCTAGGCATCAAACATAACTTACAAGACAGATTTTCCTCTATAATTAAAATGATCCTTGGAAAAGACAGCGACACGAAGGATGTACGTGCTAGGAAAATAGAGGGTTCCGTAAGCGGTGAGGAGACGCAGCCTGATGCGCGCAACCTATTGCTGACTTCCCCGCTCACAGTTCCTTTGCACCCTCCGTCGGCAACGCACCCCACACGTCAACAGTCATGGGGTGCATCCGCGTGTATGTTTTAGCTTTGGTTTTCACGCTCGCAGCCACCGAGGCTTGCATACAGAGTCTGGACGGGTGGAAGGATGTTGGTTTGGAGGAAAGGGCCAAACGCGCCCCCATAGTGTTCCACGGGCTTGCCATAGAAGCGACGTCCGACACGGCTAATTCGTACATCTATGGCGTTCAGTTTTGGATGATTAACATTTATAAAGGTTCTGATGCAGTGGCGGAGCTGCTGAAACTGGAGCCGGGCAGTGGCGGTGTGTTTAATCTGCGGGACAGGTAAGTTCAGGTTACTTCTTATGTTTAGTTATTTTTAAGATTTGTAATGTTTGAAATATCAAAAATCCAATAAACATCCCCTAACAACTTCTTACTTATTATGTGAGCAAGCCACTAGCTATAAATGTTCAGAAAGATCTAATTTAATAAGCATTAAAATAGGCGGATGAGTATGTTTGTTCCTGTGGTTTGCGTACCCCATATGTGTAGTTTGATGCATCCATGACCGTATATTCGGTAGAAAAGCGCGCAGTGGCTTTTGCAGAATAAAACAGATGGGATCGGCCAATATGACATTTCCTGCAGCAATAGCACCACTGTGAAAGAATAACTTAACCCGGGGGAAGACTCGTATCTGCACTTGGTTAATTCATGCTTTTTCCTGTTTCATTGCTTGAATGGTAAGCTTGTCTCAGGTTGTCCATTATAGCTTGCAGCCGGTGTAGGTAGTTGACATCATGAGCGTAAAACAGACAGCCAATGGCCAAAGGTACATACCTATGTAAACAATACAAATAATGACCGAAATCCACGGAGTCGTTGGCATTGGACAAGCCAGAAGGGACCTATGGGCGACTATAAGTAGGCCTGGGTCCATAAAAAATCATTTAAAAAAACGGGGAATATTGAAACTATTTCAACAGAGTGTAAAAAGTAATCCCCACACGCATGTAAATAAAGCAGAAGACATTCAAATCTACGTCTAGTCTATAAGCAAACAATTATTTATTTATTTATTATTATTTTTTTTTTAAAGATAGGCCTAATTTACACTTATTCCCGGATTAGTTACGGTATAGTTTTGCGTTGGCACTAGAGCTGCTGAAATCTTAGGGCCATTGACCATGACTTAATTTTTCAATATGATATATATCTTATAGTTATTTTTAGTAACATATTTTTTGTGTAAGTGTGCTAAAAAGAAATCGGACACCCCATTATATACATATACTGTACGTATGCTTTTGTAGTAATTCGAATTTAAGGGAAAATTTTGATAGGGGTCGAGTCCTAGATTCTTAAATGATCAATGGTATATTTGTATGAATTAGAAGCAATGTCCCAGCGCATTTTTATGGATCGTTCTGTACGGCAGTCAGTGATAATACAATTTCGCTTCAGTTATGATCGAGAGGCATGGGATACTTGTTTTGACGCTTTCTACGGCAATGGTGAAAACCGCACACATCATTTATATTTTTCATAAAAATTTGACGATTTTTGAAAACGCGGATACTCTGTCTGATACTGTACTGATACTGAAGTGTCCGATTCCGTTCATAAGGCGGGGATTCCACCGACCGGCTAGGGCTAAATACAAAAACGGTGACGTGGTAGCAGACATTCAAGACTTAGGCGGGGTTTCCACCGACCTCGCATTGCAGAATTCAAATGACATTGACGGAAATGTTTGTTTTTCTCTATGCCATAGTTAAAATTGATCAATGATCATACAGTAAAATCACAAACAAACAAACTAAAATTAAAAAATGGCGCCATGGGATATGTTAAGTACCAACATTTTAATAGATTTCTATGAAAAGAAAAATTCTAATTTCCGTCAATGTCATTTGCATTCTGTAATGCCAGGTCGGTGGAAACCCTGCCTAAGTCTTGAATGTCTGCTACCACGTCACCGTTTTTGTATTTAGCCCTAGCCGGTCGGTGGAATCCCCGCCTTACGTAATTATGAAACCTTCAGTAGGTATAGATTTTATTTCCAACTTTACAAAAGAACATTGAACCAGCTGACCATCAAATTCCATGAACTGCAAGGAATTGTCACCCTGAACAGTTATTTTTTTCCCTTTCAGTGAACAGTAGGCCTACGCAAGGAACTGTATCTTTTCCATTGCATAGAGGAAATCGGTCACCCCCACTACGCGCTTTTTGCGCAAACACCAATATCACAGGAAATTATCAATTTATTGCTTTCCAATTTATACGTAGTATAAGGAAAGCTTTGTGACGGTCGAAATTTTCGATTCCGAGATTTCCACGGATTTACACGTTTTAAGGTCCCAGGAACCCAAAAAAGTGGTTTTTACGAAATGTCTGTCTGTTCGTCGATTTCCGGGCAAACTACTCGGTCGATTTTTATGAAATTCGGCATGTAGGTTCACAAAAATCATACCTTGAGACCATTTTTTTTTATTTTGGGCTAACTCAATTTGGGGGGGTTTTATTTTCTAAAAAACTCCAAAAAACGTCTAAAAAAATTATTTTCCCAAAACGGCTCCAACGATTTCTTTTAAATTCACATATATTTTAGTTGTTGTTAATGTTGATAAAATGCGGGGGGTCGCTTGCCCCTTCATAGTTTGCTTCTGGGGGTAAAAAAATAAAAATGACTAAATTTTAATGAAAAATGACTAAAAAATAATTTTTCTGCGACACCTTTCTATCGATGATTTCTACCTTCAGGTATGTTTTAGGTGTTAAATTGAGTAACGAAACCAGACAGGTTGCTTTCCCAGAAAAGTATTTGGTTTTGTACAAAAAAATGTTTTTTTTTTTAAATGATAGAAAATTCACGCTCAAATGCATTGCGTGCCCTGCCAGTATTGCTGTGTGGTAATGTGCAGGTCTGACCTATCTAGAATTTACCTCACTACCAGTGACGAGTGACGTCAGGCGGACAACCCCCCCCCCCCCCCCCCGAGATATCGTAAATTTAACCATAGGAAAATTATTTACCATGGAATTACTCTTTCTCTATCTACTAATTTTGATAAATTGGAAAGCATGTTCGAGTAAACTCGGACCGGTTCTATTTATATTTGTGTTTATTACATTTATTATATATTTTATATTTATGAATAACGAGTTCATGTAAAAGCTGTGCTGAAGCACATGATGTATATAGATAACGCACTTCGTACGAGGCCTTGTGGTGTAATGGTTACACGGTGCCCATCAAATCCTGCCAAGTCCAGATTTTTCTTGATTCTCTAATTTTGGGTTGCACCGAAAAATACATACTTTTTATAACTAATGAAAATGTCGCATCAGCTTGAAGAAGGAATGTTTCATGAGGTGTATCATTTCAAACACTTGTAAGGCATTTCCCTCTCCGATTTTCCTCTTCATATTTTCCCCTCTTCGATTTTTGCCCTACGATTTTTCCACCTCCAATTTTCCTCCTCCGACATTGTCTTAAAATAAACTGAAATCAGAACAGAGTCCTTGTCTTTCACTTCAGCCCCCTTCCACACCCACTTAACTTGAAACAATTTATATGACAAACCGCGAGAAATTCAACTCTTATTATAATAGCACCCCACACCGGTCCCATAAATTTAAAGGCACTTCACGTGCGCCCTACATTCAAAATTCAGTCATTTTTTAGTCTTAAAGTGTAACCAAAAGTCCCAATGGTATTTCCTGCAGCTTTTTCTTCTTGACATCAAAGAAAAAACTGCGGTTGTGCTGAAAGTGTGGGAGTTTTTGAGGGGAAGTTTTAGAAGCTATCAATAAACCAGAGACGTCCTTTGCCCCTCCCCATTGTCACGTGAAACTTAATCGTTTTGCTTGACTTCTCACCACCTGAGTTCCTCTCCCCACCTTTCTTGAGTGGCCTCCCCCTCCCCCCATTTTTTGCCTTTCCCACCTTTTTCTGAGTAGGCTCTCATAACTTTCTAAGGTTTCAGAAAGTTTGAAAACCTTTGAGAAAAGCTTTTTGTTCAAACACATGACCTTCGTCGCTGGACGTTATTCTCAACTATGAGTAAAACCCTTTGGCACGCGTTGACGCGCTCAGGGATTAGGACTGCGTAAGGGAGAAAGTACGGCAAGGGGGAGAATGCGGGGGTTTCAGCCCACCTCCGACTTATTTTACGATTCTGACTTTGGTGTGGGTACTCCGATTTACTATTTCCAGAATACATCACATTACCACCATCCAACTTCCCCAAATTCTTTTGCTCATTCATCACATTTTTGGAATTGGCGTTTTACTTACCTAATTCTCGGGCATTCTTATTAGTCTTATGAACATTTTTCTGTTTAGTATCCTTAATCCTTATAAAACTTATATCCTCTTTTATGCAATGATAAGGATAATCGACGCAAATTTACAAAGCATGTCATGTATAATGACGCATTGTATATTGCTAAACTTCTCACATTGTCTGGGTTATTCATCTCTTCTGAATGTTCTCTATTAGTAGTAGCATGGTTGGACACAGTCCCAGGCCACGGTGTGGGCCCATAAGACAGTGGACCTCCTGATTATAGTGGATTCCGAACCACTTGGGAAACGAAGTGAAGTCACACGATTAGTTCGGAGGTGACCAGGACAAGTCCTACCTTGTTTCCCTACCGGCACTGTGTACACGACCAAGTTATATGCATCTTTGAACCTGCTCTGGTCCGCTGGATTCAACTTGGTATGGTGGCCGGCCAATTCTCTAGTACTATTTGTTTGTTTTCGAACTTTATTGCCCTATATATATTTTATATGTCTGTTTTATGAACTAAGTTATAATACTTTGCAATGATTGTTTTGGCGTGTGAAGTCAGAATAGATACCGTAATACTGTTGCCACTTGAAAATCAATCTAATTGACTACTGACCTCATATAACAGCAATTCTCATTTCTTTTTTTCTATCGGATACAAATCCTTAATCGCGTCTAAGTCTTTCTCAGCAATGTAGGTCATCTTAAATAAAATTAACTTCCAAGACTAATAAAATATAAATGAAATATGAAACCAGAAAGGAAACTTTAGACGAGACGAAAAATGAAGAAGCAAAATGTATATTCATCAAGAAATCAAAGCATTAATTAATTCGGCGACTGCCACCCCACAAACTCTGCTCTGTCAAGTCTTCCGTAAATCGCGCTAAATTTTGAATTCAATTATATTCCGGATTTTGTATTGTTTCTTTCAAACCTTATGATTTATCACTCTCTGTAACGAAGGTTGAATAAACAGAATTAATGTGAGAAGCAACATTGCAAAAGGTTTTAAGGGAAGAGAGTAGTATAGTTTCTGCATCGGTGGATTTTTATGGACCTCTGTTGTAGTTACAAGTTGCATATAATATACTGTATTAGAGTAAACTTTACAGCATTAATTACAACAGCATGTACTACAATAATCGGTGGTAGGGATTAGCCCGTGCTGTGGGTCCCCTATTGATTTATATAAGTATATAAGTATGTTAGAGTAATACATGGCTGTAAACTTTCATAAACAAAATATAATCATGACTAAGAAAAACCACAATGCAGATACGCCGTATACTACTAGTAATATGATGCCACTTTGCGAAGTATGTTCTAGAGAGACCAAAGCTTGCGGATTTTGTTCTACGATTAGAGGTTTGCTTTGCTTAGGCGATATACGACTATTCCATCTGTCAATAATCCGTCATTTGTGCGTTAAAAATTGATGAGATATTTGTTTTAAGGAGGCTATTATGTAGATAGTTAACTTATCTATTATAAATTTAGTTATAAAATGGTAGAGACGTATTATTGATGTCTCTATCATATTATAACTTTATTTATTATAGATAAGTTAACTATCTACATAATAGCCTCCTTAAAACAAACATCTCATCAATTTTAATGCACAAATGACGGATTATTGACAGATGGAATAGCAGCCTTGTAAATCGGCGCAATATGTGGATGCCTTTTTTTTCTTCCGGGAGACAAAGACTTGAAATACTTTATGTGGGTCTGAATTTCTATTTAGATGTTGTTTACGTTCAAAAAATAAATTAAGTACGATAGTTCTTTCATCGAAAAATGTCAATGCCAGTTACCTGCCAGTGAATACGAGGGAAATTAGTATTGGAAAATTATATAAAGGTGCGAAACAAGCAATTAATAAAATTAACTAGGTAATTCAACCCCAAGCAAATTTTGAAAAGGGCCCTTCTGGCTCTTGATACCTCTCATAACCACCGCTGCAAAGCGGATTACCTACGTCAAATTTTAGATATCGACTTGTTGTCTTATACCCGGGGCGCATGTTTAAATTAAAAATTTTACTCACAGCTTCCGAATTGTTCACGTGGTGGTTTGCGGTCATTGGAGCAAATATTATTTGTATATATTGTAACGTGGTCCATTCCTGGTAATTTACTCCGTCTCTTCATGGTCAAATATAGTAATATTCTATTTTTGTATTCAGAGGAAGTAAGAAAAGAACAATTCGTCTATGAACTATCTAGTAACTAATTTGGCGCGAGTAGTTCAGGATAGTTGCGTGTATTGAAAATATATGTATGTACTTGGCTTGTGCCTTGTGTTTGGCATTACTCTACCCAATTGCGCATGCTCGTATTTGAAAGCTGATGTCCTGATTAGGGCTCTATATTAGACAGGTATTGTCATCCGCCATTTTTTATCCATTATAAGTCTGGTGTATAAGCCAAGCATTTGGCGTTTACCTATTTATTATTAGAAATTTATCGTTTTTTATTTATTTTTTATATAAAAAACGTTCTACCAATTAGGGAAGTGTTTCATAAAAAATACTAAAACTTGTTTTTGTTTTTTTCAATCTTTTACTTTTCTTAAAAATAATTACAATACTTAGCATATAGGAAATATAGGATAAAAAATGGCGGATGACAATACCCGGGTATCTAGTGCCTTAGTCCTGATGAGTTTAAGTGATGTTTATTGGCAGGGCATTCGATGAGAATTGTAACGATTCAAATCGTACCTTTAATTAGAGTTGTGTAAACAACTCTCTTTTAACCATTTAGAAGAAATTACAATCCTTACAGGTAATTCTTACTCACATATAAATCATTTTTCCTTTGTTTATTTCGTTTATTTACATCGCCATTCTCCAACAATAATAATAATTATTTCTTCACAGACATTGTACCTTAAAAATTAAAGTAAAAGGCAGCGAAAATATATTCTTGAAAAATTCAATTATCTAGCAAACAATGTAATTATAAATTCTTGTTCAAATATTTTTTAGCCACTAAATTTTATCATATTTAAAGTAAGGGTTGCTCAGGGAAATCTGTCGAAAATTAAAAATTAAAATAATTGTAAAGTAGTCGACAGAGAGAGGCTGCGCTGTCGTCTGCATTCCGAAGGGTCTCTGGACAGGACATTTTTTTAATAAAATTTTCTAAAATGGAATTATCATATATAAATAATAAGAAATTATACGCAAGGTATGTAAAAAAAATCATTCTTTATAAATAGTAATTACAATTGTGTCGAAATTTAATACAGAAAGGTACTTTCACCGAAGATTTTTACTTGATTAATTAATGGAACACGTGGCATCGAAATTGTATCACTAAATATTTTATATCATTAATTCTCTACGTCTAAATGTTGTTGTTGTTGTTGTTGTTGTTGAACATGGTAGCAGCAGCTGCTAATTTGTTGACCGCAACATCATCAACTTCTCATCTTCTTAACTTTCTTGGATCTTCTTCGTCAGGGCAACTTTAAATTTCGAAATCTCAGTTATGTTCTTTAGTTCGTAACTTAGTTGATTGTATTTTGATACCCATTCCTTAAAGATAGATTTTCTTCCTCTTCCAGAATTTGACAATTCATAATAAAAATTTCTAGCTCGGCGTGTACTGTATGAGTGGACTTCATTTACTCTCCTAGTCTTGTCAACCATATAACTTGGGCATTCTTGCAGTTTTACCTTGTGCAACAGAATCATTACATGAACGTACATTTCATCAAGCAGTGGAATGACTCCAATTTGCTCATATAACACTTTTCGTGGAACCTCCCTCGCCACTCGAATATTTAGGGCCGCTCTCATTCCATCGTTTAGGAGTATTTGAACTTGGTTTGTAATGTGGACGGGCGCATGTACAAACAGTGATTGACAATAATTCACATGTGGTTTAATCAATGTTTTGAAAAGAGTTATTCTACAACTTCGAGGTAGGAACCATAGCCTCTTCACAACTCCAATTTTTGTCTTTACACTTGAAAGAACTTCAGCATAGTGGTCCATTAGATTGAGACGGTTATCAATAGTGATCCCTAGATATTTGATAGACTGTACAGGTGTTATCACTTCGTTTCCAATCTTAATAGGTAAATATTCATCACGTGATCCACTCCCACCAATAAACAAAACTTTGGTCTTCGAGGCATTCAGTGATAGGAAATTAGACGTGAGCCATTCCCGAATAACATTCAAATCACTTATAAGTTCATCGATAGCTGCCTGATCATGCTCTGTCTTCAGATATTTGTAAATCATTGTATCATCCGCAAACAGATGGATAAGGCAGTGTCTGAGAAGGTCTGGCATTTCATTAATATACAAAATAAAGAGCAAGGGTCCAAGTTTGGAACCCTGTGGAACACCAAGATCATTGTCTTCTTCTTGAGATTGGACACCACCGAAGTTTACTTTCTGTCTTCTTTTTGTCAGGTAACTTTTGAGCCATTTATACACTGTTCCTCGGAAACCCATTCTCCACAATTTCTTAAGTAAAATCTGCCTATCAATCGTTTCAAACGCACGTTTAAAATCTAAGAAGACCGCTGCTACTATTTCACCACGATCCATGGCCTGCAGCCAATCCTCAATAACATAGTTGATCGCCGTTTCTGTTGAGTGCTTAGAGCGAAAGCCAATAGTACTAATCCATGTCACATATAATTACATAACTCTTCAGAAAAAAATAATAACACATATTATGAACATTGTATTAGCAATTCTCTTACAGTAAAAAGTGGCGCCCGTACGCGTTTTTTTTTTCTTTTCTTCTCTTTTCATAATGGCGTCCCGACTATTATTTTCTTCAAAACAGTTTTATTTGGTAATTCGACTTAAAATACATAATTAAATTAATATGGCAACCAATTGCATTGATAACAATAAACAGCGTGAAAGTTTAATTTCTTTCGAGGTTCTTTTCATTACTACTGTTGCCGTCAAGGGTTAGCATCTTTCTAGGGGGTTATGAGTGTCAGGACAGGAGGATGTTGTTATAGTTTTGACAGCTGTAATATCCATTAGCTAAGTTGCTATTGCGACGGAAACGTTGGTTAATTATTAATTAGTAATTTTATTCTCACTCAGGAATACTCTGATTTTTCTATGAATTTAGTTACCTTTGTACCTCGGTATTGAAGAATTCTTGCACTCTGAAAGTTCATGAGTTAAATGGTTCACTTAATATTTTGCGTAATAATACGCGTTATAGTCGTCGCCTTTGAGTTAGTCAACGGACTTTGCAAATTCAGGGTTTTTGTTGTTTATGTCAGCACTACTACTACGTTTTGCACCTTACAACTAGTTACTGTACTTAAGTTGGTTCAGTCAACATTTTTGAGTAATGGTATTCATTATCGTTTTCGCATTTAAGATAGTGAACGGACACTGCAAATAAAGGTGTCATTTTTGTCATGTGTATGCGCTACTACGTGTTACACTCCAGCTAGTATAGTATAGTTATAGTTATTCAGCAATGGCTTGGTTTCTGACGCGACATGAATTGTTGTGTAGTAGTTTTAATGTTGTTGGGGTTAGAGATAAACAATTGTAGTTTTGGGATGATATCTCAAATGTTACGAGATTTAGTGACAGTTCAGATGATATCTCCGGCGTTCCTGATCTTGGTTGCGGTGGGGATGGTATCTCGAAGGTTACAGATTGGAGTGGCAATTGAGATGTTATCTCCCATGCTCCAAAAATTAGTGGCGCTTGCTACAAGTTATGGGTTTCTGGGGTTGTTGTCCTCGATTGACAATAATTAGCCTTGTGCTTGAGTCAAATTATTTGTATTAAAGTTGGTATGTGTTTTATGTCTTTCGAATTGGCCTTCGAAATGGGTTTCCCAAGAATTTAAGTATTAAAGTAATGTTTCGTCCGCACGTTTCGGCCGAAGTGGGGGGGTATGACTCCAAAATTTAATGAAAATTATCAGTTTAGTTGTTTGTTCTCTATATAAGAGAATTGTAGTGTGGTAAACATACATTACGATATATATATGATTATTCATATTATAGTATATTGTTATGATATAGGTTGGCTTACCTTAAAAGAGTCTGGCGCCCTTAATACAAAATTAAGCACCTTATGAAAAATTTTTATAGTATTCTTCAACAATTGAGTAATGATGAATTAGAATTTATAGGTACGTCTGAAGGTGTTCTTTTCCCTACAAGTGATAGAAAGTCGCTTCTAAAAATTTTACGTACGTATTTTGAGGTAAATGTTCAGAAGCAATTTCTTGTGTTTTCATTGCATCAAAAGAAATTATTGACGATGTCTGCTCCTACTACGCCGGTGACGACTGTTCCTACAACGTCAACGTCTTCGCTTACGCAGACATCGCCAGTTGTTCCTGTCGCAGTCACTGCGGCACTGCCAGCTGCATCTGTTACCGCACCAGCATCAGGAGGGATTGTTCCAGTTCCCATATCGTCGTTGCAACAGAACGTCGCGTACGCGCAGCCTGCTGTCACGACGACTTCGGGACTCCTTCCTTCTATTGCGATGCCTACGATACCAGGTGTTCTTCCACATTCTAACAATCCACAGTCAACTTCCACTGTGTTCTTAGGTATGCCTCCGGTGAAGGCTCCGGCTCAGCAGCAAACTTCGCGTCATCTCATAGATGAGTTTGTTCTACAGGCTTCGAAGAGAGATATAAGCTTTGACGGTTCGGACCCCACTAAGATAATGTCTTTCTTAAAGTCCATTACCCGGCTTTTGGGTAGGTATCACCTTACGGATGCCGACCTCCTCCAGGCCTTGCCGGACTTGCTGCAAGGCACCGCCTTGAGATTTTTTGAAGCTCGCCTTTCACGGGTACAAACGTGGCAAGAAGTTTGTGACCGACTGATAGCCAACTATCACCCGGCGACATACCAGGACACGCTTCTGGAAGAGATGACGGCGCGTAGACAGGGGTTGCAGGAGCCTCCTGAACAATTCATCTCTTCAGTAATATTGATGAATGCGGATCTGTCAGTACAGTTCTCCGATACTCAACTCGCAGAGTTTATTCGAAGGAGACTGAATCCAACGTACCTTCAGCGTATTGATAGTAGAAGGGTAATGGATCTAGACACCCTCGAAAATGAATGTAATCGTGTTTCTATTGAGTTAGAAATAATTAGCAAGTACCTGGCGCCGTCGGTAGCAGTACTGCAACATCCATTGTACGGCGTTCCTCAGCCACCTGCACCAGTTCGGCATGTGTCTTCATTAGCGGTCGCTACAACGGTAAATACAGCTGCAGCTGCTACAGCGACGACTAAGAAGAAAAAGAAAAATTCTGGTAACAATCAGTCCGTGGATTTAAGTAATCAATTGGCAGTTTTAACAAATTTGCTCAGTGATGTCCTAGCGACTAGGCCGCCACCACAGGGAAACTAAGCAGCCACTCTCTATTGCCGGTCAAGGGGGGTGGGAGCTTTAAAAATATTGGACTGGCCAAAAGAAATTCTCGAATTTTTTGTGAAGTGTCAATTGGTGGGATTATGGGGTCGGGATTGGTTGATACTGGAAGTTCAGTAACCTTGCTTGATGCCATTCATATACCTACCTTAATTGAAGAAGGGTTTAATATAAAAAATGATTCGGTTGATGTGGAAGTAGCGGATGGTTCTTCTACCCGAACTGTGGGTTATGTAGAATTACCTTGTACCTTAAATGGGAGTAAGTGGCGGACAATTGTCCATTTCTTAGAAAATTTGCCTTATTTTGCAGTAATAGGCATGGATAGCCTGGCTGCACTAAACGCTGTAATAAAACCCCGCCAGGGGACATTAGAGATAAACCAAAAAAGTATTCATTGCGCACCGGTCGAATTGGCAGAGGGCGTGTTTTTAGGAAATCCAATTCCACTTAATTCAACGAATGGGGTGGATATTTCAGAAGAAGGGTATGGGGCAGAATTATCTGACGACATCTTACCGGATGACCCCGACTACTCCCTGGGTACTCCCTTGGTTGATTTGCATCCCGATCTTAACTCAGGTCAAATCCACCAATTTAAGCAATATTTATCTATGTGGCAGGCCCGCTTTGCTAAACTTAAGGGTCGTAATACTAAATATTTTTTCAAATTATTTGTAGAGAAATCGACACCGCCGGTTCATGTTAGACCGATTCCATTGGCCCCAGATAAAGCGAAACTCGCACGGGAAGAAATTCAGAGACTATTAGATGAAGGAATAATCGAACGAAATATTACTTCAGACTGGGCTTCGCAAGCCTTTCTTGTTCCAAAAAAAACGGGACAGCATCGGTTAGTCGTGAATTTTAAAAAATTAAATCAAGTGGCGAAAGGATTAGGTGCGGGATTTCCGTTACCGCGTGTCGATTTTATATTATCCTCATTGGCTAATGGCCATTATATTTCAACCATTGACTTATGTCAGGGTTTTCATTTATTTCCTGTCTCCGCCGACTCTAAGGAGTATTTAACGTTTACTGTTCAAGGATCTGGCAAATTTACTTACAATTATTTACCTTTCGGGTTGTCGTCTGCGCCCACATTTTTTCAAGCTACAATGGAAAGAATTTTAGCTCCTATGATAGAAGAGGGATTACTTCATGTCTATATTGATGATATTATTTTAGTCACAAGCGACTATTCAAGTCATTTGAAAGCCTTATCGCGTCTCTTTGCGATTCTCGAATCTGAAAACTTGAAAATAAATTTTTCAAAATCAAAGTTTTTGAAGAAACACACTGAGTTTTTGGGGTTTACAATTGGCGGGGGTGTACAACAAGTTTCCCCAGCTAAGATTAACGCGGTTGAGAATTTTCCTAGACCTACCACATTAAAAAAATTGCGGGGTTTTCTTTCCTTACTCTCGTGGCTGCGAAAATTTATACCGAGCCTTTCCTCTCGGGCAGCACCGTTGAACGACATGTTAAAGAAGGATGTACCCTTCGAATGGACAGTGGAGAGACTGGCAGCTTTCGACGATCTACGATCGTGTCTTACCAAACCTCCTGTACTACATTGTCCAATCTTCGATAGTGAAGAAGACGAGAATACGAGCTTTCATATATGGACCGATGGGTCATTGACTGGGATAGGTGGCCTTCTTATGCAGTCAGTACGGGGAGAGGATAGACTTATTGCCTATACAAGTCGCTCGTTACGCCCGGAAGAACGCAGATATACTACAATGGAAATTGAACTCCTCGCCGTATTACATTGTATAGAAAAGTGGAGAAATTTCATAGTTGGGAGAGGGACCACTCTCGTCCACACAGACAACCGCAGCATTTCATTCCTTCATAGTCTGTCACCTACCTCTGGTAGACTGGCACGCTGGACTACTAAGTTGAATTCTTATGATTTAAAAATCGTGCATACACCCGGAAAGTTGAACTCGGCGGCAGACGCTCTCTCCAGAGCTCCAGCGGTTGCTTCTCTTACGTTAGGGCAAATGACAGATTTTACAACCTCTAAAGATCCTTGGTATCTAGGGTTAATGAATAAAGTGGTAAATAATCCGGATAGTTATCCGTTATTTAAAGTTGTTGATGACCATTTGGTCAAATATGTAAAAGATCCAGTCACGGGAAATTTTTGTTATAAACATGTTGTACCTACTGATTTTAGATCAGATATTTTAAATAAATTTCATGCCGATCACTCAAGTGGTCATTTGGGAATCACAAAAACCTTTCATAAAATAAATTCTCGTTTTTTTATACCAGCTTGTAAGAAGTTAGTTTCTAAGTATGTTTTGTCCTGCAAAGATTGTCAGGCTTTTAAGCCGTCCAAGAAAGGTCCAGTGGGTCTCATGATCCCGAAGGAAGCTTCTATTACGCCTAATAAAATTTTTTCTGTTGATACCATTGGTCCCTTACCGTCTTCGCACCGTCGAAAGAAGTATATTTTTGTTGCAGTAGACTACGCAACTAAGCTAGTCTTCACTAGAGCGTTAACTAATGCAACAGCGTCTTCTGTCGTAGACGCTTTTAGGTCTATGTGCCTTGATAAGGGGTTTCCGAATCTGGTTTATTCGGATAACGCCACGATTTTTGCGGGAAAGGAATGGAGAAAATTTTGTGACGATCATTTTATTAAATGCAATTTTATTCCAAAGTATGATCCCCGAACGAATCCTGCTGAAAGGTATAACCAGACTCTAAAAACGTCATTGTCAATATTTGCTCAACAGGATTCGCGCGACTGGGACCTGCATTTGGGATATATTACCTTTGCCATTAACACAAGTAGAAATGATGTCACGAAGTTCACTCCATTTCGGCTGGCTCATGGGATAGAGGCGCGCAGCCCCTTTGAACTGGCGTGCCCTATTACCACGAGCCAAGCCACTCCTTTCGATCCCGCGGGTTTTATGGGAACACTTAACGGGGAAATGGGGTTAATTTGGGATAGAGTAAAGCATAATGTCAAGAAGGCAAGTGCGTCTCAGGCACACAATTACAATTTGCGTCGACGCCCTTGGACTCCAAAGACTGGAGACCTTGTATTCAGAAAAAATTTCGCTAAATCGGTAGCAGCTAATTATGTAGCCCAGTCTTTGGAGCCCAAGTGGCTAGGGCCATGTATTGTGGGGGACATTTATTCTGATACGCAAATTCAGCTTTTAGATATAAGGAGGAAGGATTTGGGTCGGTGGTCCGTCACAAACATCAAGCCATTCCTAGAATGATCAGGGTTATAATAACTTGCTTCTTCCTTTTTATTGTGGCTGGAGTGTGCAACGTAGTAGTAGCGAGGGAGAGTAAACATTTTGTGTGTGGAGTTATATGTTAATTGTATAGCTGCGCCTATGGTACTTTACTATTTTTGATTGACTTCCTCTTTGGTTGAGCTAGACACAGTATTGCTCAAGTTGCCGTCTGACGATGGCCTTTTCCTATAGACTTTGTCGTTTGTGAATCTGTTTGGATTGTAGCCTTTCTTCTGGTGGATTTTCATGCTTCTCGATAAGTTGACTGCTCTTGGGGTTTTCTGTTCTCGTTGGGTGAGGGTGGATAGCCGTGGGCTTTTTCTGGAGTCACCGCCCTAAGGCTGTAACTATTTTTTTTTTATATATAACGACGACGGTTGTTCATATTTAAAAAAAAAAAAAAGGGAGCAAGGGGATATTGTAACGATTCAAATCGTACCTTTAATTAGAGTTGTGTAAACAACTCTCTTTTAACCATTTAGAAGAAATTACAATCCTTACAGGTAATTCTTACTCACATATAAATCATTTTTCCTTTGTTTATTTCGTTTATTTACATCGCCATTCTCCAACAATAATAATAATTATTTCCTCACAGACATTGTACCTTAAAAATTAAAGTAAAAGGCAGCGAAAATATATTCTTGAAAAATTCAATTATCTAGCAAACAATGTAATTATAAATTCTTGTTCAAATATTTTTTAGCCACTAAATTTTATCATATTTAAAGTAAGGGTTGCTCAGGGAAATCTGTCGAAAATTAAAAATTAAAATAATTGTAAAGTAGTCGACAGAGAGAGGCTGCGCTGTCGTCTGCATTCCGAAGGGTCTCTGGACAGGACATTTTTTTAATAAAATTTTCTAAAATGGAATTATCATATATAAATAATAAGAAATTATACGTAAGGTATGTAAAAAAAAATCATTCTTTATAAATAGTAATTACAATTGTGTCGAAATTTAATACAGAAAGGTACTTTCACCGAAGATTTTTACTTGATTAATTAATGGAACACGTGGCATCGAAATTGTATCACTAAATATTTTATATCATTAATTCTCTACGTCTAAATAGCCAATAGTACTAATCCATGTCACATATAATTACATAACTCTTCAGAAAAAAATAATAACACATATTATGAACATTGTATTAGCAATTCTCTTACAGTAAACATGGCGCCTCCAGGTAGCATAGCTATAATATAAATTGTATATTTCAGAATGGAGGAGTGAGAGGAAAAGGGGTCTTCCCCCCCATAGGGGGCCTAGTGTGGCGAGATGTAACCCAAAATCCAGACCTAGTTGTGTTCGAAGGCCAATTGTAATCAACGTTACTACATGTATGGGTTAATGTTATAATTATCTGAAGGATCGAAGGAGATTCCTTATTAAATGTCAGGTATACTATGCATAGTATAGGGGTTCTTTAATCTGTATCGTATGACAATATTTTGTTGATTCTAAAAATATAATCGCAGTTACATTCGCACAACTCCTGCCTTGATACTTATGACTACCTAGAACCTTGCAGACTTAGACGGTAAATAAAATTCCCACGGCATAGATTGAGCTAGTCGATGCACCGGCAAAACCTTAGCTAGGTTAGAACGGGAGTGCACGCCCGGATTAGCTTAAGCTAAGGGGAAGTCTTATAGAATCCTTTCACCTGACGTTTTTCTTTTTAAATATTTTACAAAGCTGACTTAATTAATTGTGTTTAGAGTAACCTGCAATACTCCCACTTTGTGGTAAGTCTTTGCCTGTCTAGCCTCTTGATAAACGGACTTGGATAGCCATTTGGTAAAGAAGAGATGCATCTTCCGATTCCTATTATAACGCTTCATATATTTTTTAATAATCCAACGAAGTTAATAAAATAATAGAGAATAATTTAATACTTTATTGCATTTATAATAGTAATAATAATAATATATCGGTATTTTCTTACACAATTTATATGAGTAATGTTAGTACTAGTCATGGGCCTGTTACATACTATATTAAGCTTCTGTACTTCTGTATTTTCAATAGATGTGATTTTCTTTTAGGGTTCGCGTTGCGGGAAAAGTAATGATTTCGCATTCCGGGTTAAGTACTGAGTTCACGTTCTGGCTATAAGTACTCATTTTTCGTTGCGGCTTTGAGCGCTGATTTCAAATTTCGGATTCCAAATTCTATGTGCCAGTTGGTATACAAGTGATTGCGTTTTTTCTCGATTGTTCCTGAATCATGACCGTTAGGATTATGACGGTTGGCCACCGTGTCAATGTCTGCCAAGATGTAGGCCTACTAAGGCCCGCAGATTTGGCTGTGATGATGCGATACATTTTCCAGGGATGGATAACGTAAGATAACTCCTCCACAAACTGTAAGTGATTATCTAATTATGTTCTGTTCTAAATTATTACAATAAATAGGCGCCCTTCTGAATCTTCTGATTTCTTTATATGGACTTAATAATTAATAATTAATGACATTTCAACATTGCAATTTGATATAATTTAATAATTTACATGATGGTTCTTTTCTACATTTTTTACCATTAAATTAATCTAGTTTGTCCGTTGAGCATATAAAATGTAGTGGCGCCCATTAAAGATTATAATAATGCTTATCATGTGATTTAGAGAAGTTAATAGTAGACTAGTCATGTGTAGTAAGTTTCAGACATGATTTGGTTTCCATTGAATTGAAACTGAAGTAAGGTCACAATATTTATATGTATATTTATACATATATATATTATATCATTATAAGCCATACAGTACAACCAGGCTGCAATATAGCAGCCAGAGGATTATGTAACACTTTAAAGTCAACCCCACCAACACTTATTCAAGCATAAAATAAAATAAATAAATAAATAAATAAGGACTTTTTGTTCTATCACTAAGCCAACCTAGCGGAGTTAGGGCTATAAAGCTCTCTCTTACACTCAACTAGGAAGATCTGGGACCGCCTGCTTTACATGCCCTCCGAAGCATGGCCAGAAAATGCAGGTAGTGTGGGACTCGAACCAACAACCATACAAACAAACAAGCATAGGCCCTGTTTATTATTTTCTGGGGAACCTTTTTGCTTTCCAATTTATACGTAGTATAAGGAAAGCTTTGTGATGGTCCAAATTTTCGATTCTGAGATTTCAACGGATTTATACGTTCTGGGGTCCCAGGAACCCTAAAAAGTGATTTTTACGAAATGTCTGTCTGTCGCTCTGTCTGTATGTCTGTCTGTCTGTCTGTAGTCGATTTCCAGGCAAACTACTCAGTCGATTTTGATGAAACTCGGCATGTAGGTTCACAAAAATCATACCTCGGGACTTACTTTTTTATTTTGGGCTAACTCAATTTGGGGGGGTTTTATTCTCAAAAAACTCATAAAAAACGTCTTAAAAAATTATTTCTGAAAAACGGCTGCAACGATTTCTTTTAAATTTTAAATTCACATATATTGTAGTCGTTATTAATGTTGACAAAATGCGGGGGGTCGCTTGCCCCTTGATAGTTTGCTTCTGGCGGTAAAAAAATAAAAATAACTAAAAATTACTAAAAAACAATTTATCTGGTAAACCTTTTGATCACTGATTTCTACCTTCAGTCATGTTTTAGGTATTAAATTGAGTAACGAAACCGGACAGGTTGCTTTCCCCAAAAATTATTTGGTTTTGCGCAAAAAAAATGTTTTTGAAAAAATGATAGAAAATTCACGCTCAAACGCATTGCGTGCCCTGCTAGTATTGCTGTGTGTTAATTTGTAGGTCTGACCTATCTAGAATTTACATCACCTCCAGTGACGTCAGTTGAACACCCCCCCCCCCCCCGAGATATCGGAAATTTAACCATAGGAAAATTATTTACAATTAAATTAATCATTTTCTCTCCCTACTAATTGATAAATTGGAAAGCATGTTCGAGTAAACTCGGACCGGTTCTTACATTTTTTAAAGAAAAAAAATTGATTATGTTGAAAGTATGTATAATAGTTTAATTGCCTAAATAGCTTATTTTCACTTCACCAGCCAAGCTCACAAGCTCGGTTTCCTGGTACTATTATTAAGCACGAAGAGAATTGAATTCCCCTCCATTCTGTGTATGCAAGCCCGGCATTTTCATAGCTTCAAATGAACGCTGGATACATAAACCGACTGTAGCCACATAATAATCAATAAGTCGAGCTTCAGCGATAGTGTCAACTCAATGGGTCACCCTGCGACTCTGTCTACAGCGGATCTCTTTTCAAACCGCTGATGGCTTTCCGGCAAGCCTTTGTTAGCCTGAAATTGCCGAGAAGGCTTTCATTTTCAGAGGAATGGAAAATAAATTTGCTGAAAAGTGTGTGTGAAAAGATTGGGCGTTTCTAATGAGGGTCGTTGTGTTGAAGAATTGCGTTGCTTTTTGAAAGTGCCAATGGTTATTGTTAATGATTGTGATGTGGAGTTGAAATTTCTTTGAGTTTTCAAGACTATCATTGAATAGGTACTGTGTAACCTATTTCATGCAATTAACTGTACCATATTATTGACAGTTGTTTCGTAAATGTAGCTTACTCAAACATGTACTCAATTCAATTCAACTCAACTAAATTTATCTCAACTCAATCTACGCAATAGTTACTATGTAGGCAATGTATTTCAAACTATTTTCTGAAAGTATGGGCGGTTGTTCCTTTCCCGTATAAAGATAATAATATAACCTATCTAGAGGTTATTCTGTCGGTAGTTTGGCACTCAAACACTTAATCCAGCTCAACTCAAATCAATTCATTGTATGGAATAGGTACTGTGAAAAATTATTAACTGTATATGTATGTATAGCAAGCCCGTAGCCAGGATTTTTTTTCGGGGGTGGCTGCGGCAACTATGATCCTATCCAGTGTAAAAAAAAATTCTTGAGAATTCAATTGTATCTAGTGTATTCTTTTGAAGTAATGGTGTTACTGAGTACATATATGATAGCATAGCCACACCAAACGTCAATTTATAGGCGGAATTAGCTTTGGTGCGAACATTGGCGTATAATATTTTGCGGATATGCGGACTAAATCGTAATGTTATCATAACGACGGTTTAAATTGCATAGAAATGATATTGCATTCTAACCCAAAGAGGGGGTCCGGGGGTCTCCCCCGGGGGAAAAAATCCACCTATAAGTGCTAAACAGTGGGGTTTTACAGCAGCAAAGCTTACAAAGGAATGCATATTCACATTGCTACAAACAGGGGGGCCCGGGGGCCACCCCCGGAGGAAAATTTGAAAATAGAAGTGCAAAATAGTGTGGTTTTACGCACTTTAACAGCAGTAATGGATAGATCTTAAAAAGCATACAAAGGAATGCTTACTCATAGATATGATATTGCATTTAACCCAAAGAGGGGGGTTCGGGGGTCTCCCCCGGGGAAAAAATCCACCTATAATTGCTAAACAGTGGGGTTTTACAGCAGCAAAGCTTACAAAGGAAGGCATATTTATGTTGCTACAGGGGGGCCCGGGGTTTCCCCCGGAGGAAAGAAATCTTTTTTCAAAAATTTCGGGGGGGGGGGGGGGCTGCAGCCCAATAAGCCCCCCTCTTGCCTACGGCCTTGATGTATAGGTATTTCATACAACTATTTACTGATACTATAGACGGTTGTTCCATGCAAGCACTGAATAAGGGGAGATAATTCATCATTATAGCCCTACAATATCTGACGGCTTAAAACACTCAATTCAATCAGTTCAACTCAATTCAATGCAATATAATCTATTGAATATGTACATACTGTGTATAAAATAGCAACTACATAAGTATTCTATGTATGACACATACGGATACTATTGCTATCAGCTATTACAGTCCGTAGCTTGGCTTCAAATACCTTACTCAATTCAATTAATTCAACTCAATTCAATTTAATCTATTGAATATGTACTTGACTTTCTTGACTTTTTGTTGCTCTATTACTAAGCCAACCTAGCGGAGTTAGGGCTGTAAAGCCCTCTCTTTCACTCAACTAGGATGACCCGGGACCGCCTGCTTTACATGCCCTCCGAAGCATGACCAGAAAATGTAGCCATGCACTATGTGTAAAATAGTAACTACATTAGTGTTTCTTGGGACTTACGGATAGCTATCAGCTATTAAAGTCGGTGATTTGACACGCAGATAAAAGTCTTATGGCAAGACCGTAGGTAAGTGGAGACAAGGGGTCAAAAGTTCCCCCCCCCCATTTTTTCTAATCTTGTGTAAAAATGACGAAGGTGCATCGAAAATTAAGCAACACCTAGATACTACTGAATCAAGATTTTTTCATTGGCGGGACCATTCCCGTCTTCACTCTTTAGGTCTACTGCATTTCTAAATTTCTAAATAGTCATTTAATGGAATATCTTAAAAAAAGGTTTCTCCTCATTCGTTTATTTCAATAAGTAGCTCGAGATAAGCTAAAATTAAGCTAATGGGTTCAGGCCTCATTTATAGACTCAGTCTCCTCAAGTGAAGAAATTGTATACATGTAAATGAAAATTGTAAATGAAAATACGACCAAATCATGAACCATGCATTGCAATCCTAGACATGAAAGCAAAGCCGTACCCAGGGGGGGGGGGTAGGGGGGTTCAACCCATGATAGATTTGAAAAAATAACTTCATGCATCTTGGTTAAAATCTAACCCGTTCTAACACACATAACAAACCCCCTAAAAAAATCCTGGGTACTGTCTAGTGGTGTCTAATAATCTTAACTTCAAGCAAACCATTCTTACAGCTATAGATGCAGACATATTGGATTGCACACATTAGGTAATGCGAATGAATCCTGAAATCCTGGGTCCGGCCTGTTAGTGTCGAATTCTAACTTCAAGCAAACCATTCACACAGCTATAGGTGCAGACATATTGTATTTTACCCAATAGGGAATGCGAATGAATAATAAAAGTAGGTACGTATTCTGATAGCCTGTTGAGCAGCTCAATGGAGGCGAGCAGTGAACGTACAAGAAGAGAGTATCATCCCTGGAACATTTTCACATGTATCAGAGGGAATACGAATGAGGTCAGCCTTTGTGCTTATTTCCCGTATAGGAAAATGGCGTGAACGGCTGACTCCCTTTATAGTAGTCCTCAAGCTGGGTAATGAATACTGTTGTCACTGCTTTTTGTCGCAGAGACACTTCGAGTCACACCTGTGAAAGGGCCATCAAATATCAGTTCCCGGCTGCTCTTGCCCCGTTTTAGGGCCCGGTAAACATGGAGGATTCGATTGCTGGTGTATCACTGACAATTCACGGGTAACAAACAATGGGAAATCGTCGATGCACACTAGCGTTTTGTTTTTAATACCGATACTTGAACGATTAAACGCTGGTGACATACTGAGAAATTTGTCATTGTAGCAAATGGGTAGTTTATAACGTCGAAATCGTCGATGTGACCCCACACTAGCGTTTGGTTTTTAATACCGACGCTTGGACGATTAAACGCTGGTGACATACTAAGAAATTGGTTATTGTAGCAATTGGGTAGTTGAAAACCCACTGTAGATTTCTGAGACGGGCGTAAAGCCGACCGCACTGTTTCTCACTGTTTCCCTATTGACACGCCCGGAACACGCCTGCTCACAGAAATTTTCTGACGTGGATTCTATTGTTGTGCACCCACTATTCCCCAAACTCATTCCCTCCCATGCCTAATTAGTTAAGTTACCGATTTTCGAATCGTTCGTTTAAACCGTGGTTCATTGCTCTCTTTAGACCAAAAATGTAGGTGAAATAATTGCAAATGATGAAAATAAGTATATACAGACTGTTTAATGCATAATATAATAAGGTGTTTTTTATTAGCCTATTTATGTAGGCTAATTATGTAGGCTAATAGCTTTTTCATGAGCTCTCTACTGGAGGAATATTTAAACCCAGTGATTTTCAAACTTGAAATTAAAATAAACTGTGAACTTAAAACTAAAATTACCTTAATAAATGGCATACTTAATAGTTTCTCCAGACTGGAATGTTGTACCGAAGCCTACTATAAGTCTGAAATAACATACTTATTTAATTTAATAAGAAATAAAAATTGAATAAAATCATCAGGGCCCCAATTTTCTACTTTCCACGTCCACTTTAGAGCCTATCGCGACCTATCAATGTTTGATAAAATTGCCCATTGCCGCTTTCGCTACAATTTCGCTAACGATTTGTCCGTCCCACATTGAATATGATGCTGCTGCACCCACACATTTACAAAAACTAGTCAAAAACATCAGTCAGGAGAGCTACATTTACAAAACGAAATAAAAAAATGTATAAATAAAATACAAGCAACAAGCATTCGGTATTATTAGTAATAGTATTAATTATTACATTCGGGACGTGCTCATTTTACTAAATATGTTAATAATAATAATAATAATGTCCTGAAGGAATCTTTATGATTATGTACCGTATACAAGCACGTATCCAAGGGGACATGTCCCCCCCCCCCCCCCCAAGCAAAATATATACGTGCTTGACTGTCTATGGTAACATAATACATCGTTCAAAAATATTGTATACTTCGTTTATAAGAAATCATCGTTTTTGTGGTGCATAAAAATTACTGTATGATGTTCTGTAGAACATTCTTATAAGGCGGGGATTCTACCGACCTCGTTTGTATTTGTGGATTCCCCGCCTAAGAATGAGTTTAATGAATCTAAGAATGTGTGGTAAATGATCGTCCTGCTGGCTCATTGCCTACATGAATATTTCATGAAACTAGAATCGCCCCATCGGTCATATGCAGAGAGTATCAAAGAACTATTTTGCTGTATACCTTTATTTAAAGTTGTACAAAATAACTCATTGGGCCATTCCAATTTCATAGAATATTCATGAGTACTTGATTCAAGCCAGCCATGGACAACGAAGTTCGTATAGGCTACTGGGAACACGGAGAATTTCAATTAACATCTGAACACAATTGCCAACTAACTTCACCTACAGTATTCGTAGTAATGAAATCCCTCTTATAGCACGTTACCAACGCATGTGCTTTGAATTAGGAAAATGGCTTCGCTTTGACAGAAAATATGAGCAAGTCAGCAAGGCCAGCTGATGTCTCAGTCAGCACCCACATCAAAGCAACCCACTTCGACGAATTGCAAGTACATTTGAACAAGTTCAAAGCGTTCATACGTAACCCTCTTTTATGCATCAGTGAGCCCTTAAACGGATATATAGGCGATGTGGGCGCCCTTCTCCCAAAACTTTGAGTTGAGGATGTAATATTAGTGGGCCCTTTGCCAGACAGAAATTATATACTCGCGGTAAATAGTTCTGGTGCTTCAGAATGGGCGAGCCCTTTAATTTCAATAGTCGAGAAGGCTATTGCTGAATGCAGAACTTTATTCTGAGTTGGAGCTTATATAATTTGACTTTGACTTTTTGACTTTGACATATAAATTGAGAGGCATTCACTTTGTGTTATATTCTGTTTATCAAGCGTTGTTGTTGCAGTTTCTGTTGATTCTAAACTTAGAAAAACGGGGGTGTAGCTTGCCAATCTATTTGTGTTTCTCGTCTCATGTGCAGTCAATGACGTCCGATTTCCACCAATAATACCTACCCTGAACAATTTTTCTGTTTATAAAGCACTTTTGTCGCAGTTTCTGTTGATTGAAAGCTTAGTATGGCGTAATACGGCAGTACCTTGTTAATTTGCAAGCCCATTCAGCCGCATCACACGGTTTTATGACTTATAAATAAATAAATATATATTTCTGTTAAATTATACAATACAAGTAAGTAATTTAGGGAAGTTAGAAGCATTTCTCGCCGCTCTCAGTTCAATCGGGAGTTTTCTAAGGTAAGCGAAACCTTGTAGTATAGGATCCAGTCGTTCACACTTCGCTGTGCGTGGCCCTGGCCCAGGGGAGTCTATCTCTTATGGCCAAGGTCACAGAAGTTCGGAAATTGAACATTTATGCTTAGCTTATGTAGCAAAAGAATTGACGATCTGCGTGCTTATGTTATCCAATCAGATGACTCAATTAAGATATGAAGAAAATAATAAGTTTAAATATTTAAAAATCTTTTTTAATTAATAATAAACAAATCATTATGTAAATTAAACCAAAAAACAATAAAACATATTT
Source organism: Psococerastis gibbosa (assembly GCA_963971405.1). Taxonomy (NCBI): domain Eukaryota; kingdom Metazoa; phylum Arthropoda; class Insecta; order Psocodea; family Psocidae; genus Psococerastis; species Psococerastis gibbosa. The sequence continues at coordinate 31,616,601 of OZ020484.1, forward strand.
ATTTTTTGTGTTATAAAATTTTTATTTTTCTACTGAAACTTGCAGGTTGGTTGCAAGAAGAAGCAGCCATTTTGACTGATTGAACTTTGAAGCCAACCGTCTCTACTCATTTGTCTTATTATTTATTAAGGACTTTTCAATTTGGATTTTGGAAAGCTGTTGCAATATCTCTTAAGAATCTGGTTGAAAGTGTGCACTTCTGCACTATCGTTCGTTCCATAATCGTAAGTAGTTATATCTCAGTGTTATTGGCTATTTGTAGTTTCTCCGTCATTGTTGTCTTTGTTTCAATTGCCAAACATTCTTATAGCATTAATTTTTAATTTATTTAATTTATCTCGTTACAGAGACATCAGCATTATCAGCCAAGCCAAACCATCAAATTTGAAGTAAAATTAACACGGCTAAGCCTAATTAATTGTTGTACAATTACTCCGTGCACACTTTCATTTGTGAAAAATTAAATGTTTTAATTGTAATACTTCACCTTATTTTCATGTATTATGCAATATAATTAGTTTTATATTATTTTATATTATATATATATATATTTATATATTATATTTTATATTAGTTTTTTGTCTATGCCCTGGCCTTAGAAGGTCTCCCAATATATCCAATCAAGGTCTCCAATAACATTACAATTACTTCATTTCGGAAGTGATCCCCGAATCATCATGATGCATTCGACAGCAGAAATAAATCGCCTGAATCTACTGAATTCTATTTCAAGGTACGAGGTAGTTATTTAAGGCCAACGGACAAGGCTAACGCCTTAATCAAGAAGCGTACCAAAATTTACGTAAGGTTTCAATACATAGTGAAAAAATTGCCGTAGAATACTAAACGTCTCCCAGCCCATATAAAGACAGCATTGTTTGCTATTGGGAAATTTTTCACATATAGAATAATAGAAAATACAAACATTTACAGAAAACCTAACCTTAATTTATTGATTAAATATATTTATTCACTTATGACAAGCTGCTACAAGTCAGATTTCAACACGAAGTACTGTGTTTCCACAAGCTATGCCGATGGCCGTCAGTTAGTTTGTGTGAGGCTTCATCGGCATTCGATAATGAACGTAAATTGTTAGATAACGCGATTGCCAAAGATATTTTGTGGAATGGATTGATATTTCGTAAAGTTAATTTTTAAACTGTTCGCTTCCACCAATTCACTGCTAAAATACTCACTTGGATCACCAAAAACTTCAGCATCATAATTCCAGGGAATCCAAATAGACGAAACACCACAATTTGCGTAGTCTATAAAATTTCTAGTAAAAGAGATCAAATTCAGGGGCAAGTCCATAGAATCTTTCAATTGTATTGACGAACGTAAATTGTGAGATTTCCCAAAATCTTAAACTTCATGATGGACTTCTTTCGTTTTTCGTTTCGAGATTAATTTATGAGATATGCAAGCCTATAAAAATGGAGCAAAGAATTATAATACCTACTTAGGATAGTGGCAAATACCATCACTGTATATCATTTGAAAAACAATAAAAAAATGTAACAAATACTCAGTTTGATTAGTTCAGTAACTTATACTTGCATAAAGTACTATTTCACGCCTATTTCATAAAAACGTCCCCTCCCCCGTTTTGACTGATGCCCAGCACCCTCTCAAAATAACTGGGTTTTTATGATCCAAAACCATAACCAATCAAAACATCATGTCATTTTTCTGTGGATTTCAAAATATAGGCCCATTCATTCATTCTCACCCGATTTACATAGTAAATTAGTGTTGTAAAAAAAAGTGGAGTGAGACCATAGCGACCCATTGGCATAGTTTGTGGAAACATAATGGTTCTTCTTGAGATCTGACTAGCAGCAAATTGCCAAAGTATTACCAGAGGGGAGCAATGTGAAACCTTAGATTCCAAAAAAAAATCGGACCAAATGCTACATGTAGTATAAGGGGATATCACACCCGACCGGTTTTCAAATTGAAAAAAAAGCATTTGATTTCCCATGATGCTTCTAACTTTTAGCTTCTATCAAAATCTATCAAAAACCGGGCGTTATATGCCACTCTATATGACGATATATTCTGCATATCTGTAATGGGCTCTTAAGGCACATCCCATGTTCGATAATGTGGTAATAAAACGGCGCTCTTAAAAATATTGAGAAAACCGTAAATCCTATTTACAGGGAAATACGTCATCTGGGAAACTTTTTGGGAAAAGCCACTGATGTCGGATTTCATGATTGATTACCGCAACGCCTAGCCTTTTTCCTCCGTAGTTTTAAGGGCTCCCTAAAGGCAAATGAACTTGGAAAATTCGCTCTTTATAAGATTACAATACATGAGATGAAGTCTATTCAGGGGAAAGGAAACTGTCAGATGAGAAGATCCGCGTTATCAACATTTTCCGCAGCAAAATAAACAGTTGTTTTCACTTTGCTTAAAATTTTAATGTTTCCTTGGGGGAAAGATTGTTGTCAGCTGTTTTAGGCAGCCTTTCATGAATTTTCCTCCTTCTATATTTGAAGAGAGCTTCTTTGTAATTAGCTAACGCTATTTTGCTATGTTGTAAATAGGTTACAGAGGTGTATATAATCCCCCCCCCCCCCGAAATGACAAAATATAAGACGAAATTAACTAATATAAGTTGTTTTAATGCATAGTTTGCTAGATCTAATGGATGTTCGGGTCAACAGGGAGCCGTAAGCTGTGCGGTTAGTAGAAATCAATCGGGCCTCCACGCGCGGCAAGAAAATGATAGCTGGACGCCTGGACAGGATTTTGTCTTGGCCGCCCAAAATATTTCATGTCTCGCATACACGACACTGATAGGCTACTTTAATTTTAAGAAACTCTTGGAAACTCCCAGTGTCCGTTTTTGTTTTATTTTATAAAATCTAATTTTACAAGAAATAATGTATAGAGCCATAAATGACATAAATGGCATTTCAAATAGAAGCAAAAGTTCATTTATGTTCTTTTACATCTAGGTGCACAAACACATAAACACAGATTGGCCACAATTTTGGAACGTGATTATTAAAATACGTTATTATTTACGTAGCAAGTTCAATATCAGTGGCTGAACGGTGATAGTCTAGGCCACAAGATGGGCATCAAATTGTAGATGTGCTTTGACATTTTATATTTCTGAATCCATTTTTTTTTAATTTGATTTTTTTCACTCGTGTATATTTTTCAAAAACGGTTTCCTTTAAATTCACATAAATTGTAGTCGTGATTAATGTAAACAAAACTCAATAGGTCACTTGGCCCTTGACAGTTTGGTTCTGGGGGCATAAAAATAAAAAAAGACTCAGTTTTCATGAAAAATCATTTTTCTGGAACTTTTTAAGTTTTAAGTGTTAAAAAGAGTAACAAAACCGACCAGGTAGCTTTCCCAAGGAACACTTTTATTTTAATAAAAAAAATATTTTTTGAAGAAATTATTGATAATAGCCCCAAAAAAATAGGTGCCCTAACATAATTACTATGTTGTGTTATATTGGTCGGCCTGTTCCAGACTATACAATCATCCCAGCATTTGGTGTTTTAGGTTAGGGAAAGTCGGGGCAACCGAAATTTAACCTTAGGACAATTATTTACAACACTATTCATATTTTCTCTCTCGGTACCTATACTGAATGATAAAAGTAGGAAAGCATGTACAGGTCACTCGGCCGGTTCCTCTTAAACGCCATACTTAGTAACCCGCAGCTAATACTGCTTGCATTAAGTTACGTCATTTCTGCATGGTGTGTATACTGTAGAAACTTGCACAAATTTGAGCAAGCCACCAATGTTGCTAACGACGGTCACAAAAAAACTTGAAAAACTAATTGAATACTAATTGGAAAATTCTTTAAAAACACATCTCAGTCCTAAAAACAGTTCCAAGAACATGGGGAAGTTGGAAACTGGTAAAGACTAAAATTTAAGCTGTTATTTTCTTTGATATCTAGCATGAACATCCTCCTACGAATATAAATGAGAAATTAAGTCAATGTTCTAACACCTTTGAGACGAAAGTTCACAAGCGCCTGTTTGTTCACCTTCAAAGGCCGAGCTACAATATTATGACCGCCTTAAGCTACTGCGCGGAGGGGGGGGGGGGCGTACACTCTTATATATGACAATATGAGCTTTACGATGAGGACAACCAACTACTCGTACGTCATTAATGCTCAAACAACTCATCACTGCTACAAAGGAGTTCCAAAGATTTTAAAACTGTATTATAGTAAATATTTTAAATATTAATCCCAGTTTCCAATTAAGTATATATTAATATACAGTATGTGGAGATCATTCTTTTTATGTTTATTTTATATATTGTGTATAATTGTATTTTGTATAATTGTTATATAACGTTATAGGGAGATTATTTTCACAAGACTTATGTGGTTAATATATTGTTTCAAAGGCTTTCACGACGATGGAACAGTTAGGAAGTACGCATTCAGATCAACCACGGTTTAACATTTTCTTCGATTGTTTATTGGCGGTTGAGTCAATATTTTCCGCGGCTTCACCGCGATAGTGGACACAATAATTTATTCTTGTTCATTCATGACGGCTAAAAGATCTTGTTAAGAAAATGTCTGCGGAGAATAACACCGTTGCTTATGCATTTGAAATTTGTGTATACTTCATTGTCCCGTTTGCAGCAATATCAATATAAGCATTCCTTTTTAGCTTTGTAAAATCTACAGTTATACTTTACAACTATTAAAATGCGTAAAACCCTACTATTTTGCTCTTATATTTGTAATTTTTCCCTAAATCCTGCCTGATGACGTCATAAGGTCTACCTAGTTTTGCCCCCGCCATCATTCTAAAACTTTACGCCTCTGGACCCGGGGTCACCACCTCTTGGAAAGCTATCGTTACTATTTTATTGGATGGTTCTCTATGTATTGGAATATCCACAAGGTTTAACTATGACTTCAGAATTCTTAACCAAGCCAGTGTTATGGGGGGTGGCACCCCCAATTAATATAGTGTTGTTATGCCACAATCCCAACGAAAACTTTGCAAGCGATGGTGGGATCCCGCTTCAAAATATTGTAGAAAAAATTCCAATCTCTCCCACCTCCTCTTCCTCCCACACCTCCTCACCACCCCACCTCCTCTACCTCTCCATCCAGAAAAACAGCGCCACACAGCTCTCGGTGCTAGAGTACAGAGCTCTTGTCATTTATACGAACGACTACTTCTCAAAAATAGCCTACTTTCTCAGAAAGTGAGAAACGAAGAAAGAACTAACAATTTTTGAAATGATAAAGTACACTCCAGAGAGTTAATAACGCACATTCTCGTAGAGTCGGAAATTTGAAGTGGGCGAGATGGGAATGAGTAGTTTATACACTGCTGACAAAGGACTCTGCAGGAAGGCAATCAAAGGCTGCTGAATATAAAGGGTCTGCGCCTGGAAAGGATGCGGGGGAGCACAGATAAGAATTTCCTGGAGCGAACTGTATCATACACCATGACATATTGCTGTTCCTGTGTGTTTGCTCGAACATATAGAAAATTTGATTTATGCCCCTTTTTAGTCGTAAAAGAGTTCATAATAGGAAAAATATGAATGTATTGTTATTCAGTGCATATCCACAACGCGTATAGTATAAAAACATATAAAATCATGAATAATTGGGACAATGCAGAACTCAAGCCCAACTCTGCCTTTCCTTGGCATTGTGTTATCATCTGCGCAGACTCGAATCAGTACTTGGCTCAGTCATGGTTTCGCCTGTTTTATAGCATTAATGGTAAGCTTGTCTCAGCATGTCTATTATCGCTTGTAGCCGGTGTAGGTGACATCGAGAACGTATATCAGTTTGCCAATGGCCAAAAATGCATATGGAAACAATAAATATAATGTCCGAAGTCCATAAGGTCTTTGGCATTGGACAGGGGCTACTATATGAAGGCCTGGGCCCATAAAAATTCATTAAAAAAATAACCTCTTCTACCATCTGCGCATGCCGCAGAAAGGCATACAGGCAGATCGTAGTGTTCTTGACTCCCTATTTTCGGATAATGCCTTCAAGATGTTGCCTGTTCAATTTAAAGTGAAAGAGCTACACTGATGAGAAGAAAATAAATATTTCATGGCTTCTTTTACGTTCCCTTCCCCGATATAGCGAAGTTTGGGGCTATTAGGCCCCCTCTTTTACACTCAACTAGGCTCCTCTTGCAACCTTACTTTTTAAATGAATAGGTACATGTTGAGATGTTGTGATTGTGGCACTGGGGTTGGCAGAGAACTGGGCTATGATCCAACAGAGGGGGTCGGGAGGGGGGGGGGGGGTGGTCAGTTCTCCCCCACCCCCTCCGAAATGTTTAAAACCATCTGGACTTGACCCCACGATCTATGCCTTTCCGGGGCATTCTCAATGTAGTATAGGAATTGTAATAGCTCCATGATAAATATTTACTCCATGGGTAAATATCAGATGTCCATCTAGGTTTTCCCTATCCTAAAGCACTGGATTGCTCAATGGGACGATATAGTCCGAGTTACAGACAGACAAACATTTCATGGAAACCGCTTTTTTTAGTTCATGGGACCTCATAACATGTAAACCCCTTGTAATCTCGAAATCTAATATTTCGACCACTACAAAGATTTCCTTAAACTAACGTATAAATAGAAGCAAAAATATACAACATAATGCAATGATTTTTTATTATTTGAAGGGTTTTTTACTGAAGCAGGCAAGCTTATATTTTATGGCGGCACTGAATAAAACATTGAATTTTTGGCCATTGGCAAACTGATAAGAGTCTTCGATCTCAGCGTGCACCGGCTACAATATAATGGACATGCATAGGCAAGTTTATCATTCACACAATGTAACAGCTACGTGTAACTCAACCATGTTCGGATACGATTGTAATGTTATAGTTAAAATTGTGACGGAGAAACTAGTACTGCTGAATTTACTTTAGATATGTAAATGCTGTAATTATGCGAGGACGAGCAAAACCCCATGCTGGCGGATTAGTCCAATTTGGGAAACTCCGATTAAGGTATACAATCTCGTCAGCGCAATTGCAGATTGGAGCGGCTGTTGCTGCTGCTGTTGCTCCCCAAGATAATCCTGCTTAGAATAGATTAAGAGTTAGAAAGCCAGCGGTGCATTGCTGTCGGGCTGCTGAGGAGCTCCTCTGATTGGCTGCCGTCTGTATGTTCACTCTGACAGTGACAGCAATGGAAATCTACGGGGAAATTGATCTCCGTTATACCGATTGTAAATGTATTTAAGGGTAGTTGCACTGTTGGCCCAGCCGTGGAATGTTATACGCAGAATTATATTCCAAAAGTACGTCAGGACATGCGGAGTAGTGGATTCTTACTTTCACCCGAAAGGCTGTTGGTTCGAATCCCGCATTTGCAACATTATTATTCCTTATTCCTCAGCTTATTCCTCTGGCGATTCTGAAGAAATATGACTGTGAATGCATACGTAGAAAACACCCTGTATTCAATACAGTTTCTAACAATGAAATATTTCTGAAAGTTTCCCTTCACCCCTGGCTAATTCAATAAGAGCCGTACTTTAAAAAAAATATCGACAATAACTTTCATTGGCCCTGAATACACACTCGAATATTTATTCGACCCAATATTTATCGAAGAAATATTTGGAGTGTTTATGGTGAAGTATATATGGCTTGAATCTTGTAGGCTATGGAACTTTCAAATTTTTCTTCGATCATATTTATTCGATATTGTTTCAATATTTGGAGTGTTTATGTTGAAGATTATGACTTGAATCTGAATTTAGGTAGGCTATGAAATTTTTCTTCGATCATATTTATTCCATATTTTTTCAATATTCGAGTGTGTAATATGGGGGATTGGAGCAAAAGTCCTACCCGATAATTTAGAATCACAGAATATATAGTAGTTGTTAAGTAATTTAACGTTTTAAGTCAATTTCACTTACAGTCTGCCTTATCGTAATTTCGTGAATGCTCCGAGACACCGACTAACATGATAATCCTTTGAGGAATTTTCATTGAAGCTGAGAATTCTTCAGGACCGCGCGGAGGCGCAGCCTTCCATTAGTCGTTAATTAAATTGAGGTTACGCTACGCGCGCCGCTCAGTAATTTTAAAGACCTTGTGGCTCGAATTAAAGCGTTCTTCGCGAAGCTTCCGACAGACCCTTTATTGAGATCGACGACTCCAGGTAACGACGTCGAACTCGACTTCAAAGACGTTCAAGATGATTGGAATGCTGAGAATAGGTGTTGACGACTATTACCTGCGTATAGTACGATGATTATTATTATTTATGTTTGTTTTTATTGGTTTATAGCCATAGGGCTACCCCAAAAAAATGAATCCCCTGTAAGTACATACCATTAAAGCTTGAGTGTAAAAGTTTGAGTCACATGAATAGAAGTCTAACAAGTTGTCGCCAAGTGATTTCTCCCTATCTCTCCGTCGGTAAACTTTGTGCAAAGTGCAACCATCTCGTTTTCACGAGTGCCAATGCAGCTAAAAGAAGTTGGTAATTTTGCATTTTAGATATGCCACATATCCCAGAAGATAGGTGTACCTCATTCACTTCACTCCAAGCACATACGACACTCAGAATGTGAACAATCAAAAACTTTATCTTATTCCATTTTGTTATATTAACCAGAGTTGAAATACTCAAATAAAGGTTAATGAAATAATTTTGTCAAAGAAACCCACATACAGTATGTAAGTATAAAACATTCATCACTTTCTGCAAGAACTGCCAGGAGGGGTGCCCCAGAATTTTATTTGACAACGGGAGCTGTACGGTGATCCACCGCCCCGATATTGCGGATTTCATAAAAGATAATGGAAAAGTAGCCTAATTAAATAAATATTTAAAGATCCAATATGGCGGTCTTCTTATTTCATTTTCTTGCAATGTTTTGGAAGGCAGGAGTGTCTTTGATGGCGATCCCTGTTCGTTTAAGTCTAACAGCGTCTGGTTGATTCAGCAAACCAAGCACTAACCGCAAAATAATAACTTACAGGGGGATAATTTAAAGCATTTTAAATCTTTTTTTTTAACGTACCCACACATTCGTCTGCCAACGGCCTTACCATGTTGATTCCATTAGAGCAGAGCATGCTTCAAACTGCGGCAACTTGGTAGTGCGCACAGCGTTGGCAGGGGAACCTGGTGGGACATGATAACTCGCTTAGGCAGTATAAGTCGAGTCCTGGTCACCTCCAATTTAATCGTGTGACTTTACCATGCTCCCCAAGGGGTTCGGAAGTCACTATAATCAGGAGGTCCACCCTGTTAGTCAACTCCCCTTCCCCGAGGTGAAAGAGTCTGCCCTTAGGGTGCCTCAAGTTAACAAACAGACCCACTCCCCCCGCCAGGCTGACAGGGTTGATTAAAGCAGAAATGCTGAAAGCAGGCGATGGAAACAACAACAACATTCGTCAAGGCAGAAGATTTTTAGGTTTTCAATTGTTTTATCATGTGAAAGACCGAAAAAATGTTCCACCTACGTCTATAATATGCAACGATGAACAGCAATTAATATCAGTTGGCAAACAACTGTTCGTCTAGTTGTTATCCCCTTTTATTCCAGCATCAATTGACATTGGGGAAGCCATTGAGCCATTCCCCAATATTCACTTGCATTGATGATTGAACTTCAGTGGCCAGTGGTCTAGTATTGCGATTTTTTTAATCTTAATTTGGGATTAAAAATGTAAACAAGATAATTTTACAATTGAAAGTGCTATTGAAAATAGTCATGCTTACATTTTTAGTCCCAAGAATAAGTTAACATACTAAACGGCATAGCAGGGCCGCACTAATGGAAAATGTGTTCTTCATTTCTTATTTGTTTAAGCTGTCTAAAACAGCTAGAGATACAGTAATAGCCTTGCATGTTGTAGCTGCATGCAATAGAAACTGAAAATGACAGAAAATAGAAAAATATTTCGCGAAACATGCATGTGAAAAACGTGAAACGAAATTTCTGAAAGGTGTCTTTCCCGAAACGTAAATTTACTTCTAAGCGATGCTTGAAGATTGATATACTGGGAATATTTTCAAATTTTTCACACCACCTCTTTGGAATATTTTTATATGTATGTGGGTGGGTATTGATTTCGTATATGCCTGCGGGTACGGAAAGTCATGATGTTGATTAATAGTGCTATATAAATCAGGTCTCTTCCTAATATTCAATCGGGAGTATAAGATTCTTAGGACATTAATTTCTTACCGTACAGTTTTTTTCACTTTTATCGTAAAATTATTGAATTTTTCACTCATCTTGTAACAGAGAATTTTTTTAATTTTAAAGATGAGGAGCGCGTTCGCGAAACTTCTAAGAGCATGAAATTTTGTACTATATTTAATGAAGGAACAGTTTTCAAAATAATTTGTTGACAAGAAATGGTTGTGTAGTTTTGACGAAATCAATTAATTTCTCTTTTCACAACCGATAAGCTATGAATTCGGTCAGATGAAATGTTCATGAAATGTTCATAACATAAAACTTGCATTTCTATAAATTCTATATCTAATTACTTCTAACTTTGCAGCTGGGGAACGAGAAATTAATTCATTACATCAGATATTCTCGGTCATTTTTGTTTACAATAATATTTTGAAAACTCTATTGTATATTAAAGTGCATTTATGTGTAAATGCAAGTGGATTGTACTGAATTGCATACTATCAGTTATCCCAAACTGTCAGTCAGCTTCGGCTATCATTAAGATAACACTATCAGGCGCATCGCGAACGCATCCTTAGATAATTACGTGCCACTTACCATGGGGAAATTTGAATTGCTGTACACAGTAGTGTCGGACAAAAATACGCATAATATGGAAAAACGTCCCACTTGCAAAACAATTACATTTTTAACCAAGGAATGTCGTATTTGCGTGCCTCTGATATGTTGCTTCAAATAAATATGATCTACTAATGGCTTAAATTTGACACAAAAAAGGGCTGTAAGTGAAATACTATTCCTTACAAACCAGTAATTCATTCAGAAATGTTTTTTTTTTTTTTTTAATTCAATAAACTATAAATAACAAATTTTGGTGATTCCAGTAGCTGAAGTGAACATTTACCGGTGATGCTCCTCAAAGTTGTCACATGCAAATAATCAATCAATCAATCAATAAATAAATTAAAGGTAGGGTATCCATCACTAGATTCAAAATTGATGATTTCTCAACAGCGTATATCAAGCCGAGCGAGTATCGCTCGCAATTTACGTGAGTATGATATATTTCCAGCATATCAACGGAAATTTCTCCAGTTTATAGTCTTCCTGTTTGAAACACCTAATCAATATTCTAGTTATATTTTAACGGAAATTACCTGGAAGTTAAATTTTGATCCGAGACATGGGGGCCCCCTCCCCGAGAGGCTGCTTGGATTAGAATGTTGTAAAATCAATGGTGACCTGTCTTAAGAGCATATAAGACACCTCCACTACCCATTTTATGCGTCATATTTTAAGGTGCTTTTCATTTAAGATACAGTTGTTCTTCTTGGGTGTTTAAAATTCTCGCAGTAAAGTTCACGGAAAAAACGAGACTGGCCCCTATGCGATAAAAGGCATGCCTATATAGCATTTAATTCTTCCATAAATATATTATCTTCCAATAAATCCACGCATCGTCTTTTAAAAATCAGTTTAATTTATCAAAATACTATTGAACTCCTTTTTTTCGCACCATACATCGAGAGTCACCGAACGACGAACGACAAACGACGAAGTTTGAAACTGACTAAAACCAAGTCTGCCGACAACAGGCGTTTGGAAGTACACTTCAGATCACGGCCTATCAGCCCAGATTCTAATGCTTCATCACCTCAATAAAGTTGTCCAATAATGCACAGGTATGACTTTCAAGCGAAAGTGTTTAACAATACATTGAAAAAGCCTGTTGTATTCCTCTTTCAGTTTGGCCACCACTGTACTTTATTTAAAAGTGATATCTACTGCATATGATGTTTAATATAAAGTTATTACCATCAAGGGCTTCATAAAAATTTTCAACATAGTGCTTTCAACAGTACAGAATTGAGGTATCAGCATCACTCCATTACGCGCTTTCCCCCTTTCCAACGCATATCTCCTCGTTCTTTTCATTTGAAGCTATGGGATTTTGTGTTTGCCTAGTGAAATATTACAGAATGTTTCTTCATAAACTGCTGTGTTTTAGGACATGATTGAAGCTTTATCACATTATATTAACTTAGTGTAAATGTTTTTTTTTATTAACGCATTAGTTTGAGGAAAGTCTTGTATGGTTCGAAATTTTTCTATTGAATTTCAAGGTCTCATAATTTTAATTAAAAAATTATATAGGTAGGTTGAGATTGGGATTGATATTATATCATGAAAACAGACACGAGAAACAAAATCTGGACAGATACCCACGATTTATGCCCATCCGGGTGATCGTGTTACCATCTGCGCCAGTGTTTCTGAAAAGGAGGGCGTCGAAACCGAGATGATTGGAGAGTTCTGTTGAGTAGGCCGAGCACCATCAAAGGCTGCAGAGCCAGAAGAAGTAGAAGAAGATGAAGAAAAGAAGAAGAAAAAGAGTGTAAGAGAGGGCTTTATAGCCTTAACTCCGCTAGGTTGGCTTAGTAATAGAACAAAAAGTCCTTATTTATTTATTATAAGAAGAAGAAAAATACATTAGTCTACCCCACTCTACCCATTCTGGACTATGCAATCGTTCAATCATTTAATTGCTTCAGTAGAATGGAAATGGTTGCTTTTAGCTCCCAGAACAATTATTTACCACTGGTGATCAATGTCGCTTATAATTATTTCTGTAGATTATAAAGTATTAATTAACATGAATTTACAAGACTTAGCAAAGCATGATAGTACGGTATTCGTACCCGTTCTTTATATTGCAAAATAGCGTTTTTAAACATTAGGCTACAATATAGTCGAAGTACTTTTATCTATCGTATGTTAACGGTACACTCTGCCATCAGTCACAATATAGAAGTAATGGTGATTTAGCGTTTTAATCTTTAAATGGGAGGTATGATAATATATGCAGTAATATTTTTTACAGTATTTTTTAACAGCCAGTTGTTGTTGTCAGCCGATTAATATTTTAGCTCAGCATTCTCTAGGTACCGACCAGGTATCACATAGACAGGTAAATGTACAGGCCAACGTGCCCGAACCCCATTTGTCACTCCAGAGGCGTAAAGTTAATGATGGCGGGGGCAAAACTAAGTAGACCTTATGACGTCATCAGGCAGGATAAGGAAAAATTGAAAATATAAGAGCAAAATAGTAGGGTTTTATGCATTTTAATAGTAGTAAAGTATAGCTGTAGATTTTACAAAGCTAATAAAGGAATGCTTATATTCATATTGCTGCAAAAGGGCCAGGGGGTCTCCATGAACCACGTCTTTCAATGCCCGAGGCTGGGGCTTTGCCCCCCCCCCCCCCAACTTTACGCCCCTGGGTCACGCCACAGCAGGTAATATGGATAATCAAGCAATGAATTATCAACAGCAGCTAGATCCAAAATAATGACACGTATAAAACCATGTAAAAACGGATAGGCCCGTAAACATCCGCCTCAACAGGTTCGACAGGATCTGACGACCGACAGCCGCAATAAAAGTTTTTGAATATCCGGCGGACGCTGGCACTGTTGTGGAGTTTGCTAACTTGTTTCAGTAGCAGTGGGAGACGGGAAGCGGGGGTTAAACCTTCGTTTGCAAGTCAAACGTCTTGCCTCAGCTATATTTGCTGCCACTGCTTACGGCCAACTACTGCAGCGCTGCTGTTTTCAAGCAAATATTTATCAGCAATAGCAGGAAGTCGCAGGGCAACTTTGTCCAAGTTTTAACTGTCCCTTGACGACCGCGAGCTTTTTACTACATGAGTGATTTGTTTATTGAGTTTGCTAGTTTGGTTGAATTGTCCGTTTATGTGTTTGACAACTATGAGCAAGCATGTCGGGGTGGAGTCGTAATTTAGTTGGAAAGTTTGAGATTTATAATGTTTTTTGCTGCACATTGCAACATGTTGCTCTTTATGATGCTGATTGCTGACTCAATTTAAAATTTGTTAACATTTGTTGATTAGTCATCTTCTTTTTCTTTAAGGCAGAAATTACCAGCGAAATTTTTCCCCTCAGCCAGTAGCTATAATGACTTATTCCTTCTTTCCTCTTAAAAAAGTTAATAGCTCACAAACAATTTAATGAATGTATCCGATTAAACTCTTCGAACGCCTCACTAAGTAACCTTGTAGGTACTTGTGTCGATTTACGACACGTCACACGTGTGTAGAGACTCGCACAAGTACAAACTCACCTTGCCACTGAAGTCTTGCTTAAACCTAAATTTAAAAATTAATGTATTACAGAACAAGATTTATATGTGGAAGTATCTAACATAAAGTGTACACAGTTAAATTTAATTTTCAGTCCTTAACGAGATGAGTTCAAACAGACCTTTGAGTCCGTTATTACAGAAATGTTCGGTTCCAAACTTGACACTTTCATTCGGTTTTTTTTTCTTTATAATGTTATCTTTTGGACCCTCTGCCATAGCTTGCGGATTCTTAAGGGGGAACCACTGTTTTCAGTGATTTCAAAGAATGTACAGGATACTTGCAAGACATTTATGTTTGAGATACTGGAAAATTGGCCACTAGAGGTTGCCTTCATTGAGTTTTAAGTATCGTAATACTTGACCGATGGTAATCAAGTAACGTCAGAGGGAAATCTAGCAGCCCCGTGATGGGTGAAATGACAAGGGTAGGGTTTCCACGTTGTAAGGTTCCAACATAAATATAAAGAAAATTGTTGCAACTGCAAAGCGTACAAGCAATTCAACAGGCGCATTAAGCCTACCCACTATAGTAGTATGGTTGGACACAGTCCCAGGCCACGGTGTGGGCCCATAGGACTCCAGTGGACCTCCTGATTATAGTGGATTCCGAACCACTAGGGAAACACAGTGAAGTCACACGATTAGTTCGGAGGTGACCAGGACAAGTCCCACCATGTTTCCCTACCGGCACTGTGCACACTACCAAGTTATCCGCATCTTTGAACCTGCTCTGGTCCGCTGGATTCAACTTGGTAAGGCGGCCGGCGCCTACCCACTATACTCGCATTCTAAATAGATTATTTTTGACTTTATTAGGCTTACGGCAAGAACCACCCACATTCACGAGGAAACTACCGCGGAATTGTTTATTGACTGAGCTGCAGATGCCCATGCCTGTACTAGCCAAAATTACGTGTTTTATTTATTTTATTTACTTACCCATTAAGCTTTGTGTTTTTTATACACTTTTGTTTCTCTGTTGTATATAGAGGGACGGTAAAATATGATGGCACAAAACAAGAAAGAAGAAAAGAAAATTACTAATATAATCGAAAAGGGGCAGAAAAACTCGGATAAAATGTGTTTGAGCTCTCAGGAAACAAGAATTTTACTCAAACTTGTTTCCACATCATTGAGAAAAGCCCAGATTGATGGGGAGTCGTTTGCGGTTCCTTGTTAAAAGTTAATAAATGTAATGCTTTCTAGTCAGCGGGAAACGTAACGCGATACATCATAACAATTTGTCTTACTTTACACATGCACCACCCAATCTTAGTTTTTAGGTCCATGTTCTCGTTTCAGCAGTAGCAGGTATCAAGCTTACTTATTCTCGGGGTTAAAAATATACAAAACCATTTTATAGTAGCAGTTTCTGTTTAGATTTTTTATCCTGGGATTTGGTTAACTTTGTACATTGGTGCTATGGCTGCAGAAACAAATGGACCAGTGGGCATTGCACCAAGGGAAAAGAAAAATTGACCCAAGGACTTATTGATAAACTTTAAATAAAAACTATGTACATTAAAAGTATGTAATGTAAAGCAGACGACATTCGACTGATTGTGGCATTATATTGT
Organism: Psococerastis gibbosa; assembly: GCA_963971405.1. Lineage (NCBI taxonomy): Eukaryota > Metazoa > Arthropoda > Insecta > Psocodea > Psocidae > Psococerastis > Psococerastis gibbosa. Next base: position 31,632,522 of record OZ020484.1, read on the forward strand.
GTACATACTTTAACACACCGACCGGCGCAAATACTCGAAAGAGAAAAGAAAAAAATAATTTAACACTAACATTTATTTAACTTTGGTTGAAGAGGTAACCTCCACGTTATAACCGAAATTAGAGGATATAGAAAAACTGGGCTTCGCGGGATTCGAACCCACGATCTACGCCTAACCGGGGCGTCGTCTTAACCACTGGACCACAAGCATAAGCACAAGGGCTCTAATTTCGGTTGTAATTGATCATTTTCTTCTTCTTTTTTGGCGCTACAGCTCGGGATAGCTTTGGAATCTCGCTCTACACCTCTCCAGACAGTAGTAGTACATAAATTCCGTAACTTATGAAACTTATTTTTGCAAAAAATCACTTTTAAATTGCGGTATGCGTACATTGCAATATGCATTATATTTTTTAAAACTGTATAGGTACAGTACAGGTACAGGTAGAGTCTGAACAGTTCTATATAACCCATTAATAAAAGTTGCAGAAGGGATCTAAAGGTTAAAAAATTTAACCCCAAAAGTGAAACGTTCGTGACTGTGGGCAACTTGTATAAAATCATGTGTCCGAGGAAAAAGGTTCTTCCCTTATACTACAGACACCATGGCAATAAATCATGGATTAAAATTTCACGGTGAAATTAAAATTCCAGCCCCTCCCCCTTAAAACCCCCACTCCACGTAGCTGTTATGTACCGGACCAACCCTGTACACGGTTAAATGCAATTATTGCGTCCATCCCCTGTCCTTCATCCCCTGTTTTTAATTTAATTTTACCCATTATGTTCATGTCGTTCTGTCATTCTGGTTCTGACGTAAAAAAAGGAGGAACTCAGGTTGCAACAGTTCTATTGTAATATTGCATGATTGGGGAATTTGGAGTGGTGGGACAGGAAAGTTTTTGCTGACGCGTGGAATTTTAGAGCTGATATGAAAATTGGTGTCGTAATTAAGAATTTAAACCGAACAAAGTGCAGTTCGAATCGATTGGAACCGAACCCCATGGTTAGGCGTGGGTTCGAATCAGGGATGGGATGAATCCAGCCTATTTGCCTATTTCTTTGGGGGGGAGGGGGTAGTTATGCGTCAACATAGGAAAAATATATATATAATATATTTACCAAGTTTTGGGGGTCAGCTACCCCTTGCTCCCCCCTGTATCCGTCCATGGTTAGAATCCCACAGAGCCCAGTTTTTCTCAGTTTTTCCCAGTTACCTGTTCAACCAAAGTTAATTTAATGTTAGTGTTATATATACCAAATAATACTGCATTACAGTACGGTACGTACACGTTCATGGTATCATAAGTATCTATACTATAAATTGATTGACCGTAAAAATCAACACCGTAAGGATATTTTTCCAATCATACCGACATTTTACAATGGCATTAATTTGTCTTAACTGTTAACTTAACATCGTAAGAAAAGCGTTGTTCCCGACTTGTTCTTCCCACTTACAGCAAGTTTTCCTATGAAAATTGTTAAAATAATTATATTTGAAGAGGAATATTGCACTTTTCAGTTTTCTGACACTATCAGCAATGCAATTAACAAGTTTGAAAGTTTTTGACTTCTCCGTGAATTGAGCGTGTCTTCATTTCGGTTTAATTAGGTCACACGAGTGCACGTCGTGAATTTGAAATTAAGGCTAGGCTTCAGTTTGAGCTACATATACCAAGCATATTCAAAGTTTTAAATAGGCCTATTTGAAATGAAGTACACTGTAATAATTATTAGTTTTAACTGCGGTATTAATATTTAAATTATTTAGGAATTACGAGGCAATCAAACTCCCACTATCAGTTCAGTTTGTTCAATTCAAATTTTTTGGGAAATATCTGTTGTAGAGTCATGGGTGAGGTATAAAATTAGAACAAATGTTTCTGTAGATTTTAATAAATGCCGTCAGTTGATCACAATCAAAGTGGGATTTTTAGTAATTTTACCCCTACCACAAAATAAGGCCATTCAGTTGCATGCCCTAAACAATCCAGTGTAGTGGTGGTATGATCGTATGATAGCCTACCACCCGGTTGAACTGAGTTCGATCCTCGGCAATGTAGATTATTGGTACGGACTCCGACTTTCACCCAATTGGTTCGAGTTCTACACTTGCCACATTTTCTGCCCATGCTTGGGAGGGCATGTAAAGCAGGCGGTCACGGGCCTTCCTATAGTTGAGTGTAAGAGCCTAACTTCGTAAGGTTGCGCTCAGTAATAATACAAAACATTTATTTATTTATTTTTATTTTCGTAGCGCGTCACTGCTATCCACTAAACAGCGAGCTGCTGCAAAATGCAGGTTTTACCGTCTTCGGCATTATATTGTAATATTTTATTACAGTAATACTTGTAGGAGTTCCTACAGTTTAGTGGATTACAGCAGCAGCAGAATTATTATTTTTAATTCAATTACTATTTTTTGTGAAAACAGGTAGGTAAGTTTAAATCTGATGAACATTTAAAGCGCTCTAATTCATATGGTAAGACCAAGAGAGAGAAAATATTTAGGCTATTAAAAAGGCTTCTCAATTACCTAATTTAAGATAATACCAACCTTAAAATTATATTTCTCTAACGATTGGAATCTCTAAATCCTTCCATTTAGATAATTCTAATGCTGGAACCATTAACACCGAAAAGCGTTCATGTTATGGGACTCGGAGCTAAAAACCGAAAAGGGAGATTAAAAACTTTAATTAATATCCGTTTCTGAATGCTGCAGATAAAGCGAATTTTCATCCTGAATAAATATTTTTTGTGAGGTTGGCCAAGGAGCTATTAATGATCGCTGTTATAGTTTTTTTTAATGAACAAATATAATGAGTTTTATTGGAGTAATTTTGTCTTACGCTAATGACATATAGTACTATACTATAGTATACTGACACAGATAAATAGGCCTACTAGGGACTTCGATGGTACCTTCTTCATACTTGTGCGAGTCTCTACACTTCATGCGATCTGTCGTAACTCAACACAGGTATTACCTACAGAGGCGACTGAATAGGTTATTTGGATGCATTCATTGAATTGTTTGTATGCAAATAATCTGTTTTTAAATTTAAAAAAAATAGTAATTTGTACGTGGTATTAGTTATTTAAAGCGACAATTTTAGTACTGTCATATTAGCATGATCAGATACTTACTATCAACCAGGAAATGTAATATGGGTTTGAAATTTTCTTTTATACTTTTTACAGTAAACCACTTTTTATATTTCATGCGTGGTTCGTAATCCACTACCTAGATCTAATTAAGAGATCGACCCTGTCAGTCGACTCTACTTCTGATGTGAAGGAGTGTGCCCAAAGGGTGCCTCATGTTAAGAACAGACTCACTCCCCCCCCCCCCCCCCAGGCTGACAGGGTTGCTTAAAGCAGAAATGCTGAAAGCAGGCGCTGGAACACACAGACTTTTTATAACGCACTTACGCCCACCACCCCACCGTTTTATCGCTTTGAATGTTCGTAGTCTATCCCTTAAGAGCAAATTGGACACCACATGTTTTTTTCTTCGAACAAAGTCGAAATCCTTGCGAGACACACCATGCGTTTGAATGTGTGTCATAAATCAACGTGGGTACTCAGAGGCAACTCAAAAGAAGTGAATTGGATACATTCGTTAAATGTGTATAACATTAACCGTTTATTATATTTTTAAATCATAAATTTTATGGTCGATATTTTATTATAAATTTGACATTTTACCAAAAACGTGCAGTGTGATTGAATCTTAATAATTTACCTAATTTTGTTTTCTATGAACTTCAGTTGGCAGCAAACTGAACTATGTAGCCTAAGGCAAGATCGCGGCTTTAGATTGATTGGGGGTATGACGATCATTAATTGTAAAGTCTTGGTAATGCAGTGCTGGACGTCACCACCGTTCTCCAAATATGAATGCATAATAAAAAAAAATATATAACACTTAATATTATTATACATCAATGATAATAATAACCAAGGCTATAAAATTTATTATGTACAGGATCTATTATTATATATTTGCCTACGCTAACAGAAAAATTGCCCCCCCCCCCCCGACCTAAATACGTGCGCTCAACTCGTCCAACCCTAATATGGATTAATTGGAAGAGTGCAGGGCGGAAAGGCTCAAAATTCGCCCTTATGGAAAATGAAAACAACTTTCTTTCTTTATTTATTTATTGAGCACCGAATTTTTCATTAGTAAAAGATGGCTACCAGGTATGCGTATTGCAGGTTGAAACATCCCAAATGGAAAAACAATCTACAACACCAGTCCTCAGAACTCTCAAGTTTTTAATAAATAAATAAATCTTGACTTTTTATTGTTCTATTACTAAGCCAACCTAGCGGAGTTAGGGCTATAAAGCCCTCTCCTACACTCAACTAGGATGACCTGGGACCACCTGCTTTACATGCCCTCAGAAGCATGGCCAGAAAATGTAGACAGTGTGGGACTCGAACTAACAACCTTTCAGGTGAAAGTCGGAGTCTGTACCACTACTCTGCAGGTCCTGAATGGACGTATTTTGAGGATGAAAGCTTCTTAAGAGGATATAATACGTAGGAAAAATTTCGGACAGACCACAGATGAAAATATGAAGAAAAAAAAACGAAATATTTTTCTTCACTATTTAAGTTTCTAGTTTAAATTAAATGTATATTATTTAAAAATAATAGAGGCAATATAAAAATATTTAACAAAAACATTAATAATGTTCTGCTAATAAATAGTTAATTCTAGTGACACTATCTGGCAAAACAAAGATGACCCTGAGCCAACGGCTCACGGCTGTAAAGTGTAAACTGTAAAGGTAGGGGAGGCATCACCCCCTGCTGCTTCGCTGAATGGTCTTTATACCTGCGACCCGCAGGCTGCTAGACCCAGCCCAAGGAAGTAGGAACTCGGAAGATTTTATTCGAATCTCAGGATTTTGGCTCCAGCAGTGGCGGGTGCACTGTTTCATACTACCAGTGGCGACTAAGTCATAATAACCAACTTTCTAAAATTTGTTGTTGCCTATTTTCGATAGACGTACTCAGCTAGATTGCTATACATTGGCGTAGTTAGGGGGGCATAGCGACCCCCAGGTACTTGTCAAGCCCCCCCCCCCCCCCCCAGGATGTTTGAGTAAATATAACAATTTAAAAACTTAATAAATAAATAAACGAATAATTGAAAATCCGGAAAAAAAATTATCAGAGCATATCAATAATGTTTAAAAAATCACTGTAGCGCAAATATTCGACCATTTTAATGCATTGTGTTGGCTATTTTCCATTCGAAAACGAAGTCAAGTATGTAGAGTATCGAGTGTACTTTGACATGCCTTCTAACAGTGGTTTTTCGTTGCCTTCTGAATTTTTATGCCGTTGACTCTTCATTGAGTTCATTCACCTTCGGGGCCAACCCCATGACAATTGAGTACCTTAGTAGTGGTTGCTTATTTAGTGGCGGCAACTATTCGCCCCGTCACAAAGTCTACGTCGGGTTCTAGTGGCTTTCCCTAGACAAGCCTGCACCACCAGACTTGTTACCACACCCTCTGATTATGCCGCTGCTTGGTCGGGGACTGCTTATGCGTTATATTCGCTATCTGCCACCTGTGACCCCACTAGTAGCCTGCAGCTCAGCCCTAGCACTAATAGACTATACACAAATGAACTAAATAGAATAAATACAATTTACGAGGCAGTACGATAGGTTACAGAGAAATTAATTCAAAACAACATGACAGTAGGTACTATGCGTGGAACATTAGGCCACAACAAAGTAACTTACAATAAAAAGACGCCAGATGGGCGAAAGGGCGATGTGCAAGACTGTGGCAACCACCGACCTATAAAACTGCACTGCCATGCAATGAGGTGGATGGAAAGGGTGGTTGAGAGAAGACTCAGAGTTCTAATAAATGAGACCATCTCCAAAAACCAACTAGGATTCATGCCAGGTCGAGGAACTACAGATGGAATATACGACACATTGCAAGGACTCTGCTAGAAAAACATCGAGAAAAGAAAAAACCTGTTCATTGTGTTCGTGGACGTGGAAAAAGCCTATGATAGAATACCGAGAAGTTTAATCTGGGATGTGTTGGAAGAGAGACGAGTTCCGCAAAGCTATATAAGGCTAATAAAGAATATGTACGAGTGCGTAGTGCGGCAGGGGTCGGTTACACCTTCCCAGTAACTTATGGGTTGCATCAGGGGTCAACCTTGAACCGCTGTTGTTCTTTCTCATAATGGACGTAGTGACCAGGCAGATGCAAGGGCAAGCGCCAGAAAGCCTTCTCATCGTTGATGATATCCTCCTGGTAGGAGACTCGCGAGAAGATGTCGAGAGTACTCTCAGACTGTGGGTGGAAACGGTGGAGCGCCAGGGGCTTAAAGTGAATCGCAAGAAAACAGAGTACATGGAATGCATAAGCCAGGAACCTGGATCGATAAAAGTAGATAACCAAAACCTAGAGAAGGCCAAGACATTCAAATATCTACGAGCAACGTTACGCGAGAATGGCGGCTGTGAAGACGATGTAAAAGTACGGGTAACCTCAGGTTGGGCCAAGTGGCGAGATATAGCGGAGATCTTGAAGGATAGGAGAATGCCGAAAAATTCAAATCAAATTCCGCATATACGTACAAGCAAGTGGTGAGACCGTGTATGACCTACCGAGCGGAGTGCTGGCCATTGCGGAGGAGAAAGAGCAATTGCTGCATGTGGCTGGGATACGCATGTTGCGTTAATATCTGGGTTACAAATTAACAGGCAGGAGGAGAAACGAGGGCATCCGGGCGGAGATGCAAGTAGCACCGATCACCGATAAAGTCAGGGAACGAAGACTGGCGTGGTGGGGCCATACGTTAAGAAGAGAAGATGGACACCTGCAACAACGTGTAAGGGACTGCAAGGTAGAGGGCCCAAGACCTATAGGACGACCGAGGATGTCCCTTGTAACGAAAGTGAGAGAGGACCTCAGAACCTTCGGTCTCTCGCCGGATATGATTGATTCCAAAAACCGAAACACCTGGAAGAATAAGATCCGTGCCACTGACCCCGTGGGAGGGATGAGGCGCCGTAAAAAAAAAAGGCCTGCATGGGTGTAAGCGACAAAAATAAATTTTTGATATAATGCAAACATGCTTTCCAATTTGTAAATTAGTAGATAGACAATGTGTAATTTCATAGTAAATAATTTCCTCATGGATAAATTTCGGATGCCTAGGGGGGGGGGGACATCTATATATTGACAACCCCTTAAAACTCAATTGCATATTCTGGAACGAACAGACCATTACATTGTAACAGTAGTAACAATGACACGGCACGCAATGTATTGGAGCGTGATTTTTCCATAATTTCTTCAAAAAATAATTTTTTGCACAGAAGCAAATATTTTTAGGAAAGCAACCTGTTTGGCTTTGTTACTCTATTGAACACCTAAAACATACCTGAGGGTAGAATTCATCGACAGAAAGATTCCGCTGAAATTTTTTTTTTTTTACCCCCAGAAGCAAACTACCAAGGGGCAAGCGACCCACTGCATTTTGTTAACATTAATAACGTTTTTGAGAATACCCCCCCAAATAAAGTTAGCCCAAAATAGAAATGAAAATTATCTCGTGGTATGATTTTTGTAAGCCTACGTGCCAAATTTCACCAAAATCGACGGAATAGTTTGCCCGGAAATCGACAGATAGCCAGACATTTCGTAAAACCCACTTTTTGGGTTCCTGGGACATCAAAACGCTTAAATCCGCTGAAATGTTGACCGTCACAAAGCTTTCCTTATACTACGTATAAATTGGAAAGCAAAAATTAAAATGCACGGTCATAGCCTAATATTTAACATACAGAATCATATTTTTTGGCTTGCCTCACTGTGCCCCACAAAAGGCCGCGTGTTAATACCCACGACTGCGGTGAAGTTCAAGGAAGTAAAATCAGACCATTACTGTTTGTTCTCTTTATCAATGAACTGTTCTTGCTGGAATGTGTTAAGCATTTCTTTGCTGATATGCTGATCTACTTGGCGGGAAAAAACCTAGTAGAATTAACTTCGAAGATGAATGCGGAACTGAATTTCATTACTAGATGGTGTTTAATATTAAAAATCGAAGGCGATGGTTATTAGTTCGAGAGCTATGGAGTGTTTGGAAAAGTTGGTTCTTGGTGGTGATAGAATGGGTCAAATCCTTCAAGTATCTTGGAATACTCATTGATTCTCGCCTTACCTTAAATTTGAACTATGAGACGGTCACAAGTAAAAGAAAATGCAAAATGTCTCTCCTTCGTAAGGTGTAATTCCTTCTACCATGTACCACTAAAGTCACTTTGTTCAACTCCTTAATTCGGCCGCACTACAGCTACTGTATAACAGTGTTTTATCCGGCGAACCGCTCCGTGCTTGACGCTCTACAGAAGCTATGCCTATGCGTATTATCCTAAATAAACCTAGAGATGCCAGAAGGAACCGGGATGCAGAGGTGGCAGTCATGAGTCGAGGAATCTATTTTCTTCGAAGGCATGACATTTGTTTAAAATAGCCAAGGGTTTGCTTCCATCATATTTAAATTCCCTTGTCCACTCGGACGTCCATCAACACGCTACAAGATATTTTACAGGATTTGCACAAGTTTCGGCCACTGGCTCATACCCAAAGTAATTTTTTTGCAAATGGTGTATTATACAATCGACTGAATCAAGCTATACGTGAGTGTGGAACAGTGTAGTCTTTTAAAAAGAAGGTAGGCGAAGAGCCGAAGAAGGTCGAGTGTATAACTTCAGCTGCAGTACAGCGGGAGCAGACATTTATTTGATTTATTCGAGACATTAGGACCGAATTCAAATCAGCCTTTTGCTACCAAGCAACAACACAACAACCTGGCACGATTAGTAATTTCATGGCTTGAAATGCCACAGAACACTTTTTTAAATTCATTTTACTCTTCTTGTTGTACTCCGTTTTAGTCTTTAGTTTTGCCATGATGCTCACAACAGTAATTTAATCAAAATCGAACTTACAATTCACAGAACAAGATAATATTTGATTCAATTCACGCACAAAAAGTATTTGTTTATTATTTACATTCGTGGCAGTATACTCGCTCACATTCGTGGCAGCAACAAGAGCGCTGCAAATGCGGCGGAATATCTCGGAACTACTGCGTTACATTTTGGGGTGCAAAATATTATTTGGTTTCAGGTCCAATTGTAAACAAAAATAACAAATTTTTAAATATCATGGTTTTTATGGCAAAATCGTGGAAAATAGCACACTAATAATGTAGATATAGACCATTAGCTAATACTAACATGCAAAACATCTCTCTTCCACTGAAGGTAAGATTGCATTTTCCAGAACCCTTTCTGAATATTGCGCTATTTTGTAATTTTTTAATAAAATTCTGAGCCTTAAAATTAAAATTCCATCGCATGGAAAATCTATATTGATGTTTCATGCTTCCAAGGAAGAGTGGCCGTTACAATTAACATAATTCTGGTGGGTCAAAACTCCAGAACCAAAGAGGTCTGAACAGCGATTTCGATAGCATATCCTCTTAAACACTTCTACAGAAAATTGCAAAATTGCAAAACTGAAAAGTTTACCGCTGAAAAGCGACACAATATTATTTTCGCGTATGCCATGTATTGAATTAAAATACGGGAAACGTAACGCGCCCAGGGGTTTGCTGTGGTCACGTTTTTTGTGGAGCCCCCTGCCAATTCTACCGCACCACCTTTAACATAAAGCAACCGTTATCAGTCAACATTTTGTTTACGCTACCTACAATTTCCTTCCTTCATACGTCCCCACCCAATATGCAATATATGCTACTTATCAGTTATTATTTATCTATTTATCCAAAGTTATTTATTGCACGGTTTGATTAGCCGGCTATTCCACTTGTCAATTTTTCTTCAATAATTGATGTTTTTTTTTTACTCAATGTCATTGTCCATAACTTCCGCATATTAAAATTAATCAATGATCATTGAGTAAAATCACGTTTTGCAAACAATAACAAACTAAAATTAAACAATAGCGTCGTCAGGAGATGTTAAATAATTGTAATTAATTTCTTGAGAACAAACAAATTATTTCATAATTTAAATCATAAAATTTCTTGTAGGCCTAGATTATAAAATAAAAAGAAAGACGGCGGACAAACTTACAAAATTTGAAAAAATTAAAAAAAAAGGTCAATTATTGAAGACAAGTGGAATGAGGTGTAAAAATATAAATGCAACATTGATGATGATTTACCGTCAATGACATTATAAAAATTGAAGAAAAATTTACAAGAGGAATAGCCGCGCCTTAGGCACGAAGTTAGGTCAGTAACCCTGAGTTTTTTCGGTGGGGGGGGGGGGGCTGCGATTCTTTTATATATAATGATAATTCAGGGGGTCTTTAGCTTGGTTTTCGGACATTATTGGTATTATTTCCACATGAATTTCTAGCCATTGGCAAACTGGTTCACTCTTCGATATCAACCCACACTGACAAGTGCTAATGGGCAAGCTCTGATATGTCTACAATTGACATTGTAACAGGTGTTAGCTTATGTATGGTAACATCTTCCAATGAAGGTTAGGTACTCATTAAGATGGTAGACTAAGACCAAGGGGAAAACATTTTACCTCTTATGCAATGTCTCGAACCTCTGCCTTTCGTTTCATTGCTCAGTTCAACACAAGCAGGACGCTATTTCTGTTGGAGCCGCCCTATAAAATTAATCAAAATTGCGTGACTCGAATAATAAAGCTAATAAAATTAGTTATAACGCTAATTACGGCCCAAACAAAGGTTTTCTTTAAAAAACAAATTCGCCTAACTTTTAACATTTTTTGTCCATTACATTTTGAAAGAGAAAACCGCATTTCAAAGCAGGCAAACTTTTGACGATCCGATTTCTTTCATTTATTTCCCCCGAAAAGGCTAACTTCCTCGGAAGAATTGCAAGAAGGGAAAAAGGGAGTTTGCTTGAAGAACTCGGAGATTTAAAGAACCTAGCATGAGACGAAAGAAAGTTGTAAGAAAAGGAAGTTGGAATAATGAAAAATCAAGTACCTTTTTGTAAAATTTTCCTTTCCGATCCTTGGATTCAAACCGTAGAAAATAAGTATGAGAGTTTTATTGGAATGCAAAAATATCTTGTTATACGCGCAAAAATGTGGTTAAATTTGATTTTTAAATTGAGTTGCTGAATATATAATTTGGAGTTATTTAAGAAATTTGAATTAGAGAATAATTTTAACTTAAAGTTTAGATATTTTAAAGTTTTTTCATTTGGTTCCGTACCGCAATTGCAGACGTCTTCCCAGACTGAATGCATAAAACTGGATTCAAGTGCCATGGGGATTGGGCCCAAATGACTGCTTTCAACTTCGATATTGACTTTTCAATAATTTGTAATTGTAATTTAAAATTACCAGTTTAGAACAAATTTCAAAATGTTGTTACCGGTAGGTGTTAACCAAGGCCCAAGGACGGAAAATTTGCCGGGGAGTCTCCCAGAAGTCAGAACCTTACAATCAAATTATATTGCAGTATTATTCTTCTTCTTAAGGTTACAATCTTAGCGATTGGTTGGCAGCAACTCCCTGCAGTATTATTAGGTATATATTATATTATATTATAACACGGACATTAAATTAACCTTGGTTGAAGAGGTAACCTCCACGTAATAACCGAAATTAGAGGATATAGAAAACCTGGGCTTGGCGGGATTCGAACCCACGATCTATGCCTAGACCACAATGTATTCTCCTGATATAAAATACGTGCAGTAAAAAGCTCCCCCTCTTATATTCACTGGAAAAGATGTGTCGGTTTTTTTATTTCCTAACACTTAACACATTACTGAGACGTAGCAAAAGCCATAGAAAAAGAATTCCTTTTCTTCTATACAATTTCAATCCACTGAAATACACGAGCCTCTTTCTCCCCAGGAATTTCAATAAGAGCTTTGACGCAGCATGTATTCGTTTAATTATTGTGGCTCGGAATTCGACGTTGCTTAAGAAGACCTTAGAAAACAATTCTTGTAGAGCTGGCTTGCACATTCTTAAAAAGAACTCAGGCTTAAAAATCGTTTGTTGGTTGCTTCTTTGTACAAATAATTGCCATAAAACCCAACGTCATGTGTATTTGCACAAAAAGGATGTGATAGTTCAATATATGCATTATAAGTATAACAAGAGGAGGATTTTGCTATTTTTGTTATAATAAGCTACACAATCACATTGGAAATGGAAGGAAATAGCAAGAAAGAAAGAGAGAAAATTGTCTTTATTTTCCATATGGGCAAATATGGGCCCACTCTTACAATAATTATTAACCAATATCGTTAATACTGGCAGGCAGAGGAAAGATCGGAGTGGAAGAGCCGGAGCAAAATGCTGCAAGCCAACCCATGAGGGTTGTTCACCAGAAGAAGAAGATCGTTAATACAAGTACTGTTTTTATTAGGGGGCAGCACGAATAAAAATGAGCATGTTAGGAAAGCTCCAGCAGTTGATAGAATTCTTCTGCTTTAAAGCCTCTTCCATCGAAGATTGGCGATCATCATGGCAATTAGAAACACGTAGATACACGTTGACTCCCTAAAACGAAGTAAAGTATGTAAAGTATGTAAAGTATCGAATGTACTTACGGGGTATCTGGAGAAGGAGATAGAAAGAATTTGGTGGATTAGGTATGTGAATCAACACCTTGATCTAATCTCCTCTCTGAGCGCCAGAATGGAGGGCAGATGCGCAGAGAAGCAAGCCATGGAACCTATATAGAGACGAGGCAGAAAGGTCTGAGATGTCTGGAGTACTATAGCTCAGAAGAAAAAGAAGACAAAGAAGTTATTGTGTAATTTCTGGAAAGCTGCGATTCAGAGATGAATGGTCCCGATTCCTAAAACATAAAACAAAAAAGAAATTACTACTAAAACACCTTCATTGTCATTGCTGTCTTCGTTTCTTTAACACTTCGGCATCTTGCCAGCAGACTGATCAGAATGTCTATCGAGTAATACTTTATTTCTGGAGGAATCCTCGCGAAAGGTGAAATCCTCACGAAGGCAGGAAGTTGATTAAGAAAGTGCTTCAGGTCCAGGTACGTGCATCGTTTACCGAAAACTCAAAATGCCGCTCAGTTAGTTCCATTAGCTGTATAAACCTTTTCTGGGCAACAACTTACAGGAGAAGTCCCTTTCACATTCCAAAAATTTTATTGTACTGTAATTGCAATCTTGGAATGTCAGTTTCATCTGTACAAAATGTGCTGTGATTTTTTCATTGAGTGGAAAGAGCAACTTTCATCTTTGTCCAATTTTAACGGGGTGGTAAATAATGTATTCTTATTCAGCAGTTACTATTGTTATTATTATTATTATTATTATTATTGGAAAAGGCCCACGCAGGCTAAAGCAGAGCATATTTTAAGGAAGCCCCATTGGGGCAAGCATGCCCCCCAGTAAGGTGATTTTGCCCCCTACTTTTGAGCATATTGCCCCACAGAAATTGGGCACAAATTTCAAATTCCAAGACTAACAAAACTAGAAAATAAAAAAAATAGTCAAAAGTTACGTTGCGTTGTCCGTCGTATTTATGGCGCCAATTTTGTTGTTAACGTTTTGTTTTTTGAAATATAAATGGTTTCGGTAATCTTGAAAAGTGTGATTATTTAGAACTAGGTATACTACCCATTATTAAAAATAATAGACCTAATCTGAACTTATTTATGGGAGGGGGTGGATACTTGCATTGTAAGCGAAATTTACACTATGTAGTATAGGATTTCAATTTGTGCCACCCAGTGAAAAATTTTGAAATTATGCTCTCGGCTAAAGCCCTTTGAACAGTCATAAGTTCACTTCACACCCTTGTCAGTTATCACCTACTTGCTCGATACGTTTCTCTTTAAGTTAACACTATCGGACAAATTGCGAACGTGCTGGTAACAGAATTTTGTATAAAATGGACGGAACAGCAACATATTGTATTATCACTAAACGTCAAATGATCGAAAAACATTACAGTATCGTTTTATGGAACAAACGTGGTGCTATTTATCGAACGGTTTCCCCGAAAGCACTTAAAACTGCAATATCTGCAATCTGCGAGCTCAAGGGAAAGTCTCGTCACTTTTATGGGGATAAATTGTTTTTAAGGGATGCTCCGAGTGGCAATTACCCCCTTCAGATAGTTCACAAACAATCCTGTTCAACGATATGATTCAATTATTAGCTTGACGATATTTTCATGTTGTAGCAAAATAGTGTCGCATTTTGGCTCTGTAATGTCGCAGTATCATCTACAACCTGAAGATTAAGTGCGGAAAAGAAGATTTTTTTAGCTGCTTTCATCGTTTACAAACAATACAATACCTTTATTATACTATTATTATATTCATTGAGATGAGTTTTTAAATGTCTTCGAAATACGTTCAATTGATGAATTGTTTTTACGACTCTTGGGAGTACGTTATAGTCCATTAGTTCTACGTACTTAACCTGTCTTTGTGTGTGTGTCAGTCTCATGAGGGATACTTGTAGTGGCTATGTTTTCATGCGTATAAAGACCACTAGCGGATCAGGCTATTGGCTAATGGGGACTAAAGCCCCCCCACCCCTTCTCTTACCCAACTTACACTAGATAAAACGCACTTTCAAATTTTTTCACACATAAATTGATATCCTGTCTATAGGCTTTCCATCCACTAGTTCAGCCCCCACCCCCCTCTAAAAATTTCTAGATCAAGACCGACGTACTAGTAATACTGTTGAACTTGCGGTTTTCTGAATATAACAAGGCAGTACCTACTTTACTTTCTAGGACTATGGCATAGTAAAATAGGGGGTCAGCCTCGGAATTGGCGCTAACTCGTGGAATTTTGCCCTAGAAATGTTCCTCATGCTGGCATTCTCTAACTTAAATTATGCTGCCTATGAAAATGATTCAAGATCAAAGGTCATCGTCGTCGTCGTCATCGTTCCTTGTTGGAAATAATGTGCTTTCTATCAGATTGTCATGAATGCCGTCACGCTAGGTAGGCTATGTAAAGTAAAGTTTGTAAAGCGCGGTTTTATGTTTGTCCGATTTTCATCAAAATTTGGCAGATCAATTTAATATGTTTTTAGCCACATGTCAAGTGCGCAACTGGTTAAATGAGAACTCAAGATTATTTGATGTAAACATAGAAAAATACAATGTTTTCATAACATTTTAGGAGTCGCTTGTGATTTGACAGCAAAATTATACTCTAATTTACCGAAGGAAGCGCTCAGTCAGATATAGAAAAACATTTTTGGGATATTGTAGGGCCATAAATTATTATTGCATTACATTGTATTTAAACAAAATTCACTTTTATTTCGTGAGTGTCTAAGCGTTTAGATTTAAACTGGAATATTTTTGAAAGCAGTAAATTTTCGAATCATGAGATTTGCATGAGCAGCGATATTAGAGGCATAAAATAATATTCTTATCACATGCCGCTATATGCTGCGATATCAAATATCACACTGTATTCTCTCTAACAATCCTTCTTTTGCATTCCCATAATCTTTCCTTTCCGCCGCTTTTCCTGACTGGATATTGTTCTCCCTTTCTTTCCTCTGACAAGCTATTGTCATTAATATCGTGGCAAATAACTTAATTTTTAATGACAATATTCTCTGTCTTATGGTGATTATAATGCATAGTAGTGTTATAGCAGGCATATCAAAATATTTTTAAACAACCGACGCTTTCTGACTTTTCGAATTCATATCTTTGAATTCATGAACGCTTCGTTTTGCAGAAGGAATCAGCGAATTAGCATCATTCGTGTTCGGCACACGCACTTAACGAATTGAGTTCCTGTCGGATGGAATAAACAGTTCAATTCACGCCAGATCACAATGTTTAAACTTTACATCGTTGTACCTAACGAACTTAACAACTAACTGAGCCCGAACAATATCCAAAGCAGAAAATTGCAGGGCAAAGTTATCCGCCACAACGATAGCGAGAGAGGGGGGGGGGGGAAGTTGCTGTCACAAACCCCCTCGTTTTCGGTGACGACTTCACTATTATGTCCAGTGCTCATTCTACTGCTAATGAGGGTGCAAATGGAAATACGCTAGCTCCTTCCTTCTCCTCTTCTGATTTCTCCTCGAAATCGCCAAAGTTTTGGGGCCACTGTTTATCCCTTCTATTCCTCAAAATGCTAATTTCGGTAATTTCCCCCGCGCACTTCAAGTCTGCTAGACTGGTAAATTCGGGAGAAACTAACGATACCTTTGTTTGAAACATTTCTAAATAGTAATTTAGTGCGGGCGGAGAGAAATGCAGTCAGCAGTAGCTACATTAAACAAGAGGGGGAAGGGGGTGTCGCTTTCAATCAACAGGAAACCTGGCAAAAGCAATCAATTAATGTTCCACTTAATGAATTTCAGTTTGAATGATTGGAGCCTAGTTATATTGTAGGTTGTTTAGGCCTTATTTTTATTATAAATCCTACATACTAACCCTTTATTGTGTTATGTACCAATTTTAGTGTCTTTGATATTTTTTGAAAATAAAACTTCCCTATGCGTCATAATTCATGGACAAATTCTTTCTGTAGCCCTGCACGACTAAATTTGAAGAAAATAAACAGATAGTGAGAGCTACCGGAGGAAGAAGTTGAAAAACAGTGGCTAATTGTCTGTGACAGTCACACATCAAATATCAAAATCTAGAAGAGTATTTCATCTAAGAGATGTGATTTTAATAACTCTACAATCTATATTTCCCAAGATACTTGATTTTGTCAACAACAAAAAAACAATAATATTGGGGGTGTCTAAAACGCTCTTTAGTTCTGAACACAATTCCCAAATTAACAATCAGGCAACGAGTTCAAAATTTAATCCTCCCCGGTAAGAACCTATAAACTATAGGAAGGATGAATGAAGAGGTTGGATTCCTTGAGAAGCTATTTGTCTTTCTCTTGTAATTGATTCTCAATCCTGCAAAATCTCTAGAGCCTTCTTCAGCTCTATCTTGTGCTGGATAATCTACACGCCGCCCTCACTCAATTTATGATGGCATCCGCATTGAAATTTACGAATTCAGTGCGCGGTAAGTTAACCTTTCCCTCAAATTCAAAATTTATAATTAGGGGCAAATCGGTTATAAGTAGGGTTGTCAGGGGTCATGGAATTCAAGCTCTCTCCGGGGCATTGTCTGGAGGCGAAATTTGTGAGAGAATAGTTAGGGATGTGGAAAAAAGTAAGGGATTCACAATAATTGCGATTTTGATTTTCATTAAAAAAAGTTTTAAAGGTTTCAAAGGTCACTTGTCAACAGCCAATAGGAAGGAAGCTGCTTTCAAGTAAAACCACCACCAAAAAGCACTGTAAATAATACAAAAGTTAGACAGTTTTTTTTGTTCCTGAAAAGTAAGGTTATTTCACATGCGACATTTTACAGTATCAGCGAAGAGTTTATTGCTATTTGTCCGGAATTGAAATTGGAAAATCGGGTAACCCTCGTTATAAGAGGCTCGATCGAGCTGGAAGTTCTCTACTAACCGAGGTTCTTATTTACCAAATTAGTTTCATTGCCAAAAAGACCTTCTTTATTATCTGAATTCTTAGGTGCTTATCTCAGCTGTCACTAACAGAGTTGCTCAGTAGGTAGTAAGAAATCATTCATATCGTAGGGCATTGCGGTAATTAACTGTTTCTTTGGGGTTCGGCCGTAGGATGAGGCACCAAGTTTACTAATACCAAAACTACAAAACTGGGATAACTACTATAGTAAATGTAAGGACATGTAGAGTAGTGGTACGGACTCTGACTTTCACCCGAAAGGTTGTTGGCTCGAGTCCCACTCTGGCTACATTTTCTGGCCATGCTTCGGAGGGCATGTAAAGCATGCGGTCCCGGGCTTTCCTATAGTTGTGTGCTTTCCAGCCCTTACTCCACCAGGTTGGCTTAGTAATAGAACAATGAAAGTCCTAATTTATTTATTCATTTAAATGTGAAAAAAAGTGGGTAAATTTAATGTGCTGGCTGAATAAGAAGACACAGACCTATTTATTATATCTGTAAATTCGGGGGATGATAACGAGGATGGGATGTAACATGCAACTTGTAAATGAAAATATGTTCGAATTTACTGTACTATATAAGGTACCTACTCAACCTTAATATGTATGTTCAAAAAGAAACAAGCAAGGGTATGCTAACGTTATGCTGTTTTGATTGTAAGCGTTATTATAACATGCTAAAATCTAGGAAGTGCATGTTAATTAGTAGTGAATTTCTTATTCAATTATCATAATATCCCCCATATTACACACTCAAATATTGTTCGATCCAATATTCGATACAATAAAAATGGGTCCAAAAATTTCAAAAGTGTAGGCTAATACCTTAATTCAAATCTTATAGTTCAAAGTAATCATTCCAAATATTTCTTCGATTGAATAAATATTTTTCCTTCTTCTGGCTCTACAGCCCTTGATGGGCTTTAGCCTGCTAGACAACACTCCTCCATTCATCTTGGTTTTGAATACCACTCCACCACCTCCAACTCATCTTTCGGGCGTTTTCGAAGAATCGACTAATTATTGGGTCGAATAAGTATTCAAATGTGGAATCAGGGCCTATTAAAAATAATAATTGATGACCTTTCTACATTTACTATAGGTTACAGAAGCTAAGTGGTTTTGTGTACAACGTTCGAACAAAATAACCCTAAGTGCGTTCTCATATATCTACATAGGGAAAATGCATTGGAAATAAAGCAGAACAGGGTGATGGAATTCATTACTTTATAGTACTGCAGAGGTTCAGGACGATTCAAGTGCTTTTCACATTTCTGTTAATTGCTTAGGTTTGTTTAATTTTTTCTTCACTATTGTCCATCCCTTAAGTAATCAATTGCCTTACACAGTTGCGAACTCCATCAGGCCAGCAAATATTTACTTGTTCTGACCGGTTTTTGACAATCCCCATCACGAGTTCCAAAATGAAAAGTAGCATACCCACAGGCCACAGTGTGCTGCCAGTAGCTATTTAGAAATGTATATATTGTACATATATATAGACTGGAAATCCAGTCGTAGACTGAAAATTGGTTGAACGCATCGGAACTTTGCAAAAGTAACTAGGTTAGTTTCATTAATAAAAAAAAAACGTTGGCAATATTTCTTTAGCAGATGATAGAACTGAATGGGGAGTATTACGGAACTCGAAACTTTTTCAATTCTCTATGAAATGCTTTCCGCAAATCTTTCATTGTTGATTACCTTATTTTCAAGACTTAATAACACAGCTGGAGAAATGCGAATGAAAAATATTTTTAACTACTAATCTCTTTCAGTTTTCTTTCCTTATCGTTGTGCTGCAAGATGTTTCTGCAGAATACAATAAATTTTATTTAAAGTTTCAGGTATGATAGGCTATGTACACATTTATTTGTTATGCTATAGATACTGAGTTTAGGAAAGTATCGTATACAGCACGGCCGTGGATTAATCATATAAAGTAGCTTTAGTCTACTGTACAGTGACGTCAGTTACCTAAGGGACGTATACCCTTAAAGAGAACCTACAGTTTATTTGAAATGACCCCCTCCACCAGGCGAAACTACGAGTAACAGCATTTGATATAATGTACAATAGTTTTGGTGAGGAGCATAAATAATTGTGCCCATATAAGGGGCCCCCTTGAGAGCGCCATGTGATGGGTAGTTTACTCTCCTCCCCTTTCCCCCCCTCTCGAGGGACTTTTGTCCCCTTTTCCCCACTTTCTATTGCCTGGGAAATGGTCCAAAAGGAAAAATGTTGGTGGATTCTATTTCGTATTTCAACGGAAAGTCATTCAAAGGTCCCTGAGGTGGAATAATTCTAAAATATAATACCCAGGTGTATTTAATTCAATTTTATATATTTGTTTTTTTTTAAGTTCGATTGCTCAGCCTTCTTCATAAACAACAATGATGAAAATGTAGAATCCACAATAATGGGCCGTATATCTGGAAGTTTACTACTACTATAGCAACTGTACGGTATTAAGTCTCTGATCCGAGATAGAATTATAAATAAAAAAATATGGATTTGTATCTACCTATTTTGATACACTAAGTGGCCGTTACATGGCCTGGCATGAACGTGTTCTGGCCAATAAGTATTAGTGACGGCCACATGTAGCTATGATACAGGTTTTCTATAAAATCATAACTAATCCCTCGACTGATTTACGGCTCTACTTCATACAAATATTTTATTGCCGTTAAGCGTGCGTATTTCTATAGAGTATAGCCTACGTAATAATAGCAGAAATTTAAAAAAAACCTTCGAATCGTCTTTCCCACTATATACTAGTAGAACTCTAATGAAGCCTACTTCTTCTTCTTCTTCTTTAAATACCTCTTCTATTAAAGATTGGGATTGGCGATCATCAGCAATTTAGACCTTGGAGACTGCTGCTCTGAAAAGGGAAGCCTTGCCGAACCACTGCCTCAGGTTTTTCAACCAGGATGTTCTTCTTCTGCCGGGAGCCCTCAGTACTTCCATCTTCCCTTAGATTAATACATGCTGAAGACGATAATTTTTATTCCTCATCACTTGGCTGAAGTATGTAACGTTCAATATCCCAACCGTCTGCAACAATTCGGCTGCTGTCTGCAGGACCTCAGCATTCAGCCTCCATCTGTACGTAAAATACTACCGTTATTTCACAAAAGGTTCAAAAAATCTTTCCGCGGCTTTACAGTCGTTAGCAAGACAATCTCGAACAATTCAATAAGTATAAAAATTCCGATTTTCTCTCAGGAAAAGAAGCATTGACATTTCTTGTTTTTTTTTGGAATGCAAAAGCAAACCTCGGCGTAATATAATTTTCCTTATCTTGACCGCATAGCGGTTCAAACCATTTTACTGCGAAATTTTATCTTCCGAGAAGGGGCCTAGCCCATTCTATTGAATCGTAAAGGGATATTTATAGGTGGGCCAGACATTTCGATCTCCTTGGACTGTTTTCGAATTTAACGGGCTGCAAAGATGTTCTTCTACATCTTCGGTGATTTTTTGAAATTTTCGCTCTGTGTCTGACATTCTGAGCTTTCCTTTTTTATTCTATTCCATTTCTATCGCATTGTTATTTCTCAATGAGATATGACATGCATAGTCAGTTGCATATTCTGCGCTCATTTCAATCTATGACAATGCCAGATCGCGTGTTGCATTGCCTACCTAGATACGTAAGTTAAAACCGTACAAATTCAATACAATCAACAAACCTTAATACAACTAAGTTGGAATTTTACTTTAATCTCAGCACAATCGCTGTAATCTACAATACCTAACAAATGGGCAATTTGCAAATGGCGTTAAAAAAACCGCTGAAATAAATTTCTAATGAAGTGGCGTAGTCCTTAGCTGTCTGCATCAAGGGAGGGGAGAGGGGGAGTTGTACAAAGTAGTGAATACGCGCCTTGTAATTAAAACTTTGGGGGCGGAAAACAAATTAGCATTTCAAGGGCTCGACCCTTTCCATCCCAATTAATTTTTAAATTTCAAAATGTTCATTCGCTATGGAAAGCGGCCGCCGCCTATTTGAAAGGAACTCAGGTAGTCAGGTACTGGAGGAAACATTTATTGGGTTTCTCTGATGTTTTTTAATCTGCTTGAAATAATTATCACGAAATGCTTTTGAGTGCGGGAGTAACATTATTGATTTATTTTCATGCTTCACCGCTCTGTTAATTTAGTTTTATTTAATGAACTCAGCGGCGGCTTTTCTGTATTGGCAATGTAAACTTTTTTGGCTTGCCAGTACAACTTTTAATTTGCTTACATATTGTACCCGATGAAATTAATTTGGATAGGAAAGTGATTATAGGGATAATTACGAGGGGAACTCACCTGTGATTCGGCATTGTAGGGGTCAATCTCAGAATTTGTAACTAACTCAGGGTTTTTTTTTCAGAGAAAGGTTCCTCATGACAATCTTTAACTAAAAGTTTTATAAAATTGGACTTAATATTGGCTTAATTTTTTAATTTCAATCATATGGGTTAATTGTAAGAGCGTGATGTGGAAAATAAAGACAATTTTCTTTCTTCTTTATTTCTGTCTTTGTTATACGAAGTATAGGATAAAGAAAATTGTGATCGCCCAATTTTTCAATTTCCCCATAGTCTGAAAAAAGTGCTTATGATGGCGATGTATGCATTTAGGCATTGTGCACAGAGCTACAGCCTAACCCAATCATAATATAATAATAATAATAATAATAATAAAAATTCTTTATTTCCAACAAAGGCGCCCATTCCACCGACCGGCTAGGGCTATTTACAAAAACGGTGACGTGTTAGCAGACATTCAAGACTTAGGTGGCGTTTCCACCGACCTCGCATTGCAGAATGCAAATGACATTGACGGAAATTAGAATTTTTCTTTTTATGGAAATCTATTAAAATGTTTGTACTTAACATATCCCATGACGCCATTTTTTAATTTTAGTTTGTTTGTTTGTGATTTTACTGTATGTTCATTGATCAATTTTAACTATGGCATAGAGAAAAACAAACATTTCCGTCAATGTCATTTGAATTCTGCAATGCGAGGTCGGTGGAAACCCCGCCTAAGTCTTGAATGTCTGCTACCACGTCCCCGTTTTTGTAAATAGCCCTAGCCGGTCGATGGAATGGGCGCCTTAGGCATTGTGCACAGAGCTAGAGCCTAACCCAATCATAATATAATAATAATAACAATAATAAAAATAATAAAAATTCTTTATTTCCAACAAATACAATTATTAGACAAATGCATAGATTTTTATAATAATACTAGATAACGAACTCCCCTGCATATTTTGAAGCCAGCCGCCATTGCTATAAGTGGATAGAAAACGTTGTTTACATTCATTAACACCTTGCGTTCTTATGAGATTTCCTAACATTTTCTGTGAAAATTACGTTCAAAAGTTCAATCTTTCAGTTTATTTTCAGTGGATTTTCATCAATAGTTACATAAAAGACAATATTAACTGAAATTAAATCAAGATAAAATTTATTTCTTCGAGAACTACTCATTTAATAACAGGCACTTTGCGTTCTTTCCGTTCTTTCTATCCACTTATAGCAATGGCGGATGGCTTCACAACACTCCATACAGAGACCTTGGGAGTTCGATATCTAGTATTATTATTAAAATCTATGGACAAATGCCTTCATAGACGCGTGATGCGTGAAACACCCTACGAAGTACAGTTCAACACTATTCTTCTATTACAATCATGATATAATATTAGTTACATTGTCGTTAGTATTTGGTTTATATATATATCAACTGTATATATACTGTATATAATTTGAATAAATGAAATATATATATTGACCAAGTCAACCGGGCGGTATTATAACTGTATTAGTGTAGGTTCAAGAAAAAACTGAATCCGGTTGGACTCGAACGCTAGATCTACGCCTTAGCGGGGCAGCGTGCTAACCACTACACTACGGCATTGAATATATAACACTATAGAAAGGCCCCTGCATTTACGATTCCATTCTATAGAAACGCGAACTAAGATGATACTTGGCAGCGAACTGTTGCTCAACGCAAGCCCCACCCGCGGAGTTTCATACGTGGGCCCAGCTAGGGGTTAGAAGTCACATTGTACACTTCCTTATCCCTGTTTCAGAACAGGGCCAGGTACAGCATTTACTCATTTAGAAAGCACCGAGCAGTTCACGGGCCTCGTTCATTTATACTTAAAGGTTTCAAGATAATTATAAGTCCAATACGTGCATTACTGTGTGTGTTTTTTTCTTTACATCTCTAAGAACCGGTCCGAGTTAATTCGAACATGCTTTCCAATTTATCAAAATTAGCAGATAGAGAAAATGAATTATTTCATGGTAAATAATTTTCCTATAGTTACATTTCCGATATTTCGGGGAGGGGGGGGGGGTTGTAGCACCTGATGTCACTGGAGATGAGTTAAAGTCTAGATAGGTCAGACCAACACAATACCACACAGCAATAATGGCAGGGCACGCAATGCATTTAAGCGTAAATTTTTTATCATTTTTTCAAAATACAAAATTTTTGCTCAAAACCAAATGGTTTTTTGGGAAAGCAACCTGTCCGGTTTCGTTATCAATTTAACACCTAAAACATGCCTGAAGGTAGAAATAATCGATAGAAAGGTTTCGCAGAAAAATTATTTTTTAATAATTTTTCATGAAAATTGAGTTATTTTTATTTTTTTACCCCCAGAAGCAAACTATCAAGGGGCAAGCGACCCCATGCATTTTGTAACATTAATAACGACTACAAGACATGTGAATTTAAAAGAAATCGTTGGAGCCGTTTTGGCGAAATCATTATTTAGACGTTTTTTTGGAGTTTTTTGAGAATGAAACCCCCCCAAATTGAGTTAGCCCGAAATAAAAAAAAACCATCTCGAGGCATGATTTGTGTGAACCTACATGCAAAATTTCTTTAAAATCGGCCGAATAGTTTGGCCGGAAATCGATGAACAGACAGACAGACATACAGACAGACAGACAGAGCGACAGACAGACATTTCGTAAAAACCACTTTTTTGGGTTCCTGGGACCTCAAAACGTGTAAAAAACGTCGAAATCTCGGAATCAAAAATTTCAACCATCACAAAGCTTTCCTTAGACTACGTATAAATATCACACCTCGGGACGATTTTTTTTTTTAGGGGCTAACTCAATTTGGGGGGGTTTTATTCTCAAAAAACTCCAAAAAAAACGTCTAAAAAAATTATTTCTCAAAAACGGCTCCAACGATTTCATTTAAGTTCACATATATTGTAGCCCTTATTAATGTTAATAAAATGTGGGGGGTCGCTTGCCCCTTGATTGTTTGCTTCGGGGGGTAAAAAAATAAAAATATCTATATTTTAATGAAAAATGACTAAAAAAAAAAAATCTGCTAAACCTTTCTATCGATGATTTCTACCTTCAGGCATGTTTAAGGTGTTAAAAAGAGTAAAGAAAACCGGAAAGGTTGCTTTCCCAAAAAAGTATTTTTTTTTTTTGGACAAAAAAATGTTTTTTTTTTTAAAATGAAAATTCATGGTCAAATGCATTGCGTGCCCTGCCATTATTCCTGTGGGGTAATGTGTTGTCTGACCGGTCTAGAATATCCAATGCCATCCAATGCCATTTATTCAGTGCTTTGGGATAGGTGATATCCTAGGGGAAGGCCAGAGGGGGTCCTTGGGTTCTGGACCCCCCCCCCTTCCCCAAATGGTTACAGCGTACACTACATAGAATGGAGTTTTATAGGTTTCTAAATTTATTGAGGTCACCTCACCTCCAGTGACGTGAGGTGAACCCCCCCCCCGAGGTAAGCGAAATTAAACCAAAAGAAAATTATTTACCATGAAATTACTTATTTTCTCTATCTACTAAGTAATTGATAAATGGGAAAGCATGTTCGAGTAATCTCGGACCGGTTCTTTTTGAATTGTCATTACTTACAATAGAATTATTTGGTTGTATATTTGTATATATATATTTTTTGGTTTAACTCATAATTGCTAAAAATCTGTTGGTAATTGAAAGGTGATGTAATGAGAGGATGGCCATGCTTCGGAGGGCATGTGAAGCAGGTTTTTTTTTTTTTTTTTTTTATATAAGTTGGGGTACAGGTGTTACCTGTGTGCACTTAAGCCTATTGGCCTATTGTGCCCCCTACAACAAAGTATCTACATCACTTCTACATCACTTTCTCGAGGCCTATCTCCCTCACGAGAGCCAGGATCTTGAGGGGATTCAGAAGTGGTAGGTCTTTTACATGTAACTGCAAGCTTTCCGAGCATGCTGCTCTTCTTCGTGCGATTGCATCGCATCGCATCGCAGGTCCTCCGCACCTTCATTGCAGAATCTGCAAGACTATAGTTGTCTCCCTAAGAGACTCCAGATATTTAACCCCAGGACCAAAGACGCCAAGGCCTGTTCTTGGTTTGGTACTTCCTAGCCTAGAGCCATCAGTATACCACTTGATTGTGTGACTATTGAGAATTCCTGCTGATTCGCAGCATTCTTTCATTGTCCCTAATATAGTTTCGAATTCCCTCCTAAAACAGTATTTTGGATGGATTCTATCGCTTGGCATATCCAGGCAGTGGTCAGACGTAGTCAGAGAGGCTGAGTCTCTCTTAATTGCCCTTCCACTCCTAGTAATGCCATTTCTGCAGAAGTTTCCACTGCAACATGGAGGGGTGGGAAGTCCAGTACTATCTCCATTGCTGCAGTGGGACAGGATTACATAGCCCCTGTAAAGCATGTGAAGCAGGTGGTCCCGGGCCTTCCTAGTTGAGTGTAAGAGAGGGCTTTGTAGCCCTAACTCCGCTAGGTCGGTTTAGTCATAGAAACAACAACAAAAGTCTTTATTTATTGCTCTCCAATTTATACGTAGTACCTATATCAGGAAAGCTTTGTCATGGACTCATGGTCGAAATTTTCGATTCCGAGATTTCAACGGTTTTTACACGTTTTGAGGTCCCAGGAACCCAAAAAAGTGGTTTTTACAAAATGTCTGTCTATCGCTCAGTCCGCCTGTCTGCCACTCTGTCTGTTCATCGATTTCTGGGCAAACTACTCGGTTAATTTAAAAGAAATTTAGCATGTAGGTTCACAAAAATCATACCTCGTGACCGTTTTTTTCTATCATCTTTTAAAAAAATAATTTTTTGCACAAAAATAAATATTTTTTTGGGAAAGCAACCTGTCCGGTTTCGTTACTCAATTTAACACCTTAAACATGTCTGAAAGTAGAAATCATCGAAAATTATTTGTTATACCGACAGACAGACATTTCGTAAAAAACACTTTTTTGGGTTCCTGGGACCCCAAAACGTGTAAATCCGTTGAAATCTCGGAATCGAAAATTTCGACCGTCACAAAGCTTTCCTTATACTACGTATAAATTGGAAAGCAAAAACGATCCCGAGGTATGATTTTTGTAAACCTACATGCTGAATTTCATCAAAATCGACAGCTTAGTTTGCCCGGAAATCGATGCACAGGCAGACAGACAGACATTTCGTAAAAACCACTTTTTTTGGGTTCCTGCAGTCTGATCGAGGCGTTTATAATACCGAGGTTAAATAAGGCACTATATACCCGGGTATTGTCATCCGCCATGTTGTATCCCATATTTCCTATATGGTAAGTATTGTAAGAAAATTAAAAGATTGAAAAATATTGAAAAAAACGAATACACGTTTTAGTTATTTTTTTATTATAAATTCCCTATTTGTTAGCACGATTTTTTAAATAAAAATAAATAAACAACTATAAATTTCTAAAAATAAATAGGTAAACACCCAATGCTTGGCTTATACACAAGACTTATAATGGATACAACATGGCGGATGACAATACCTGTCTAATATAGAGCCCTAGGGTTAAATAAATACCCTAGGATTATAACTGTAAACAAACAAATTTTGAATAGCACTTTCCATTATAAAATTATCTTGTTTACCAGTTGATTAAATAAATACCGGTCTTATAAACGCCCCGATCAGGCTGCTGGGACCTGAAAACGTGTAAATCCGCTGAAGTCTCGGAATCGAAAATTTCGACCATCACAAAGCTTTCCTTTTACTACGTATAAATTGGAAAGCAATAAAATACATACAGTATATACCACTGGCCATTATTAAAGTAGGCAGCCAATTGAAGGGGCAGGAAGAAATTGAGAGTATTGCATAGTGAGGGTATTTAGACCGTCCCTGGTAAAGATGTGACGAGTCGGACCCTGACGAATTGCACAATGGGCTGACACCAGCGGGACGTCCGACCTTTTTTCTAGTTTGTAGGTTTTTCACCAGAAAAGCCTGTTTGCAATATTTGACCGTCGGGACCATTCTATAGTGTTATATATTCAATGACTATGGATTCCACCGCACTCAATTTAGACAAAATACCGTATATGATGCTCACCTACAAGATTCAAACTGTTTGATAGGTTTGCACAGCTACACAACTACTTAACAGAAAAAGCTTGCATGTCTTTTTTGCGCATTCAGTCATAAATATTAACACAAAAGAGGCTTTTGGTTAAAAAGGTTCTGGGACATTATAACCAAAATGTGCAAGGATTATATAACCCCCTCTCACACTAAAATAGGAAGACCTCCTGTTAGTCCTGTTTACATGTCCTCCGAAGCATGGCCAGAAAATATAGCTAGTGTAGGTTTCGACCTAAAAACGGTAATATCATTGATAAGTATTTGGCGAATTTCTATAACTTTAGTGGACGCTGGAAAGGGGTTATTGTATAGATAATAGAATAGCCGACCATAAGCCTAATTAATTGTCAAGGAGAATTTGAAGCATGCATGGCGGCGGCATGTGAAATTTGCGGCCAGGAATGATATTATCTTTGGTCTCCATAAGTGACACTTCTACGGAATTGTTCAGCTATAATTTGAATTTATGGCAGAATTCAGGGTGCTATTGTCACGGAATTTGTAACAATTTGTTTGGTATTCACCATGTATTTCGGTCCCTCAAATATGACGTTTGTAGGAATGAAAACACCATTTCTCTTATTCTTTAAATGCCTCTTGTATCGATCTTCATGGCAGTTTGGACCATGGAGACTGCTGCTCTGAAAAAGGAAGTCATTCTCGTGCCAAACCACTGCCTCAGGTTTTTCAACCGGCAGGATGTTCTTCTTCTGCTGGGAGCTCTTCCCTTTCATTGTTATATGGAAAAGACGATACTTTTCGTTGCTTATCATATGGCCGAGGTAACATCATTAAAATAGACCTATTAACCCACTCAGCTAGTCCATTTGCCTCATTCGTAGCCGCTATGTGGGTTAAAATCGACCAAAGACGAAATAGACAAAAATAGGCTTACTTCAATAAAAAGAACTTCAAACACTAGCCTGCTGCTAAGATCAATAGTTCATATGAAATTTGAAAGAAAATTGTCCGTGTGGGCGATACCATGTAATTTGATGTTCTAAAATTTTTAACTATGAAAAATGAACTTATTTTGGCAGTTCTGTCTGTATGTGTTACGGAGGATAGCATAGTTTTGGACATTTATTTTATTTTTATTTTTATTTTAAAAACAGATTATTCACATACAAACAATAATTCAATGAATGTGTCCGAATACCCTTTTCAGTCGCCTCTGTAGGTTCACAAAATAAAGGGTTGATAACAACTATGATCTCTCCCTTACAGCATTGTAGTGAATACTAACTATTTTATGACCCAAATAAACAAATAATGACTTTTGTTCTTTAACTAAACCTAGGAAGGCCCGGAACCAGCTGTTCTGCATTTTCTCCAAAGCACGACCAAAAAATTTAACAAGAAAAATCTGCTAACCCAGTTGTACCTATAGTATTGGATTCGAATATGCCAGTGACTAGACTATTAACCGTACTCCGTCACTGAGATACCCAAGGCCGTAACCAGGATTTTTTTCGGGGGGGGGGGGGTTCAGAAATTTCATTGGATATTGTGTAGTAGTTTTTATTTTTCCTCTCAAAATCTGACTCTATCTAGTAACAAGCCATTTCATTTGGAGGGGGGGGGGGGGTTGAACCCCATGACCCCCCCCCCTGGCTTGGAGATACCCACTAAACTGAAAGAATTAAACGATAATGGATTAGTTATGTCTTAAGCTTAAGTATCAGCTGAGACTTTTGCTCCAGCTGGCTTATACTCCATACCGATTCAGCCGGTCCCTTCGTATATAGAAAGGTTTCAGTTATATAATATACCAATGCTTCATGCTACCTTAATATTATATTAGACCTACAAAAAGGTATGAGAGTCATGCCAGGCCCCATAACAGTACACACTATAGGGTTACCATTGAACAGACTATTACCATTCCTTTCATAAGAAAGCCACAGTAAAAATAAACAATGTTTGTCAATTGAGCACAAAAAATAACAATTGTGACAAGCTACTGTCAAATGTCTGAAACGATAATGATCATTAAAAAATAAAAATAGTGAAAATAAAAATATACACCCTTCAAAGACCACGAAAGAGCCATGGTTTACCAAAACGACGACCGTCCAACCCGTATGTTTTTTTTGGGCGGAAACCTAATTTAAAATGGAGGTAGGCCCTAAAACTTAAGTACCTATGTACTTTGCGTTTACCACATGTACGTAGCGAAACCATAAGTAAATAAGCCTACTGATGGAGCCACAATTGACCATAAAATTTAGACTTTGAGGAAGCGGTTATCCACACATGACTAGCTCTTTTTCATTGAAAGCCGCAACACAGACTATGCAAGTACAATACAATATACAATTCAACAAAGCTTGTACAAATAGAGTGAACACACACATTCTAGGTCAATGATTAACTTTTTCAGTAAAACTTCCCTTTTTCGCAAACACCAACCACAAAGCTTTATATTCTCGTGCCCGCAGGCACTCTCAGTGGCATATATTATGGAGCTTCTCTCTTTTGAATAAAATAATGGGAACCACACTGTACTTTATATTATTAATTTCTAGAACTTAAAATAGTAAATTACACTGAAAATCGAATTCAACAGCTCGTGTGACAACGATCATGGATAATTTTCGTATAAAGCTTTTCAATAGCAATGTTTATTTCTGAATTTCCTATTTAATTTATGGTTTTTACCTCAAATTTTATTTTAATTATTTTGGCCTATATTTATATATTTTATAAGGCAGTCTATGGTGACAGATATTGGCACAACTACTCATTCTATCTTTCGACTTTCTGTTTGCCCTTTTTGGTGAGAAATAATTATTTAAATGTACGTGCTGACCAGCACCCAGTCACAACAGCATCATAATGTGTTAAACTCTAAAAAAGCTGTTGACAAGCGTCCTTTGCAGACATCGGCCGTACCTATTGACGTTAATGGTACCATTAATGCCAATTAACAATAAAGCATCTGTTGTACATGGTGCGGTACACACCAATTCAGTAATAGCGAAGTCCAATAGTCAGAAAAGCACGAATCACGTCTCATTTAATTTATTCAACTTTAAAACGTCAAGTGTCTGAAACAAAATCTGAAAAACCTCACAATACAAAGACCTTCATACTTAAACCTTTTGTTCAGTTGCTCAAAAATAGTTTCCATTCAATATAACATCCCGTGCTTAACATCAAACCCCCGTTTCCGTCAACCGTATCTTCTTTCTGACATCAAATTTGGTTTGATACAGAACCAAATGTATTTGGATCCCCATGCTTAGCTTAAAGCGGCGTTGCTCCACCCTTTTGTAAAAGTGTGCACGTGATAAAGTTAGCTGTGAATTCATTCCTTATTCTATTCTCTATAGTCGCCCCCCACCTTTTCGTCTTTACTCGAGTTTCAGCAATTCGGGAACAGCTAAAACAGCTGAGTTAACTTTATTTTTGAAAAGAAAAGGGTGTCACCGTTTTCTTTCATGACTATGTTTGGGTAGAGGGTCGTTGAATTCTAATTGGTAGTTCAGGCTAAAAGATGAAAGAGAGAAAGAAGAAAAAAGAAGAAAAATGGTTTTGTTAATGCTTCGACCATTTTCGAAATAGAATGGAATTAAAAAAGAAAATGTAGCAATGTGTTTTTTCCGATATCCAGCCACCGCAAGAACTGCTGATAGCTATTATGTTAATTGAACTGTTCAATTTGAACATGACAATAAGGCGCCCATTCCACATACGTACAACGTCAATGAAAATTATGAAATTGAAGGGCATTTCAATTTCTCATTGATGGGGGCCATTCCATATGTTTTTCAAAAATTGACAATTTTCAATTGAAGCATATGCGCCAAATTTTTGAAATTTGTTTCTTGAAATTGTATTTGTTTCCTTCGTCGCCTTATTATTTAATCCTTATTATAATTTTTATACAGAAATGCTTTCTTTTTAGAGAAATCAATTAAAATAGTTGTATACTTGTCATATCACATGACGCCATTTTTTAATTTTAGATTGTTTGTTTCATTGTTTGTGATTTTACTCTATTATCAATTGATCATTGATCAATTTTAACAATGGCATAGAGTAAAATTGAAATGCCCTTCAATTTCATAATTTTCATTGACGTTGTACGTATGTGGAATGGGCACCTAAGTCAGGTTTTCCGAACCTTGTAGTGCCCTTATCAACCGATAATGGAAGGATTCATTAGCCAGCCAACAAGTGTCGCATATTTTAAGTTTCTACCTTAAAAAAAAGACTAAACTGCGTGTCGCTTTAAAACCCTCCCGGGCGGTTATTTATAATTTATTATATTTTATATTTTTACTTGCAATTAATTATTTGCAATTGTGACACGGTCAACCCGGCTCTGGGTGGTATTTGTACTTGTAGTTGAAGTTAATAATAATAATAATAATAATAATAATAATAATAATAATAATAACAATTCTTTATTTCCAACAAATACAATAATTAGACAAAAGTACAACCAGGGCTCCCATGCCTTCATAGAGGCGTGCGGGATACACCCTACAGAGTACAGTTTAAACATTATTCATTTTATTACAATCATGATATAATACTAGTATTAGTTACATTGCCATTAGTGTTTGTTTTATATATATATATCAATGCAACTTTTTATGCTCGTATTTGGCCTTGCGAATCCTTATT
This sequence comes from Psococerastis gibbosa, assembly GCA_963971405.1. Taxonomy (NCBI): domain Eukaryota; kingdom Metazoa; phylum Arthropoda; class Insecta; order Psocodea; family Psocidae; genus Psococerastis; species Psococerastis gibbosa. The sequence continues at coordinate 31,665,140 of OZ020484.1, forward strand.
GTAACTACTAATGAATTCGTTATAGTAGTAATATGATTTGTGCAAGAATGATGCTGTTGTATGAGCCTTTGTAAATTTGGGTAATATGAGACATCCGTTGATATTCATTCTCGGTGGAATATTCCTAGTCTGTGGTACCAAGGCTGGTAAGATATGGTATATAAATAACTGTAGTATAACTTTCCTGTAAAGTAAAGCTACTGGAAGTATATTTAGAGACTTATAAAGCGGTAGGCCTACACAGTAAAGTATAGCTAGTCCAGTGTTGTAAGGCGGGGATTCCACAGACCTGCAAGTGAAAAATACAAATACGGTGACGTGGTAACAGACATTCAAGACTTAGGCGAGGTTTCCACCGACTTCGCAATGCAGAATGCAAATGCCATTGACGGAAATTTGAATTTATCTTTTTATAGAAATCTATTAAAATGTTTGTACTTAACATATCCCATGACGCCATTTTTTAATTTTAGTTTGTTTGTTTGTGATTTTACTCTATGATCATTGATCAATTTTAACTTTGGCATAGAGTAAAACAAATATTTCCGTCAATGTCATTTGCATTCTGCAATGCGAGGTCGGTGGAAACCCCACCTAAGTCTTGAATGTCTGCTACCATGTCACCGTATTTGTATTTTGCACTTACAGGTCTGTGGAATCCCCGCCTAACCAGAACTATTCACATCGCGGCTATTGGGTGAGAGCATTTGGCAAGTGCACTTTATAGTTAGTGTGGGTTGTGAAACGATTTGCCAACTGCGAGAAATGCATTCAAAAATAATACCAATATGTCGGAGAAACAACGGGGTCGTTGACAGGGCGTCAATTTTAATATGTCCATCAATAATAATAATCTTCTTCTTCTTTCTTTTCCTTGTCCAGTATTCCCTGGACAAGGAGCATATATTACAAAAATACAATACATAATAATACCATCCTGCATCCCCAAGCTAGCGCTTATTTGGGACAAAAGACTCATACAGTGCTGCTAAACAAGGCTTAATCATTTATTTAATAATAATAATAATAATAATAATAATGGCGTTCTTGACATTTTCAAATGGTAGAGATAGGCACTGTCATTTGGATAACAGTTGATTTTCTGATATATATGGCTCATAATTAAAAAAAAAAAAAAACAGACTTTTTCATAGTTGAATACGGTCAATCTTCATGCGCAAACCACAAGAAAAGTTAAACCCCCCTTTTTTAACCCCTGTGTATCGGTTCTTCAAATTTTATTTTTATCGTTTCAGACGGATCAACGTAACGGGTTTCGGCGATAAGTCACACTGCCACCCGAACGTTTCACCACAGAAATATTACATTATATTCTGTGAGATACGAAGAAATGGCTTAGTCGCGAAATATGATGACATTTTTGGGGCAGCAGCGGAATGGTCCGAAAGAACAGAGCAGCGAGTCTGGTCTGCAATCGGTAAGTGTTTTTCTGTAGTTTGACGCCTAACTTTACGCCAAACTGTTGAAGCATAAAGATAATGCGACATTTTAGCTTCCACTTGTGTGCGAAGTAAAGTGAGAGTATTGGAATCAACCAAATTTTATATTTATTAGGTTTTGTGTTATTCTCATCCTAAATATATTGAATGTGTATGTATATATATAGAGCTAGAAATTTCGTTCAAATTTAGTAGGAACTTGTAGAATAATCCTCCGACTGCAAGTAAACATGCTTCAATCTGATAAAATAGAGCATAGAAATAAAAGTAAATAAATAATATTAGTCTTTACACATTAGTAGGCCTGTTTGAACCATTAGAACTAGGTGAATGTACAAGATCTCCCATATTTGGGGGTCATTTAAAAATTCAAAAAAAGGTCTGTATCAAACTCGAAGCTTATTAAACTCTTACAGTACAGTGCCCCTTCACCCATGACTCCAGGATCCAGAATTTTCATCATGGAGTGGAACGAGTGTCTAGGAGTCTCCCACGCAAAAACATAATTACTGTGAAATATCCATTCAAAATAGCCTCTTAAATTAAAGCGGGGATTCCACCAACGTCAATAGTGATATTACATGTTTTTTGCCGTGGTAGCAGACATTTTTAGGCAGTCTAAAACTGTCTGCTACCACGTCAAAAAACATTTAATATCACTATTGACGTTGGTGGAATCCCCGCCTAAGTATACATTTTAAACTAATGAATTTCGAAAACATTTTCGTATATACAAACATGTTTCTGGAAACAAGGGGTTGAAGGTCTCTGACCTGGGAATTGTTTTTATAATATAGCCGCGAAATAACTTGTTTTGTCCAATTTTATTTTAAAAGTAATTTATTTTTATTTATTTTTGCCATTGGTTGCGTGTACGAGTAGAGGACCCTAAGCCAGAGCTTACTCGGCTTACTGGGCAAATCCGCTACAGCGTATGTACATGTAGAAGTTTATACATAATCTTTTTATAAAAAACAACATTGTAAGTTCAGAAATGTTATCAGTCTAAAATTCCGGAAAATTCTCTCTATTCGCCGGAATGCTTACATAACGGAGCTTCCAAATTGAATTTTGTCAAACCATTTTCGCCACTAACGGCTACCGTATATAGGCACTAACTGGAATTAAATTCCCTTCCGAGGTAATCCTGTTAATACACCACGAATAGCCTACGGGGGAACAAGGTAAATTGTTTAATTATATTACTTTTTGCTGAAATTCATTATAGTTATCAAAAGGCAATACCTATTGGCTATTACTTAATTATTGCCTAAATTTGCAATTCTTGTTAAGGTGGAGACTTTAAAATATTATGTAAACAAATAAACATTGAAATTAAGAAATTTATTCATTTCCTTTGCAGAGGCAAAGAGATTTGAAAATGGCCATAGATGAAAATGCTCAAAAATAAAAGTTTTCGCAGTAAATTTGCATTTCCTCCCATGAGATATTACTAATTCATTTAACAGATTTTATCAGGCCTAATAATTATAGAAGTAAATAAGTCTGGTAAAACACCAGAGCTGCATTATAAAGCTTGCATTTTTTATGAATTTTTCATCTGGCCATTTTCATATTGTATATTTGTGCCTGTTGAAGGAAGAATTATTAATAAATTTTACTTTAAATTGCCAGTATTAATTTGTTCACTAAATATTTTGCCTACAAATTTATGGTATACTTGTAACTATGGAAAGTGGTTACAATTGAAAAATTAAGGGAAAAAATCGAGCGAGCTACATTCTAAACATATCTTTAGCATTGGTTAGGAAAACATAGAATACTTGGTATACTGAATACTCTATTTAACACTCAATTTTTTCAGTTGTATAAACAGTTTATTATTTTTTGCAATCAATGTTGGATGCATGATTAGTTTGAGGGCTGTTCATGTGATTATATTTTTTTTTATGGTTATGGGTTTATAAAAACAATATACATATACTATATGTTGATCGAATGGGGACAATTCATCAATGCAGCAGGCCTGAACAACAGTATAACTGCTTTCAAAGAAAGTTGCTCACCTAACGTATATTAGAATTAGAAGCCGTTCAAATGCAATATACAGTACTACGTACAATATTAAAGAAAGAACCGTTTAGCTTAGCCCAGCATGAAACTTCAGTTTAGCACTATAAAATCAAATTTATTGTAATACCACCACAAAAAGAAATGCTCAACAAACACAAAAAGCTCCCCGGACAAAATGTCTCGCAAAAGTGCAGCGATAAACATTATCTGAAAGAAAACTATGTGTGCTTTGAAACCCAAGATATTGAAAACCAGTACGCTTTTGCTGACTGAAAGACTTTAAGAAAGAATAAACTCAGCGAAATTGCGATCCTAAACGGTAAATTTATTCATTCGTGTAAAGCAAAGGAAAAAATTTCGTTTAAATTGCCTGAAAAGGGCCATTTTCACATGCCCCCCAAGCAGTGGGAACCTTGATTATTCAGTTCTGATTTAGTTGGTCGACTATTTCCCAACTCTCATGACCTTCTAATCACCTATTTTAAATGCGAACCGAGTCTTCGTGCGGTACCCCGTTCTTCTCTGAATTTTTCCCCATATTCCGATGGATTTTTCAGGAGGAGGGGGCATGTTCAATATTTGCCCCCCTTCGTGCTCGTATTTATTTTTAACGGGGTCGACTACACAATGCATTCCATTGCACAATCAGCGTGAATTCGCGGCACGTTTTTGTTCCACTGTCAGATATTGCACGGGCGTTATTAACTCGAGTTTTATATGGTAATTAGTGAGCTGTACATACATATATATATAGCTATACATACTATATATATTGTGAATACTATTACTCTTATTACGAGTTAAGAAGCAGCATTTATATATTTTAAGACGCCAGCACCACCGACAAGCGGATTATTTTGAATAATTTGTTTTGCGATTATGTGTTTTTTTACTGCTGCATTTACTACAGCTACAAATACAATAAAAAATACTTAGACAATGCCAAAGAGCTATTTCAGGGGGTTGCAGCACCCTCCAAAACTTTGAGAATATTTTGAAAATTTCACTTCTGTGCCAAAGTTCAGTGTTGCATTAACTTTAGAAAAAAAAACTGGACTAACCTATTTTCCCAAATGGCCCTTCTTCATCGTCTAGGGGTCTAAAAACATTATAATTTTCAGTGACAAAACCAATCATGAAAAATAGTGTAAAAGGCTACAGTATACCTTTGGTGGCCTAAAATGAGAATTCCAAAAAATAATATTGACTAAATAAAATAAATAAACAATAAGAAATAAGCATGGTAGAGAATGGTAATTTATTTTATTAACTTACTTTTTGGGTTTATTTCTACTTCACCTGACTTTCTCCCAATTTACCGAAGATTATGTGAGTACTTTTTACCAATTACAATTTACAATTTATTTATTTATTTAAATTTTACAATTTACCGAAGATTATGTGATTACTCTGACTATTCTTATTATAGTTATTTTTTAAACTTTTATAATTTTTATGATAGAAGAAGAATGTCCTGGGTTAAAACCTTGAGAAAATGGTTTGGCAAGAGCACAACTTCCCTTTTCAGAGCAGCAGTCATCAAGGTCCAAATTGCCATGATGATCACCAATCTTCGATAGAAGAGGCATTTAAATAAGAAGATTAACTTTCAATAAATATTTTCCTATTTTTTTTTAAAAGATTATTTGCATACAAATAATTCAATGAATGTATCCGAATAACCTGTTCAGTCGCCTCTGTAGGTAGTACCTGTGTTGAGTTACGATAGGTCAACGATTGTATGACTTGTAGAAACTTGCGCAAGTACGAACAAGCTACCATTATAAATAAATAAAATAAATAAATAAGGACTTTTTATTGTTTCTATTACTAAGCCAACCTAGCGGAGTTAGGGCTCTCTTACACTCACCTAGAAAGGCCCGGGACCGCCTGCTTTACATGCCCTCCGAAGCATGGCCAGAAAATGTAGCCAGTGTGGGACTCGAACCAACAACCTTTCGGATGAAAGCCAGAGTCCATACCACTACGCTACATGTACATGCCATATACCCCATTTTACCAGATAAGTGAGTATCTCCATTGTAAAAAAGTTTCCCAATTTTTCTTCGCAAACCAAATTATCAGCAATAAAACCGGTCCGTTATTTTCCCTCGCTTTACAACGCAATTTGTGGCATCCACCTGGTCGGGATTTTCCCCGGAAAAGCACAGGGGGACCAACCTTATGAGGAAAACTTGTCTGACTGATTGCTTCTCGGCAAGAAGCGAGGAAAACTCGGGGTGAGTTAAGCTCAAAGTTTTTAGTGTCGTCATTTGTTTCTACCGTATTGAACGGATAGCTGAAACTAATTACCTCATTCTTCCCCGAGGAAAGGGAACCATAAAACGTGGATTGCGCTTTGGGGAGACTCTCTCTCCCCCAAATTCCCCTCTGCCAGTCAGGTTGTCCGTGATGTAGCGTGGACATTACATGGGTGGTTCGTGCCACGTGGATTGTTTATTGTTGCTGTACCAAGACCTCCCCCCCCCCCCCATCCCTATGTGGTGAGTGCAATTGAAAGCAACTAAAAGTACTATTCTTAACAAAGTTGGCAATCTTATAGCTATATTACCTATTACAGTACCCGGGGGGGGGGGGGGGATCTAACCCTTCTCTTCAATTCGGCCAAAATGCGTAAAAACCCATTTACTATATGGCTTTAAAAAACAAAGGTAACCCCTCTCACCCCCTGTTCGGAGTCATTTTAATGGGTTGGAGTGTAAAAATGTGTAAACCCCCTTTCATACATTTTTCATACCCAACATCTGGTTGTGCGCTGATGCACGTCACCCGGCCAGCCATCACCCCGTGGCTAGCTGTTAATGAAGAAGAAGAAGAAGAAGAATTTTACAGCAATTAATTATATTACAGATGTACAATTCATACTTATTCATGATTATTCATCGCCATCGTCCATGCATGGGTAGATGGCGGTACCGCTGCCGTCCAGCATTTCTTACCGATACTTTTCAAGCGATGCGAAGGCGGGGCAATAAATACATAAATAAACACTTTTGTTCTATTACACTAAACAAATAGGAGTTAAGACAATAAACCCTTCTCTTACTCTCAACAGCCTGCTTTACATGCCCTCCGAAGAATAGGCACAAACTAGCAAGTGAAACTTCCCTCCGTACCGAAATTAGAGGATATAGAAAAACTGGACTTGGCGGAAGTCGAACCCACGATTTACTCCTAACCGGGGTCCAGCGGTTAAGTTAACGCCCCGTTTAAGCGTCAATCAATCAATCAATCAATCGTGTATTGTCTTTATATCTGCATCCATACAATCCATGGACGCAGCTCGACCTCGTCATAAAGCAAACTCCTCGACAAATGAGTCACAAAATATAAAATATAAGCAAAAACAAAAATAACATCGGCAACTAGGGTTGCCACCTATACAATATTTTATTGTTCAACGATATTTAATTGTAATAAGACCCCATAAACTCACTCACGGAGTAGGGACTACACCGCAGGAGCAGTACCTTCACCCCTTTTCTGAACTCTGAGTCTGTGAGATTTTGGCCTTTCAGGGAACTTGGAAATTTATTGTATAGTCTTAGTCCCATTTGCTGGGGTCCAGTCTGAGTTTTGGCTAGTCGGACTTGCTCCAAGTGGATGTTTTCCCTACCCCGTGTGTGGTGGTCATGTATGTCACAGTTAGATGTAAGCGCTTGTTTCCGTGTGTATGTGACAGTTTCCAAAATGTAAAGTCCAGCCAGAGGGAGAATCATCATTGAGCGAAAAATGGGTCTACATGTTACCCTCTGATCCCAAATACCCATAAGAGCCCTCACAGCCCTCTTCTGGAGGCGAAAAACTCGCCGTACATCTGAAGAGTTTCCCCAACAGGTCACTCCATAAGTTAAAAGGGACTGAAAAAGGCTGAAGTACACAGTTTTAAGCGTATCAGAGTTTACCAGATATGACAAATTCCTGAGCAAGTATATAGTTGAGGTGAGATGACCACAGAGCTTATGGACGTGGGTCCGCCAGGTGAGGGAAGCGTCAATAGTGAGGGCTAGGAAGCGAACACATTGCGATTCAATGATCAGATCCTCTTCTATAAGGAGAGAAACTGGTTCGTCGGCACTCGAGGTCCTGGCTTTGAAGACAATAAATTCGGTTTTGTCTCGATTAAGGATAAGCCTGTTATTTTGTAACCAGGTACTGACGTGAGCAAGAGTAGAGTGCGCAACGTTGAAAATATTTTCAGCGGTAACGTCCACCGATAACACTGTGTCGTCCGCATAAAGGCCAACGTCGATATTCTGGGATACAGAAGCCGTGTAGGACGGTAGACTATTTATGTAAATAAGAAACATAGTTGGCCCAGTTAGCTGCAGCTACCTTGCTGCCGTTTCCAGTGTCAACTCGACCATCTGCCATCGGTCAGAGAGGTAAGAGCTGAACCAACAATTAGCAACACCCCTTACTCCATAGTCTTCCAGTTTACCGAGGAGTATATTGTGATCAACTGTATCAAAGATCATAAGTTCGAAACCCGCGAAGATACATTTTTTTTCTGTACCGCCTAATTTACCTCTTTAACCAAAGTTAATTTAATGTCAGTGTTATACATACCATAATACTACAGTACTGCAATATAATTCCCTCTGCGCCACTACTGTACATCTTTTAATTGAGGCGCAGATAGGCGAAAACTTGAAAGATATTTAACACAATACAAACGTCTGACTGTTCTCAGAGTCAGCTGGGTCATAAATCCAAGAATATTGTGTTTGCCCAGCGCGACGAATGGGAAAAATTCAAAATCAGGATGGTTCATTGCTGCGGAAAACTCGGTTTCCGCTGAAAATCTAATCGATTATCCATCCCATATTTTTTCAAGAGCAACTATTGGAAATTCTCTAGCCTCTTAGGGCAACATGAAACTGGGGTATTTCTCCCAAGTGAGGTCAATTTAAAGAGTTTTCTATGGTTGTACGATTATTGGCTACATTTTCTTCTCTTTCAGAACAAAAGAGGTTTTACTGGAACCGTGCCATTGAATGGATTAAGTTATTAGTATGTTGTGTATATATTGTTGTAATGCAGAGTAACCACATTATCTGCAACTTATTGTTGCAGAAATAAAAAAGCCACTAGCTATATAAAAATAAAAGTAACCCTCAGCTTCCTACACTATTGAAAATCAACTTCTCAATTTCTTAATTTTTTATTTATTTAATCAACTATTCAAAACTAATCACGGTGGCAACTAACGGCATCAATGTCCGTATCCCGAATACTTCCTACTTGCTCCTCGGCGGTACGGCCCTTGAAGGGTGCTTTGCCAAATCGCACCAGCCAGTGCGGTCTTGCGCCAGTCATCGACGCCAAGGGTCACCCGATCCACCTCGATGTCGTCTAGCCATCGCAGCTGTGGCCGTCCCACTCGTCTTCTCCTTTGGGCCACCTTGTGTTAGGTTGCTCTTGTTGCCCTATTGCCTGGCATTCGTTCGACGTAGGTCCTTGGTGTATCCCGTATACCCATTCTCAGTGATTTCATTATTGGCCTGATATTATTGTTTCCAATTTGAAACACATTAGGAGCTTATAATATAAGGCAAGCTCCGTTTTCGACATTTCAATAGATTTGAGGTCCCAAGACCTCAAAAATAGTATTTTTTTTTTTACCTGTAAATCAATTTTTGGGGCCAAACAATTCGATACAATTTGATTAAATTCGTAGGTTAACACAAAAACATTAATCTACAGTATGCATTTTTTAAATTTTTTATTACTTAATTTTGAGGTGTGTAATACTGGAATGAAACCACAAAAAAAAACTAAAAATGTTTTCCCAAAGCACGCAAACGTTTAAATTCACTTGATTTGTAGTTCTATATAATGCACACAAGCCCCTCTAATATAATTAGCATTTTCTTGTTAAAAGAAAGCTCAATTTTCAAGAAAAATGACTGCAAAAATAATTTCACTGAAACAAACAAAAAAAATTGCCTTTATTTTCCATATGGGCGAATTTTCTGAGGAACCTTTCTATCGAAGCTTTCAAACTTCTGTTACCTAGGTTTTAAGTGCTAAATAGAGTAAAAACACGAAAAAGGTTAATTTCCCAAGCAAGGTTTTTGTTTCAATGAAAAAATTATTGTTTTATAATTTTTTTGATAATCTCAGCCCCCGAAGCAATGCATGCCGCAATATTATTAAGTTATTAGTCATCCCATTCGCAATACGATGGAAAAAATCTATTGCCAGCCCATATTTTACCATGAAACTACAATAATACAGCACCTACAGTATATATTAATTAATAAATAGGAAAGCATGCACGGGTTCACCCGTACCGGTTTTTATTCTTGATATTACGAAATTCCAAATTAACAAGAATGCAAGACTACAATAATATTTTGAGTTTTTCACGGAAGATTCCATTACGATCTCGTTATTTCATTCCAGGCGAACTTTTCGAGAGATGCTAACAAAATGAAAAGATCCGCGGCTCAATCTCAGCTATTGGTTTTTTTTTTTTTAAGGAAATGACTGTGATGAAAAAAGGAGATGAAAAATCACGCCAAGGAGAAAGTTCGAAAGTTAGCGTTTAATATCCAAGCTTATGTAAATTACTCAAGATTGAAATCTCATTCGTCTAAAGAAAAAAACTGACGCCTATTTTGTTGGAAGAACAAACTTTTAATTTGGGAATTTTTCTAATTTACTGATAGCTTAAACTTTCTTATTTTTCCTAAATTTAAATAAGAAAAATAGTCCTATGTACTCGTATGAGCCATTAAATGATGTTGCCCCTAATATTGAATTAAAATTAAGTACATTGAATCATCTTTTTTTATAATTCAAAATTTTACAAGAAATTTGGGATTCTAGCCTATGAATATCATGATAGTTATGTTGTATACATTATGTTATATGTTAAATCGACTTCGATGGCCAGGTGGTAACGTGCTTGCACTTGTGCGAGTCTTTACACGCCATGCGATCGGAGACGTGTCGCAACTCAACATGGGTACTAACTTACAGAGGCGACTGAAGAGGTCAACCGGATACATTCATTAAATTGTTTGGATGCGATTTATCTTTTATGTATATATAAAAAAAAACTATATATCAATAATGAGCTTGTCTCAAGTTGTCCATTATCACTTGTAGCCGGTGTAGATTGACGTCGAGGGCACCAGTTTGACAACGACCAAAAATTCATACGAAACAATATCAATAATGTCCGAAAATCCATGGGGTCGTTGGCACTGCAAAGATCTATGGGCTACTATTATCAGTAGATCATTTTCTTATTATTTTTACCTGGGAATAAGTTAACTTAGTGTAGTACCTTAATTGCGTTACGGCTGCTATAATAATGTAGAATGAAAATATAAAAATCCTACAAATCAAACCTATAGCTTTAAACGACATTAATTTTTACATTTTAACAGTTTTATTATTTTTTTATTTTATTGACATTTTTTTCATGAAGTTCTGATTTAATAAGAAAACAAACAACATACCCTTATTTGGGTGGATAGCGGCATCATTCCTTTATAGAATTTCAAAAATAATTACTGAACTACAGTATGTGCCATAATATTATGATTTTCAAACTGGTCATTGCAGAGAACACCGCGAGGACCATAATGTTGGACAGACTTAATTTCAATATTTCATATTTAATTAATATATTTATATATATAATATATTTATTTTATTAATATTAATATATTTATTTATTAATATATAAATAAGAGACTCTGGTTATTGTACTTACGGTACCATATATTTCATCAATCACAATAAGGGACTTCACCTGCATATAGAGAGCATATGGGGCTTAGTGGTGTGATAGCATAAGCCTACTGAGAACTTTCACATCTTGTTTTCGGAATCTTCCAGACGGCAGCGAAACTTTTTCTTTTTCTTGAGCCCCTGGGGAGATACCTTGTCTTTCAACTTCGTAAGCTTACGATATCCGACTTCAAGCTCAAGAATAGGGATGGAAACAAATGGGTCACTAACGCACAACCAATGCAACTATTGTATTATGTTGAATACTGAATATATGACCACGAATTGTAAAACATTATTCTTCGATTTTATTGCTTTTAGTTTATGTGTAAAAAAAAATTGATCGATAGCTCCCATTGCCCTTCCTCTTGTGACAAAGACGATTTATAGGCATCAAGAACTTGGAAGGGAAGGAACATTATTGTCTTTATTTTTTTCATATGGTGAATTTTGGGTCTTTCAAATACAGCACACCTATTTCGGGACAAAATATCTTGGGATGAACTCATAAAAACGTCGGGGGTGGCAAATAAGATAAACAGTAAATGTGAACTGAAAGTTCAATACCATATACCCTTCACTATACTACAATATAAACCATGATGAAGTTTAGAGAATATATGAAAACTGGGACATAAAATAGTGCTGGTCGACGATGAAGCAGATTGAAGACCCATGGGCGGATGGTGGATGTATAACGTAAGCTAAACGTCTTTCCGTTATAGCCTACTAATATTAATATCTTATTATGCAGGCTTTATGAGGACTGACATTATATTACTGGCCTCTCTTAGTCTTAAATTATAAAAGCTATAAATGGATACAAATGATACAATAGACATTAACGTTAACCAATCAGAAAGCCCCATGGCACAATGCACAATTTATTTGCCACTACACAATTTAAAAGCACGTACCATGTTCATTGCTGTTCCAAAACTTCTATGGAGATTTTGAATTCAGTCGCATGGTTAATGAAATAACTTAAAATTTCCTTTCATGGTACCAAATTTTGATATAAAATTAGAAAACTTTGTCCAAAAAATCGGCGCACTGTGACCTTGGGCCTGTTTTCAAAACTTACAGACACAGAACTTATCAAAGCAAAACTTTATGAACTGAACACGTACAACGTCTCTACTGTAGAGGAAATGGTGGAAACTTTACAGGGTATTAGTATAGTATGTCTTGAAAACTTAGTAACTTACCAATTTTCTTAATTACAAAACTGTCAGCCGCACGCTTACCTACCTTTTGAAAGCACCTTTCCTCAACTTTTTATACTTCAAGAAGAACATAATTTTTTGTTCTGTTTGAGATATTTGATGTCATAAATCAGTTATACGATATGAAAGGAAAATTTTGTAATTTTACCTTTCTGTCTTTTTTTCACTTTCAAAAATGCTAGTTTTTAAATTAGCCTAATGTAACTGTTATTACAGCCATCAGCAAATAGCTTGTTCTTCTTGTTGGAATTGCTTTCAGCAGTTTGTCAAAGTAAAGAATCTGAACACCGTGCATCCTGCTGCTGCGATATTTGTTGGCCTCAATGACCGTGACTCATAAATAATTAGATTACTCTTGTTCGCTAATTTAAAAAATAACTAAGAATTATTATTATTATTAATATTATAATTATATATTAGCTTAATCAAAATCATATCTTGCAGTGCCACTGTTCTATGATCGCTCTATAAGCGGAAGCTTGAGCGTAATACTTGTATATATTACATTTCTTTCTTTCTTTTTTCTTTCTCTCCCGAATTCCATATAGCTAATCAAACGAAGGTGGGAACTCTCCTACATCAACGTAGCCATTCTAAGTAGCCGAGCACCAGAATTACTACATCCGGTTACATCACAGGGAGCCGAGCAATATCATAAACCTCCCGGGATTTCTAAGGGTTCTTGATAATTATTTCAAAGTTTGGAATGGATCCGAGAACTTGGCTCTCTCATCACACTACATAGTTATGGGCTTCCTGGGGAATGGACAAGTCGTAAGTCACAGGCCCAAACTTTCCTGACGCAGACACTTGGAGGAGGTATAAGTTTGGAGTTGTAAGATAATTGAAGTTGGCGCTGAAGCCGTGGGAAAGTTTAAATTGCTATGTATTTAGAGGTGGATTTATGACTAAAGTACTATGTCAAGTTGTAAAAGTAGCCACGTACACCGCGAATGTCTATTGTCGTTATATTTCACTACTATCATAATTTAGTATTATTCTTATTAGGCCAATTATATTACATCTCCCTCATGCTGAATATTAGTGCTGAGAAATGATCTGAACATTCAATGGACTTCATTCACATAAAAAATTATTTGCATCCCAACCAATTAGAGGACGGGCTAACTTATTAACATTAACATTCTGACTTAAGCCCGTAATCTTAATTTCAATCCTCCTTATGAGTTTTGCAGGAGGGAGAAATTCAGAAATCAATTGAATTGGCTAAAAATGAGTCAAATGAGGCAGACATACTCGTATTCGATGCAGTGTCGTTGAATGCAAGTATTACCAATTATATTGAGATAACAGAGCAGGCAATTCTGTTTAACATAGAGTTAGTTGGATTTACAATATATTAATTGCCTGTGAACGAATGGTCAGAGAGTTTGCATTTGAATCGGGACAATGGTAGCTCGCATTCTCTAGGGGATCGAATTTACTCAACAATTCAGAGAAGAACACAAGGATAACCAGTGAATCGTCGACGAACCATCAGTCGTTCTAAGGACCAAGCCTGATGAAGGCAGCAGTAGCACTCACCGCCAAAACGGCGCCCCCTTCCCTGACAGCAGGCTCATACCCGGTTTGATGACAATTATTTGACTACTAACGGAACAGGCTACGAGAGTCAAACTATAACCTTTTGTTAAATAATATTACACCATTGCCATTAACATATTACCAATGTATCAGACAGCTCTGAAAAACTTCATTAGAATCTTCCTTACAAGTTTTGCTGGGGAGAGAAAGTCACAAATCGATTGACTGGGTTCAACAGTAGTAGCCAATAGATGTAATTGATTCACTACATAGAAATATATTAACTGGAGCAGCGGGAGCCATAATATGCTTTACAGGGCACCCATTGACCATAAGCCTACTATCAGAGGTAAGTGCCAACGTAAAAAATATCGAAATCTTACACATTACAGCATAGCAGAACGGATACCAGGACCCGGTCAAAAACTCTGTACTTAGCTTGTGCAGGCTATTTCCCCAGCGAAATTGCGTACTTATCTTGTGTAGGCTACACTAGGAGCCGTATTGATAACGGTCTACAGCCACGCGATGATGCAGTACCACTGGATACATATCTATCACCAATTTGATTGTAACAGGGCCAGCAATTCTGACTTAAACACGTGATCTTCATTGGAATTCACCTTATAAGTTTCGACGAAGACAGAAATTGACAAACCAATTGAATGGGTTGAAAAGGTAGTCACGGGAGACAGACATATTCGATGCAGCATCGCTGGATACAAGTATCAGCAATTTGATTTTATTGCGGTATCAGTGCAGGCAATTCTGATTTAAACACGTAATCTTCATTAGAATCCACCTTATATATTTCACCGGAGAGAGAGAGAGAGAGAGAGAGATTCACCAATCGATTGAATGGGTTGAAAATGTAGTCATAGAAGCCGGGCATTACATTATTCATGTGCCTGTCTGCTCCAAACATAGAAAGGCTCATTTGGGACTTTGGGATTCTCCGCTTCTAAATGCTCATATACATGCTTTCACTTCTTCGGCAACTTCCTGGCTTAATGTTGGAATTCCATGAGATTGGATTTTTAATATAAGGAGTTGAGGAGGCGTTTTGCTTCTTTCTCTTGGATTGATTTTGAGAGCTGGAATTTTCTTCGTTGACACTGAACTTGTTTCTTCTGTTGAGGAAACTGAGGCTGCTCTAATAATCTACAATAAATATTGTTCATCGCCTTATGAACGTGCAACAACATTCTTGGACAAATAAAATAATATGGATTGTGATTGCTGGTATATTTATTATGTGAAGCAGGAAGGATGAAATTATAACTTACTTACCAGCCAAACGCCCACGATTAGTTGTTGAGATAGATTGAAACAGTTTTGTAACATCTTATGCCGGGTTTTTGAAAGCTGGAATGCTATCTTCTTGGGTGACGCAAGAGCTGAGTAATATGAAATATTAGGAGGCACAAGTGGACCGGAGTTTTTTCGAATTTGAGCTCGATGTATAAATACATAAACACACGCAGCAGTTATTGTTTTGAGCATGATTCATGTTTATACATGGAAAATAAAATATATGATGACTTTGTAAAATTATAACTAATGAAAATTAATAATAAGTTAATTCAAAGGGAATAAGTTAGGCCTATCTGGGAGTAATGCTAAATGAACCCCAAAGATAGCAAATAGCAAGGAGACATTAACGCGAAAAAACATTAAAAATTTTCCTGCCCATTGTTGCATACGCTAACTATTCGAACAAATTAGGAAAATTGCTTCTTGAGCAAAATTCTTCCTAGCTGGTTAAAAACCAATATTACACCTTCATGTTCAACCAAATTCAGCAATATTCAAATCAAAAAGCTTGAAGCTGAAACTTTCAGAAGGTTTTCAAAACTAAGAATACGGGTATAATAAGAAAAAGCACCCCAAAATACAATATGTTACTGATTTTCCGATAAAAGAAATGTTTGTTGAAAGTGAATCCGCCATGGGGAGATGTACGAGATACCTTAAAACACGGGAGAAATACGACGGTGCTCAGGTATAAGGTGAAATCGATTTGTAATCACAAATTTCCCGGAGGACCTCTGCAGACTTGGAGACTGCCGGACCCCCCAACGAATGGCTCTTCTGGGTTCCCGCCATTAAAAACAACCCACCCCCCTCCCCTTCTGCCCTCAACAGAACCCCCCTTTAGGCTTCGACTTTCCCATTTAGGAAAATATTGTATGTTGGTATTTCTGCGTGCCCCGAGGGTTGAACCTTATTCAAGTCGCCAATATTTCCTGTGTTTCACCGATTAGATTGGTTTATTATGCCTTCTCGTGACCCTTTCTTCTGGTATTTTCCTTTGGTCGCTATATATCATATAGTAGTTAGGTAGGTTTTTTTTTTATATAAATTTAAATTATTTAATAAGAAGTTACAATAGGCTATAAACAGTAGGAATTTTTGTTGTTGTTTTTTCGCTTTATATTATGTAATATTTATACACATAAGGGCTACGGCTGTGTGATGTAATAAAATTTTTTTCTATTCTATTCTATTCTATTCTATTCTATTCTATATGGGCCGGGGCTGGTTTGTCTGTTATGTATCGTTGCTTGGGTATCATTGTCTTTTTTTAATCTACCGTAGAAGTGTAGAACTCAGTTGCAAGGAGAAATTGTCAATCCATGCTAGAAGTTTTTTTAGTAGAACAGGTTCTATATTTTAACTAATACGATTTAAGAGTGGGGTACACCTTTTGTACCCGAAAAAGGCCCGCAAGTAAAACAAAGTCCCCCCCCCCCCTAAGTCATCGTCAAATGCTGTACAAAACCATTTGTCAATATTCAGTTCCGCAGTCAGATCCGTCTTGTTTTAGGCTGTAATTTCTTATTCCATAGGCTGGAACACGCTCAGCTTGTTGAATATCCAACAAGATATCACTGGAACAATACCGTCTTGTTTCAGATCAAACAAACTCGCCCTGCTGAAAGAATGAACATGATTAAACAAGATTTCCATTGTGTAAACAGGATCTGACACAAGACCCTGCAACTTCTCCTTTAATTGCCTCTCCTCTCGAAGATTGGCGATCATCATGGCAATTTTTACCTTGGAGACTGCTGCTCCGAGATGGGAAGTCGTGCTTTTGCCAAACTACCACCTCAGGTTTTTCAACCAGAATGATCCTCTTCTGCTGGGAACCCTCAGTCCTTTTATCTTCCCTTGGATTATTACATATATTATATTTATTACATATATATGTATGCAGAAGGTTATACTTTGCGTTCTTCATCACATGGCCGAAGTACGTCAGTTTCCGTTTCATTACCATATCCCGTATCTGGTATCTACATAAAACCGCTTCTGTTCCATTCGTCTTAGGACATCAGCATTAGTGACACGATCCTGCAACAAGCCTCTCTAATTTCTTGAACGAGATTTTCACATTCACTAAAGGAAGTACGTTTAACAAGACCATGTTCTGTTCCCAGAAACAGCTGATTTCGTTCCTGCAAAGTAAAAATCTGTAACATGATCAAGCTTGTTCCATGATTCATCTTAGTGCAGTATTACTACAATGCAATGTGGTTCAGGAACACTGCTGACGCTATCGAAAGCATTCAACAAGCTGATTGTCAAATCCTAAGCGTCTTTGGTGGCAAGGTGGAAGCGTGCTAGTACTTGTGCGAGTCTCTACACCCCTTTCGGTCGGAGACGTGTCGTAACTCGACACGAGCCCCTATTAGGCTACTTAGTGAGGTGATTGAAGAGGTTAATCGAATGTATTCATTAAATTGTTTCTACGTGATTAACCTTTTACGATAAATAAAAATAGGGTTGGGTGGACCCATAACAAGCGGAAACTTGTTTTCTTTTATGTCGAATTTTGAACCTCATTCTTCCGGTTTATATACCCGCATTTCTCAACCAGCTGCGGACTACTCCGGTCCCTTCTTGCCTTTTACAAGGTCCGCATAATTTAAACTGTCGCTGAAATTATAATTAGCAGTTTGATTAATGGGTTCTCAATTAAGAGGGATGTTTCCATATAACTACCCCTCGCCCTCCACTCCCCCCCCCCTCCCCACAGCAGCTGTCACAACCCCTCATTATCTACCCAAGTGGACTCACGGATTGGCACTAATTCAATTAAACCAATACTTGGTTTAGTGTAAGGACGCTCAAGACAATATTACAGTTGCTCTGCCGGGAGACATTCCAGTTTTGATGTGATGTAATTATTTATATTACTTAGGGGGCTATTCCATCTGTCAATAATCCGTCATTTGTGCGTCAATAATTAATTGAGATGTTTGTTTTAAGGAGACTCTTATGTAGATACTTAACTTATCTATTATAAATTAAGTTATAATATGGTAGATACTTATTATTGACGCACAAATTACGGATTATTGACAGATGGAATAGCCGCCTAATATATACCTTACAGTCGAACTCGGTATTCGGGTACCTATTGTATTTCGCCTTATGTGAATACCTTGAAGAGAAAATGGGACACCCCCATAGTCCGTCTTTTAAATACAATCGAAGGTCTTAGAAGCAGTGCAAGTGACAGTTTTTGCGTTTTTGAGTTAAGTGCAACATGCTGTTTGTCTAGTTCCTCTTTATCCTAGAATCCAACAGGAATCTGTAATTTGGACAATGCTTGAATGAATGGAAAAAAGAAAAAAGGGGTATGCTTGTGGATTTTCATTTGAGCTACAAAGTTTAGCCTCAATTTTTTTTTTTAATAAAAGATTAATCGCATACAAACAATTAAATGAATGTATCCGATTGACCTTTTCACCCGCCTCTGTAGGTTAGTACCCGTGTTGAGTTACGACACGTCTCCGATCGCATGGCGTGTAAAGACAATTACCTAAAATGCTAATTTTTGTCACTTGGCCTCTATTATAGACGCTTCACAGGAAATATCAGTACTAGTGCCATAAATGAGGTGTCAAAAAAATAAAAAAAATGTTTCTATAAATTTCGATACACATGGTATTTTATGCCCACTACAAGTACTAAAGGTCCAAATCATCCAAAACATCGCCAGTGTCCTAAATGAGGGGATTTAGATAAACTGGGCTTGGAGGGATTCAAACCCACGATCTGCGTCTAAATGGGGTGTCGTCTTAACCACTGGACCACAAGCCTCGACAAGCACAGTTGATAAATATCCTCTACTTATATGCTCGTATTGTCATGATTCGCATTGCTAGACAGGTTAGTACAACTACCTAACCGAACAAGTCTGTGTCCTTTCTATATGCCATATAGGCAATGCTTTAAACAATAACAATGCTGTAATATCTGCTGTCCATTTTTTTTTCAAATCATATTCCTAATAAAATTCTAAAATATGGATAGTCTGACCTAACAAGACAAAAATGTCATGAAAGGGGACAAAAGTTCCCTATAAATTCAATAGAAAATTTCTCCAGTGTATTGCAAATAGCTTAATACAAAATGGAGAACGGAGAGACAATGGAGAGAGGTTAAGTTGTTGCGTTTCACTGTCCTTTATTAAGTTAGCCAAGTTCGTAAATACACGGAGCTATTCGCCTCATTAGGTTTCGGAAAGAAAAGCAGAAAGAAGAAGATGAAGTGGAAAAACTTTCGGGCCAACAACAAAAACAGAGAGCTTACAACATTGGCCCAACTTACACCTGACTTTTATTTCAGAGTTTACAAAAGATTCTTTTGAATTGTACAAAATACAATTGTGTATATTGTTTTGTATTGTTGTATTCTTTTATATCTGCAGAAACTTTGCGTACTTCTGAATTATTTTATGAAGTATCATTTATTTTGAAAAGAATTGTTAATTTTTTTTGGATAGATTGTCAATTTCAATAAGAAAGTATGATATCGGGATATTAGGATTCAATATTGTGTAATACTCTACACTCTAATACAACAGTTAACTGCCATACGGGAGGGTCGGGCAATTAATTTGCATTAATTGTTGTAGTCGTTCTATGCTTTTCTGCGTTACCCAAATCGTGTTAATAATCGTAGTTTCATTCTAGGGGTGGCAAAAAAAATAAAAATAAAAAAATTAAGGAGATAAATAAAAATGCATCCATGGTTACTGAACATGGATCTTGAAGCTCAGTCTACCATATTATCCACATATGGTACACGCATAGGAATCAATGAGGCGCCTGACCCCTCAAAAATGTTGTTTTGTCCTAGCACGAGATGGAATGAACTTTTTCGACCAAATATAAAAAAAAAAAACTTGCTCCGTTTTTAAAATTGCGTCCCCCCTAAATCCTAGAAGCCATATTGACATAGCTATTATTCCCCATTCGTGACTTTGACCCAACCTGCCCACCCTGTCAGCAAATATAATCTATATATTTATATCGACTTATCGACTTCGATGGCCAGGTGGTAACGTGCTTGCGCTTGTGCCAGTCTTTACACGCCATGCAATCGGAGATGTGTCGTACTCATCACGAGTAATAACCTACAGAGGCGACTGAAAAGGTCAATCGGATACATTCATTAAATTGTTTGTATGCGATTTATCTTTTTTTTTTTTTTTTTTTTTTTTTAAATACGATCGTTTCCCATGAAATTTTGCAAAGACCCCTACTTTTATAAAAATTCCGTTCAATCGTAATTTTATATTTCAGAGCCGAAACGGAAAAGTAGAAAGATTCATAGCCTAGAAAAGAAATAGAGTGAAAACAAACATGCCTCTAGTGAACCAATAAGACTTTCCCAGAATATGAAATTTAATATGAAATCTAGAATTATTGACTCTGGCTCTTCCTCTTGAGCCCGTTCAATATATTGTTATCAACCTGTAGGTCCTTTAGTAAGCTTCAAGTATAGGTGAAGATCTTAATAGCCTACTCGTTTGATTAAAATATGTAAAATATATACAAAAGTAGGCTATTATAAGCAGAGCATATTTTAAGGAAGCTTCATTGGGGCAAGCGTGCCCCCAGTGAGGTGATTTTGCCCCCTATTTTGGGGCATTTTGCCCCACACAAATTGGGCACCAATTTCAAATTCCAAGACTAACAAAACTATAAATTAGAAGAAAAAAGAAAAAATAATCAAAAGTTACGTTGTTCGTCGTATTTATGCTGCCAATTTTGTTTTTAACGTGCTGACCGAAGAAGCCGTAACAGCAGTAAAAAGGAACATTGATTGGCCGGCGCTCCGTGTATACTATACCCATTATTAAAAATAATAGACCTAATCTGAAATTATTTATGGAGGAGGGAGGGGGGTGGATATAAGCGAAATTTACACTATATAGAATAGGATTTCAATTTGTGCCACCCAATGAAAATTTCTTATAATATGCTCTGATTGTAAGGTAACCTTTACAGTTTAAAGGCTAAATCGGTCTAGACGTCCTTGTTTCAAGCTGCCGGTACCAACTCCACGATAGCTGCCTTATGGTAGCGCTGAAAAACGTACCCAAACAAATAAATTTCCAAGCTTAGCGCCAATATCATATGAAAGAACAACAACACTGCAAGAAAGATTCTCAGTGAAGATTTAATTACAAAAAATATTTAGATACAATTTCGGAACACATTGCTGAGCCTTAACTCTCACATTACAGTGTACACTCTAAATTCAAAGTACAATATAGTTAAATTTCCAAAAACGAAAAATCTCTTTTTTAAAAAACGCCCATATAATTCCTAACACTAAAACATACTTGATAATAGCTACGAAGTGCGACAACGACTGACTTTTTCATGCCGGAGCTGGCTGCACCTACTGGTCACGGCTGCTTACTTAGTGTTGTGCCTTTAGTCACGGCTGCTGACATGTATGCTGTGCCACTGCTGTCATGTGCTGGTTTTAGCACATAATTCCTCCCTCCTTTAGTCTTGAGCGCCCTCGCTCAATGCAGCTTCTTTCTTGATCCTGATGATTGTTCTAGGGGTGAAGAGAAGTTCGTGGATTCTTCTTCTGAATATCACTATTGAAATGATGGCAGCTATGAGACACAGGGTTAAGATGCTGGTGATTGAATAGTGCATGAAATGGGTGACAGGTTGGAAATAGATGGGTTCTCGTGCTATCTCTTCAGCTTCTTGTTGAAGATCATGGGGTGATTGTAAATGATAAATCTTCAAATCAATGGTTCGGTTACTTTGGAGATGGGTTATTTTTATGTCTGGAACAGGGATCTGGAACGTTGGCATCGTGTTGATGTAATTAGATGTGCCAATCATAATTCGGCAGGATGAATGGATAAGATTTGGTCCTTTGATCTGCTGGCGGGTGATAAGTCCAGAGCAATCTTCTATTACATCTTGGGAACGTTTGAAATTAACTAAGAGTTCTTTGTTTTGGAGCACTTGAACTATGTAGAAATTGTTTGTAGCTTTCGCATTATCGCAGGTTCCAGGATTCTGGAGAGAACAGCGGTCTTGTAGGAGAGTTTCTAAACAGAGTGAGACTCCATTGATGAATTTGCAGTCTTCGTTGGTCCAGAACTCAGCCTCTTCAATGGTGAGGATAAAGGATTTTGGGGGAATTATAAGAATATCTTGGGTATTAGGGAAAGGGTAGATTCGAGAATAGTTCGCTAAAAATGGTTTTAGGATAGGAACTTTTAGCAGGAAAACAATTGTTTGTTTTGTTGCAACAACAGAGAGCTTTGTAGCTTCTAGAATTTTATATTGGTGGAGACTGTCAAAAGGGAGCAACTGTTCTAGGCTATAAATTTTCGCTAAATATCTATGGATTTCATACAATTCATCAGTGGAAATTAATTCTAAGTTAGGTATTCCCTGAAGAGATAAGCTGATAGTTCTTTCGAGCATCGTAAGCATGTCTAAGAGATTCTCTGACTGATAGATTTCATCTTGTAATGCTAAGTTGGCTTCTTCAGTGTCTTTAAATTTTAATATCGCGTTTTTAAGCTCATTCATGTTTTTATTAAGAAGGTCAGTTTGATCTAGAAATCTTCTACTGATGTGATTGGCAAGGGAAGTTAATTTTTCAATTTTCTCAATTTCTATTCTACGACCCCTATCAAGTTTTTCAATATTTTCATTTATTAGAACTAAATCCCCATTATCTAAGTTCCCTGTTATAAACTTAATTGCTGAGCCTAAGGCATTGACTAACCCTCGAGGCCTACGATTATGACTAAACTTATTTAATATTTCGCTAGCTCTATTAATATTCCCAGATAATTGATCCCGCAACTTATGATTGGGTGAAAGGGAAGAGTTAAGCCGAGAAAGGGAAAGGGAGTTAATTCGAAGATTTCTCAAGCTTTTCTGCAATTGAGTTAGGTTGGTGTAAAACAAGAAATTATGATAGTGATCAAGGATTTTGGATGTTCCTCTTGGTTCATTGAAATATCCGGGGCTGTCAATTTGGGTTACTTGAAGTGCTAGGCTTTGGTGAGTTATCGCCAACATGAGTACCCTGCAATGCAGACGGATTTTTCCTTAAAGGTTTAACTGTTTTAATGTGAGCAGAGGTTGGATTATTCTTTTGGGTGACCCCTTTTATAATGTTTTCTTTTTGATTGGTCACCTTAACTTTTTCAAATGGAGGATCGGCTTTTCGAGGCCTATTTCTTTCTACATAAACTTCGGCTTCTTCGAGGTTAGGAGCATCTTGTCTAGTTTCATTGCGCTTATCGAGAATTCTTTGTGACTTTTCCAATGCTTTTGCATAAACATGATCATAAAACGGAAGTATTTCTTGCTTTCGTTTTGCATTATATTGCTCTAATATGGTCATGTCTGTGTCAAAATCAATTATTCTATCATAAGGGCCATAAAGTAAATGAAATGGGGAAAATCCTGTGGTGGAGTGGATGGACTGATTATAAATAAGAACTACTGAGGTCATGAGGCCTGAAGGTAGTTCTCGTGGATTCTTTATTCTCATAATTCTGAGTTTTTCAAGTATTGTTGAGTGGAAGCGTTCTATTGGGGAGTTCGAGCTTGGATTGTTAACAGTGGTGTAATGCAGGTCAACTTTATGCATTTTACAAAATTCTATCACTGTCCTATTTTTAAATTCGCGGCCCTCGTCGCATACGATTTTTTGGGGCACATTGTGATGGGCGAAAAAGTGTCGTAACTTATTAAGTACAGTTAAGCTGGTTCCATCTTTAATTAAATAAGCTTGGGCATATTTAGAAAAGAGGTCAATCAGAGTTAAAAACTTAGAGCCTTGGAATGAGAATGTATCCATGTGCACAACATCAAAAGGACGTTTTGCAAGGAGTGGTCCAGATAATTTAAGTTGATATGGGTGACGTTCATATTTTGATTTTAAGCATAGATCACACGTGTTAATTATTTTTGTGGCGGTGTCCTTTAATTTTGGCCAGTAATATTTATCTTTGAGGTGGTTGATTGTTTCATTTATTCCATTATGGTTTGCTTCATGGTATTCATAAACAATATCTTTTTGCATTTCTTCATCGGTTACATCTTTGCAGTAAATGTTACTTATAACTATTTTTGCTGAGTAATTGAAAACAGTCTTGACTAGGTCGATGAAAGGTTGTCTAATTCTTTGATCAGCAAAATACACGCCATAGGATTGATCTGGCTTAAAAATATCACGTATCAGCTTCCTCAAATCATCATCCATGTTTCGAAGGGTTACTGTGGCCGTATGGGTTGATTTACCAAACGGGCGGCTTATTCGCTGTTTATTTACTTCGCCAACATGTAGTATAATTCGGTTTTGAAATACATTAACAGACCTTTCTGTAAAAGGTAGCCACTTACTGTCATCACCATTGTTTGAGTGTAGAGTAGCATTAGAGTCATCATCACTATTGGGCTCTTGGGGTGTATTTGTTGTTACATGGTGGTTTCCTGGAACATCTGACACTTGAGGGCTGTTCATGCTGTCTTGCGTGATTTGAGGGTAACTAGGAGATGGAATTTTTTGATTATTTTTTAGGTTTTTATCTAGGTTATCTAGCATCCTATTGAATAGGGGCATATTATCCGTTGATTCCGAGAGCTCGACTAGATCTTCTTCAGTTAAGTTGGGCAGATCATCAATATTGGCTGCCATGGAATCGAGGTCGTCATTTTCATGAATATTTATTTCAACTCGTGACAGTGCATCAGCCACGTAATTTTCTTTTCCTTTTTTGTAGACTATGTCAAAATCGAATTCTTCTAATTTTAATTTCCATCGGACCAGCCTAGAATTTGGTTCTTTGATTTTATACAGCCAAACCAAAGGATTGTGGTCGCTCTCAATTATGAATTTTCTCCCATAAAGATAGGGTCTGAAGTGACGGCAGCATTCTCGAATTGCAAGAAGTTCCTTTTCTATGGTCGAATAATTTTTTTCCGCAGAATTTAAGGTTCTCGAATAGTAGGCAATTGGTCTGTTTGATTGGGAGAGGACCCCAGCACAAGACACATTAGATGCATCCGTGGTTAACTTAAATTGTTGCGAGAAATCAGGATAAGCAAGAATCGGAGCGTTGGTTAGAAGTTCCTTGCAATGCTGGAAAGCAGCTTTATAGTCTTCATCGTTAAGATCGATTTTTGATCCCTTCTTAAGGCATTTTGACATTGGGTATACCACTTTTGCAAAGTTTGGAATAAATCTTCTATAATAGCCTATTAATCCAAGGAACTGTTTTATTTCTTTCGGGGTTGTCGGTATTGGGTATTTTTCTACTGCGGATATTTTTGAGGGATTAGGTTTAACTCCATCAGAACCTATGACATGACCCAGAAATTCAACGTCTTTCTTGAGAAATTCAGATTTGTCTAACTGAACCTTAAGATTATATTCTCTTAGTTTTGTAAAGATGACTTTCAGATGCTGTAAGTGTTCATCCAGAGATTTTGAAAAGCAAACAACGTCATCCATGTAAATAAAACAAAATTTGTGTAGATATTCGCGGAATATATTGTCCATGCATCTTTGAAATGTTGATGGCGCATTTTTCAGGCCAAAAGGCATCCGTAGGTATTCATAATGGCCATTGTTGACACTAAACGCTGTCTTCTCGATGGAGTCGGGGTGCATCTCGATTTGATGGAAACCTTGAGCAAGATCTAGAGTACTGTAGTATGTACACTTACCCAGATTATCTAGAATTTCATCTATCCGTGGCAAAGGGTATTTATCTTCCACTGTCTTTTCATTCAGTTTCCTGTAATCTATGACCATTCTCCATTTTCGCTGACCGGATGCATCCAGTTTCTTGGGCACAATCCACACGGGGGCGCTATACGGTGAAACAGATGGCTGAACAAGCTTATGGTCTAAGAGTTTTTGGATTTGTTTCTGTATTTCGTCCTTCATAGAATGGGGATGCCTGTACGATTTCACATAGGTGGGTTCCTCATCAGTTGTCCTGATGTAATGCTTAACGGCATTGCTAAAAGTGAGGTCACTTTCTTCGTTGTAAAATATGTCATGAAAGCTTTTACATAGACTAATAATCTCCTTCTTTTCCTCCTCATTCAGGTGGTTGATTCTTAAAAGTTTAGTAATGTTGATTCTTGAAGTTTCTTTTGGTGGAGTAGTAATATCTGCTTCAGCTAGAGTAGTGACTTCAATTCTTTCGTTGAAGTTTACATCTATGGTTTCGTCGCCAATGGGAACATAACAGAGGCCGTCCCGAGCTGTCTGAATAGATTCTGGTATTATAACATCGGAACTAAGTTTTATTTCGGGGAGAATTACGTCCCCATTTTCTATTGTGACTGGAAGTGCGAGAATTTTCGTAGCTTTCATTACCATTGGATGTATAGTCTTAGAGGGATATTCAAACTGAAAAGGGATCTTTATGTCCCCAATTTCAAGTGAATTAGTCTTGTAATCAATTTTTGCATTTAACTTTTTCAAATCCTCACTACCTAGTAGTGCATCAAATTTTTCGTGCCAGTCTACGATATGCATACGAAGTGGGTCATCTACCCCTAATTCATAGAGGACCGGAAAAAATATATTATCTTCGGCAGATATTTTTGTATGGAGTCCTTTAACTGAAAACGGTTCTTTAAAAATGTATTCTTCAAAATTTTTATAAGCTGGATAGGGGTTGATAATGGAATTTGAAGCTCCTGAATCAATCAAGATTTTCATGTCCAGACTTGGTAAATAAAAGAAGGGTAATTTAGGTTTGCTACGAATTGAATTCAGGTCTATTATTACGTTTTCTCCTCTGTTGAGGCTGCTACAGGAAAATTTCCGTGTTCATCTTCTGTTTGTTCGGTTTCATACGTCTCATCTTGGTACTGTGTGTTTTGTGTCTCGTAGTAGGACTCGTCACATTCAGGATAGTAACCAGCGTCACAGTAATAGTCCTGGGCTTCTGGTTGATTTTCTTCTGACTGCAGGTTGAACAAGGGCCTGGGATTATTGAACCATGGCCTTTGCTTTACTTGGTTAGAGCGAACCCTTGATTGTACTGACATGGGTGTAGGAGGTGGTAATGCGTTTGGGGGGTTGTTTGGTTTCCCTGATCCAAAAAATGGTTTTTGTTGGTAGGGTTGGAATCTTGGTGGTTGAGGTTGAAACGACCTAAATGGTGACTGATTTTGAAATGCCGGTTGTGTTGGCCTCTGGGGTGGCAGGTTGAAAGGATTAGGCCTGAACTGTTGCTGGAATTGTGGCCGGGATATAGGTTGGGAAAATTGAGGTTTTGAGGCAAAAGCAGGTTGACTCTGATATTGAAACTTTTGGGCTGGAGGCATGGTTTAAATCACCTTTGGAGGTGCTTGAAGTGGGGATGAAGTCGTTGGGTTTTTGAAAAAACCCTGTTCTTGAGTTTTTCTCAAAAACTCGCAATAATCGTACTCATGCTGTCTATTATCGAGGTGGTTGCATTTTGCAATGCATTCCTCTATAGTATTGAGCTGAAAATGACTCAGGAATGTTCTATAGGGTTCGATTATGCCTATTTGAAAGGTCCTAAGGGCTAACTTCGCATATTCCACTTTCCTGAATGCCAATAGATTAGCGTCACTTATGTTTAGTGAAATATTTTGCATGATGTCGTTGTAGATTTTTAAAAGTCTAGCGTAATAGTCCATAAAATTTTCTGATCTTTTCTGGACGCAATGGGTAAGGTTAGAAACCAGAATTTCCTCACTACGTTGGTCCCCATATTTTTGTAGTAATGCCTTTCGAATATCGTCCCAGTCTGTGGCACCATAATAAGCTATGTAGTCCCTAGCCTCTCCTTTAATTTTTGAACGAATGGAAAAACTTAAAATGTATGATAGGTCGGGTGTTAATCTGCCATCTAGATGTTTTACCAGCTTATCCACTTCATTTATAAAAATTGATAGGTTTGCCTCGGGAAAGTATTCAGGTATAGCATTCATTAGCATTTGAACTTCGCCCTTATCAGGGTTTGCGGGGTTTTGGTTAGTCATTTTCGGTGATTGATTTAAATTTAACCTAGGTTGCGCTAAAATTATTCGCTTAGGTAAAGCTTTGGCTAAATTTTCTAGTTCACTTTGGTCTCCAACAATTTCTAATTCTATTTCTGAATCAGTATCAGAACTGGACATACAGATTGTTTATTCAACAAACAATTATAATCCTTACTAAAATATTACAATATATAGGAGCAAAGGACTTACAGAGGGATGAGCAAAACCATCTTCTGAAGGGTCCGTAGGTGTTCCTTATAATTCGAGTTCGCTGTCGCCGTATCTCCTTATCTCTCCTTTGTTCGCCGGAACCAGTATCCGCCAATGGAACACAAGGGGTATGCACAAATATAAAGTAATGCCACGTTAAGGTTTAAAAACCACTCACAGTCCTAAGTCCGAACCCGTCTCCTAATTTAACTACCCTTAAGTTTTTGCACTAAAATTCACGTTTAGGGAAAGTCCGGAAAGTAGACCGTGATCGCGACAATCCTGTCCGCAGCGCCAGTTAAATTTCCAAAAACGAAAAATCTCTTTTTAAAAAAACGCCCATATAATTCCTAACACTAAAACATACTTGATAATAGCTACGAAGTGCGACAACGACTGACTTTTTCATGCCGGAGCTGGCTGCACCTACTGGTCACGGCTGCTTACTTAGTGTTGTGCCTTTAGTCACGGCTGCTGACATGTATGCTGTGCCACTGCTGTCATGTGCTGGTTTTAGCACATAATTATATAAACCTGTTAACCCATTGTTAAGTGAAGACATGAGACATGCCAAAATTTTGGGGGAATTCCTCGCGAAATTCCTAGATAGGAAGACAGAAATTATGAGCTTGTGTTGATAATGGGTTAGATACATGGATATATTGTTGCAAACTGTGGCGAACGAAGGAAGTGGGTGGGGAAGGCGCCTATTTACCATACAGCAGCCGTTAAAGAACATCAAACGCCATTTTGAGAACAGTTTATGTGCTATGAATGATGATGTAGAGTGCTCGGGGATAACTGCTAACCGAATTTCTTCACCCTACCCCTTCCCATACCCCCCCCCCTCCCCCAACCTTTCTTGTCCACCCTTCCATTTCCACATAATAAGTTCCATTCTTTCTCTCTACCATGTCTACATTTGAATATTGAGGTACCCATTTCTTTTATGAAATAACTCATATGATTTGTGGGACCTGGTTATATTCTCTTTAAATTTATTCAATTTCCTTCAATCTGTGGCGTTCCTTTTATTTTCACTAATAATATAGGCTACGAAGTATAGTAATAGTATTGTGATCGACCAAATTTTCAATTTCGAGATTTTGTTTTTGTGATCCTTGGGCCCCCCGAGTCCAAATAAGTGGTTTTGAGGGAGACGTGTGTGTTGTGTGTGTGTGTACAGAGCTAGAGTCCAAACCACTGGTGTGTTGGAATTATCATTTTCTTTTTCTAACTTAAACTTACTATAACCACAATAACGAAATATATATATATTATATAATAAAAAATCAATAACATTTGTTTCCCTAGCGTGGCCTCGCAACTTCTGCCTAAACAGATGTGCACTACATAAGACAACTGTATGCCCAAATAGGCTAATGTGCTAAACAGGCTCTGATTTGAGTTCAAACGACTTTACTGTAGCTTCATGAAATAGCTATGAACTAACTAGGTACTTACTCGTTTTAATCGGTACCTACTTTCATCTTGCTACCCAGTTAAATGCATTCTATAACAAACAGTTCTATACAGCCACACTACAACAAGTCTACCTAAAACAATTCCTTCTCCAAATGGTAAACTCACTCTACCTACAGTCTAAAATCAAATTTCCCTGCATTTGGATACAATTTAAAGCCGCCGAGTACCGAATCGGAACGAAGAAATATTGAAATTGTAAGAAGTAATTAATTGAGTTAAATTGCCAAACGACTTTCTCCGCATTGAAAATGGTGTAAACGTAAATCTTCAGAGTCTCCCAGTCTTTCGATCTGTTCATAGTGAATTTACAATCGACTGAATCAGCTAATTGTTTTCAATTGGAATGAATTGTTTTCCAATACTGAGAAATACTTATAAGTTAGATATGGACATTGAATGCTAAATATGGTAGTTTCTCCATGGATAGAATAACAAAAAACTCTGTTTAGATAAAATGATCCTTCCAAGTTCCAGGCACTAGGCCGTGTACACACGGATGTTTCAAAAAACGATGATTCACTGTGAATTTTGTCATGGAGGAAAACAAAAGATTTGGTGCAAAACCCCTGAGCCTACTTCAGCAGATTGATCGGTGGCCCGTCGCTGGCTTCTCACTGGTACACGGTTTTCCCCTCGAAAAACCAACGACCTAGAAATCTTCTGAACTGAGGTCAGAGATAGACCAACCAATCAACGACCCATTTGCTGCCAAGAAACATTTCCCCGCGAATCACCAGCGTTCGAATCGCCCATGTGCACAATTATAATTATACTATGGATCCCTTGTTTGTAATTGCATATAAAGCAATAATTGGCGTATCATGTGGAAACACATTGCTTGTAACGGCGCCTCCCATGCTTGCTTGGTCACCGTGACTTTGTCTTGCAGTATACCCAAGGCGAGTGGTTCAAAAAATAAAAATAACATTTTAGATGGAACGCGCATCTCTCATATACCTTATATCATATAGATCTCAAGGTCCCCGTTAAGACGCACCATCAAAGCAGGGTGGGGTGGGGTTAAGGTGCACAATTCAAATTTTGTCGTAGCTCACTGTGCATTCTACTGCTGATGATGTTCAAAAGTCTGATGATGAACCTGATAGAAACTGGCGAAAGACGTTTCTCAATGCACAGAATCAATGCTGGTCTAATGAGATTTGGTGATTATCGTGTATGGTGGTTTTTGTGAATCTATGCTACGGGGACGATGGCAAGGTACATGGACTATAGCGAAGAAATATAAATTAGGACTTTATCCAGAGGTTGACACAGTTACCTGGCACAATGTGAAACAACAGGTTAGAAGTCGAGGAGAACCGGGTTGTCATTAGTAAAAAAGGCTACAGTTAGGCTGCGATGCGTGACAAGTTTAAAACCAGTTAAGGAAAAGAAAAATTGGCGTAGTAAGCAGGGTATACTATACATCAACAGTTTGAAATATGCCCGAGAAGAAAATGTGAAGCACATCAGATTTAGCGAGAATAATTACCATATAAGAAAACAAAGACCCCAAATTTGAAGAAAAGAAAAGAAAGAGACTTTTATCTAATGTCTCGCAGACTGTTCTAGAAAGAGGAACCGTCTCCTTTTTTACATCACTCTCGGGCGAACCACCACTATTCTAATATCTTTATGTCTACGGTTCATTTTTTATTCAAACCTTTTTATATAAACAAGAAACTGCTCCTTTTGCAACTGGCTGTTCTTTTAAAATTGAAAAATACCATTTTGAGGTGATAAGTGATGCATGATTTCTAATTTTTGGCGAGAATTTTAATTAAACGCTTTTACTTTTTCGTGGTGCCATATTAAATGAGTACAATGCAGTATGAAAAAAAAACTGGTAGACTAATTGAAAGTTACTGTACATGCATTATAACTTGAGTTTGGTACTTTTTATCATATGACACTAGTTTCTGACTGATGGATACACAGTTTATCTTGCTTGACTTTTCGGCTTTTTGATCTAAAGCTTAATTCAATATTTTACTGTGTATGATGATTGTAATACGATGCTCCGTAAAAGCATAAATAGACTTGGTTCGAGCCCCGCATTGTCCAGATTTTTCTTGATTCCATAATTTGAGATATCCTACTTTATGTGCCAACGCTGATGTACAATATAATATTGCAATATTAAAATATCTTAAATAATACGGACCCTTCGAAAGTTGTACAAAACCGAGATGACTGGAGGAGTGTTGTCGAGCAGGCCAAAGCCCATCACGGGCTGTAGAGCCAGAAGAAGAAGAAGAGAAATAGAAGATATTATTATACTGACATTAAACTAACTTAAATGTTGAAGATGCAACCTCCACGTTATAACCAAAATGAGAAGATTTAAAAAAAATAAGGATTTAGCGGGATTCACCCCATTCGTGAAGTTGATTCACAAGGGCTGAATATGATGTCTGATGTCTTGTCAGCGGACTTCACTTTACGACGAGTGCTAAGTCCTAGCCTATTAAGTCACGATATAATGTCAGGACATGTAGAGTAGTGGTACAGACTCCTACTTTCACCCGAAAGGTTGTCGGTTCGAGCCCCACACTTGCTACATTTTCTGGCCATGTCAAGGAAGGGGTCTGGATCTTCCTAGTTGAGTGTAAGAGAGGGCTTTATAGCCCTAACTCTGCTAGCTTGGCTTAGTAATAGAACAACAAAAATCAATATTTAGGGCCAGTCCGAACTTAACCGATATTATACAGTACATGGATTGAATGAACAATGAACATTACCTAACAGTAACAACTGTTGTTGTCTACTTATCTTGTAAGTTAGTTCATCTTATTTTGTTACTGAATGTTAATACACAAAATCCTTAGTAACGTGAAGTGAGTCGGTTGGATTCAGTTCGACAGATTCAGTCAGTACACAAAAAATGCGGAGTCACTACATCAGTTTCAAGAATAGTTGCTACGGCTCTCACTTATTCGTAACCGCATTTTGTTTGGTTGCCAATCTTGCAACTCATTCGTTATAGTAATTTTGTTACTGAATTTTAATACACAAAATCCTAAGTAACGTGCGATCCGTCAAGTGATGCCTGAGTAAAAGTATTTATCTCTGGCTGTGAGAGATAACCCTTAGCGTGTGCTCGAGGGGTTGTTAGTTTGGAGAGGCCCTTGTACGTAAGGGGAGCCCTTTGTCTTGCCATCAATCTCGGCAGCCGGCTGTGCCTGGCAGCTCGGTCGGCTCTGCTTTTACCACGCATTTATTTGTAAATATTATCTACTACCACCCAGAAATAACAGATTTATTATCGCATATACTGTGTATAAATAAAATAAATAAATAATCATTTATTAGCAAACACACCTAAAAGTCCAATATAATCTTGCAAATCTTGTACAGAATTTTGCAAGGATACTGAAATATAATACAAATAATAGGGCCTATACAATAATAGTACAGCATTATATCAGGGGATATTACATTAATTATTAAGAAAAATTGAATACAATTTAAATTTCTTCATGATACAATTTTGTGTTATACTAAGTTACGTAAAACATACAGTAGACAGTAATCATCAAACTATCTATACAAAACATCGTGCAGCCCATAAATATATAGACAACTACAATCAAATTATAAAAAATAAAAACATAAAATGCATGACTTGAAAAGTAATTTTCAATAGGCTACTTGTAGGGATTTTGGATTATATCTAGTCAGCGCAAACTAATTGACCGCTTATTGCCCGGAAATTTTCCAGACGTGTTCACCACCATAATATGGCATATCTTGAAAGCCAATAATAAGATAATTCGTTTACACATTTTTAGACGACACACTAAACGTGTCCAGAAACGCACATGACGCGTTTGGTGTAGGGGCCAGCATACTAGAACGGTCCACCATTGAAATAGCTTCCTGTTGGTATTTTTTAATCACCATTATCGTTGATAATAACACGGCCCTCAGTCATATCTTATTCAATTCTTCTGAGACTAATATTAACTGAATAATGAATTTTTTTAAGGTCTTGATCGGCCACCATTTTAAAACAAAATGGCGTATATAGCTGCTTAACGATCCCGATTCAGACATTTTTATGATAAATTTTTGTACCCAGTTTTATTAAAATCTGATAATATCTACGGAAGGTACAATCTATAGACATACAATATGTGCAGTATATAACATCTTGAGCCTTGAGCGGGGATGGTTTTAGACTCAGTTATGAAGAAATTTCCATGAAGTCAAACACTGGCCGGTCTCAATAATAAGTAGATGAAATCCCCCTAAAATTAAAAAAAAGAAACATCTCTGTAACGCGGAAAGCCTAGTTCAAACCCTATTCTCATCTTAAATCTTATGACATCCCTTCCCTGATTTATAACTCTATATGTATTGAAATTATCTATGCACCTAGAAGTGCGCCTATGTACGCACATAGGTCCTCTACTAGCTAAGGTGAAGGTTCCCGGAGAAGCCCGAAAAATTCAGAACACGGAAGAAAGAAAGCAGCTGTAGGAAATGAGCACTCTCTTTTCTCTGGACACCGCCAGCAGTATCCTCAGCGATGCTGGTGCGGTTATATCTCGGAAAATTTAAGCACGAGTGCTCTCCTCCGAATACAATAGAAAGAAAAAGCGGAGACTCGAGTCATTTTTAGAGGATTTTATTTCATTTTCAAACTTTTGTTGAATTGTATCGGCAGAAAATATTTGAATGAATCTGTATTAGATTGGGTAGGTTTTGTCTTATATTTTCAGCTGGAGAATTCGACAAATTTTGGATGGTATGTACCTGTACAATGAATCGGTGCGGAATCAGTGGCGTAAATTAAATTATTATCCGGGGGGGGGGCAATAAATGTTCTATGTCCTATAAATGGGCATTAGCCCAGGACACCAACCAGGGGGGGGGGGGGGGGTCGAAATGAAAGAAATACCACATACGAAATTCATGACATTTGGGAAAATAATATGAAATAAGAGAGACACAACTCGTATATATGCCGCTGGGTACAGGAAATTAATTTCTGACGTTCTTTTACCTTAAACCCATGTTGGTCTGCATAGTGACACGCCGCTGCACGTGCCAGCACCCTGCGTTGCGCTGCCGAGGTTTTTTGGTCTATCACATCACCCAACCCTGGTAGTCTGAAGACTGTTAGAATTCTTCTACCATGAAGGGCAGTCTCTAACATGTGTTTGGCTTAACCCCCAGCCAGCTGGCAATTGACGACGTATCGCACTCCCCATATTCAATGCGGCTGTTCCTTTTTTCAGGTTGGGAAGGCTGGTCGGACTGGGGGCCTTGTTCGGCCTCGTGTGGGGAAGGTTCGCAAGAAAGGACTCGACACTGTCAATTGGGCGCGAGACTCTGTCGCGGCTACAACAAAGAGAGACGCCGTTGCAACATGTTCCCCTGCCAAGGTAAGCGGTTTCACTCTATCTCTCCGAACTAGGCTACTGTTAAAATAAGATGGGAACTCAACTCCTGCCAAAGGTATTTTTTTTTAAATTAAGGAGACTGGTGATCCCCACCTATAAGATGATCTTGATGAATATGTGCAAAATAGTGTGTTTCTACAAAAGCGCGGAGTTTAAAGTGGTCGCCTTATATACTCTTAATAGACTGGGAAAGAGAGTAGAGGGAACTCAGCCTCTCTTGAGACATTTTCGGTAGTAAATAGCTGTTGTTTTTATTTACTTTCATGCGAGAACGTTAGAGAAATAGTCGTAAAACTGCTGTTGTAGGTAGGTAGGATGCTACCAATTTAGCGCACCTATAAGCAGCAGCATATAGGGGATGTCGCACCCGGTGCGGACCCCCCTCGTCATGCTACGATCTACTACAATAATTGTATTACAATTCTTGTAATATCCAGACTAATAGGCTATATTATAATATAAGCGTATATATGAAGCCTTATGGCATTTTCTGTTTAAATTTTTAACGATAAATCAGAGTAATGTAAACAGAAGGCAATCAAACTCTAAAATTATTCTGGGAGAACCTGTGTAGGAAGGGAGGGGGTTAGGGGTTGATTTGTGTGTATTAACATGCCCCCGTGCGTGTAATCATTTGTTTGTCTGCCCCCTTAACATCCCGGGGGGTTGACAGCCAAACCAGCTTATGACGTGATTGTCATCCCTTTAACTCACTCCCGGATATCTAATTGGTTGAGGGTCCATTCGTAAAAGGCCCGATAAGATACGGTACCACCTATATTTTGTTTTTAAAAAAGAAACAATTCCAATGTGTCTTAAGTCGCTACTGAAGGTAATGCCTGATATGAGTCCCGACAAGTTTTCGATCACATGATGCAGGTGATGCAGATGCTACAGACTATTCAAATATTGGGTCACCCATTCATAATGCGGCTAATCCACTCGTCAATTTTTCATTTCCAATTTATCCATTAATAATTTATGAGATTTTTATTTCACTCTATGTCATTGTCCATTTTAACACCCGCATGTTAAAATTAATTGATCAGTGATCATAGAATAAAAACACGCCTTGCAAAAAAAACGGTCAATTTTTTAAGACAAGTGGAATGGGCTGTAAAAATAAAAATGCATCATTTATGATTTTTCCGTCAATAATGACACTATCAATAATGAAGAAAAGTTGACAAGTAGAATAGCTGCCTAAGCAGAAATGAATGGCTGCTGCCATCCGACGGAATTCTAACTAACTGCTATGCTGCACTGAAGCTGTATTTTAATTGGCAATTACCCTACCTAACGGAACGCATGCATGCTATTGTAACGACGTAAAGTCGTTTTGTGGTATTTATTTGATTTCTAAAATCAAATTGATACTTTACAGTGATTTCTCACTTGGTAAATGCTAGTAATAATATAAACCCCCATAACTTTCCGCCAAAACTTATTTTTAAATATTGTCGGGTGACACGATTATTTATGTCTTGTTGAGTTTTGAATCGACACATCGGCAATTTCGACTAAAGAGTGATTTTGTGAAAAGGGACTTATTTTTATTGTCATCGGCATTTTCCGAAATGAGGGAGTGAACGGGAGGCCGACAGGAGGGCTCCTCCCTGGTGGGATTCTCCTGTCCGCGGCGAGAGGGGAGGGAGGAAACGAATGAGAAAAGAGGAACCCCAGGAACCCAAGCCTCCACTGGCCTAGTGGCCCACCATATGTGAGATTTAATTTGTATGTATAAGGAAGAAAAGAAGTAGAACCCACAGCCGGGAGATGATCATTACGCACAAGTTCGGTATGTTCATCAAAGTTATATTACACTATGTAACACTGGCAAGCAAGCGTGGGCTTTTCCATTGCTGATGATTGAAGCTTTAGGTCGGCCGTCGGACGTTGACTAGTTGATAATGAATAGTTGAAACTAGGCCGGTTAGTTGAAGTTGCTAGTTGAAGCTAGATTGACTAGGTTCGATCAAGGGACATA
This sequence comes from Psococerastis gibbosa, assembly GCA_963971405.1. Classification (NCBI taxonomy): domain Eukaryota; kingdom Metazoa; phylum Arthropoda; class Insecta; order Psocodea; family Psocidae; genus Psococerastis; species Psococerastis gibbosa. The sequence continues at coordinate 31,702,592 of OZ020484.1, forward strand.
CAAGAGCGCAGGAAACAACACCAGCCAAAAATTCATTTCATTTTCAAAAACACATTTCATTTACAAAAAGACAATTTTAATGCAAAAACGTATTGTGTTATTATTGTTAACCTACAAGCTACGAGTACCTTATGTAGCATATTATTTTACATTTTATTGTTAAAACTGTCAAGTAGCCTATTATTGAACTTGCCAAGTTGTTGAATTTAAATAATGTGGCCGAATGATATTTACGTCTACTGTACTTAAAAATGTAGAGAAAAGTTTTCTTTAATGGATGTAGCATTTTTTATATCTCAATATTTCCTATTAAATTTGATTTTGATTTTTTTTTTTTTAATAGACAATGCGGATGCCCAATATTCTCTTAACAAATGGTATAAGTTAAATACATTTTACTCTTTTTACGAATTGCACTGTTTTAACAGGTTATAATAACTTAATAAGTCAGACTAGACCAAAGTACGTAGTCGCGGTCGAGCCAACATTTACAGTACTGGCTGAATATTCGAATCACTGCACTGTCAACATCAATAACAGCCTTATACAAATTTTATTGGACTTTTTGCAACAACAAAAAATGCGCACAGTCCTATTGAAAATGGCATTATTAAGTTAGTCACAATCGATCAGTGCTTTAATAAAAAATGATACCAACAGCTCCCTGCAGCCATCACTCGAAATTGATGACTGTTTTAATAAAAATGATACTGCCTCCCTGCATCCTCGACTTCATATAATATCCTTGTGCCAGGGCCGGCTTTACTGGCTACAAATAAAATAAATGCAAAAATACAGTTATTTTATTTTTAAACAAATTTTTGAGAAGGAGAGCCGAGAAAAACGTCGTGGAAAGCGACGATGAAGTGAAGTAAAGGTGAAGTGAGTTTTATGTTTGCTGAACATTTTTGAAGACCACTTGTTCATTGTATAACCCAGCAAACTACGAAACTGGTAATCTTTTAGCCTACTTATTTGTTCAACCCAAAACAAACGTATATATACTTGGGGGGGGGGGGGGGGACGGGACGAGATAGCCTCTATATCTATCAACTTCCTTCTGCGTTCAGATGCTCGAGATGGCGTTAAATTCTACTAACCACTTACTGCTTACCGCTCATTTTTGACTTTTTTATTATTATTATTTATTATTAATATTATTATTAATTGTTAATATTTAAACAAAAAACTAACATTAGTTAATGTCCCCGCCCCCCCCCCCTATGTGACCATGGCTTTCATGTAAGACCTAAAAATTTAAGGAGAAGGATGTTCTGGATTTAGCTATAAATATTTTTACTTCAGTTCCCCCTTCCCTAGCTAATAAATTCTAGATAAACATATTAAATATAGCATTTCGTATAAGACGTGGAACTGCCCAATTTCGGGTGCAACATAAACTTGACTAAAATCGCAACAATTTTGCAAATTTTTCTAGGCTTCACTAGTTACACTAATGCTAGTGCATACTGTACACTGTACAGCTAGTAAGTCCATCTAGTAGAAGAAAGGGGTAATGGTCTATATATAAGGAGGGTCCAGGCAGTGCCGGATTAACCCATGGGCACTTGGGGCACAGGCCCCCGGCCCCCCCCAGAAATGCCTAAAATTCCGCCCCCCCCAGAAAGAGATATTTTTTAGATAAAAATATGAAAAAATTAGAAATTAAAAGTTTTGAAATTGGCGGGAAATAGTGTTTTTTTCTTTTGCTGCAATGCTGGCAGGTATATTTACGAATTTTAGAGGAGGTTGAACCAGGGGCTTTGGAAGGCAGTTATGTTCATTGGCTCTAAAATCTAAGTGTTCCTGCACTCAAAATGCGTTAAACCCCACTATTTCAGCCCTATTTTTCAAACATTTAATCCCGGGGGAGACCCCCGGCCCCCCTGTTCCCAATTATATTAATTCCCTGTAATTTATAAGCCTTATTTCTCTCCAAATGCATAGAATCCCAATATTTCAAAACCTTTTACCTGAAAGAGACCTCCGGGCCCCACTAGTTCACAATTTTATTAATTCCCTGTAATATACAATATAAACATTATATATTGCTTTCAATATGTGTAAAACCTCAATATTTCAGCCTTTGTTGTCAAAAGTTTTCACCCGGGGGAGACCCCCGGGCCCCCCTTGTTAGCAATTATCTTAATTGCCGGTAAAATCTCAGTCAAAATCAAGTTACTGCCTTCAAATTGTGTAAAATCAAACTATTTCAGGTCTGTTTTTGCTACATTTCACCCACGTGGGAGACCCCCGGGTCCCCCTTCATTTCCTCCGAACATTAATTTAAAAGCTGCATGTGTCCATGAGAACGGCTTTCCCCTCACTTTTATTTATTTTACACTTTTATCGAAATGGGTGGAGGGGCGCCAAATTATCCACCGCCCTCTTCGAAAACCTATCGTTACGCCTACCCCTTTTATGAGGTCTGGGACCGCCTCGTCCGCCTCGGGTTTGCACCCACGGCCCCCCTCATATCTTGTGCCTCCCCCCAGGGGTTAATCCGGCACTGGGCCCAGGGGGCCAAGCTCCCCCTCCCCTGAAATGGGGAAAAGTGTAACAAAATTAGCAGAATTGTGTTTTTGTAATGCATAATTAGTCAGTTCTAATATATGTTCAGGTCAGCAGTGAGCGGAAAGTGGTTTAATTGCAGAATTCAACGTCGTTGGCTTCTGATCTCTACAACAAATAGCTACCTAATGTCATGACATTGCGGTTGTTACATTATTACATGTGTAACTCTGCATGTAATAATCCAACGAAGATTGAACGACTGAAGACACCCGGCAGAAGAAGAACATCCTGGTTGAAAATTGAAAAACCTGAAGCGGTGATTTGCAGAAGTATGAATTGCCTTATCAGAGCAGCAGCCTCCAAGGTCCAAATTGCCATGATGATAACCAATCTTCGATAGTTGAGGTATTGAAAGAAGAAGAAGGATCCAAACTCCGGCCCTGCCTTGCCCGGCTGTTGAAACAACAGTAATTAAAATGTTGATTACACCGTGATAAACGTGGTAATAGCCCCGGCAGTCAGTTTTTTTCCCCGTTGGAACTTTTATAGGCAGAAGGTTGCATTTCTTGGAAGTGATGATGTAGCTTTATAGAGCTTTATGACTGACTTTAAGTGCCAAATGTAAGTTATAGTCTCCAATTTTCTGTGCATCATATTCTTGTAGGCAATAACTCATTATATATACGCTTTAAGACCAATAACTATTGTATTCAATGATAAAATATAACGATTTGCCATAATATAGTCAACTATTGCTTACTCACTAGTTGAGATAAATTTAACACATGGGTTACGTTCGGAACCTCAGCCGCCATATTATTTTATACTTTTTATATATGGTACTCAGTGGCCGACATTGCTCCATTTAAACATCATTGCAATTTTAATATATCAACATGTTAATGTTCCCCCAAAGTTCTTTAGTTTTGCGGTAGGCTGTATTTATAATAATAATAAAGTTCTCATTGACTAAAATTAAATATAGATACAGCGAGATTAGGGCCAGTGGCTCTCTCTTACACGTAACTGTACATACGAGTTATTTTGTTTTATAAAAAAACAGCTTTGTGCTTGCTTTTAAGACGCTCAGCAGTGTTTCTGAACAAAGCAATTTATTGCATTGATAATGTTTTCGTTAGGCTTTACTCTGTGTTTCCAAACTTTTAGGACCGAAGCTTTTGTATGGTTTACTTACGAGCCTCAGCCATGCCCACATGCCAATGGCCCACCCTCTCTACAGAGCTGATTCACCCACAATATTTAATGATGTCATTAAAGAACAGAAGTTTTTGCAATTTCATATAAATAAAAAAATACAACTTTTCTATGCAGCCCAGTGTAAAGTCGTTTCGTTTCAGCAGGGAGTAGACGGGTGGACCAGACCCGAGGGTATACTTCCTTGCTGATTTCATTTTGTTTTTTTCAAAGTAACCACATGGGGGGCAAATTGCCACTTGACCCCATCAACGCTATTGCTTCACAGCCGAAGAAGCAATATAGAACCAATTTCGCAGCTTTTTAAATTTTTAATCATTGTTCCCCATCACAAGAGCCACTGCAATCATGTAGTATAATCCTAGACTCTCATATTTTATTTGAGATTGTCCCCGTAATGCCCCCCCCCCCCTTTTAAAGTCCCCCAATTTCGAAACCTTTGTTCTCGTAATCCCTTCTAATCTCGAGCATTCACTATTCCCAGGTACTCTCTTGAAAACCCTTCCTTTTTTCTAAAGTTTATTCGCTTTCTCTGCTGACCAGACACTCATCCCTGTCTGAAGCTTTTCCTAGCGTCTGTTGTAGCCTAATGCATTTTATTGATTTTGGTTGAACTTTTTGAATAAAGCTGATACTGAGACCGAATACTTTGAAAAATCGAGTTTTAGTTAGCAATCCGCTGCACTGCTGTGGTCACGACAGGCTATGAGGGGACAATATAGCCTTCATTATGTACTAGAAAGTATAAAGCTTGGAAATGTCTTTTATCTAAGGTGGACTACTATGTGTTATATACATTTATAATGTATTACCTCTGTTCTTTTTTCAATTCAAAACACATTAAAAATATAATGCCAGCCTCAATAAAATTATGAGCAGCAGAACAAATTAAGATAAATTCTGAAAATCTTTGCCTAGTGGGAACCGTATATACAGTATCTTCTTATTCTTCCTCTTCCCTCTTAGGCGGGGTTTCCATATACGTCAATCGTCAATGAGAAATATGAAATTGAAGGACATTTCAATTTTACCCTATGCCATTGTTAAAATTGATCAATTATCATAGAGTAAAATCACGCGCTGCAAACAATAACATACTAAATTGGCGTCATGGAATATGTTAAGGCGGGGATTCCACCAACGTCAATAGTGATATTAAATGTTTTTGGACGTGGTAGCAGACAGTTTTAGACTGTCTAAAAATGTCTGCTACCACGTCCAAAAACATTTAATATCACTATTGACGTTGGTGGAATCCCCGCCTAAGTACAAACATTTTAATAGATTGTTTATAAAACAGTTTTCATCCATTAAACAGATCGGTGAAGGTCGATCTTACTTCGGATCTCCTACTATTATTAGGTTTTATTAAAAATAATAAGTGTACGAAGAAAACAAATACAAACAAAATTTCAAAAAACAAATGCAAACAAATTTCAAAAATTTGGCGCATACGTTTCAATAGAAGAAAAGTGTCAATAGTTGAAAAAACATGTGGAAAAACCGCCATCAATTAAAAAATCTAAATGTCCTTCAATTTCATATTTTTCATTGACGATTGACGTATGTGGAAACCCGTGCTCAGCGTGAGAGGGTCGCCCCGTACCTATTTCTTGAACTCGCCCCGGTCGGACGCTAACGCCTTGAGCTCGGCCATTGTTTTCCCTCTTGCTCCGGTGAGGTGTTCACTTCTTTCCTCGAGGGTTGTCCTCGGTCTGCCAATGGGTCTTCCATACCTTGTGGCTTCCGCCAACCTCCGGATGGTCCTATTCTTGTCTAGTATATACAGTGTATATCCTAAGACGTATATTTCAATATAAAAATACAAATACTTAGTATAACGGTATGATGTGGCATAATTTGCTTGCATTTCATCAGAGACACTCACTTACCTAAGGTATAGTGTAAGGTAAGAAAAATTGGAAAGGAAATAAAAGAGTAATTAACTATAAAATAAATCCATTTTATGTCACTTAATAATTAACTTTTTTAAACGACTCTTCGATTTCCCCCTTATTTGCTCATATGACACAGGTTATTAGTGAGTACCCCTGGTGCTGTTATTGTATTAAGAAGAAATTTTTCTCTGTAAAAATTTTAAACTCTGTTCCATTAATTAATCACAAGACCTGAAAAATAAACGCTAATAAAAGAACCGGTCCGAGTTTACTCGAACATGCTTTCCAATTTATCAAAATTAGTAGATAGAGAAAATGAGTAATTTCATGGTAATTGTCCACCTGACGTCACTGGAGGTGAGGTAAATTCTAGATGGGTCAGACCAACACATTACCACTCAGCAATACTGGCAGGGCGCGCAATGCATTTCAACGTGAATTTTCTATCATTTTTTCAAAAAAGATTTTTTCTACAAAACCAAATATTTTTCTGGGAAAGCAACCTGTCCGGTTTTGTTACTCAATTTAACATCTGAAGGTAGAAATCATCGATAGAAAGGTTTCGCAGAAAAATTATTATTATTAGTCATTTTTCATTAAAATTTAGTTATTTTAATTTTTTTACCCCCAGAAGCAAACTATCAAGGGGCAAGTGACCCCACGCATTTTGTCAGCATTAATAACGACTACAATATATGTGAATTTAAAAGAAATCGTTTGAGCCGATTTGGATAAATAATTTTTTTAGACGTTTTTTTGGAGTTTTTTGAATATAAAACCCCCCCAAATTGAGATAGCCCAAAATAAAAATAAAAATGGTCCCGAGGTATGATTTTTGTGAACTTACATGTCCAATTTCATTAAAATCGACTGAGTAGTTTGCCCGGAAATCGACGAACAGACAGACAAACAGACAGACAGAGCGACAGACAGACATTTTTTTGGGTTCCTGGGACCTCAAAACGTTTAAATCCGTTGAAATCTCGGAATCGAAAATTTCGACCGTCACAAAGGTTTCCCTATACTACGTATAAATTGGAAAGCAATGAACATAACTAAATAAAGAACCGGTCCGAGTTTACTCGAACATGCTTTCCAATTTATCAATTAGTAGTTAGAGAAAATTAGTAATTTCGTGGTAAATAATTTTCCTATGGCTAAATTTTCGATATTTGGGGGGGGGGGGTTGTCTACTTGACTTCACTGGAGGTGAGGTAAATTCTAGATAGGTCAGACCAACACATTACCATACAGTAATAATGGCAGGGCAGGCAATTCATTTGACCGTGAATTTTCCATCATTTTTTCAACAAAATTTTTTTTTCTCACCAAAACCAAAATGTTTTTTGCGAAAGCCACCTGTCCGGTTTCGTTACTCAATTTAACACCTAAAACAAGACTGAAGGTAGAAATCAGCGACAGCAAGGTTTCGTAGAAAAATTATTTTTTAGTCATTTTTCATGAAAATTTAGTTATTTTTATTTTTTACCCCCAGAAGCTTATTATTAACATTTAACATAATATTTATTAATAATCAAGGGGCAAGCGACCCCCCGCATTTTGTCAACATTAATAACGACTACAATATATGAGAATTTAAACGAAATCGTTGGAGCTGTTTTTGAGAAATAATTTTTTTAGATGTTTTTTATGAGTTTTTTTAGAATAAAACCCCCCCAAATTAAGTTAGCCCAAAATAAAAATAAAATTCTCCCGAGGTATGAATTTTGTGAACCTAAATGCCGAATTTCATCAAAATCGACAGAATAGTTTGCCTGGAAATCGACGAACAGACAGACATACAGACAGAGCGACAGACAGACATTTCGTAAAAATCACTTTTTTGGGTTCCTGGGACCTCAAAACGTGTAATTCCGTTGAAATCTCGGAATCGGAAATTTCGACCATCACAAAGCTTTCCTTATACTACGTATAAATTGGAAAGCAATAAACTCTTCAGACTATTCCTGTAGAGTCCTGTATCAGAGAGATGGGAAATTCGAACGCGTCAAAAACATTTGTTTAATTCTGGGCCTTCTACGTTTTTTCTAATGGGAAGAGGGTCATAGGAAACGTTGGGTGTGGCCCCAGAATTTCAAAATTTTATATTTAGCGGGAAGGAACTGATCCATATCTCCTTTGTAAAACTCAAGTTTAGATTCTGTTATATATACGGTAATCTAGTACTCGAGTACTCGTGTAGCATACACGGCTGCCTGATTTATTAGGGGCTCTAACAGATTGCATGCTTACAAAATTCAGTAAAAATGAGAAATTCGAAATTTAAACAGGTAAGCAGAAAACAATCGAACAGTGTTCATTTAGCGTAGACTATTACGACTCATTTCACATACCCTACGTTTCCTACATTACCATTCAATCTGTGAGAGATTTTATAAATAAAATTAAGCATATAGAAAACTGAAACCCCATCGGAGTGACGATGATGATGTCAGCAATATAGCAATTTACTCTCAGCTCAGTCCCTGGCGGGGACAGTGCAGCTCATATTCATGAAACAAGCAAAAAAACAAGTGATATGTCACTTACAGCCGGAAAAATAATATTTTATTCTCATCTCTTGTGCGACGGAGTCAAGCAAGTCCCGTGGCGGGTATGGCTGCATTCATTTATGGTCCCCATGAATATATTTTACCCATTGTAAATGCAAAATACCATAACATATGGGAACCATTGAAACAACACAACATGGGTGAATTTCTTATGGTGGATGGATGGTGAAGGATGCTAGCTGTCTTATGTAAAGACAGAAAAAAGACGCACCCGTTGAGCTGTAAGAAAGACTAATGCATCGGCTTCGGTGGCAAGGTATTTAGCCATCATGCGATTAGAGGCCTGTCATAATTCAACACGGGTAATAACCTACAGAGTCGACTGAAGAGATCAATCGTATACGATATCGTACATTCGTACCATCGTACATTCACTAAATTTTTTGTATGTAGTTAACTTTTTTATGCATTGAAAGAAAGTAGAGGATCTCGTATCTCGTCCACAGCTCTATCTGGGATGATACTGTCAGAGCCACTCTTTCCTTTTGATGGCCCTGCCTGAAGTTAATAAGGCCCGCATTAGATAGAGTCTGGCCTGTAACCAGAATTTTATAGGGGGGGGGGGGGGCTGCGATCCTATAGTATTTTCTAAGTATATATAGTCTATAGTATTTCACATGTCTGGAAAGATCAATTCTGTCCAGTGTATAGTCAGCCCCCCCCCCCTCCCCCGAAGACGATCCCAAGCCCGTTTGAGAAAGTAGGGAACGGTAGTGGAGGCGGTGGTGGGGAACCTAAGTGGCGAGGAGCCCCTTATTAAATACCAAAAAACTCCGAAAAAGCCACCGGAACAAGGCAATTAGCACCGCCTTTAAATAAGTGCAAGCCCAATGCCAATGGCTCCAACGGTGAAAAAAAGGTGCCTCGAAACACCACAACGGCGGAGGAGGGAGATAAGCAAGGCTCCAGCCCCCCTCTGCCTCTGCCTCTGCCTCTGCTTGCTCTCCCCACTGTCCCTAGGTCAATCTGCGGCACAGTGGAACTGGTACTACGGATTCAAACCAATAATGGAAGTAAAGTCAGCTCCCCTCCCCTAGTTATGGGCCTGGGTAGGGTGGATCCAAAGTTTTCCTCTGAAACTTCAGACTTTCATATAGTTCATTTCTTTATACCAAATGGGCTGAAACCGGTACAAATGAAACAACTAAATGGTACAACTCTAACTTAAATTAGGCTACAGCAGAATCGAATCGCTAGGGCTTCAAATCATCCCTCTGAAACTAGGTGTTGGCCGTGGACCATATGATCTATTTGACTATGGAGGCAATAATTAATAAAGTTACTAAAATGTAGGCTAAGTGTCTACATTAATACATTATAATACAATAAAATATCACTTACCGAACATATGCCGTCTTGGGAACTCCTTGAATATTGTTATGAGAATCACCTCTAAATCGCTGTTGCAAATCTTTCATTATTTCAGGTAAAGCCTACCCATTAGTCATATAAAAGACCTACAACTGCCATAGCGCTCTCATTGGACAATAATGACGCTTGTTATGAAGGCAGGCCATAGGTACACAGGTGTGTTTCCTTCAGACCCGACTGCCAATAGTGAATCATTTTATTATGAAATTCAGGGAATTGAGAACAATGCAGTGAGTTGTGGATGTGAACCAACAGCCTTTTGCGTACATTTCAGAGCTCTTACCTTAATTCCTACTTGAATGTGCTGATCAACCTTTCCGTCACGACCGCGATTGTGCTAGGATAAGGGGTGCTCCAGGTGGAGATGACGTGGTATTAATTGACAGCAAAGGTCTCAAATGAGGTGAAGGGGTGTGAAAGCTGTCTGCAGGGCCATCTTAAGCTGCTGTCGTGATGAGCACGGGGTTAGGTCATAGCCCTAGAACACATAGACTGCTGTAAATTGAAACGAGAGTAATTAACATAGCGCGACAACCCTGATCCAATTGAGAGTCAATGTTAGAGGGCTGGTAAGGGATCCAATTTCATGATCTATACTCTTTTTGGGATGTTATGGTCAGCACCACACCCAGTATATCTGCGTTTAATCCCAAAAATTAAGCTTAGGTACCTTACCCATTACAGTTGAGTGGACGTAGGTTCGGCGTAATTTTATCATGTAACATAGGTCTAGGCATTCTATGTCTATGGCACGTGCTATCTGCGGAGTACCCTGTCGTTTCTATTGTGGTATATTTGACCAAGTAGGGGCTGTACTCAATAAAAGAACAATAGGCTATATTATAATACAAATACCCTAGCATCGTTGTTCTCTGACTACTCTCAATCTTCTTGATGCTTGGGGATTACCTGGGAATTGCCCTTAGGCGCCCATTCCACCGACCAGCTAGGGCTATTTACAAAAACGGTGACGTGGTAGCAGACATTCAAGACTTAGGTGGGGTTTCCACCGACCTCGCATTGCAGGATTGACGGAAATGTTTATTTTCCTCTATGCCATAGTTAAAATTGATCAATGATCATACAGTAAAATCACAAACAAACAAACTAAAACTAAAAAATGGCGTCAATGTTAAGTACAAACATCTTAATAGATTTCTATATATAAAAAGAAAAATTCTAATTTCCGTCAATGTCATTTGCATTCTGCAATGCGAGGTCGGTGGAAACGCCACATAAGTCTTGAATGTCTGCTACCACGTCACCGTTTTTGTAAATAGCCCTAGCTGGTCGGTGGAACGGGTGCCTAAGTCACCGTTACAAGTCTTTTATCACTTCAGGGGGCCTGGCCATCAGTAGTCTAAAAGACATGTAACTAGCCCTCTGATTGGCTAATGATGACGCACGTGACGGCCGGCCATAGGTACACTGGTATATGAAATGAAATGAAATGAAATATCGTCTTTATTTTCAGGCGAGCTTTAGCCCCGAAGGGCTACTCTTCCAGCTAACCCGTGTATTATCTTTAGACCTAGCTGTCAAGAGTGAATCATTATTATGCAATTGAGGACAATTGTCAGCACAACAGTTTCATGCAGATTAGATGAAAGCTTCATTCAATTCACGACCTCAACCCCGCAAGGGGTACAATACCGCACAGTTTCAGCCGCACAGTGGTTGATCAGTCTACGGATTCTATGTCTATGGCTTTGTTGAGAGACAGTTGTAATACCTGCTGATGTAATCTGCAGAGTACTCTGTCGCGTCATGCAGCTTAGATGGAACTCATGAAAGCCCCATTCAGTTCAGAACCAATTGGAACCCTTAAGGGATATACGATAGTGCAATACCATACAGTTGCAGCATACTTATCAATGTTTTCATATGTGTTCATGTTAGAGTTTCTCTGGTGACTTCGTGGAAGTGATGCATTACAAATAAAAATTATAAAACAACTTTGTACTAATTCCACTAATTAAATTTATATTATTGTGACAACTGTTTCGCTGATGACACCATCATCAGACTAGTTTCTACAAGTTCACAGTAAACAAATAAGAATTAATATGTGTTGGATGGGGCATAGGCTAGGCTTGTAAGACACTAGATCTAGAAGAGGGGAAGTATTCATAAAGGTTTGGTCCATTTCAAGGTTAAAATTATTAATGTGATTTATTTCACAGAATAAATTTAATTAGTGGAATTAAAAGCAAAGTTGTTTTATTATTTTTATTCTTACTTGTTGTCAAATATGTCCCGTATGCTCCAGCAGTAGGACTGAAGGTACTCGTTTATAAAGCTAATGAAAAAGCACCCTATTTATATATGTATATCTTGGTCATTGTAAGTCATGTAAAAATTACACGAAAACGCACAGGCGAAATTTCATTATGTATCACCCACAACCAAATAATATTCTCTTTAGGCGGGGTTTCCACCGACCTCTCATTGCAGAATGCATATACGTTGACGTGGTAGCAGATATCATTAATAAAGGCGGGGTTTCCACCGACCTCTCATTGCAGAATGCAAATGATTTTGACGGAAATTTTTGTTTTACTCTATGCCATAGTTAAAATTGATCAATAATCATAGAGTAAAATCACAAGCAAACAAACTAAAATTAAAGAATGGCGTCGTGGGATATGTTAAGTACAAACATTTTAATAGATTTATTTAAAAAGAAAAATTCAAATTTCCGTCAATGTCATTTGCATTCTGCAATGAGAGGTCGGTGAAAAGCCCGCCTATAAAATAAGCCAGATCTCATCATTTGAGAGACCTCAGTAACGAATGGTATGCACTAGAAAATGTCGTTGCCATTCTATATGGTGCTCATCATTCCTGAAAGTTTTCAAGGGATGGTGGCACCCGGTCTTAAAGTAGTAAAATATTGTACATACGGCGCCTACTACTCTACAGGTACAATAGTGTTAGTATAGCGCTACACACAAGTATTTAACGTTATAACTATAAAGAAAATAATTGTAGGCTGCGATTTCGCAGATTTTACTTTTTTAGTAACAAGGCCACCTATAAAAAAAATAGCCCTAAAATATCACCCGCGGATAGACCAACTGCATGGAAAATGAGAAAAGAGCGCATTTGAAAGCCACAAGAGGTTTTACTGAGTCTTTCAGAAGCTGAGCAAAGGATGTGATAACAGAAATGGGGGGGGGAGGCTTTTGTACGTATCGTGGAAGCAGACAAGGGTCGCCCTTTTGCCGTGGGATTAGACTCTCTTCACCATCTTGCTTTAGTCCTCCTATGGGAATACTAAGTAATTATTTTTTCTAAAAAGTGACGGGGATTTTGTTGGTAATCCCATCACGAGGGCAACCATGCGTGCGTATGCTGATGGATGTTGTATACACGATCTGTTTTTATATTAGTGAACATTTTCCTCTTTTTTATATATATATATTTTTTTTCAATTTTAAAGAAATTGGTGTGTCTCACTGGGGATATCAAAATCCATAGGATTTACAGCATAAGAATTTACGAGTTTATTTAGTCCTACTGGAATTCAGCAATTTTCACTCTCATTGTACTGACAGAATATTACGCTAAATTTCCAGCCAGGCTCTACTAATTTTACGGCAATCCGGTATATTTATTTTTTACTAATTACTGTACATCAAAAAAATATTTGTTGTCCACCTGACGTCACTGGAGGTGAGGTAAATTCTAGATAGGTCAGACCAACACATTACCACACAGCAATACTGGCAGGGCACGCAATGCATTTGAGCGTGAATTCTCTATCATTTTTTCAAAAAAACATTTTTTTGTACAAAACCAAATACTTTTCTGGAAAAGCAACCTGTCCGGTTTCGTTACTCAATTTAACACCTCAAACATACCTGAAGGTAGAAATCATCGATAGAAAGGTTTCGCAGAAACATTATTTTTTAGTCATTTTTCATTAAAATTTAGTTATTTTTATTTTTTTACCCCCAGAAGCAACCTATCAAGGGGCAAGCGACCCCCCGCATTTTGTTAACATTAATAACGACTACAATATATGTGAATTTAAAAGAAATCGTTGGAGCCGTTTTTGATAATAATTTTTTTTAGACGTTTTTTTGGATTTTTTTGAGAATAAAACCCCCCCAAATTCATTTAGCCCAAAATAAAAAAAATGGACTCGAGGTATGATTTTTGTGAACCTAAATGCCGAATTTCATCAAAATCGACAGAGTAGTTTGCCTGGAAATCGACGAACAGACAGACATACAGACAGACAGACATTTCGTAAAAATCACTTTTTGGGTTCCTGGGACCTCAAAACGTGTAAATCCGTTGAAATCTCGGAATCGAAAATTTCGACCATCACAAAGCTTTCCTTATACTACGTATAAATTGGAAAGCAATAACAATTTTCTACTGGGTCTCAGTTCAGCAAAATAATGCCACTTTGAGACATGTTGTTGACCTCATAATCCCATGAAGCAGTGGTCTGCAAGGAGTTCAGTCCTTGACGGGATGTTGTGCCTCGAAGTTGTTTTACTTCTTTCCATTATTTCTGATGCTGGCATAGAAAATATATGAAGCTCATTCTGATGGCCCTTCCAAGTGCGCCTAAATATTTTTGGAATCTTGAGGCCACCTGATGCCACGTACGTTTTTAAATCTTGACTTTTTGTTGTTGTATTACTGAGCCAACGAAGTGGAGTAAGGCCTAAAGCCCTCTCTTACACTCAACTAGGATGACCCGGGACCGCCTGTTTTACATGCCTTTCCGAAGCATGGCCAGAAAATGTAGCCAGTAGGGGACTCGAACCGATAACCTTTCGGGTGAAAGTCGGAGTCAGTACCACTAATCTACAGGCCCTGACCAGTCAGAGAAAAAACGAATCAGAATTCAAAAATATTTTTGGCGCACTGCCCTCATATATTATCCAAACATAACTCTAAATACTCCAGTGTTATGAGTAACGTCCAGGGATATGACGATATTTAGAATTTTTATTATTACGAATAAGCATAAAATGGCCGGTAAAGCAAATTTCGATGTAAACTGGGTTTTATGAAAATGGGTTTTGGTTTTATTACGCAGCAAATATGTCTGGCAGGCCCAAGGAAGGTGGTTGATGAGAATTAAGTACATGTTTCATGTTCCAACATGAAAAGCATGATTAAATGTTAAATGTTATTTGATTTGCCCCCATTTTAGCTCAATTATAGGGTTTACGTAGGAAATTAGAATTTAAATTTAAAAAAAAACTGAGTATTGTATTTAGAGACGAGAACTATTTCTTTATCAGAGTTTCACATATACAGTCATACACGAACAGTCTTGCCTACATGCATACCAGAATCGGGTGAAGTGGTAGACAGCGTTTTTGGCCTCCCACAGGTCGTCTTTCGTGCATTGGACTGTATACATAGACTGCACTGGAACAAATGGACCACGTCCTGCCTCTGACCACACGACCGCAATGTGTTGTCTGCGTCTATCTGGCCCCGTCTCACCCTGTTGGTTACACAAGGGCTGCGCCGTACGTACTGTACAACTACGGTATAGCTATTGTGTAAACAAATTTAATTAGCTAACATTATATTCCAATAAACTATTAAACCATAATCTAAAATTGGGCAAACTTGCGGGTTTTGTGAGGAACTAACATTAATAAAACCGCTGTTTAGTTACCAAAACCTCAACAGCTTAGACGAGTTGAAACTGTTGCCTCGTCAGGTCACGCTAAGGGTAAATAAACCTTTCAACCTTCTCAACATAAACACAAGTTTCTGTTAATTCTCATCTGGGGCGGGGGCACCGGGTAGGAAGTGAGGGGGGAGGGGGTGTATGGTCTTGATCACCCCACCCTCAAAATATTTACCAAAGCAACAGGGATAGGTAGGAAAACCGTCAATAATAACAATAACAATTATAAATTGGCTATTCAAATGCTAAAAATATCAATGATATTGCTAAAAAAATTATTCTTAGTAAGTTTCGATCTGAAATAAACGCAATTGGAAGAAAATATTGATTCAAAAGAACTGACAAAAACATTTTAATTGCCAAATCTCGCATTAGTAAGTACAGCATAAGTGGAGCAGAAATTTGAGTTTGCTTACTTGCTAGATATTCCCAGTTACCTGTCAGGTACGTATATCTATGAGGTAAAATTATCGGACACATTGCGAACAAAGTTAATTAAAACTAATAAAATTCCTCTCTCCATCCAGCCGTAGCCAGGGGGTCTGGACCCCCCCCCCCCCCCCGAAATATTTTCAGCGTACACTAGATAGAACGGAGTTTTGAATTTATTGAGGTTGTCTCACTTCCGGTGACGTCAGATGGACCCCCCCTCCCTGAAAAAAATGTGCCTTGTTCCAGCCTACCAATTTCGCGCTACCCTTTTCAATACGTATCGTCGGTGTTGTCCATTGTCATTTATTTCGTGGTATAGCCTATTATTGAAAACGTATCATGAAAGGTACGAGGCCCGTTATTTACCCCTGGCGTGTCATGTACCCCGGGTGTGCCATTTACCCCGGCCTCTCTATAGAAATTATGTAGATCCAATTAGTGGGACAGACATGGGGTCTTTGTTACCAATAATTACTTCAAATATGCGGAGGTTTGTGCTATACTGTATAAGCTTACTTCCAGATCAAAATTGAATTGATTGATGGCAGTGTTCATTGTGTAAACGTAGCTTCCAAGACAATAGGAACCTATTATGGTGGCCTATTCTTGTAGTATTGTATTTTACGTAGCCTATTTAACGTAGATAAACCGGTATTTTTACTTTAATTGTAAAACCTAATGATCACGAATATCATGTACCTAGTATTATATGGTATGCCAACGGCCTTTTCATGTTGAATCCATTAGACCAGAGAATGTTTCAAACTGCAGCAAACTTGGTAGTGTGCGCAGCGTTGGCAGGGGAACATGGTGGGACATGATAACGCGCTGAGACTATACCAGTCAGTAGGCTACGGGCGTGTCGAGTCCTGGTCACCTCCGATTTATTCATGTGATTTTACCATGTTCCGCAAGTGGTTCGGAATCCACTATAATCAGCAGGTCCACCCTGTCAGTCAACACCCCTTTCCCTGAGGTGAAGGAGTCTGCCCTTAAGGTGCCTCAAGTTAACAAACAAACTCACTCCCCCCGCCAGGCTGACAAGGTTCCCTAAATCAGAAATGCTGAAAGCAGGCGTTGGAAACAACAACAACAACAGTACTACAAGGTATCGTATACTTGAGGTATAACATCGACCTCCTGCAACTTTGTCTAATAGAAAAAATAACGAAATGAAGAAAAACTGGACTGATTTGGGCTCGACTTCTTGTTTACAAAATATTTATAAATCTCTCTGTTTCTCCGTTAATTGTGCCTTTTCGCTCTCAATGGGCTGGCTGCACGGATTGTCGGATATTAAATTTCCAGACGTCAGGGTCTTGTGCACCTTCTGGGGACTAAGATCCCTTAGTTACTCCCTCACTTTTGTTTCTTTGTTTCCATGGTTGTCCTGAGGCCTGGCACCAAATAGTCACTCTTCGTTGTAGCAACGGGCTTACTATGGCGAATATTTTTAATCTTAACCAGGTGATCATGCCGATTTTAATCCCGGGGGTAATATAATACCATGTCACATGATGGTATTAATTCAATTGTTTAAAATAAATGAAAAGCTAATTTCAGAACTTTTTAATTTTTGATGTTGGTAATCGTCACAAGAGTGCTAAGCGCGGAAAATTCAAATTGTGTCTATTTCAAACAATTGAATGATCTTCAACTTCAGCTATATTTTTGGTGAGTGTCTTCATTTTTTCTGCCGCAGATTTAGACAAATTATTTTAGAATCCTTAATATATTAATTCAAAATTCAAACTTGTTTATTTCTAGGGCGATATGTTTATATATATTTGCTATTTATATTTTCTGCGGCAGCGTCGCGTCAGTTCAGTTCTTCAGTATTGCCAACATCACAATTTAAAAAATTCTGAAATTTGTTGTTAATTTATTTTAAACAATTGAATTAACACCATCATGTGACATGGTATTATATTACCCATAGAAAT
Organism: Psococerastis gibbosa; assembly: GCA_963971405.1. Taxonomy (NCBI): domain Eukaryota; kingdom Metazoa; phylum Arthropoda; class Insecta; order Psocodea; family Psocidae; genus Psococerastis; species Psococerastis gibbosa. The sequence continues at coordinate 31,720,206 of OZ020484.1, forward strand.
ACATTAACTGGAGCGGCGGGAGCCATAATATATCTTACCTTACGAGGCACCCGTTAACCATAAGCCAACTATCAGAGATAAGTACCAAGTAAATATTTATTCTTTGGATTTTTTTAAGATACCTTATATTTTTCCAAGCTTGGTTTCTACAGTACGTAATAAATTAACAAATACCTATTAAGAAACATCTTGAAAGTGTGCTTAATAATTTACAAATGCAAAGCAGCGTAGACAACAGCAGCAAGCGGGGCTTTAAGGAAATTAAATCGTACATAAAATGCAGACATTTTAAATTCCCTTGAAGGTGCTTCATCCCTCCTGTTGCTTCCTGTTGTTCAACATTAGAAGAGGCGAAATTGCTTCGGAAGTCTGTGAAAGCAGTAGCGGTATTCGTTCAATTAAAATACACGGTAGAACCGTAGAATTAGCCGCTCAAGAACGCAATTAACGTGAAAAAGTACTATAAATTTGAACAAGACTTTCCATTCCGCTCGTAGTGTATTTAACAACTTCCTGGTCTTTTAAATGTTACAACTTTTACTTAGGCTAAAGTTTATTTTGGGTTTATGCCATGTTTTTTTGTTTAGCGGAATATTTTCTGTTTTTCTACAGCTTGTTAAAACTGGGTTCTCTCAAGTCTCACTCCAAGACAATTTCTGAACAAATTACTGTACTATGTACTACCTAAAAAATTAGAGAAGCCGACCGTAAGTTACAAGATGCTGAAGATGTATAATATTACATAGTTTGAAACCTGAGGTGTGATTCCGTGACATTCAATTGAAATCGAATAATATATAACATTTAATATATGAGGCATATAATTTGTACCCAGGGACATATTATATAACATGAGGTAATAGCGAGACCACATTCAAAACTTTGCGGTCGTGAAACGGAAATTAATTAAATCGACAAAGTAAAAAATCCGCGGTCATTTCTAGTTTACAAAATATTATGAAATCTCTCCCATCAGTAACATGAGATTATCATTAAACTAAACTGTCCAGTTGCATTTGCAGTTGCCACTTTTTATTCAATAGCTGTTGTAGAACAATGCCGAAATCTGTATTTTGCAATTCGAAAATGTGAACGATAAATTCATATCATATTTGCATAACATTATAATCAAAATTTATATCTGGAATTTCAGCATTAAATTCAAGCCATCCTTTCTCTAAGCTCCAATTATCTGCGTTGGGCTTTCCCTTCAAAAATTAAACCAGTGATTATCCCTAATTTGGCTTCCTATTGCTGAAAATCTTGCTTGAAAGTCGTAACAACAAAACAGATTAAATTGGTGAAATGAAGGCAAAACGGGCGCATTAATCATTTATAATAGATAATTTCCTGCTGTAAACGTTGATACAAACTCGTTAAAAACAACTGTATATATCGTTTAGAAGATACTAGGTTTTAATTTAAGAGTTTAATAAAATCCTTTTGTTATCTTGCAACTCCAGTATGCTTAAACAAAGGTGTGGGATGGTATAATTCCAACTTCAACATTTGGATTAAAAGTTACTTTACAGCGAAAGGTATCGCAATTCTAGTATTATAAGAAAATGGTCAGCATATAAATCGGGCAAGGCGTAGACTCGGGTTCGAATCTCATTCCCCTCCATGTTTACGCATCCTCTATCCTCCTATTAATCCTCCTAATAACTATTGATTGGTAGGAGGAAACTCGGTTAGTAGAGAACTTGTAACCCATTTCGACTGTCTCGTGAATTCTGCTGCATACGATGGCTAGGACACGTCGTAAGAATATCAGATGACCACATGCCGAACAAGATGTACAAAGCAAGGAAGATGACCTCGAAAACACTGGAAGGACTAGTTGGAAATTGAAGAAAAAAAAGTAGAAGAAGAAGAAGAAGAAGAAATTCTGTTGATTGTTTACCCAAGGCAACATTCCGCAATTGATTTCAATTAGGCTTATCCAGTCTAATCATCGGTAATTGTATTATCCGTTTAATTTCAAATGGAAATGACGAGCGGTTAACTGTCAATAAAACCGCTTTATACATCAGCCACATTCAGCAATGAGATTGACGTAAAACATTGGACTGCGGCTTTGTAACAGGAATAGGGTTGATCGAATCAATCCCAACTTGACGATTAGGATTGCGTGGGGTTTAATGATGAACATGCCGGTTGAATATAATCCTCAAAGGCATTATCAACATTTGCCAATGCGATTAATGAACAGTTGAAGCAGACACATTGTAGATTTGTACACGGCGGATCATAGGCGGGTGCAGGATTTTCTTCGGAGGTCACTTGCACACTTATCTTCGAGAAATAACTTAGTATAGGATAGTAAATTGTCATAAAGTAGAGTTTTTTCCTCTTAAGCTGTAGAGTTGACCAAATCAATCCCAAATCTTTTGCAGTTTTTGCAAAACTTGACTATATTAATGGGTTTTTGGGCGTTTCTTCCACCAGTCACGAGGCAAATAGAAAAGAGCGCTACATCTTGACGCAGAGAATGCGCACAAATCCTTATATTTGGGTGCCAAGTTCTCAAAGTTTCTGACGCTCTGACTCCAGCCTGTCAGAGAGTAAATGCTTAGGCTTGCCTTATTCAGTTCCTACGATATCTCAGTCTTGGTATTCTTTTGTTCAGGTGCTGTGGATCCAATGAAGCTGGACGATCGGCGCTTCTTCCACCCTTCACGCGGCGAATGGGAAAGAGTCCCACATCGGCCAACAGCGTGGAGACTGCGCCCAAATTCGTACATCTGGGTGCCAAGCTCGCAAATTTTTCCGGGTGCTCCAGCTCATCGTCCCGGTTTATTTCCTCGAGAGTTCACATTACTGGTGACCCTCAAGCTGAACCCTGAGGTAAGTAGAAACAAACATATACTAGGGGTATTCACAATGTTGATGATCAATGAAAACAAAAATCAATTCTCGTGGCATAAAATCTGACTATTTGACATTTTCTTTCTGTCACAATTTGTATAGAAATGAGTTGAAACCAACGATTTCATGCCTACGTTTTCAAATAATTTATCCCGGTGGAGAGCCCTGTATTTGCAATAATATCAATATATTGTGTCTTTGTTTGAAAAATCTGAGCTTTATTGCTGTCAAAATACCATTAAAAAACCCATTTTTCGCTGATATTTTGTAATAAATCCCTCCGGAGCCGCCCCTGTACGGGCTGTAACCTTTTGGCAACATAAGAAATATTTAGGTTTTGTGGAGGTTCGTCCTCCTCCGTAAGTAAAATCCTAGATAGAGCCTTGAGAACTAGTACTTATCAAATTGCAGAGGAGTGTGTCATCTAATTGATGTCAACTCATGGATGGCCCTAAAAACGCTTTTTCCTGATGTAAAATTTGATTGCAAAACTTCAGGTAGTGGGGTTTGAGATTCCTTCTTACAATATGAAACCCTATACTCCACAAAATTACAAAATTGCGTGAAAAACGAGGTATAATTCAGCCGAAAAGTCGGATAATTTGTCCAAACATAAAACGAAATACGGAGAAATGCAAATAGCCCTTAATTTAAAATACATATTTCACACTTACGGGTGCTAAAGTAAAACAAAGGGCACTTCACCTGCAGATAAATTTTCAGAGGAAGAGAGAAAACGCGCAGCGAATTCGCCCCTTGGGCGCCGAGTTAATACTTGCACCTCGGCTATTTCAATTTTCTACTATGGTGCCATATTTGACTCTGTTAATAGCATTATTCACTTTGGACCTTGCTTTAAATATAATCCTCCGCTATGAACGCACAATGTAGCATTAGAGGGATCTACCGTATCTTTGATCTACACTTTAGTGATGCGAGAAGCTTTTAGCAGGTGCTCTAACTACCTCTTTACTAAAAATTTACTTTTTATTTTTCATTATTATTATATTATTATTCAGTGCCAGCGTCAAAATGAACGATAACAGTTTTAAGTTCATTAATCGTGGCGTTCTTCAGTATTCCAGACGAGCACACGGAGATCGTCGTTAGAGTCCTCATAGGAACTGTTGGCCACTGTCACTATACAATGGCGCAGTAAGGGCGATCGCCATAGCTGGTTTAGTCACAACAAAGTTGCTGCGCCCAGGGGGCACTTGTGGGTGTATAATTCACAGTAAAATTGTACATTGCATAGACACCACCCCCAACTATAAATTTATCGTAACTGACTTTTAAAAATTCCAATATTCGCCCAATGGAAACGGAAGACAGTTATTAATTAACACAGTTGACACAAGTTATATGTAAAACAGAATCAATACATTTAAAATGTGAATTTACAGACGAATGCTGCGCATATCCTGGAGAGATCGTGTCCCTAATGCTGGAGAAGGGGAAATCCGGAGGAAAGGAACAATTTTCAAATTCATAGATTCCGTTATCTATGAATTTACCGACAATGGTGGGAGCCGATTAGAGGCAAATCGTACGTGATGCATGTATTTTCTGGATACCAGAACTATACTAAGGGTGGCCTTATGAGCTCTACTACTGGAGAGCTTGTGCCCCTAATACTGAGGTCCTGAGGCGATTGGAAATAGTAGCCAAGTTGCTGCTGGCGGTTAATAAAGGGAAACTAATATATTTTGGCCATGTGAAAAGGAACAAAAAAATCATCTTCTGCATGTAACATTCCAAGGGAATATAGAAGAACTGTGGACTCCCGGCAGAAGAAAAACATCCTGGTTGAATAACCTACGGCAGTGGTTTGGCCAGAGCCTTCCCTTATTAGACCAGTAGACTCCAAGGTCCGAATTACCACGATGATTGCCAATCTTCGATAGAAAAGGTATTTAAAGAAGAAGATAATATTATATTATTATTTAGTAAGACGTGTTTTTTTTTTTGTTTCAGAAACCTGTGCAAGGCACCGTTTTTAGTCTCCGCTCTCGACGTCAACAAAATGCGTATCTTTCACTCGAATTGGAGTCCGGAGATAGAATCCGGGTAGTGCATGCCGGCAGCAACGGCACTCAGTCTGTTGTTATACCAATGAAGCTTAATGACGGCCACTGGCACCAACTTGGCTTAGCGTGAGTAGCCCCGTCTTTTTTTAATTGTTTTATATATTTTTTTTGAAAGGTTATTCGCATACAAACAATGTAACAGCAAAGGTTTTCACGGCCGGAGTCAAATGAAGAACCAGTAGAATCCGCTACGGAGCCACCGAGGTACAACCTTCGAAGTCTACGCAGCGCCACTGAAGTTGTCGACCGCAGATGTTGACGAAACGTTTGGAAGTTCACTTTCAATTCGACCACGGCCCATCAGCCCGGATTCTACTGGTTCTTTGCATACAAACACTTTAATGAATGTATCCGATTGACCTATTCAGTCGCCTATTGTATTGTACCGGTGCTATGGCATTGAATAGTCCAGCTGGTAGAGAACTGGATTATAAAGCGGAACACTGATGTTCGAAACAGAAAAGAGTAAATTTTTGGGAGTCCCAAGTTAGGTAAAAAAGTTGGGACCACGCATCTGTAATTTGGTCAGTAACCCATTTCTTATATTATGATTGCAACATGCAGAACAAACCAGTGCATATAACGGAGAGGAGATTACGGCCTCGCATACTTAGTAGCTGAGTACAAAAGTACAGGCTTTGGTGGGCAGGAAAGGTTGCCGAACAGAAGAACGGCAAAGAACGTCTGGTCAAAAGAAGCCCTGCATAGATAAAACTGCCTTTTTCGCTTAACGCGGCCCAAACTTGGTCCCCATATCTCTTCAGTCTTCAATCTTCGCCACGCGGAAGTGCAGATTTAGGATTTTTGCGTCTTCACCTACGAGATCATAAGTCATTACTCGGAAGCTCAGCTACTTTGAAGGCAGTAGCCATTAAATGTGAAATAATAAAGAAAAATACAATGAAAATATAGTTTATTATATAGGCCTAGTTTTTATTTTGAACTTTTCATTTTCACTGAGTTTCTCTCTTTACCATGCAATATGTACATGTACTTCAATTGTATAGTATTATTTCATTTATTTATTTATGCTATTCAGTTTAGGCCTGCTGTTATCTTTGTAAACTTCTATTTATTATTATTTCATACTAGTTGGGAAACGTTTGCAGAGGGTTTTTCTAAGTTATAAATTAAAGCCTTCGATGGCATAGTGGTAGCTTGTTCGTACTTGTGCGAGTCTCTGTACACACCATGGGATCGGTGACCTGTCGTAACTCAACATAGGTATTACCTACAGTTGGAACTGAATAGGTTATTTGGATACATTCATTAAATTGTTTGTGTGCGAATAATCTATTAATAGTTTTAAAAAAAAGTTCAATCTGGAACATTCAAGGAGAGTAAAACTGATTAGCGGCCACAAAGTACCTAAAAATACAAGGAGGGTAAATTCCCGACAGAACATTTTCCAACAGTTTTAAACAACTTCGCAGAATGGGCCTTTCCGAGTAGCCGGTACAGTTTAATTCAACGGTGGTAATCCCTTGTATTCAAATGTGAACTCAACAATAACACTTTTGTAGTCCATAAAATGTGTGAAATTAAAATTGAAATTACTAAATTATAATTTCTGCATTACAAATGAAGGTTTTAATCATGAAAATTATCACCAGGGATTTGAATGATAAACTTATTTAATCAAAGTGGAGCTTTGAACTTCCCCAGGCATCTGTTTTATTAGCTTTCCGAGATTTTTTGACTAAACAATGCAACTAAAAATTGTCTTACCACTGACGAAAAACTTTAGCGATCGTATATTATATGTTGTCGTGATTAAAATCATAACATAATTAAAAACATAGAAGTTTAGTTTAGTTTTTTTAGTATTTTAATAATTAGCGTAACATAGGAAAATATTCTATAATTAACATATTGTTGGTAGTTTACTATATTTGCGTGTGCATATTAATGAAAAGTAAATACGAAATAATTTCTGACCTTTCCTTTTGCCGGTGATAATTGAGGTTGAAGGGTTTTAAATATGAAAGCTTGAAGTTTTCCTAGTTTAACATTTAGCCATGCAGAAAATAAACGCGTTAATTTCTGATTCAGCCTTTTGAAATGTCCCTAAAGGATTTTATTTATTCATATGATAGTCATTTTGCCATTATTAAGCCTTATTCATATCTGCAAGTTAATCGAGTGCAGGAAAGGAGCCTCCCCGAAGATCGCTTTTAATATACGTGGACGAAAAAAATAAGTGGAAACATCTAGCGGCTAATCCTTTCACCACCGAGAAGAGACCAAAGTCTTCCATTCCACGATCTTTGGTGCGTGCACCGACCATGGCCTCAGGTTGGCAGAATGCTGGACCCAGAAACTAGGAATCTCTTCCTCGGACACGACAAGAAGAAGAAGAATAGAGTTGACGAGGACATTAATTAAAAATCATCGTTTTGGCGTTTGTACCTCCTTCCTAGGCCTGACCCAATAATAAGAACCGGCCCGAGTTTACTCGAACATGCTTTCCAATTTATCAATTATAGTAGATAGAGAAAATAAGTAATTTCATGGTAAATAATTTTCCTATGGTTTAATTTCGGATATCTCGAGGGAGGGGGGAGGGGTGTCCACCTGACGTCACTGGAGGTGAGGTAAATTCTAGATAGGTCAGAACAACACATTACCACACAGTAATAATGGAAGGGCCCGCAATGCATTTAATGCATTTGACCGTGAATTTTCAATCATTTTTTCAAAAAAAAATTTTTGCACAAAACCAAATAAATTTTTTGGAAAGCAACCTGTCTGGTTTCGTTACTCAATTTAACACCTAAAACATGCCTGAAGGGCGAAAGCAGAAATAATAGATTGAAAGGTTTCGCAGAAAAATTATTTATTAGTCATTCTTCATTAAAATTTAGTTATTTTTATTTTTTTACCCCCAGAAGCAAACTATCAAGGGGCAAGCGACCCCCGCATTTTATTAACATTAATAACGACTACAATATATATGAATTTAAAAGAAATAGTTGGAGCTGTTTTTGAGAAATAATTTTTTTTAGAGGTTCTTTTTGAGTTTTTTGAAAATATAACCCCCCCCCCCCTTCAATTGAGTTAGCCCAAAATAAAAAAAATTCTGGAGGTAGGATTTTTGTAAACCTACATGCCCAATTTCATCAAATAAACCGACCAAGTAGTTTGCCCGGAAATCGATGAGCAGACAGAGCGACAGACCGAGCGACGGACAGACATTTCGTAAAAACCACTTTTTTGGGTTCCTGGGACCTCAAGACGTGTAAATCCATTGAAATCTCGGAATCGAAAATTTCAACCATCACAAAGCTTTGCTTATACTACGAATAAATTTGAAAGCAATAATATAAACCATATTATACATACTGTAAATTCACTTTTTTTTTTTAAATTACAATACGACAGGCGTACAACATAATACAATACTCTAATGTAACGCATTAAAAATTAATGAAATAAAAGTAGGCTATAAATTTAATTTCTTCTATATTTTATTGCAATTTATTTCATACAGTACCGGTATTATATCTGTGTATTGTCAACTCAAGTAAGTTGAAGAAAGTTTCACAATTGGGACATGGTTTTACAATAATGTTTACCATTGCAGTTTACCATTCCCATACAAGCTATGTAGGAGTAAAATATTCTACACCTTACAGAGTTCAAGATTGTAAAATATAGTAGTAGTATGGTTGGACACAGTCCCAGGCTACGGTGTGGGCCCATAGGACTCCAGTGGACCTCCTGATTATAGTGAATTCCGAACCACTTGGGAAACACAGTGAAGTCACACGATTAGTTCGGAGGTGACCAGGACAAGTCCTACCATGTTTTCCTACCGGCACTGTGCACACGACCAATTTATCTGCAGCTTTGAACCTGCTCTGGTCCGCTGGATTCAACTTGGTATGGCGGCCGGCTTTGTAAAATATAAAATTAATTAATTCTAAAATGAAGCAACTCACTGATTTGATGGAAAAGGAGCAGCTGCTTTCAACCTGCCTCTTTGCAATTAAAATATTATTAATGATTAATATAAAATTTTACGTCTTTGTAATACTCCTTTTTACCTTATTAATATCAGATGGATACAGCTTTTTAAAAGAAAGTTTTCGTGAGAAGCCTTGAAGAAAATGACGGTACTTAATGAATAAGGTGGTAGAAATTTCCCATAATACGCCTATTTCATTTTATATTATCTTTGTTGGGCTGTGTATACAGTAGGTATACACTAAGGCCCAATCCGTTCCAATCCAAGGTCGTTCGAGGTTATGCAATCGTCAAATTCAGTGATTTGAGATACCTAAATTTAACCCCAGAACAATTTATTCACCATGGAACTACTCATTGTATTTATCTAGGTACCTACACTAATTGATGTTGTTGTTTCTAACGCCTGCATTCAGCATTTCTGCTTTAAGCTACCCTGTCACCCTCGCGGGGGGAATGAGTCTGTTTGTTAACTTGAGGCACCGTAAGGGCAGACTCTTTCACCTCGGGGAAAGAACAGGGTGGACCTACTGATTATAGTGGATTCCGAACCTCTTGGGAAACATAGTAAATCGGAGGTGACCCGGACTCGACACGTACGTAGAGTGACTGACACAGTCTCAGCGCGTTATCATGTTCCACCATGTTTCCCTGCCAACGCTGTCCACTCTACCAAGTTTGCCGCAGTTTGAAAAATGGTCTGGTCTAATGGATTCAACATGGTAAGGCCGTTGACATTATACTAATTGATAAATAGGTAAGCATGTACGGGTTCACTGGTACCGGTTCTTTCAAATTGCAAAAGTCCCCAATAATCATAGGCAAACATTATAAAATAATTTACTAATCACACGGCAATTGTGGCTACATTAAAAAGAAAAAAATATAAACGATTGGGGTAAATAAACATTGTATTACAATGTAAGCCTAGAGTAGAGGTTAAGATAATTTGCAATTTCGTACAAATCTGAAAAACCAACTAAATCTAAATGCATAACTGAGGAGTTAGGCCTATTACAAGCCTCCAGTTATTAATGCAAATAAATCACTTCATACGTCATCCCATATACGTATGAGTTTTATCAGTGGTACCATTTGCTCTCTCCATGCGTCTCTTCCAGTTTAAGTTTGCGACTTTAATCTGAAGCTGTTGCAAAATTTATTTGCGTTGAAAATTACTTCACTGCGCTATGATTTAGTGACTTAAAATATTAGGTGTATGCTAATAACTAAGGGTCATGAGGTTTAAATTTAAAGTAGCCCATAAAAAATGGACTTTTCATTAGATTTGAGTTATGCTAAACATTACTTCAAAACTATCAATATGACGTGGAGAAATTCAGCGCTTCCGGCTGGAAATATTGACTTGCAGTTACTTGCCATTGGAACATTGTGCACCCCAATGATGTACAAAATATATACAGACTGTCTTGTCCCGACGTCAACTGAGGACGCCGTTATAATGGGAGAGATAAAAAATTAAAAATTAGAAATATAAGATAACATATAAAGTAACTAACGAGGGACATTTGATATTTAGCTTTACACAATATTTTTCTACTAATTATATGTAAAAATATCATAATTTTGCAATGTATATTCATTTTATTATGAATATAAAAGAGATAAATAAAAAATAATGCAAATTTGGTAGCCTAGCCTGTTCTGTTATAAAGTTACAAATTTTTAAGGTTATAGTTTTCTCACTAAAATGAATACTAAAACACATCAAAGAAAAGAGTATGGTGTATGTAGTATACATGGTGTTGAGGAGTCCTTCATATCTGATCAGGTTGGCCCTTGGCTCATCTAAATAAATAAATAATAACTATTGGTTGTATTACTTACCTTAGGGTTTTAATACGTTCTCTTACACTCAGCTAGAACCAACTGGGCCCATCTGTTTTGCATGTCTTCCGAAGCAAAATCAGAAAATGTAGCAAATGTTGGACTGAAATCCACACTTTTCGGATGAAAGTCTGAGTCCTGACCACTACTCTACACTTTTATCATCCTTCAGTAACATCACATCTCAAAAGGGAATGTTTGATAAGATGAGATTGTTTACACAGTACAAACTGGTGGTGTTTTCATATTTTTGGAGGGAAGATCATCACAAATCATAAAAGTCGGTATTGTAATGAAATCAAATCAAATGTATTTAATTCTATATCAAAGATACAAGATAAAAATTTTCCTAAAGGTAGGTAGGTACGGTACCTATCATAAATTTATCTGCAATAAATAATATTATAATGCAATGATTTACCTACAACAAAAACTGCGATTTATTTGGAGACAGATGGTCACATTTGGTAGAACACGTATTTTTATCGCTTGCATCTTTTAAAAGCAGAACACGGAGGTGCTTTCGTTCAAGTTTTCCAGTACCTTTGATCCCTTTCTCAAAATTAATATTCACTGTGTAACGTCACTGCAGATTTTGTCATGTTCAAAAGTGTGACTGGATTTCATGTGATATTTTAAATTATAACGTCACAAGTTTTAATCGTTTATTAAGTTAGTCTGAAAACGCAAGTTGTTAAAGTTACGTTTTCTGTTTGTATTGCCCATTTCGATAATACACTTGTGTGATAGTATTATCCGCCCAATAAACATACTGTAATTTATAATTACGACGAAACATAAATAAATAAATAGAAACAATAAATAAAAAGATGTTTGCTTGTGATACAAGTGAAACTTCACAAATCCATTTAAGAGGGTTTTTTAAGTCTCACATTCAACCCCCTTTCCCCGGATTTTATCATACTATAGAAGAACATGGTATATATATAGTATATATTCTCCATCCTCATTATTTTCGCTAACTCAAATTATCCGAGAAAATCAAACTAATAACAACTGAAATATATGTATATGAATTTAAAAAAATAGTTTTCTCCAATTTTTAGTTCATTGGGTGTTATTTTCGGAAAATATTTCATTTCGGCATTTGCTTTCAAAAAATTTTGAAGTTCTAAAAGCATACGGTCTATGATTGTAGGTCTAGTATATTATATCCTACAGTGAATGTTTTGAACTGGAAAGTGGAAGTCGTATGTAACAATGAAAGGCTTGGTACGCAAGTTAGCCCAAGTTCCTCCTTTCTGTAATCGCATCTGTTCTTGGTGAAATCGTCAAAATTTTAATCAAGACAGCATTATTCAAGAGTTATTGCTCTTGACAGACAGGAACATTTTAAACTTCTGGAGAATGCTGGAAATCGCTTATCGTACAGGCATTCTCGTCAGCTGATGAACGCGCCTGAGGGAAACTCTCTGTTCCCAGCAATTGACTTCGCCAAAGTTAAATTAGCTTTTTACAGAATTTCACTTGTTCTATACATTTTGGAATAAGCTGACAAGAAATAAATAAACTCTCCTCTTATCAGGGCAAAGTGAAAAACGCCGTCCCAACTTGTTTACCTTTAGGGCCAATTTTTGCCAAGTAGAATCCACTGGGAATGAAGAGTGATTATATTCTTGATTATAACAGTTTTCATTGTTTGATTATGAGATGGAAAATATATTTGTTGTACAACTCGGTTATTAACTTACTACGGACATCCATTGTTGGTTATGCAGAAAATACTTTCTGTAGTATCCAAGGCTTTTTAGAGTAAGCCTTCGATTATAATGTAGATACCTTAAGTAGGCCTACCTTGAGAACCGATCTGCGGCCCTTTCCACCAATATAAAGAATAACTACTATATAGTAATACAATATAGTATAAATTGTCATATGTATAAACAGCAATGAATGTATGTTTCACTAACAGGAATAAATCCAAATATTTGAGTTAAATAATAAATGGTTTGTCCATTATTTCGCTGTTCATTGTTGCATATGCTAAACGCAGGCGGAACTTTTTTTCCTTTTGCCTGATAAAAAAATTTAAAATCTGATAGTCTTATGCTTTGTTTTTAAGCGTGTTTTAATAATCATTTTTTTACTCTGGGTTAATACATCATTTGTTATGTAACGGGGTTACATTTGCTGAAGCGACAAATTCAAAACTTCACCATATTACATTATCAATTATTGTAGTTAAAAAAAAAAATTGAACTATGAAAATTGTAGTAGCGGCCAGCGATGAGTACTAAAAAGAAGCAGAAAACTATAACTTTAAAATCTGCAATTTCATTCAAAAATCACAATCTGTAGAAAGCCGTTAAATTGTAGGGTAGCGATCCCTTGAAATTCTTGTGTGGAGGCAGCAACTTCTCTATTTGGGCAAACTGCCACCCGATTCGATTACAGGAAAAATATGGGGCCCTTTATTTCCAGCTCAAAATTTTACTTTACTCCTGCTCCCCAACTCCCCAACTTTTTATGGCAGTCATAAGAAATGCCTGCGGAGGTGGCAACCGCTACTATGTCTCTATTTTTTATGGTCTTTGACTTTGCCACTTTGATTGTGATGTTACTGCTGACACTTTTGCTGTTACTAACTCTGATGTAAAAATTGTAACAAATTTGATACTACTTACAACCGTTTTAATTTTATACATCTGTCTTGTCCATCACAACCTGGACTTTGTCACATATACAATATGTAATCTGCAGTCAAGCATGTGCATTGGACAGTTTTTTGTTTCTAATAAATTAAGAGACAATCAATCTTGGACCTTGGTACTAAGAGCCATGAAGGAGAAGAAGAGACATCACTTAGAAGACTTGTTCCTCTTGATTTCAAGCGCAGTATGTGGCCGTCACCGATGTGTCACATTAACTGCCACCGAAGTTGTCAGTTCAAAGGAATTCAAAAACTAATTGGTGTCAGATACAGGACATGTAGAGTAGTGGCACAGACTCAGACTTTCACCTGAAAGGCGGTTAGTTTGAGTCTCACATTTGCTACATTTTCTGGCTTCAGAGGGCATGTAGAGCAGGTCCCGGGCTTTCCTAGTTGAGTGTAAGAGAGGGTTTTATATCCCTAACTCCGCTAGGTTGGTTTAGTAATACAATGTAACAAAAAAGTCAATATTAAATTTATTATTATTCGTTTATTTTAGATACTGTTTATGAAAATTAGACGAGTATTTTTTCTAAAGGATGTCACATTATTTATTGTTCTACGGTCAGTAGTGACTGTGTAATTTGAATTTTTTTCTAAAATAGGGGTGAAAATGGGATTTCACAGGATGTATTGTAGGCCTATATTGATTATGGAGCTATCAATGGGACAAAATAAAATAGAAAAAATGAACTTCTACTGTTTATTACGTAACTTATATTGAGGCCGTCAATAACACAGTTTATAAAGACGTGGACCTTACCTAGGCACACTTTATTTACGCCTTCCTATGGGCTTACGGTGTTAATAGTAGCAATGTGCTGTATGTTTAGATGTACATGAACATTTCTTCTAATTAATGGCATGTCTTTGATGGCTCCAAGGTCAACATTTTCTGTGACACTAGACTTTGTGCAAGGATGGACTGTCGGCTTTGTTATTTGGTATCGTAGCGCCCCCTTTATATTACCAATTTACCTAGTTCCGGCAACTTTTTAACTAACGAAAGATAACAATTTTTAATTTTTAATTTACGGAAGATAATAGTTCTGGAATTTGAAGTTTAATATGAAACCAAGACTTGACGGATCTTACTATTAAGTTGTAAACTCTTTCACAAAAACCATCTACTAACTAAGAATGAGAGGGAACTGAAAAGACCAAAAGACCTGATCGCATCTTTTACCCTATTATAAATCTAATTTTCCCTTCAGAAGACGTTCATAGAAAGAACGTAAACCATCTTCATTTTCTTTGACATAAATTTTCTTCTTTATCTGTGTCTTGAGTTCTTTGGATTGATGTGAGCTTTGCCCATTTGAAATTTTTTGGCGATCCCAGATTAAAATCCTTTTAGAATCCCGTTCCGCTAAGAAATAATTTTCCATCAGCGTGAGAAGTTCCGAAATTTCGACTTTATCTCATACTGGGATGACAACTTATACAAATGTTTTGTAGTCTTCGCTGTTTCAGCGCCTACTTAGCTGTTAATGGCTCATAATAATATGGTCCAGGGCCGCAAAGTTGGCGGAGACACGGTCCAACTCCAGCTCCTGTTTTTTTTTTTTTCCTTTCCAATTTATACGTAGCCTAGTATAAGGAAAGCTTTGTGATGGTCGAAATTTTTGATTCCGAGATTTCAACGGATTTACATGTTTTGAGGTCCCAGGAACCCAAAAAAGTGTTTTTTACGAAATGTCTGTCTGTCGCTCTGCCGCTCTGTCGCTCTGCCTGTTCGTCAATTTCCGGGCAAACTAATCATTCGATTTTAATGAAATTTGGCATGTAGGTTCACAAAAATCATACCTCGAAACCATCTTTTTTTATTTTGGGCTAACTCAATTTTGGGGGGGTTTTATTCTTGAAAAACATCAAAAAA
This sequence comes from Psococerastis gibbosa, assembly GCA_963971405.1. Classification (NCBI taxonomy): domain Eukaryota; kingdom Metazoa; phylum Arthropoda; class Insecta; order Psocodea; family Psocidae; genus Psococerastis; species Psococerastis gibbosa. Next base: position 31,735,525 of record OZ020484.1, read on the forward strand.
ACGTCTAAAATTTTTTTATTATTTTTCCTTATCCTGCCTGATGACGTCATCAGGTCTACTTAGTTCAGCCCCCGCCATCATTCTAAAACTTTACGCCTCTGATATGGTCTATACAATTCTTTATAGTCTCCGTACCCTTACAAATTAGACGTTTCCATATATGGACTGGGCCTAGTATTTATAAATACAGAGCCGGATTAAGCCAACGCGGGGCCTGCAGCAAAGTCTGTCAAGGTCCATTAGTTTGCTGTAGGTTCTCCAGTTTAAGGCATTATGTAAAAGAAAACCACAAATAAACTTTTGGATTTAGCATGGGCAAATTAAGAGATAACACTGTCAATATAATAAATAAAAAATTTTTATTACAGTCGGGGCCCATAGCATTTGCTACTCCGGCACTGTATAAAAAATATGTAATAACATAGAACCTTGTCATGTGTGTTTCTATTAATGTGGCCCGTGCTACCCAAAAGCCAACTGTCCAGGATGTCCCAAAATCTACTTGACCAATTATGCCAATTAGGATTGGGGCGGTCCCACTACTCTTAGAAATGTCTCCGCAAGGAATACTAGAAGCACCTCCATGCTTTGGAATATGGCGGTGCCCTCCTGTGTTCCTTACCAAGGCATATCTAAGCGTGATGGGACTGGCCATTAATATTGAATGCAAAATACAAAAGGACCGTTTTCACTTCCAACAAAATCATCATAATAGAGGCTCATTCTCCATGAATTCCAAAAGAGGGGGTTTACCCATATAAGAGCTTGCCAGCATGGAAGTTTGGCAGATTGTTCAAGTTTGTAACCTATGTTGCAGGTTTGGTTACCCCCTCCCCTGTATCACGCAATATTACGAGACTTGTGCCGTTAGTTTACAAGGGACTTGTACAGCAGTTTCCTGCATAAGGAGGAAATTAAATCCCTGCTTGGCTAAGTTACTCTAATTAGTGTTTGGAAACCTTCCTTCTAGTAAACTCGGCTCCGGTTTCAGTATACCTACGCGACTATTTTGAGAAGTTTCAAATTCTGAATTCTGCAGTGGATTGCCGAAAATTTGTGGCTAACAAATTTATAAAACTATACTTTTTGTCACAAGTGCAGTGGTACGTCAATTGGACTCTCACTACTATGCATGGTAAATATTTTTATAATAATTGGCAAGTACGCCAAGTTTTGAGCTCAATTAACAAGTTCGGCACTCCCACTACTTCTGTAGTTGACAATTACGTTAATATTTTACGGACATGGCAAGTAGGGCAGGTCTCGGATTCGGACTTACTGCAGAAATTAATTGCGGCGAAGATGGCAACTGTATAGTGGAAGCTCGTCAAATATTATTGTGGATTTCTAAGTTAGCTCAGTAAATAAAATAAAGTACCTAACTCATTATAGGGGTGTATCCTAATAAACTAATAACTATAGGGACTTTAAATTACGCTCCTGAAGGTTTAGGTACCTATGAAAACTTGATGTATGAAATATGATAATTCATAAGAGAGTAAGAGAATAAGCGAATAAGAGAATAAGCCTACCGTACTCTGCTTACTCGGTGGAGGTGTAGTACAGTAGGTAGACCTATTATAATATGTGTTGTTTAGTGTGGTGTTGTAAGATGTATGTATTTTAAGTGAATAGGCTACGCTACTTATCTACTGCTGGAGTCCGTGGCTTGCAAAGTATCCTGGAGGAATCCCAGCAGGGCGAGCGCAATAAACACTATATAACGAATAATAACATAAAACACTACAACCACAACTAATAAAATTAATGTCATTAACAATAGGTAAATAATTAAATAAATATAGAAAAATTGAAATCTTGGAATCGAAAATTTCGACCGTCACAAAGCTTTCCTTATACTACGTATAAATTGGAAAGCAAAAATTCTAAAATTTAACCCTTTCTTTGTGGATCTGACTGAAGCAAACAATACATGCAAATATTTCCAAATTGGAAATCCTGCATAAATATAATTTTACTCTGTCATTATTATAATGCTATTCTCATAAAAAGCATGACTAACGACGTGGCAGACATATTTTATTGTTGACTCAAGTGGAAAGCGCCGAATTATCGTCATTAGAAAAATGTAGACTCCCCTGGCAGCTCATTGAATTCTCCGTTTCATCAATTGTTGCCTTCTCGGTTGGAAGTTCCTTTTTCGCCGAGCATGCTAACGAGCCACACAGCTCTCTTCTCCTTAATTTTATCCCAGGGGAAACGTTCACCTTCTCGAACGGGATCTACTATCTTCATGAGTTGCATCTTGCCTTTTCAGTTATACAGTTTTGTACTATGTCCTTAATCTATCATTTTCTCAACAACTGAAACGGACAGTAGGCTATATTTACTTGTACTTTTGCTATGAGTTGTAGGGCTGTCATATATCCTGTACTGTCTCAGTCTGTGGATGAAGTATAATAAATAAATAAATAAATAAGGACTTTTTATTGTTTCTATTACTAAGCCAACCTAGTGGAGTTAGGGCTATAAAGCCCTCTCTTACACTCAACTAGGAAGGCCCGAAACCGTCTGCTTTACATGCCCTCCGAAGCAAGGCCAAAAAATATTGCAAGTGTGGGACTCAAACCAACCAACAAGTAGGAGTCTGTACCACTACTGTACATGTCCTAGCGTAGTTGGGGTACTCCGATTTGCTCATAACTGCTGTTAAGTTGCATTTTGCAAGCATAGCAAATATGTAAATAACTGTTTGAAACCTACAATGTTTGCCAAAGATACATAAAATACTTTACGATTCAACTGTTGGAAATTTTCTAATTTCCATATAATTTTGGGGATGTTTGGCAAACTGTTTGAGCACTTTAAACTAGCCAAAGTCCATTTATGCATTACATTAAAATACTGTTTAAGTAATCACTTAGTAGCAAGTTTCAGGGCAGTGAGAGGAATCCAAATTTAAAAAGTTTGCTTAGCTTACCGTAGCCTATTCAATTATTCCAACTAACTGAATTATAAAGTTTGTCCTTTACCATTTAAGATGACAATTTTAACTTCAGTTAGTTATAAGCTTACTAACGTTTACTTAGTTTGAATGTTTTGTTTTTGTTGCTCAATCAACAATTGAAACGATTAGTTCAATTTAAATTATTTATTTGTAGGTAGTGCAAGAAAGTCTAGCCTATACATGGAAAAACATGTAGACCTATTTGTAATTTTTCACTCTGAAAAAGATTTTTAATTTTGAATCATGAAATTAGGCGCCCATTCCACCGGCGAATCTACTTGAAAAATTGACTTTGTCATACGTTTGTTTTGTTTTAAGGAGACTATTATGTAGATACTTAACTTATCTATTATAAATTGTATTAAGTTATGATATGGTAGCAGACATCATTAATAAATCTCTACCATATTATTTCTTAATTTATAATAGATAAGTTAAGTATCTACAGAATAGTCTCCTTAAAACAAAACAAACGTCAAGAACAAAGTCAATTTTTCAAGTAAATTCGCCGGTGGAATGGCCGCCGTAGGAAAGTGAAAATTTCTCTTTTATTCCCGACTTTTGTAGTCATCTATGTAGTAACGATATACTTATAGTAAAGGGCTATAGTTTATAAACATCATTAAAAAAAAATCCACCGTTTTATCGTGAAATCCCTTATATTAGTAGATTAGTCGATTTTTGTAATGTTTGTTGAATCCTTTAAAAATAACGTTCTTGGAGTTGATACTGAGCCGACGAAGAAACCCGGACAAGAGGTTTACAAAATTCTAAGTAAACACAGCGAAAATGTATTTTAAGAAAACTATCCTTCCATTTTCAAGACGACTGAGTTCCGCACCTAAAGCGTTCTCTATACTTTAAAAGTTTGTACGCAGTCAAAAATAAGTTCCCTCTCTGATTATCTAGTTCTTTAAACAAAGCCCTCAGAATGTTGATCTTAAAATTATCAAGGTTGTGATCGTTAAGTTAAGTACGTCTCGTATTAAAGTTTTGAGAAAACTTTAAGACTTTTGAAAAGACAACAGCTGAAGACAGGTTTATAATTCCTTGAAAAGTTGAATCATTATAATTTTCTTGAACAGAATACAAGCAATAAAATGATCGACATGATAATTTTATTCCTGTGACGCTAATTAGAATCGATTTTGATTTTGGATATGAGGGAAAGAAGATGATTAACCTGTTTAGTTTCGTTTGTTGTTTCATTTACCTTAAAACAAGGCATCTAGTAATCTGCCATTTTAGCACTGGGTAAGCACGATGTAAGTGGGTGGTCGTATAGTAAGGATTGTATGCCGAATCGTGATCAATAAGCACATGCAGATAACATGTTAAGAAAGAATAAGCATCAAGCTTGTACTACCCGACCACGATAGGATGGCACTTGGAAAACTTGTAAGAACAGAATAAGTTCGGTGTTATACAAGTTTTCAAACAAAGAAAGTATTCCTAATAACATTCTATCGTTGTAGTCGGGTGGTATATACAACACATATTAACATAACAAATACATGACATCATAGACCATATAATACTCTTGATACTGCATTCTAGATGCACTGCATGAGAAAGTTGGGGCACCAACAATATGTTTATCTTTTGCCAGTGGATGTCGTCACAACCCAGATTACCTACCAACAGAGACTTTGTTGCTAGGTAATCTGGTCACCTGAGTGACTAATTTGCTTTTTGAAAATATAACGAACTGATCGTTAAAAGTTTCTAATTGAATATTAAATAAGTTCTACCAGTGTTAAAATATGTTTCTTACTCCAATTAATTAATTAACTAAACAACATTGAAAATAATAGGTTTGCCCCTCTAAAAACAGCTGCTTTTGCGATTTTGCCAGTGTGTGACGTCATTCTATGCTGGTCCCTCGAAAATTCTAACATGGCGTCTCAAGAGTAATATGTTCTAAGTTTGACATTATAACGTTTAAAGATTTAGGGATACCTAGCATAAATAAATTCTGATAACAATGGTTGCTTAAAAAGATGAGTACATAGCTAATTATTCTAAAATTGGCAGTGCTATCCTTTTCTTCTTGTTTCAGACTGCAAGACGACAACTCTGTGCGCAGTTTTATGGACTGCGCTTGGATTAGTACAGATATACTCAAGCGAAACGAGTTGGATCATCCTGAAGATGCCGATTTGATCATTGGCTACTTATTCCAGGTATTATATAAATAATTTAAAGAAATATTCCGGAAGTCGAACATTGGTCGCCGTCTCAATAGGTAGATGAATCTCCCTAAAAATGAGCACTATAGCCAATTCCAAATGGGATATAAATTATTGTAGAATCCATAGGTAAGTATATATAGTTATAATCTAATGAATTTCACAAAATACCCATGATTAGCATTCGCAATAGAAATACGATATAATTAATTTGTGGTCCTGTAATGTTTATTTAACCCATTCCATTAGCATTAGAGAGAAATTACCTCTGAAATATATCGCACTATACAAATTAACCACAGAAGCCGATAAGTGAAATTTGGGACACCGCCACCGAAGGGCTTTATATTTAGCCAATTATTTATTCATTTATTTTGGAGTGCATTAAACCTTTAGTGGTTTTTGTAATTTTGTCTCCTGTACTCCTAATGAGTAATTATTACTGTACAGTACATCTGTTTCTCAAGACCTATCTCCTTAATAAAAAGTCAGGCACTCAAAATTCCGTATTTTAACTAAATCAAATTTCAAAGGAAATGTACTAACCGACCACGATGGGATGACATTGGGAAAACTTTGTTTATTAGAAAACTTGCATAAGCAAAACACTGATTTATTCCATTGTTACAAATGTTGTAAATGTCATCCCGTCGTGGTCGGGGAGTACATCATAGAGCTATCAACAATGCCCCATCCCTTAGTTGAGGTAAACCTCTACATTTAGATATAGCCTACTGTGATATGTGGCCGTCACTATGCATCCATTTTCCATGGTTTTAGACGGTCACTGGGCAACCCGTTGTCCAATACCCTCCTGATCGCAGTTTGCCACACACCACCAACTCATACACACATAATACAGACAGCAACACCACAACACCAGCAAACTAACTACAAACCAGAATGAATGCGCGTTTACCCACACGGGTCTGGCTAAAAAAAAAAAAAAAAAAAAATCAATAATTAAAAAAAAAAATCTCGAACCAACAACCTTTCGACCTTTCGGGTGATAGTCACTACAATACATGTTTGATGCAAAATTTGATTTCAAGCACCCAGTATATATACCAGTGGGACATTGTAGGTAGGTAATATTCAACGGGCGACCGACACTACACCCTACGCCCCTTCAAAAAGTAAAAATAAATTAATAGTATAAACCGCACCTGCAGTAGTTCGTACAGTGTATTTCTTAATTTATTTAAAATTTCTGAAATCAAAATTAAAATATAACCCAGTACTAAAAAAACACACAAACACATCCTGAAAAAATATGGGTTTAAAACAATGCGAGGTTGAAAACATCCTTTGAATGTCTAAGTAAGATACGAACCACAAATTCTATGTTTTTTTTATATTTCACCCTGGGTGCCCCCATTTAACGAAATGGTAGAAAAGCTTCCGGACGCTGCCAAGGGTTCGTTATTTGCTTCTACTTAGTTGCCACAAGGGATTACCCGCGAGGGGTCCAACCGTTTTTGTCGGCACCATTTGAATTATAGTGGATTTGGGTTTTTTTTTTACCGAGTTGTGCTGGCTATACTGGGACTTCCGGGGAAGTGATCACAACAGCTTTCGAACCTGGGCTGACAATCTACTAGCACTAAATATAAATACAGTATTCAGCATTTACTTTAGTAAATCTTCTTCTGTAGTTGCAATCTAACGATTGGTTCGCAGCAAATCTTTCCACCTCCTTCTCCACTCCTCCCTGTCTTGGGCCGTTCTCTTGAGTTCCGAGTAGGTTCCCCATCTCATATCTTTCTTGAGGTCTTCTGCGTACGCCTTCCTTGGTCGCCCTCTTGCATTGGTGCCTTCGATTTAGTAAATAGTGATTGGATATTCAATTAAGAATGGAGAAAAGTTAAGTGTTTCCAATCGTTTTCAATGATATGGAGGAACGGACATTGACCCAATCTATGGAGAACATTGTCATTGCATTGGATATGAGATGTGGATTTCCACATACGTCAATGGTCAATGAGAAATGTGAAATTGACGTTTTAGCAGACATTAAAGACATACAAAAAATTCTGCTACCACGTCAAAACCATATTTCCCATTGACCATTGACGTATGTGGAAACCCCGCCATGTAGGTGAATGCTGCTCATATCTTGGAGCGATGGTGTCCCTAATCCCGAGGTCCTGCGGCTAAAGGATACAGGGACTTCTGACGGTTAAGAATGGAAACTAACATACTTTGGCCATGTGATGAACGAAAACCACCGCCTTCTACATGTTATACTCCAAGGGAATATGGAAGATATGAAGGCATAAGAATAATTCCCTAGTTGAAAAATTTGCGGAGTGGCTTGGCAAGAGCACGACTTCCTTTTTCAAAGAACAGCAGACTCCAAAGTCCGAATTGCCATGATGATCGCCAATCTTCGATAGAAGGAGCATATAAAGTAGAAACAGATTTACTTATTTAGCAGCCACTTAAAATCAATAAACGGAAAATGTCGAAATTTTTTAAGACAACTTTTTTACCTCCGCACGGTCTCTCAAAAAATTTTAATCCAACTATACCACTCACTTTGTAAATCTCGGTTAGCGTATGGTATCCAAGTGTGGGGTGGGACCTTTGTTACAAATTTAAATTCACTTGTAGTTACCCAAAAATACCTTATTAAAACAATAGTCAAAAAAACTAGAACTTGGCCATCATTCCCTCTCTTTGCGTCTCTCGGTTTATTCCCGCTGTGGCACTTGTTCTTATACAAGACATTGCGAATTTTTTACTCTATCAGTGGGGGCATGGTACAGAGACCCAGACCAGCAAATACTAGAAGAATTGAGCACCTTGTAGTACCAAGGGCATACATAGCAAATTTTACCAAATCCTACCAGTATATAGCACCAAAATTATTTAACTTACTTAATATTTGTCCTGGGTCGCTGTCAATAAATAAATTTTCCAAATTCGTCCGGGAATGGCTGATGAGACGGGAAGAGGTGGAATCTTTATTTGAAATAGTGGACTAGACTGTTATGTGTTTACGAGAGATCTGTTATTAATATGTAAGTGTAGTTTAATAAGTTAAATTAAGTCTAATTGAATTTTTTCTTGTTTTTTCTTTAGTTTTAGAGTAGGGTAAATTGTTATAGGTCTTCATGTGGGGCTTTACAATTATTGTATTTAAATTGTTCTATATTTAATACATTCATTCATTCATTCATTTTAATATGTATTTTATATATGCTACGGTACCTCCGCGATACAACCTTAGAAGTGTACGTAGTGCCACTCAAGATGTCGACCGCGGTTGTAGACGAAACGTTGGGAAGCTTACTTTCAAATCGACCACGGCCTATCACTCCGGATTCTTCAGTCCCCTTATTAAATGCCTCACAATACAAAGAAAATTTTTAAAAAAATCTTCTGGAAGGATTGACGATGAGCAAATGTTCCCTTTGGAGTCGGAAGTAGCAGTAAACTGGTTGCAAATGATTTTTTAATGAAAATAAACGAATTATTATTATTTTCATGAATTAGTCAGTTTTCTCTTGAGTCCGACTAGGAAGGGCAAGTTCCTCTGTTGTCCAATTTCGTCCTATGCCAAAGCATTGGCAGCCGGCAGGCAGTGCGGTATGACTGCCGCCTTAAATCAGACGAAAAGTGAGATCAAGGCTTATTCTTCTTGTGAACCTTGATTTCCTACGAGTCTGTGATTGTGCAACCGTGCCGAATGATAGAACCGGTCCGAGTTTACTCGAAAATGCTTTCCAATTTATCGATTAGTAGAAGGAGAAAATGATTAATTTCATGGTAAACAATTTTCCTATGGTTAAATTTCGGATATCACGGGGGGGGGGGGGGGGGGGGGAGTCGCCCACCTGACGTCACTGAAGGTGACGTAAATTCTAGATAGGTCAGACCAACACATTCCCACACAGCAAACAGCAAAAATGGCAGGGCACGCAATGCATTTAAGCGTGAATTTGCTTTCATTATTCCAAAAACATTTTTTTGCACAAAACCCAATGGTTTTTTGGAAAATCAAACTGTCCGGTTTCGTTACTCAATTTGACACCTAAAACATGCCTGAAGTTAGAAATCATCGATAGAAATGTTTCGCAGAAAAATTATTTTTTAGTCATTTTTCATTAAAATTTAGTTATTTTTATTTTTTTACCCCCCGAAGCAAACTATCAAGGGGCAAGCGACCCCCCGCATTTTATCAACATTAATAACAACTAAAATATATGTGAATTTAAAAGAAATCGTTGGAGCCGTTTTTGGGAAATAATTTTATTAGACTTTTTTTTAGTTTTTTGAGAATAAAACCCCCCCAAATTGAGTTAGCCCCAAATAAAAAAAATGGGCCCGAGGTATGATTTTTGTGAACCTACATGCCGATTTTCATCAAAATTGACCGAGTAGTTTGCCCGGAAATCGACGCACAGACAGACAGACCGACAGACAGACAGAACGACAGACAGTAAAAAGACAGTAAAAACCACTTTTTTGGGTTCCTGGGACCTTAAAACGTGTAAATCCGTTGAAATATCGGAATCGAAAATTTCGACCGTCACAAAGCTTTCCTTATACTACGTATAAATTGGAAAGCAAAAATCATATTTAATATGGATATAATATAATAAGACATAATAAATAATAGAATTGTCAATTGGTAAAGGTAATAGGAATGGTAGTTTTTATTTTTCCTCCCAAAAGTGTTTGAACCCCCCCCCCCCTGGCTACGACCTTGTTTATCTCGATCCTTCACTTTAGGGCGAACTCGAGCAGCTCGTCATCGTTCCCGACCCCAGCACAGTCGCTCAGCAGTGCTCGACGTCGCGAATCCCCATCTACGACGCCACCATAGACGTCGCTCCGACTTCACTCCCCACGACGCCTATGCCCATTGAAGTGGCGGCGGGGGTCCGATGGAAAGTCAGCAAAGAGGAGACGGAGTGGACGAGCCTGGACTTGAACACGTCCAAGCAGACGCTCATGCAACCCACTGCTGACGATATGAGTTTAGAAGGCAGTGGAAGTAGTGTCGAACTAAATTCTACTGATTATGGTAAGTTTATTTATAGCTGCCAGTGGTTTTGGTAAGTATAGGAATAATGATCAAACAATGGCCCAGATTACACTCTAATATTTATTCGATCAAAAAATATTTTAATTATTTATGAGGATTTTTTTTTAACAAAAAATTAATCGCGTGCAAACAATTTATTGAATGCATCCGATTAACATCACTAAGTATCCTTATTCGAGTTACGAGTCGCGACACGTCTCGCACAAGTACCAACACGCTACCACCTTGCGACTGAAGTCGCTAAATGTACGATATGAATTTGAATTTAGGTACCGTAATACACTATGTGATTTTCTTAGACTCATATTTATTCCAATATATGAGTGTGTAATAGAGGGATTGAGTCATAGATGATTATTAGTGTAGAAGAGACTTCAATGGTTCTTCCAAATGTTACACCCATATACGCTGATGAAAAAAGTAAAGTATTGTAATAATTCATGGGTAGGTATCCACTTTCAACCAGTTCCAGCTTGATGGTACCAGTCCCTTCTGGGATCGACCTCAGTCTGGTTTCTATATATCTTCCTTGGTCTTCCTCTTCTTCGTGTTTCTTCTATTTCTTCCTCCAGCCGTTCCCTCGCGCACTTTCTGTTATCAAAACGCTTTACTTGTCCAAGCCATTTACCAATGGCTCAACCCGAAATTCTTGCGGAGGCAATACAAATAATGCCCAAAATCCATGGGTTCTTTGGCATTAGACAAGGAACCAATGGGCCCCATAAGTAGTTCTATAGCCGCTTAGGTTCATAAAACCATCCTTCAGGACCTGAATCCTTCGTATAAAGCAGAAGCGTCGTTTGGGGTCTCACTCCAGGGGGGGGGGGGTCTATTGCCTCCCTGCGATTGGAGAAAGTACGAAATAGACCCTAAATAACGAGGATATAATAGTGTATAAGATAAGTATGATATAGTAAGCGCCTATTTAAAAATTTTGCATCCCTGAAAATTTTTGAATGACGCCCCTGCGGTATTTATATTTTTAACCAATGTAGGCTTGATTCTTCTGGGTACCTTTTCACCCCTGACATTTTAATTGAATATACTGAAACATTTTTTTTTAATTCTGGAACCATCATAGCCTACGTTTTTGAAAAGTGTTTCGTTATCAGGAATTCCTGGGCGTAGGGCCTGCTGTAGATGTTCCCATATAATGATAACGGAAATGCTGTTAGAAATGAAATGTAAATTGGGCCTGTTTGTTGTTTGTAGCTCAGCTGTAAAGCTGTGGAGGCGGAGCGGGGGTACCTATCAATGTTTTTTCATCACCCTGCACAGTGCGCATCAATGCTCGTCCAACTTTTTCCGCAAATCATTTCAAAATTTCCCATTGTCAGCATCGAGCACTCTGAATGTGTTCGATACAACTCCCATCAAAATTGCATTAGCTTGTTACGCTTTGTAGTCAAATACCTGTTTGAGAGTTATACTGTATAATATTTTATAGAATTATGTTGGGCCAAGTGGATGGGATTGTGATATTTTGATCATTACGAGAATAATTATTTTGCACACAATAATAATCTGATGCATGTGCCGAAAAAAGCCTATTGGCATGAAATTTAATTTTTAGTTTATTTTAATTAACAAGGTCCGGGTATACTCGAACACACTTTCCTATTTATCAATTAGTAGGCTATTTGTAGATAATATGAATAATTCCATAGTAAATAATTTCACTATGATTTCATTTCGGATCCCTCTACATTCCCTATCCTAATACACTGAATTGATTGATGGAATGCCTATTCTTCAACGGGCACACAGTAATAATGGCTGGGTAAGTAATGTTTTGGAGGGTGAATTTTCCATAGTTTTTCCAAAGAATAATTTTGTACACAAAGCTAGATCATTGTTGGGGAAAGCAACCTGTTCGGTTTCGTAACTCTATTTAACACCTAAAACATACCTGATGGTGCAAAGCATCGATAGAAAGGTTGTGAAGAAAAATTATTTTTAAACCATTTTTCATGAAATTGAGCCATTTTTATTTTTTACCCCCAGAAGCAAACTATCAAGCGACAAGCGACCCATTGCGTTTCATTAACATTAATTGCAACTACAACTACAAAATAGATGTGATTTTAAAAGAAATCATGGGGAGTTGTAAGTCGGGTATCACCCCCCAAAATTGAGTAACCCCAAAATAAAATTAAATTTGTTCCGAGGTATGATTTTTGTGATTGAACATTGAACGCCTCCCATAAAGGGGGGCACTATAGTATGTTTCTAGTTATTTCTAGATATGCTTTTCTACGTTTGAAAATTTTTAATTTTTTGATTTAATGATTTTTACTTTTAAAAATATACGCCGAATGAAATTTCAAAGATATGTATAGCCTACTATAAGATGTATAGCCTACCTGTAATGTGCCACCAAAGTCAGTGAAATTAGTTTCGTGATATAAGAAACTGTTGTAAAATATTATACTAATTTTTTTTTTCCCGGAACATCCAACACCTATATTAATGGTTATAACTTATACATTTAGCAACTTCGGTGGCAAGGTGGTAGCGTTCTTGTACTTATGTGAGTCTCTACACACCTTGCGGTAGGAACCATGTCGTAACACGACGCAAGTACCTATTAGGTTGCTTAGTGAGGTGATTGAATAGGTTGATCGGATACATTCATCAATTAATTGTACGCGATAAACCTTTTTTAAAAACAAAATTCCATAATTGGTCCTCACGGTCTGGACCACCCTGTATATAATGTACTATACTAAATTATTAAATTGCCCATTTTCAGAGGTGGAGTGGTCCGAGTGGTCCCTCTGCTCGGTTGCTTGCGGTCCAGGCACGCAGACCAGGTACTCCCGATGCATTGACGACGGAGGAAGGCTGGAACTTTGCATGGAGGCGGGGGGAGAGAAAACCGAAACCAGGCCTTGTACTATGCCCTGTGACCAAGGTACTTTACCCAAATTTGATTTTTTTTCTTTATTATGGGTTACGTTTTTGCATATACACCCGTGGTGGAGCGTACATGTAAGGCGGATAGTGCCGTATTACACTCAACAAATCCCTAGAGTGTTTTAAGAGCTTCGTTGAAATCTATAGGAAATAAGATTGTAAGTATAGTAATTAAATCTTTTTTAGGCCGAAAGCGCTCGTGTCGATTCCCATCATAGAACAATGCATCTCTTCTGGTAGTACCCTAGTTATTTACCAACAAAATATTCGTAGTACATTATAGTTAACAATATAATTGAACTCGAAATTGATTTGTATAAATTGAATTGGCCTCAGTTGGTTTGTCACTCGGAAACGTGGCTAAAAAGGGACTATCCTCTTAATATTGATAATTACGACGTAGCTGCATCCTTCTGCACGGAAAATATGTTAGGCTGAGGAGTTGTACTTGTCCATGTACGTCATTATTTCTCATATAAGTATATAAACGTAGACAGATTCTGTACAGAATCTACATTCGAATGTTGTGTAATTGAAATAATTTCACCAGTTATATCAGTGGTGTGCTCCTTTTACTGTGCGAATTATAATGAAGCACGTAAATTCTTAGATTGTGCATGTTTATTTCTAAGCTGGTTAACATGTATATTTAAAGGCAACCAGATATTTTTTAATGGCGATCTCAACATAGATTTTATTTTATTAAATGAACTTACACGTGACACCAAGTCTCTCTTGCTGGGTTTCGGGCTCGGTACTTTATCATTATCACCTACGAGGGTTACTCAAAGTTCGTCTTCATGCATTGACCATTGTTTTAGCAATAAGAAACTTGAAGCCACGACCACTGTCCTCAACTCAGATCTGTCTGATCATAATGTCCTGTTAACAACGGTACTCTATAATAAAATAAAATCTAGGCCGGTTCCTTACTCCTACCGTAAATACAGTGCTGAACACTTTCAATCGTTTCCAAATCATCTGAACAATGGCATGATCTCTACACATCTAGTGATGTAAACGATAGTTTCGAAATATTTCTTGACAATCTTATGTACTATCATAATAATGTGTTTCCCATTGGTTAACAGCAGAGGTAGAAATGACCGCATCCATAATAAAGAGTGGATCACTGTTGGTATAAATGTTTCCCGAGATAGGAAAAGGGAGCTGTTTGACTTGTGGAAATCCACAAATTGTCCTGCTACTCGCATTATGTATCACAGATATCTCAAGGTCTATAAGAAGGAAATTAGATCGGCCAAACAGATGTATAGTATAACGATCAACTGATAAATAGCTCCAGTAACCAGTGCAAGAAAGCATGGCAAATTATAAATAATGAACTCAGAAAGCCACTGACCAAATCCAAGACAAAGGTCATAGAGCTTATATTACATGATAAAAAATCACTGAGCCAACTGAAATTACAATAGCCTTAACTCATTTTTTGTGAACATAGCAGAGGATCTAGCCAAAGGTCTTGATAGTGACTCGTTGCCGAATTTTGAGGCATTGCACCCCATCACAACTTTTCATTTAATTCCTACCTCTCCCGAAGGACTTCAAAATATAATGAATAGTAAAAAAGCTAAGTTTTCCTCTGGACATGATGGCATCCCCGACTTTGTAATTAATAAAGTGTTTCCCTCCATTGTCAACATCACTTGTAAATTAATTAATATGTCGCTTTCCAAAGGTATCTTCCCCTCTATATTGATGGTAGTGAAGGCAACATCCCTTTTCAAAAAGGGTGACTCAACCAATATTGGTAATTATAAATCAATAAGTCAATTGTCAATTTTTTCTAAACTAATCGAAACTGTAGTCAAAAACAGACTAATGGCATACCTGAGACCACAGCAATTTCACACATCCTAGATCAAATTTATATCGGTCTCGATCAAGGTGAATTCGTTTCTGGTCTATTTTTAGATTTATTGAAAGCTTTTGACTGCATTGACCACTCTAAGCTTTTGTATACATTAAAGAGGCTAGGCATTACTGATGTTTCTCTCAAATTGTTGGAATCCTACCTTCTGGAAAGATTTCAATATGTGCAAGTGAATGGAAACATTAACTTGAAGTTAATGTTCATATAAAGAGGTGTCCTTCAAGAGTCCATCCTTGGTCAAAGACTTTTAATTATATCTATTATTGCCTTACAAATGGTGCGATTTATGCGGATGACACCAGCGCTGTTATCACTTCGATGAATTCCTAATAAAGCTTAGGGATCTTTTGACTACGTTCGAAAACGGGTTCAAAAATTATAAGCTGCTGATTGACACCGATAAAACAGTATTAGTGAAGTTTATGACGCGATCGTGCGTCGCAAAACCGATCTTGACGGTAGATTGCTGTAAAATGCCTGTGATTCAGACTAGCGAAACAAAGGTATTGGGAGTAGATTTTGACTGTAAACTCAACTAGAAAAACTATGTTGACAACCATCACGTGAAGCTAAACAATGTTGAGATGCTTAAGGGATAAGGTTAGCAGGGACACACTAATAATGTTTTACTACTCCCATTTCCATTCAAAAATGGCTTATGGAATTTCATGCTGGGGTGGAGTTCACTACGCGAATAAAATATTTATTGCCCCAAAAAATGGCATTAAGAACAATATGCAATTAATTTTTCGATCATCGGGGTAGATGGGTCTCTTGCCATGATTTCTTTAAAGAATTAAAGATCATTCCGATGCCTGCTCTTAATATCTTAGAGTGTGTTGTGCAAATCGCAAAAGATTCAAGGGTTCGCAGTACTTTACTTACTTAGCGTGTCCGAGCAACACGCTTATTATTCCAGTAGAAGGCGGCCTGGACGGCCTTGTCGTTGGCGTCATAGAGGTCAGAGGCTGTGCAAGGTGCCGGAAGGTTCGGGCACACCAGCATATGTGCGGGATCCTGGATTGCACCGCAATCGCAGGCAACGTCGTCAGGCGGTATGAGGCCCCATCGTGCAGCGGTGGTTCTGCAAAGAGGAGCTCCAGATCGCAGGCGATTCAACTCGCGCCAGGTCGGAAAAGGTTGTTCGGAGCCAGACATCAAGCTCTCGTTTTGGTGTGGAATTTGAGGGTGGGCTTGTCGCCACATCAGAAGTCGATAGTCTTGGATAGAGCTTGGCAGAGGGTCAGTGGTTCGGAGAAAACTCTTCCGCGACGATAGACGTCGTGGAGCCGGTACTTGTCCGAACATGACGTGCTTTCGGTCTTTTATTAGGGTTCGCAGTTTTTCGCATAGGTGTAACCCCAGATCATTAAACCTATTCGTTGAACCACACAACACAGCGCTGTTTCAAAATAAAGGCCTCTACGCTGGAGTAACATTTTTTAATAAGTACCTAGCCAAAGTTGCCCAAATCTCTTTTCTACCTCTGCATATTCTGTTAGCAAGTATAGCAAATACTAACTTGATAAAAAACTCAAATCCCTTTTGTGCCTCTTTGTCGTCATCTCCAGAGCTTCCAAAATTGTTAATTTCCTCTTTTCTCTTGATGAAATCACCAAAATTGCCAAAATCATTCTGCCTCTTGAAGAAATCTGCATAGTCACCGAAGTTGTTGGAGCCCTTTTGCCTCTTGAAGAAGTCACCAAAATTGCCGAAATCATTTTGTCGCATGTAGAAGCCTGCAAAAAAAGAATACGATTGTTCAATATCAAGTAGGCTACAATTTGTTTGTACTTACTTTTTCTTTTACCGCCCCTTATCCTCATGGAGGTTCGGCGGCACGACAGCAGCGTTTCCACACAGTCCGGTCCTGTGCGTCCTCAATGGAGAGCCCCAAACTTGTCATATCCCCGGCGTTCTTTCTTCCCAGTGTAACTCTCGGCCTCCCTGGTGGTCTTCTTTCTTGTATCTCTCGGTTCGTTACTCTTTTGACTAAGTGGTTTTTGTCTCTACGTAGTACGTGCCCCCACCAGTTCAGCCTCTTTTCTCTGAGTTTCTCCAGTATGTCCCGGGTTTGTCCGACTAGTAATTTTAGCAATTACCTGTTAATGGTTTTGACACTAAGCTTCATTACAACTTTACCAGTTCAAAAACTGGAACTTCACTTTTCTCTCTCAGGATCATTTGCTACTCAACCTGCCTGGTGTTCTTGATGATATTTCCTGAATTTCATAATATCTACTTTTGGTTACTTGAGCAAAGTTATTCTCCCAAATGTGTTAAGAACTTACCTGGGGCTTGCGCGATTTCCTCTTGGCCATAGACCGCCAAGACCAGGGTGGCCAGGGTTAACATCCACAAACGTAACATCTTAAGGAAACGAATTGCTCAAGTGTGCTGTTTACAGATTCAAAACCCGCTTATATACTATACTTAGCCTATTAAAATTATCAGCGCAATAAAAGCCGCACCATTTCAAAATTGGCTGCATAAAATAATATTTATTAATTACATTAATGTCGTTGTAACAAATAACGAGGATTAATATTTGGCTCTTAGCCTATTGGTTAGCCGTATGTCAAATATTTGATGCATTTGGGTATATATAATTGGACGTAGATATGCAAAAGGCTACCAACCCACATAAAATAATTTTGGAGATTATAACTTATAACAGATTTGGATTTAGAAGGAAAGATTCTGTGTTCTGCACAAACCAACCATGCCACGAAAATTATTTTAACGTAGGCCTACGTGGTACAGGCCTACGTTAACTATCCCTCATATTTATTTTGATATTTTCTTTGTTAATCTTTTTGTGTAACAAAACCAAGTGGTTGGGTTCTTCTCACATTACATATTACCCATGTAGGCAATAGTCAGCAGAAAGACACCAAGTGGGTTGGTAGGTGGATTTTAATTAATTAGAATGTGAGCCTTATATAATCTGGTGCATCAGCTAAATATAGTGATGTTTCGCAAAACTCTGGGCGTAACCACTTTCTGAATTAACACCGCCCTGAGGAAGGTGAACAATTGACTGCCTTTGCTTGACCAAAGAGGACAAAATACGGGTGGGCATAATAAAATTTCAGCTGCCCAAATAAATGAAATAGTTAGGCAAATTAACAATATTCCAAAATACATTTCCCACTATTTCAGGAGAGAAGCAGAAGCCACCTAAAATGACCATTCAAAAAAATTTGTGACGCATACAAAGCTGAAGTGAAGGAGCTTGTAAGTTTATCGACACACAAAAGGGTCTTTTACGACAAATTCAATTTGCGTTTCATGACGATTAAAAAAGTCTTGGAATACTTGCGACACTTGTCTTACAATGCCAAAATAAACAGTACCTATATTGGAACAGACAACGGCCTTACCATGTTGAATCCATAAGAGCAGAACATGTTTCAAACTACGGCAAACTTGGTAGTGTGCATAGCGTTAGTAGGGGAACATGGTGGGACATGATAACGCGCTGAGACTATGCCAGTCAGTCGGCGTGCGTGTCAAGTCCTGGCCACCTCCGATTTAATCGTGTGACTTTACCATGTTCCCCAAGTGGTTCGGAATCCACTATAATCAGGAGGTCCACCCTGTCAGTCGACTCCCCTTTCCCCCAAGGTGATAGAGTCTGCCCTTAGGGTGCCTCAAATTAATAAAATGACTCACTCCCCCACCAGGCTGACAGGGTTGCTTAAAAAAGATGAAAGCAGGCGTTGGAAACAACAACAACAATATATTAGAACAGACAAAGAGACGAAAAATGCATTGATAGAAGAGAAGAATATTCGTCTATCACTGGCCACACAATCAAGACTGAAAATGGCTGATGATTTAAAAGACGCGAGTGCACACAAAGAAGAAGCATGCTTAACGTTCGAACTGCAGCGAACTTTGCCCTTTCCACAGATACCCACAGGAATAGTTTTCTACAAAAGACACCTTTGGTTGCATAACTTGGACTTACATAATGGGAAACGCCGTGACTTTTGCCACCTACAGTACGTGTGGTTGGAGGGACAGGCTGGGAAGAGGTACCTGGAGGTTGGAGCTTGCTTGCGCAGACAAATAGGTAAAAGACAACGTTTCGTCGGATATGTAAGAGCTTACACATTATAGTCAGATTCGTGTGGGGGTCAAAACCGAAATATTAAACTGACACTTCTTCTGCAAGATATAATGCAGGCGAGTGGGAACTTACAATCTATAAAGCTACGTTGTCTGTGCTCTGGACATAGCTTCCCAACAAACTACTCAGCCATTGGTGATATTGAGTGCGATCTTAAAAAGCAGCAGCGACTGTATAGCCCACATGAATACATTGATGTCATGAAGTGGTGCAGGAGAAAGAAACCTTTCGAGGTGACTATGATGAGGTCTTCAGACTTCCTTAACTCCACGGCTTTGGAGACATCCATTAACAACCGTAAGAAGTCGGTAAATTGTGAAAAAGTCAATTGGTTTATATTGAGGGGAAGTAAAAATTTTGAGAAAGGAACCATTCAAACTTTTTATAAAGACTGACATTACAATTGACAATTTGTAGCGGACACTGGGCCGCCACACTGCCAAGATGTCTATGGAGCTTCCCCTGCTGTGGCCCAATGGGAAGCTGAAAGCTCATAGAAGAGGAAAAGGTACGTGACTTAACTTCTGCATCTTATACTATCTGATGCATAAAGTTTTATCAACGATTATAACCCGGAAATTTTGAAGACGACATCGAAGGCTTTGGTACTTCTGAACTGGACTACGAGCTTGAAGAACTTGATGAATAAAAATGAGATAATTTGATTTATTTATTACAGTCTTATGATACGATGATACATGTCCTTTTACCATCCATTACTGATTATTATGCAAAAAAGCTACTGATGCTACTGAACCTCCCAAATATCAGTAAATATAGAAACGATATTGAAAAAATAGTCATAGAACAAAAATAAGGGGTCAAATATACAATTTAATACATTAATCTGAATCTTACAAATTTGAAAACAGAATTAGAATATAGCATAATATTTGAAAATTAATTACTCAATAATCAACTTCTGAGGGTTGGTTGCCTTTTGCATAACCACGTCCAATTGGTGTAATAAAAGAATATTGTTATCACAAATAATAGTTGCAAATGGTTTTATTTTAATAATCTTAATCCATAATTGCATGGATATTGCCGCATTTATGACCACAGGCGTCCTTGATGGTATATACTATAGTTCATGTTTAATGATTATGTTCATGATTAAACATGATTTCAACGTGCGTTGCCCCGTTATTGGGACATTATTAAACGGAAATTGCTATTTATTACATTATTAAAGTTTGTATAGGAGTAAGGCTATATTATACATGATTATTTGGCTTTCATAGAGGAGTACCATGGTATTTCGAAAAGGGGCCCCATCCGTCCCCTCCATCCCCCCTGGCAATGAGGTGCCAGCTTCAGTCCTTGCATTTTAGTAGACAGTGTCATGAACCGAATTCCATAAAACTATTTGTGAATGATTGGCAGTTAACTCTTGTTTAACGCCCACATTCAGAAAAAAATCAGCCCAATGTCGTGTGTCCTAGTCCCCAGTGAGTAATCTGAAATTCTTTTAATGTTTAAATGGTATCAAAATTTAAAGTACAGTATGGTTGAATAATTGATATCTTTTGAAATGGGGAAGTAATGTATATACCCAAAAATAAATTGGGGAAAGGGACGAAGTTCACCAGGCCCTCTACTCTTAAACCCACGTTCGCAAAAAAAGATAATAATATCAGTAGCCTCCTCATAAGCCTAATGGACACGGTGACGTTTGCGTAAATTGATTATGGTGGTGTAGGCAACTAGGCAAGGGGGTTTCAAACCCATTAACCCCATAAAACCACGAAATTTTAAAATGTTGATACTGTTTTCAGCATTGGCCGCGTGTTAACTTGTTCGTAGTGTACTGTGGAGAGTAAGCTACATGCTCAATGTAGAGGCATCAAAATAGCGATGTTATATTTCAATTTCGACAAAGAGTGCATTTCTATGTTCATACTAAATTGCACATTACCGTTATAGGTATATTTTAGCCTATAACTTCCTATTTTTTCCCCGGGTCAGTATAGGAACGCCCCAGTTGAAACTTGAAAAAACGTTAAAAGTATCCAAACTAGCCTACACAGTTTGCAAAAAATATAAAAACTCGCTATTATATAACCCAATAGAACAGCGTTTCGGGAAAGGGGCGACCCCTAGTGATTCGAGTAATGTCAATGCGCCTATTTCTGTCACATCAATACATTTCACACCCTCTGAGAGGTCGTTAGTCAGGTTCTGTGTACCCAGGTCTGGATCAACTCCCTCCAAAAAGGTAAGATCATAAAATCCTGTTAACAGATTAGATAAAGCTGAAGCTGAATGCTGAATTGTCGCAGTCTATAAGTAATATGAACTGATTCAAACGTTCAATGCCAAAGCTGACCATCATTGAAAGCTGCCCTGGTTAAGACAAAGTGGATTACATCATTCAGCAGCACTGCACGGAGTGGGATCTAATATTGACCCATACTAAGCAGGCCGTAAAAGAAATAGAAATAAGAGCAGACAAGCGGTTTTCAGAGAACAAAAATCTATAACTTCTCCAGAACTATCGCACTATTTCATCATTCATAATCAATTATCGAGGTGAAAAATATGAAAGAGTTTCTATTGATGAAATTTCACATGGTCATGCCGGTTTTATAGGATTTGCATTTATTTCTTCAAGATAGCTAGGTGTAATAGCATTAAATAACAATCCAAACTAGTATACTCTGGCAAGGGCCCTGGTCGAATGGTTAGAGAGGTTGCATTTCAATCAAGAGAACGGTAGTTCGAATCATCAAGGACATTGGACTTACTCAATAATTTATAGTAGGATACAACAGCAATGAGTCAGTCAGCCTGAAACCTTCTCAGGACTGAGCCTGATGATGGGAGTAGCCCCCACTCCCTTCCCCTCACAATGGGCTTCACCCTGGTTGTTCGATGACAATATGATCCATGCTTCCAATGACTATTAACACAGCAGGTAATGAAAGCCCAACTAACCCTTTGTTAACTAGTACTACCCCATTGCCATTAGCCTTTGCCAATAGATAACCCTTTTTAATATTGTACGAGGACGTAAGTCCATACATAACCTTTTATCAAGTTTGCTAAGGGTAATAGGCTATTAATGAAATAATAAAACGATTACAGGGTACTTTTATTTTAAAGTGTGCTTCAATATCGACCTTGCAATGCACTCAATAGCCACTGAAACCCATTTCCAGCTCTTTGTTCTGCATCTTTGTGGAAGTCTCCAAAGTCTCTAAACCCTTTCTGCCGCATGAAGAAATACCCTAAATCAGCCATTCTCTTGAAAAAATCCCCAAAGTTGCGATAGTTGTTGAAACCCATTTGCCTCTGAAGAATATTTTTGTATTCACTGAAATCATTCGGCCGCATGTAGAAGCCTGTAAAGAAGAGATTGCTCAATGTAATGTTCAATTTGTTCACCCAAATGTTCACCCAAAAAACTGATGTAATTAAAGCAATAACCTATTGCACTTCTAATTTTTTACATGAGTGATAGTCAGTTCTATTTTGAATCGAGATACAATTATGCAGACTATACAGGTATGTAGGTTATGCCTATAAATATATATCCGGGAATTTCTATGGATGATTTTGTTGAACAACGACGGCCACAGTCAGAGGTTTTCTCTCAAATAAATTTGTGGGTGAAGAATTTACCTGGAGCCTGCGCGGTATCATCTTGGCCATATATTGTGACGACGAAGGCGGCCAGGAATACCAAGCACAATTGGAACTTCTTAAGGCAACACATTATTTCAAGTCTTTTCAAGTTCAAGTCAACAAAACTTTCAAGAGAGTGTGCTGTTTACGGATTCAGAACCTGTTTTTACACCCAGCTCATTAAAAATTATCACTGTAATAACACTGTGACATTTTCTAATTGGTTGTAAAAATCAATATCTTTGTTATATTAAGGTCGTTGCAAGAAATAATGAGGTCTATTATTAGGCTTTTATGGGCTTATTATATTGCATTATGTATGCATTATCTGCTCATTAATAATTACAGTAATAGGCAATTTGGCTATATTGATGTTGTTATCTGCCATTAAAATGCATAATATTTGGTTGTTAGTATTATTAAAGTCCAATATGACTTATTGATAATAGTGGTTTTATGGGCTTTAGTCTTAGACATTAATGGGCACCTATTTCATTATCATAAAAGTACACCCCCTTTGCAGTTTGCAGCCATTCCCTGTTAATGCGATTCTGAACAACTGGATATTTTTCTCATTATGTACCGTAACTCATTGCTTTAACTGGAAACATTTTACTTCAACGTAAATAGGGGGTAGTTGTTCGTAGTGTAGTGGAGAGTAGGTAAGCTGACATGCTCAATGTAAAAGAACAGGTAAGAGTGAACCCGTCCGTGTTCAATTTGTTCACCCAAATGTCCGGAATTACGGATGACTGATGTAATCAAAGCAATAACCTGTTAGGCTTCTAATTTTTTACATGAGTGATAGTCAGTTCTACTTTGAATCGAGATACAATTATGCAGACTATATAGGTATGTAGGTTATGCCTATAAATGTACATCCAGCAATTTCAATGGATGATGTTGTTGAACAACGACGGCCACAGCCAGAGTTTTTCTCCCAAAAAATTTGTGCGTAAATTTACCTGGAGCCTGCGCGTTGTCATCTTGGCCATAAATTGTAACGACGTAGGTGGCCAGAAATACCAAGCACAATTGGAACATCTTAACCCAACAGATTATTTCAAGTTCAAGTCAACAAAACTTTCGAGAGAGTGTGCTGTTCACGGATTCAGAACCTGTTTTTACACCCAGCTCATTAAAAATTATCACTGCAATAACACTGTGACATTTTCAAATTGCTTGTAAAATCAATATCTTTGTTATATTAAGGTCGTTGCAAGAAATAATGAGGTCTATTATTAGGCTTTTATGGGCATATTATAGCAACTCTTATGCATAATCTGCTATTAATAATTACAGTAACAAAATTTGGTTGTAAAAGGCAATTAGGCCATATTGATGTTGTTATGAGCAATTAAAATGCATAATATTTGGCTGTTACTATTATTCAAATTCATGCAATATGACTTGTTGAAAATTGTCGTGCTTTGGTCGTAGGCTTTAATGAACACCGACGACATATTTAATTTTTGTGCATGCAATCAAGGGGTAATTTCATTCAAATTCAAACTTATGATACCTACCGGATACTTTAGTGAATTGAAAGTGACAGCTTCCGTGGTATCACCATCATCAGCTTAGGCGCGGTTTCCACCGACCGGCTAGGGCTTAATACAAAAACGGTGACGTGGTAGCAGACATTCAAGACTTAGGCGGGGTTTCCACCGACCTCGCATTGCAGAATGCAATGACATTGACGGAAATTAGAATTTTTCTTTTTATAGAACTCTATTAAAATGTTTGTACTTAACATATCCCATGACGCCATTTTTTAATTTTAGTTTGTTTGTGATTTTACTGTATGATCATTGATCAATTTTAACTATGGCATAGAGAAAAACAAACATTTCCGTCAATTCTGCAATGCGAGGTCGGTGGAAACCCCGCCTAAGTCTTGAATGTCTGCTACCACTTCACCGTTTTTGTATTTAGCCCTAGCCGGTCGGTGGAAACCCCGCCTTAGCGAAAACCAGGCAAAAACAAATAGAAGAACCAGAATGAGAGAACCCGTACCTTCTTTCCTATTCAACAATAATTGTATAGTAGTATCGGTTGATAGCTAGATAGCTTATGTGAGTAGTTCCATGGTAAATAACTGTCCTATAGTTTTAATTTTGTTTGACTTACCTTTTCCCAAAGATCGAAATTAATCGATGGGACGATTGCATGGTTTAGAACGGGCAGACAAATATACCTGTAAACTGTACAACAATAATGGTAGAGCGTGCAATGCATAGGGGCATGAGTTTTCAATCATTTCTACAAACATTAATGCTTTAATCACAGACAAAAATCTGTTTGGTTCTGTTACTGAATTTGACTCATAAAACAAGCGTAAAGTTAGAAAGCATCAATAGAAAGGATCCACAATTTACTTTTTAGTCATTTTCATGATAAGTTGAGTTATTTTTTATTATTTCTTCTCGCAGAACCAAACTACAATACCAAGGGGCAAGCAATCTATTGCGCTTTGTTAACATTCAAAACAACTACTGAACAGCACATGTGAATTTTAATGAAGTCATTGCAGACGTTTCAGAGAAATGCTTTGGACGTTCTTTGGAGGTACAATATAATTTCTCCCTAGATATTATGGTTTTCGTGATCCAACACCCCAAATGTAATCAAAATCAATCAAGAAGTGTGCCCACAAGTCAACACTGAGACAGCCAGGCAGACAGACATTTCGTAAAAAAAAACCCTTCCCTGCATCCTGGAACCACAAAGCGCGTAAATCCGTTGAAATCTCGAAATCGCAGATTTGACCATTAAAATGCATTTTTTATACTAACGTATATATATAGGACCACCACTTTATATTTATATATTTTATGTATGTTACGTACTGCATAGCCTACATATAAATAAATAAATAGATAAATATTGACTTTTTGTTCTATTACTAAGCCAACCTAGCGGAGTTATAAAGCTTATATATATAGCTTATAAAGCTATAAAGCTAATACTTTATTTCTAAAATAAAGGTAGAATTTCTTTTAGTAAACATGCCATATGTTATATGTAAACGTTTATAATGTTTAATTAATTCTGAACTCCGAATTCGCATTAAAAGCCCCGAAAGTGGCATTAATTGTCATATAAAAAAAAGCTACGATGGTTGTTCTGTGATGTACATTGCCTTGCCCGATAACTGGGTCTCATACCGCCTATTAACGGAGAGATTATTAAAATTGTTGTCAGTCACACAGGGTTCTTGGTTTTCATGATCAATGGGCTTAATATAACCAACTAGAATTAATACTGTCAGGCCATGCAGTTCAGTTTATGGCCAATATATGGTACAATACCTACCTATCAATTTATATGGATACAAATTAAATTAATATTAATACAATTAAATTAAAATTGAACAAATCAATTTTTTGCTGCGCAAGATAAAATAACGAGATTTTGTCATATATAGGCTTATAACAAGCCTAAAAAGCTAGCTATTGTATATGTCTATATTGCACGTTTTCCTAGTAGTTTCCTAGTAGTTAAGGCGAATTCACTATGCTAGTACAGTAGTAGCAAGATAGTAGCATATTAGCATGTTAGCATTGTTATGAATAAAAATTTTAATTTAATTATAATCCGATACCGTAGGTACTATGCTAAGGTTTTTGAAGATCAACTTTCACTTTTTTCTGCTATAGTCTATTTTCTTTTACTTCGGCAAAACAGTTATCTTATTTTACACATTGTCCTTGGTATATCAAACACACCATAGTGGAATAAACCCCTCAGTAGGCCCGTACTCAGGGTTTGAAAATTCTGGAAATCTTTCCCGCGTAAACGTCAGCTGTGCCGAAAATAATTTTTATCATTAATAATTACGATTATTTGCCTGGTCCTAGTGTCTATTTACCTACATTTATTGTGTTTCTGTAAAAGTTTATAAAATGCAATGTTACAGTTGTTACTACAAATTTGGGGTTCCATGACCCCTGGCCCTGTTTGCCTACCGGTCAGTTCCTATAGCATGTCCAGTGGCAGGTACAGCTTGTAGTATATAGCTGGTTTTTACCTCAATACCGTACTCTAAAATTATTTCCATTACAAGTATATTTCTAAATCATTCCAATTACATTTCCCATTTGAATAACATGTGAAATCGAGGGAAAGGCAAATTAGATACTGCAAATTTAAAATGCATAAAAGTACACCCCCTTTGCAGTTTGCAGCCATTCCCCGTTAATACGAATCTGAACAACTGGTTATTTTTCTCATCATGTACCGTACCTCATTGCTTTATCTGGAAACATTTTACTTCCATGTAAATAGGGAGTACGTGCACCAAATCCAGAAGAAACTGCAACAAGCTATCTACTGCATTTAAGATTACTTCTCAGCGTCGTAATTTATGTGGACATTTTGTCGGTTTCAGTACGGTATACTAACCGGTTTTACAAACTTAACTTGCCATATGTAATATTCGAATAATTATCTTATTATAATGAAGAACCAGTAGAATCCGGGTTGATGGGCCGTGGTCGAAATGAAAGTGAACTTCCAAACGTTTCGTCAATATCTGCGGTCGACATCTTCAGTGGCGCTGCGTAGACTTCGACTTTGATATTGGTCCCTATGACAGTTCCAATTTTTTTTATGTATTTTTCGAGGTCTTCTTGGTTTTCGTTTTCCTTGTATGGTATGTTGAGTACTTCTAGACACTTACTCCGGTAGTGTTGCTGAATAACGGTATCTCTTCCTTCAATTCGTTAATTATCTTATCTTTTTCGTACAGAGCCGTCTCGAGTGTTTGGACGGTTTTCGTAAGCGACTCCAATAGTTTATTGGTTTTCGTATTAACAGCTAGGAGTTCATCAAGTTTTTTTTCTAATTTTGATATCTTTCCACTGGATAGTTCTGTACCTCCACTTTCAATTTCCATGTCATCTTTACTTTCTGAGTCTTCTGATTCGGTTTCCAGTTTTCTATTAGATTTCTTTTGCTCACGGCAGCCTGCGTGCAGATCCATTTCTTTTTTTCAGCTTCAGACTTTCTTTTGTATGTTCTTGCCGATAGATTGCTACATTCCAGATGAAAACTGCCCTGGCAACTCCCATGACATTTAATTGTAATTGAGTTGTTTGATATGTTTTCATCACATTTTATACATTTCACGCCCATTACTGCACTTAATTGCTTACGCAACTTTAGCTATTTCAATGACGTTATTGTGTGTTGGGACTGGGATTGCAGGCGAATCTCAGATATATAACATATAATAATAATAATGTATATAATAAATCCTACAGCAGTAGAATTAATTAATCTCTAAGAATAATACAATATATATTTATAAAATAGCTGTAAAAATTCATAAAAAATATGGAAAATACAATAAAAATAAGAAAGAAAAGCCATAATGCAAAAAGATATACCGTACCGTATATGGTGCCACTTTGAGAAGTAAGTTGTTGTAGAAAAGCCAAAGCAACCGGATTTTGTTTTAGAGTTACTATTATATTGTGTACTTTGTCTTTTATAGATAACGAAGTAGAACCGTCATCTGATATTTACTTCAAGCCAAACGTGGAAGTTTCAACGAATACCGAATCATCCCAAAACCGAACAGTTGCCATCAAAAAGCACAATAAGCATCACAAACATCTCAGCAAAAGAACCAAAATCTTGAGTCACTCCATTCTTGCTGGTAAGTTCTGTACGAATTCTATATTTCATTTCACAAAATGCCGTATACGTATGTATTAAATAAATAAGCATAGTAAGAGACGACGTAACTCAAAGTAGAAATTGGGGTTGAAGCGTGGAATGTTATACCGGTAGTATTATTTTTACAATACTTATTTGTATAATATACAGTATGTTGTCTACCATTTTTCATTCTAGTATTAAGTAATAGGTAGTAACTTACATACGTTACGTTACTTACTTACGTTACGTGATGAAGCAGTAGAATTCGGGATGATAGGTCATTGTCGTTCTGAAAGAATACGTACTTCCAAACGGTTCGTACTGCGTTGACTCAGTAGGCTCAGTAGCAACTACAGCGACCACGGCCTATCATCTCAGATTCTACTGTGACATCACGTAGCTCCAGCCGTGAAAGCCTTTGTGGTTATATAGTTATTGGTTAGCTGTATTTACTTTCCTTGTCATTTAGCAGGACAAGACACTAAATGTCGTAAGTCTAATTGGTCGTGCACCTACACCCTTTAGTGCAAATTGAAAGAGGAAGAGGGGGGGGGGGGGGAGACTATTATTTCAAAAAAATAACTATGCCTGTCAAATAGTAATAGAAAAAAGACCATAACATAACTATGAAAACAAATTTAAAATTATGTTATTATTTACATTTCTGCATGATTGTATTTTGTGGGTGAATTTTTTCTTCATCCGTATTAAAACTGATTATCACTCAAGAAATGCCTAATATATATTGTACCGGCGGCCCTGTACAATAAAAATATATTGGAATTTCACGCTAGTGATAATTAATTAGTATGAAGCATTGCTTTCCTCATTACTTTTTCCAAATTAATCATTTTAATTGCGGGCAATCCATAGTCACCCTGATTTTAACGGTAATGAAAATACAGTACAATAGGTAATATTAGTGCCTGGCTAACCAAAGGTTCCACGCCAAAAAATATTGGACAGCCCTAGGCGGTTTTCGGGAGACGACTTTCGCAAAATATAGTTGAACACTGTCTACGCTGTTTTTTTTAATTAGGGAAGACATGACCTTAGAATATTATATCGGTATTAATTAAATTTGCTGAATTCACTGATGCAGTGCATATATACCAGAGAACAATCTCGGGCCGTAGACCGACCCTTGAGAAAATGATGAGGCTTTTTGGATTTTTGGAAGGCTTGGGGGAGGGGGTATGCTTCTCAGAATTTTCAAAGACATGATATGTTTCTGTTTCTAACACCGTTCCGAAACCGCGATTAGCCATTAAACTTGGTGTAAAAAAAAAATAGTGAAGGTGTCATTCAGAAAGGAGTTCCAAAAATGAAGCCAATGGATATTAATAACGGCCCCATGCATTTCATATACCAAGATGTAGAGGAGTATTTATTCCAAGGGACGAGACATTTTTTGCAACTCTACTGTGCATATTTCCTGCCAAATAAGATTTTTTTTTAAATTACATTGGGAGTGTACGATTTGCTCTTGAAGTTTACGTTAGTGAAACCACTGTAAGTAGTAGAAACTTAGTTAACTGTGTCACTAAATACAAATGGAAAATTAAGATTCGTAGATCTATGATTATTATGAAAATGAGCAGGAAAAGTCGAAGAGCGTCGCAGTCGTGATTCATTTCACACGTTTGAGAAGATTATACATAAATCAAGAACCATATGCCGAGCACAAGCTTTTCCGAGGTTTCCCGAGGGCTTTCTGAGCAGCAGGAAATGCCAATTTTACGGTTACATGATGCTATTAAAATTTCTCTCCCGAGAAAACTGATTTTAATATATTTTATATTTATTGTATATGAAGAGAAAGTAATTAGGCCTACACATACATAGGGGAAATTTCGTCTACCTATTGAGGTGGCGACCAATGTTCGGCAATGAAAATTTCCCCATAACTTTTTATTTCCCAAATGGGTCAGGGACAAAAAATAATACTTTTAAAAATGGTAAATAAGGTAAAATCTCATAAAAGATTATATATTTTTTTAACTTCTGCCGTCCCTCCGTCAAGCTCCTTTTCGTGGTTTCCCGTAATTTGACTAGTTTTTTTGTAGGGAGACTGCTCCCTATCCCCCTCCCCAGATCCGTCCTTGTTGTATCGTATAGTGTGTTACCATACCACACCGCACACGACACTTTTGCCCTAGATGAATCATAATTCATTCAGAATTAAGAATTGCTTCATTGCTATTTTTGTAAGTTGGCCATTTCATTGCTTACATCCCATTGTAATTACTGCCCCTTGTAAGTATTGTAGTTTTGTATTATTGTAGGTTATCCGAAAAGGTCAAACGAAAATAAAAAAATCAGAAAAGTGTTTGAAAAGCAGGAAACCCTAAAATTGCGAGTCTAACCGATTTATTTGGTCTCAAATGAAAAGAAAATGTTTTTCTTTTCGACTTTTTTAGGTTTTCCCGAAAAAGTTGAGTAGAGTGCGAATTGCTGAACACGAGTTCTGAGAACGAATTTCTGAATTATTGGTCAGAAATTCTACATTTCATGTGAAACCATGTATTGTGACTGAATTTTTTCCAATGCTTTATTTCCTTCTGAATATTTCAATAAAATTTAATTAGGCTATGTAGGCGCTAGGCAGCCCGCGCACCTATTTCCATCATATTACGACTTCACTCCAAACAAATTATATTGACCAAGGTCTACGAGCGAATTGAGAAAACAATGTGGTGCATTATTATGTTCAAAGATAGTTGTTTTTTTTAACAATGAGGAAATCTAAATTTGAAAGCTCATTTCACATGTCCAATACTGAAATTACTACTTACAGTAGTAACGTCATGAAATGAGAGCGACAACTGTCACGTGTTCCCAGTTTTAGTAACTGACTGATTTAATTAAAAAGCTATTTAAGCCACGTCAGCATATTAATAAAGCTTGTAGAAAATACACTTCATTAATACTGTTTTCCAGTGAGAAGACGAATATGCGGTTGCCGTAACGGTGGTAGTTGCGAAGAAAAGGATGGAGTATGCCATTGCCCCACTGGTTTCTGGGGGCGCCACTGCGAACAGGTTGACTGCCGTGAGGGCTGTCTGAACGGGGGCTACTGCGAGAGGCCCAATGTCTGCAACTGCCCCGCCAAATACTCTGGTTCACGCTGTGAGAAACGTAAGTAAACCTTAAAAAGGGAGCTGGTATTTTTGAGCCGCCACTGCGAGCAAGTGGATTCCCACGAGGGCTGTCTGCAACTGTTCGACAACTGTACTATTCGAGTATAACCAATAATCGGGAACTCGCTGCTAGAAACGAAAGTCAACCTTAAAGGTCACTCACCCACAGTAAATTTACGGAAAGTGTAATTTAAATTATTGAAGTTATTTTCAAGCCTAAAGTAATTTGTTTGTTTTCCAACGCATGCTTTCAGTATTTCTGCTTGAAGCAACCCTGTCAGCCTGGCGGAGGGAGTGAATCAGTTTATTAACTTGAGGAACTCTAAGGGCAAACTTCTTCACCTCGGGGAGAAGGGGAATTGACTGACAGGGTGGACCTCCTGTTCATAGTGAATTCCAAACCACTAGGGGAACATAGTAAAGTCACAAGATTAATTCGGAGGTGACCAGGCCTCGACACGCACTTAGACTGACTGGTAATGTTTCAGCATGTTATCATGTCTCACCGTGTTCCCCTGCTAACGCTGTGCACACTACCAAGTTTGCCGCAGTTTGGAACAGGTTCTGTTCTCGTGGATTTAACTTGGTATGGCCGTTGGCAAAGTAATTTGTCATGTACGAAAGCCTAGAGAAAAACCGATAACAGTAATAATTTGATTTTCAGCAATATGTAATCCACCATGTCATAACGGCGGCACGTGTATCCACCCCAACACTTGCTCCTGCCCACCCCTGACATCAGGACAATTTTGTCAGAAATGTAAGTATTTATTTATGGCGGTTCCCACCAACTTCCAGAAAGCTTTCTGCGTGCAAATTCGAAAGCTATAATAACCAACTACTATTGGTAGGATTAAAATGAGCATTCCAGACAGTAAAATGGTGTTTAATGTCAATGGGACCAAGTCCCTGGATGGGGGTCATGTCACATTTACTCAAAGGACAGCTTTCTTGAAGTTGGTGGTCGACAGTAGCAATGACAGCGATATGATAACGAATGTATCCTTGTTAGATAGTTGGCCCGGTACATTCGGACAGTTCGCCGCGTCAGTGATCCACTGATGAATTTGCTATGAATTATGGAAACACAGTAAAAATAAATAAAATAAATAGATAACTATTTATTTTCTTACAGACCTAAAAGTCCATTAAAATATAAATCTTATACAGAAAATTTGAGTACAATTTTAATTCCTTCATGGTACAATTTTTTTTATAGTTTACTTAATTTACTTACTTCGGTGAAATATAGGCCTACAGTAACCATCAAACTACAATAAAGACAAAACTCCCTGCAGCCCATGTTATGTAGACAATATTGGAATCAAATTAAAAAAAAAAAAAAAGGAGTACACAATGTATAGTCTGTATTATATTATTTACAAGTGCAGCCTCAAGTATCTCGAATGTTTATTTTTGTCACGTGCCTCACTTAACCTCTAGGCTTGGGACGGATTCAGCCCATTTTAGGGGGAGTTCAGTAAATTAACTACACCCCCAGACCTCCTGTATCTGTCCATGCTCTAGGCGCTTCAATTAGTCTTTCCCAGCTTCTTCCGCAAAATACAATACAAAACCTTGAAATAAATTGAATTTTTAACTTGCAGTCGAGTGCAGTTCTCCTTGTGTGAATGGGGGGCAGTGTGTGGGGCCTGACGTTTGCGAGTGCCCCCACAATGCTACAGGACTATTTTGTGAGGAGCCCCGGTGTGAGCCCCCCTGTGAGAATGGGGGGTCCTGCTCACCTGGCAACGCTTGTTTGTGCTCATCCGAATCAGCAGGAGTCCGATGCGAAAGGAGGTAGGTAGGTCAAGTATCAGCTATAATGTGTACTTATAATTTGTATATTGTGGACTTCGATCACTAAGTGGATGTTGATTTCTAATGTGGATTATTACCCTGTGAGCATAGCCAGCCAGCCAGGGGGTTCGGACCCCCCCCCCCCCCCCGAAAGAGAAAAATGTCTGGCAATGGTCTTGCCTTTGAGAATAGAATTCAGCAGGATTCCAATGCTAAGGGAGGTAACTCAGTAACTGGGCTATAAAATAATAGTTTCATGAACTATATAACACGTTCTTGTTGGCCTGAAAAAACATGTTAAGAGGTTATGGACCGCAGTGTATGGTAATGCTAGGCCTACTATAGTAAGAAAGCTCAGCTGAATGGGAGTTGAGGGTACGGTAAAGCAAAAAACAAGAGACTGGCACAGGCCGCTCAGCTATCTTAGCTAAGGAAACGTGTAACGGTAACGTGTAGCATGGTATAAAACCTCAGGTTAAAAAAGGAGATGAGCCGGGTTAAAATACACCAAAGACTGCTGTTATAAGAGCTAGCAAATCGGACATGAATTGGCATTGAAAAAATAAAGGCTTACCGGTGCCTAATAACATCTTTTATATTTTTCAGAAAATGTGTCCCCACGCAAGAACCGTACACAAGAGGCTTCAGGCGTCTCGTCAATAAGAAAATCGAAACAAAATGTGAGCCATGGAGTTGGAAAACCTGCTACCGGACAGTTCCCGAGTATCAGACTGTGTATAAGACATTTTATCGTACGGTGTATCAGTGTCATGACTAAACAATTAAAAAATTTCTTTGTTTCCCCTTAAGTTCTATCTGGGAGAAATGGGACTTGCTTGCACTTGTGCGAGTCTTTACACGCCATGCAATCGGAGACAGAGGCGACTGAAAAGGTGTTGTTTCTAACGCCTGCTTTCAGCATTTCTGCTTTAAGTAACCCTGTCAGCCTGGCGGGGGGAGTGAGTCTGTTTGTTAACTTGAGGCACCCTAAGGGCAGACCCTTTCACCTCGGGGAAAGGGGAGTTGACTAGCAGGGTGGACCTCCTGATTATAGTGGATTCCGAACCACTTGGGGAACTTGGTAAAGTCACACGATTAAATCGGAGGTGACCAGGACTCGACTTATACTGCCTAACCGAGTTATCATGTCCCACCAGGTTCCCCTGCCAACGCTGTGCACACTACCAAGTTGCCGCAGTTTGAAACATGCTCTGCTGTAATGGAATCAACATGGTAAGGCCGTTGGCACGCGACTGAAAAGGTCAATCGGATACATTCATTAAATTGTTTGTATGCAATTTATCTTTTTAAAAAATAAAAAATAAAATAAATAAAATAAGAGCGCTAAAAATATTTTTTGAATCCTAACGCCCCCAGCTGGTACGTTTCTTTTCCAAATAGCTGGTCATAGGTACCGTGGCGAGTGGCCCTAGAAATTCAAAAATGTACTTGTGTCTCATCTCTCTTATATAAACCTTTAATTTACTCTACTCAGTGATAACCTTATACCGGGCCACTTGAAAAAAAAATCCGATAAACCTTCAATATTTGTAAGCTAATTGGCAGTTTCTGAGTTGCTACACCGAATAATGTCACTGACATGTAGCCTACCATGGTAGTTAGCTCATATTAGCTTATATCATTTGGTTCCTTAATGGTTCAGAAATACATGTTGACGAAGTTTCATAAATTGGGTCAAAATGTAAAATCAAGGTCTCGGATGAATCGTGTATCTTTTTTAACGATCCTATTGCATGTTACAAAATATAAGCAACCTGCGCAATAGTAAGTTCTATGAATGTCATCGTAATGAGGAGCCTCCTCCTCCCCCGAAATTTTTTGGCTTTACAATAGATAGAATTGAACTCTCCTGACATGCGATATTTCATTACATACTTTTTTTTTTTTTTTTTTTTTTTTTTTATTATAAAGCGCCAGACCCGTGTGGGTAAACGCGCTTTCTGGTTTGTAGTTGCCGGTGTTGTTGTCTGTGTTGTGTGTGTATGGTATTAGTTGGTGGTGTGTGGCAAACTGCGATCAGGAGGGCACTGGACAACGGGTTGCCCAGTGACCGTCTAAGGGCAGTTTGCCAATGCTTGTATTAGAGTAGTGTGTTGTTTGTTAGATGAGGCTTGCCAGAGCTGTTGAGTGAAGAAAAGGAATGGTGTGCTGGAGAAGAATTGTATTGTGCGAGACTGCTTTCTGGAAATCTGTATCAGGAGGGAAGGTTCTGTATCTTGAGTAGACAGGGCATTCTATGACAATGTGAGGAATAGTTAGTCGTACCTGACAATTGTGGCATATGGGGGGTGGGGTGCCTGCCATTAGGTGTCCATGTGTTAACCTTGTATGGCCTATTCTCAAACGAACCACCTTCACTTGGTCTCTTCTACTCATCTGGTGCTCGAACAAGTTCCAGCCCCCCACCCTTGGTTGTATTGTTCTTAGTTTAATTTCCTTCGCAGTACTCCACTCTGTCTGCCAACATTCTGTTAAGAGGTTGTGTGCTGTATTTTTAAAGTCTGACGGGGGAAAGTAAGGGAAGGGGGGAGAATGAAGACTTGTTGCAGAATTGGCTGCGTTGTCGGCCCTGTCATTACCCTCTATCCCTTACATTACATATTACATTACATTACATACTACCTGTATGATAGCAGTTACCCCCGAAAAAAATCTTGGTTACCCGTATCATGTTGAGAATGATGTGTTGATAGGTTAGCAGAATGGCAGATGCTTCGCAATATCAACAAATTACGTGCGTGCACAGTATTAATAGTTACTGGTCTATACAAAGATACAATATTATTTGATCCTCTTATTGCTGGTAGAATACAACAAAACTACAATAGATTGACCTAGCATTTGTAATATTTGTATGTGCTGGTAATATATTTCGCACCTTACCAACTTTATTTGACGAAAATAAATAGGTGCCACACACATCTGTACAATAGGCCTACTATATTTTCTACTAACTTAGTCTATTATAATTGTTTAAGAAAGGTAAAATTCTTAGCATACTGAAATATCTCCAATGTTTTAAGCTACCAACTGAAAACTTCAAAACTAAAGTATTGACGAGTTAACGCTGGATAGAATTGGGTTTTCTTTGTTAAATTTATGTAATGAATAAGATTTTAATGTTTATATTCCAAAAAATGTCAAATAAACCCGCGAAAACCAATCGATTTAATCGAATTTTTGCACATGTTCCCACTCTGGATCCAATCCTAACCACGTCCATGGTGATAAAGTGGGGTATGGTAGCTACCTACTCCTACGACAAAATCTCGTTAAAAAAACGTAAACTAAAGGCTTTCATCATCAATTCAATTAAAATTGATGCTTAAAAACGTTGCTTCCAGCAAATTTCTTACGATGCAACTTGATTAGATAGTTACTGTCTGAGTAACTTAATTTTACAATTACATTTTACATTACAATACGGTAACTACTATATAATTATATAGCAACTGCTAAAAATAACATCAAAACTGAAGCTGTTTAATCGCTGACAAAGAACCTGCTTTTCTTGTGCCAACAAAGGTTGATTCCGAGTATAGCTGTAATGTTTCTACTAAAAAAATAGAATAAATATTGTCCTAGGTTAATGTTGAATGAGGGAACGTTTGTTTAGAAATCCGCAATGGGGTGGTCCTTCAAACCATGAGACAAAATAACCTCCTATGATTAGCCTGGTGGATCCCCATACTATACTTATCGCCATTATAATATTCATCAATCAGAGCGTTGGATCATTTATTTTACAAATGTAATGAGTTGCAATGACGATGCCCTCTCTCGGCTCTCTCTCTATAAGATATGTATGGGGATGCTTCCACCAATCACAGCGAAGCAGATGCCCACCATTTGGATTTTTCTACAGGAATGCTCTCCATTTTTTTAATTGATCCACGATCAACGAAGGAAAGACTGCGTGTACAGTACAACCTGCATTTCCTAAAATATGCAACCTTCAATCACTTGCAAATTTTAAATTTCCATGGGTATTTAGGCTGTTATTAGTTACTTAAGTTATTTAGAGATGTGACAAAACAATGTTACCGTGGTAATTTGGCACGTTTAAGGGCTATTGAAGTGGCTACCTACTTACTTTACGTTTATTTTATGTTGCATTGATTATCATTACAGAAATCAACACTATATTTTGAAAAATTGTATTTTGTCGATGTATGACTTTTTTTCTATATGTAGAATTACTAGCATCATAACCTATCAGTAGGCCTATCTTAACACTCTTTCCTACGTTGATAACGCTACTCTTAACGTATAGACATTTAGATATTATTGCAAATAGACAAACATATCTTTTATTAAAGAAACATTCCATGAATAAACAGTACCTTCTCTTTTTCTACACCCTTTTCCGTCTTACTTAGTCCAAAGTTATTGTTTAGACCAGGGGCGCCCAGTTTTGAAAAAGTCTGGGGGAGGGGGGCAAATGGGAGAGGTGACCCCCCCCCCAAATACGAAGGAAATTGTACCGTTGGAATTACCTACTGAGGAAACTTTGTTTTAGTATTTTTAACTATGCAACAACTTAGACTCTTGTACGCCTTGTCCATACCATGTTGCTGCTTTTAAAAAAGCTAAAACAAAAGGCCATTGGCATAAATGCCCAAAATTTCTGGGTGAAGGGGGACTTTAGGACTCCAAGACTTTGATCCGCCGGAGAAAAAAAAATTGAACAGAGGTTTTACGCATATTATACCCTGGGAAAATGGGGGCGGGGGTCTCCCCCGGAGAAAAAAAATTGATAAACGGGCCCAAATTAGTGAGGTTTTACGCATATTAAACCCTGGAGAATGGGGGGCCCGGGGGTCTCCCCCGGAGATAAAAATTGATAAATGGGCCCAAATTAGTGAGGTTTTACGCATTTTGCAAGCAGTACAGTTGAGACTTGAGATTTTACCGACGAATAAACCTACCGCTGAGGGGGGCCCGGGGGTCTCCCCCGACGACGAAATTTGAAAAATAGGTCTCAAATAATGGGGTTGTAAGCATTTTGAATAGTATATTTTTGTGAAAGTATACGGTTCTTTTTTTTATTTTATTTTTTTTTTTTTATTTGGGGTACAGTGTGCACTGTGTGCACTTAAGCCTATTGGGCCTATTGTGCCCTATACGGTTCTTGGTCAATATGATGCATGAATTAATTTCCCTTTTGTTATTGTTGATGCTATGCGTTTCGCTTTCGCCTCCATAACATCTTTGTTACCACAAATCTTGAGGGGGGGGGGGCTCCAGGACCCCCTATTTACGCCAATGAAAAAAGCTAATTAACTTCTTATTACAGAATTTAGAATCTATACCTAGTGTATTACAATTATTAAAAATTAAAAATAAATCATCAATAACTTGTCAGAATATTTTGAATCATAGCTCCAGCTCCATGTCGATCGACGCACTGACGTTTGGTTTATGAATTCGTTCACAAAGTTTTTCAAGTTTAAGTTTCGTACTGAATGTTTACTAACGCCGAAATGGAAATGCCCAGAAAAAGCAATGGGAATCGGTAGGCTTTAAGCCACTTTTCCTGGGGGGGGGCAAAGCCCCCCAGGAAAAAGTCTGGGGGGGGCAAAAAGGTCCGTGCCCCCCCTCCCCGTAGTGGGCGCCCCTGGTTTAGACACATTACTAATTGAAGATGCTGTTATAGAATAATAAAATAGTATAATCAGAAAAAAATAAGGAGTAGGCCAAATATTGGAAATGAACAGGAGAAAACATGATTGGGATCCATCTTGGCTGAGTTTTGTCTTTTCTGATTGCGTTGCAAATTTTAAGGACGGAAATTAATTTTTTTTATGAGCTCTACCTTTATTTTCTTTCGGTAAATGGAATAAATAACATGGAGTTAGAAGCCCGGAGAGATTGTGGCCCACAATTTGTGGGGGACCACCCCTTGGTGGGGACCCGAAAGTGAGTTTAGACATTGCCCGAGGATGCAGCCGAGGAAAATGTACGTGGCAGATTTTAAAGCCTGGGCATCTCTGGTTCACCGACGAGGGCTGGACGGACTGGGCGAGTACTTTAAGAAATATTACTGAACTACATGTCTACAAACAAGGTACCGGTACAAGTTTTCATTTCTCAACTGCGCAGACTAAAGGACCCATACTTTACCATCAGTTTGAAAATTTAATATGTTTTGAATATTAGTTAATTAATTAATTAATTTATATATAACATTTTACTATTAATTGTAAAGACATCCAGGATGCGTCTTTCAAATATATATTTCATAATTACTGTTCGTTAAGCACAAAAATTTTAAAACTTTCATTCTGGTGGCGCTTTATAAATAAAGTTTGCTTAACTTCAGTTATTTAGTTTAAATTAAGTTGTGGCTCGTTTCATTACCTTATGTATTTTCAACCGTATTTAATGTTTAAAATTTGAGTTTCCGATTTACTGTACTGTATACACTCTATACTTACCCCCTTTCACACTACACATATATTCTGATCACCTTGCTCGTTTGTTTTTTAAGAAATATATTTTCCATTTTCTTTGATTAACTAGATAGATAAGATATGTTTTATAAGTGATATTTAGCCATGCTGGCATTTATTAAGTCAGGGATGCTATTTGTTCCCCGTGGCTGATATAGCCTACAGGATTCCCCGGAGATGCTTCTGCCAAAAGTCGTGTGAGGTTGGTCATCTTATTTGAGCTAGTCGTGTTGGGCATTTAACACCAGATGGACTCTTCACACGATTTTGGTAAGGAAATAACCTTCTACTTTTATTATACATTACTTTTATTTAGAACAAACTCGTAAATATTACAATGCCTGATACTAGTCCAAGAATCAAATGTTGGAAAAGCGCGATATTGCCTATATAGGTCTAACTACATATAAAACTACAATGAAATTAATTTCATATTTTATAATCCCAAACTCATT
This sequence comes from Psococerastis gibbosa, assembly GCA_963971405.1. Taxonomy (NCBI): domain Eukaryota; kingdom Metazoa; phylum Arthropoda; class Insecta; order Psocodea; family Psocidae; genus Psococerastis; species Psococerastis gibbosa. The sequence continues at coordinate 31,775,839 of OZ020484.1, forward strand.
TGATGCGCTTCATAAACCAAAATAACCGCTCACTACCTGTTTTCGGGCAAGGACCACCCATTCATAAAGAATTAGCTTAAATAGGCTAAATCAGGAATTTTTGCGATTCCTAGCACCTGCTTAACATGCCTTCATTGATACATTGATAAAACCCGTTCACTCATTCAAAAATATGGTTGTGCGTCTTCCATTTATGTTCATTCAAGTTATTAGATTAGCAGCAGTTTGAACAATAGAGTTTCGAACATGTTGAACCCAAGTTGAGGAGCGTCTGAGCAAACGCGAAGGACAAAAAATCGGAAATTGAGATAAGATTAGGTTTTGATGGTGGAAGATGGTATATTTCACAGGCTTGAGTGAGACTGAGCAAACAAAATTATGAACCAGTCATTTTAATCGTTCAAAACACATAGCCCAAGGAATGGTTTTTGGTCAATTGTGAAAAATGTGATTTGAGTACTTTGCTCGCGTTTGCTCAGACGCTCCTCAGTTCCACTGGCATAAAAAATTTGAAAAGGGATGGCTAGAGGGACTACTCTTATTTTAACCTTTACTGCGCCTTATCCTCATGGAGATGGAGGGTCGGTGGCACGACAGCACGACAGTCCTGTTTTGTGAGTCTTCGGTTGAGAGCCGCAAACTTCTCATGTCTTCGGCGATCTTTCTTCTCTGTGTAATTTTTGGCCTCCCTGAGGGAGAGAGACAACTTTGAGATGATAGTTTACCATTATAAAAAAACACCGTATACCCAATTTTTTGCAGGAATCGGTGTGGTTCAGCGTGTAATTATACTGCGGACTTGCAGAAGACAAGGGTGGCTGTAAATAGGTACAGTTGCTTAACTACATTGGGGAAGGGAATAAAAATGAATGAAATGCCAACTCCCAGCTGCAACTATACGTATATTGGACTGTAGGTTGTTATGCGATGGTGTCATTATATAATCAAGAATTTGCAGAAACAACAAGTCTTTTACATAATGCATGTAGAGCGAATTGATTGAAACTTGGCGGCGTTTATTATAACAGTTTATAATGTTATTATTAAGCCTATTTTAAACGTAAAAGTAGGAAACATGATGACAAGACACTGGAAGCCAGTAAGGGAGTTTGGCAATAGTCAGACTTTTCTATGGTATGTCCTGCAAAATTCAGGGTATGCAATACAAATTTGTGGTTATATGGTGGGTAATCAAAAGGATTATGAGAGTTGTAGGTACAAATGGTACAATACCGTTTTGGGGCGCTGAACGCAATTGATTATTTCTCTAATGGCAATATTATACCCATATACCTATTTGCTTTTTGTTTTCTGAGAAGAAGTCTTTATGTAGCCGAAATTATGAAAAAAAAATGCAAACCAAACAATAGGTAACGGTGGGTGGTGCACAGTAGGCCATTAGGGGTTAAGTTGATTTATGCGCAGTGGCAGAAGACCTTCATTAATTTGAAAAATGGGAAGGTCTTTGTATTTTGTGTGTTGCTGAAACAAAGTGCGAAGTAAGCTTTTCTACCCGACTGTGGGTAGACGAGTAGTTAGGAGTTGCAGGACAGTTGATAATAGAGGGAGCACATAATAAAATTATAGTATAGTCTGGGCTGTTTTCTGCAGCAGTAATTGAGGTGGTAAGATGACCATTCACAGTGCATGCAATGAAGCGGCATAAAGTTGTGACCGAGATTAACCGTGCAGGCTCTCTATATAAGCTAAATATAGTACACATAAACCATAAACCTGTTAAGATTGACTGGAACCCAAGGTGCGCAGAACTTACTGCGCCTAATTCTGTTATCAGCCGTGTCCGGTGGAATGTTAACTTATTCTTAATTTGTCACAATTTTCTTTTTTATGTTTGAACACTACAAACTCGGTCCCATTTCCATTAACATCTTTTATTTTTATCATTAACATCATTACCATTGACACTTCACTTTCAATTGTATTATATTTGGTTGAGATAGACTATAGGCTTTCATGTTTCAGAAAATAGGTTGGTGTCCATTGCTCGACGACCCCAAAAGCAAATGATCCTACTATACCCGACGTGCAGGGGAGTGGTCAGGATTCAACAAAGTAACCATGGCGACAGGGTAAACAACGCAGCGGCCGCCCTCCACTCAGTTGTCCGCGGAATTTGCTGAAGCAAGGTTCTGCTGCTGAACCCTATCCAGGTGAGCCTTGAGCGTGCTTACTTATTGCTTTTTGATATATTTTCTAAACGATCAACTATAATATAGATCGTTACTTCACTACTTCAGGTTAAAAGTTAAACAGCAGTGAGATTGAACGGTACATAGGTAACGAGTTGGAAGGCAATTTGGGTAATACGTAAATTGTATACCAAAGTACAGACTTAAAAAAAACAAGGTTTGAGGTCACTGAATTTGGTTGTGTGAGTCATAATGCTAATTTACATACTGTAAGTATAATATCGAATGGCAGTTGTAGAAAACTATAGTCTTTAGCTTTGTAGGTTCACTAGGAATTTCAATTTTTTAATTTACTTATATTTCTTTCTTGATTATCATCGACTCATACTCATAATAATAATAATAATAATAATAATAATGCGTGTATTTATCAAAAAAACATAACAAATTATACTGAACCGGTGCCACAAAGCCAAAAAGGCGCGTTGGGATCACTGCTTTTGCTTTTTTTTTGCTGCTACCATAATATTACTTGTGTATTCTAATTTATAATTAAGTCCTGCATATGAGTAACTTAACGTAACTTTCAACGCCAGCTCTAACGAAGTAATGCGGCTTTCCTAAAATACAATAACTCAGTAGGCCTATACAATATATGACAATTGTATTATGATCTTAAATGTATATTTTGTTATTCACAACTGACAGCTTTGCTGACTCGGACTGTGTAGGTATGAAGCTTAGAGTACGTATAAATGACAGTTTGAAATAATGTACGGTATGCGAATAATATAAAAGGTTAACTTAGAATGCCACTCTCCCTAATTAAATAATTTATTCAAAAGGTACCCGTTCGAATTTATAACTACCTCATTGAATAATAATGGCACCTCGACTTTGAGAACTCTCCAACTTCCGTCAGGGTCGTAATTGAGAGACCTCTATAAAAAAGTACGATTCAAGCAATAATGATTAAAACAAAACCCTCTTCATTCATTGCAACAAACTAAAGAGCTAATTGGACCCCCCACATCCCCAACTCTTTGTTTTTGACAATAAGTCCAATTTTTCATTTTTTTTTTTTAAATAATACACATTAGATCAGTATAGTATAATTAGAAGAAATGCTCCTCTTAATGTAATAGTATGTAGCCAGCGCTACGATAGAAGGCGTCAACCGACCTGGGCGCCCGAGAAAAGAGTATTTGCAGCAACTTATGGAGGATGTAGGGACCAATACATACGTGAAACGGAAGAGGCGTGCCAGGATCGAGGAGACGAGTGGAGGCATCGAAGCTATCCGGCTGTAACTTGAAGAAGAGAAGCCGGTGCTAGAAGTGCTTGGCCACAGTTTTCGAAGGCATGGAAAAATACGAAAAAAAAAAAAAAAATACGGTGCTCAGGTTAGTGAAAAGATGACGTGTCAACCTGATTGGTCGAAGAAAACGTGGCAGGCAATTACTTTAACTTTCCGTCGCCTTTGTCCTCAAAGAGGGTTGGCGGCAAGGCAGTGGCGCTTCTAGACAGCTCTGATCAGAGCGCCTTCCCAGCCTAAGGCTTTAAAGATATTCTGTGAAGTGTCTTCCATCCCCAGGGGCGATGTCTTGTGACAGCCATGTTTTGAATATGCTTTAGTAAGGATGTTTCATCTCTCCTCTGGACGTGCCCCCCCCTCCCAGTCATCTTTCTCTCATTTTAAGAGTGACCTCAGCAGTCTTCTTCTCCATTCTTCGTCTTAATTTCGGGATTTCGAGGGCGATCTTCTAGGTAGACCAGACACGCCTTCCCCGTCTAGAACGAGTGTCCCCAGGTTGATTTTCTGGGAAGTGTTCTCATTCATTCTTCCTTCCCCAGGGGCGATGTCCTGAGAAAACCATGTTTTGAATATGCTTTAGTAAGGATGTTTCATCTCTCCTCTGGACGTGCCCCCCCCCCCCAGCCGAGTCATCTCCCTCTCGTTTTAAGAGTGACATCAGCAGTATTCATCTCCAGCGTTTGTCTTCATGTCGGTTGGTAGACCACACACGACCATCGCAGCATTCGCATCTCCACTAAATGGCTCTTGATTTTTTACTGTTTCCTACCCGCTGAGGCCCAACACTCCGCACCGTATAGCATAGTCTGACCAGTGACTATTTGTTTATGAATTCGAACCTTGTCTTTGGGTTAATTGTAATAGTGGGCCGATAGTCCCAAAACTGGCCCATATGGAAAATAAAGACAATTTTCTTTCTTTCTTCTTTCTTTCCTGAGGCTTGAGGTTCTTTGACATATTTTAGCGGGCAGCATGTCATGAATCTTGGCTTAGCCTGCTTTTATTCATCCTTTTACGTCTCACTCAAAGCCACCGTTTTGTCACCAGAAATTCAAGAAATATCCGTGGTGGGGGCAAATGTCTCATCTCTTCTATGCAAAACTCATTTGCAACTGTTGACTGTGAAATGGAAATAATATTGGTCTGTTTCAAGTTGAATTAAGCTTAACGGGGATGGCGGCAGATTAAGCTCCAGTTTACATACCACGCTGTTGTATCGCTAGCTTTTCGCTCTTTTCCCGCCCAATTTAAACCTGTTCTTACAAAATTTTCTTCTTCATCTAATGATTTACAGGCAATAAAATGCATCATCAACCCTATCCTGTCTTTGCTAAGATTTCTTCAAATCAGCCATCTTCATTTGAACGACAGCTTTTATTTTATAATTTTTTCACTCTTTCAATATTATGGGTTAAGAAGACAATAAGACTATTCATAAATAAATAGGTAATACATTTTGTTCTATTTCTATACCAACAAAAATTTCACCAATTCGGCGCCACTAAAACTCAACAAAATTATTATTTATTTGTATCAGTGTGTTGTTGTTCATTTGTTAAATATTTCTTAAGAAATTGCGCAAAAAGTTAACTGGGAAGTGACGCACAATATTATTCAATTTTTATGACATCCATACCAAGGCCGTATTTATGGGAGGGGGGATCCAGGGGTCCGGACCCCCCCCCCCCCCGTCATGAAAAATTCCATCTTCCACATTGTATTTTCGTATAATTTCATTCTTAGCCAGTCTCTTCAAAAGGTAGTTTTTAAATTAATAAAAAAAAAATTTGTTTTGCTTTCTTAAGCTCTTTATAAACTACTATTGTAGCCTACCATACCTGCCACACTCTAGGGTATAGCCAGCGTTTATCAACATTTTTTACCTCACTGCACACTAACTGACAATCAAATTTACTTACGGCATACTATGATATTATCATTCCATTACGTTCAGTTAGGCAAAACTAGAAAATAGTAATACATGGTATGTTTACTAGGTTAAACAAATGAAAAACTCCTTGTTAGTCGTAGTGGAAGCGGCACAACAACAGAGTACCTATGTGAGCAACCGCATTTTACCGGGTGACAACTAACGGTCGTAACTGCAGATGTCACAAAATCATTGGCGGAAATAGGGGGGTCCTGGGGGGGGAGGGCTTAGCCCCCTCCCAGGTCCACCCGTAGCCCCCCCAGGATTTTTGGTGACAAAGACGTTATGGAGGCTAAAGGCATACCATCCACAATAATGAAAGGGAAATTAAATCTTAGTATGCTTATTTTACATGAAAAAAATCAACATATTGTACTTTCAACAAAAATTTATTACTAAAAATGCTTAAAACCCCAATACTTCAGAGCTATTTTTTCCGAATTTTTCTCCGGGGGAGACCCACGGGTCCCCTTCAGTGGTAGGTTTATTTGTCGGTAAAATCTCAACTGTACTGCTTGCAAAGTGCGTGAAACCTCCCTAATTTTTTCGCCAATTCATCAATTATTGTTCTCTGGGGGAGACCCCTGGGCCCCCCTCTCCCAAGGGTAGAATATTCGTGAAACCTCACTAATTTCAGCCCATTTATCATTTTTTTTTCTCCGGGGGATCAAAGTCTTTGGGTCCTAAAGCCCCCCCCCCCAGAAATTTTGGGAATTTACGCCAATGCACAAATTGTTCCTCTTTTTTTGCGGCATACCGGTTGAGAAGGTCTAGACTCTAGACTTTCAACCCCCCCCCCCCCCCATTGTAAATCTATAGCTAGAGGCCTTGCATCCTTATAAGGGGTAGGTAACCTATTTAAAAAAAACAAATGCGGACTGTGTCCCAACTCCCCAGCTAGTCTCGTCAGTGGAATTAACGATTCTATCTTCTACATTGTAGTATAGTTCTGGGTAAGACTAATTAGGTACAGACTTAGTAAACCGTACTGTTGTCTGAGGTGAATAAGAGAGGGTCGACCACACTCCTTTTAATTAGTTTTAATTACGCTATCCTTCTTCATGAGACACTTTCCCTTTCAAATCAGTCTGCTACTCGAGCGCTACGCTCTTATCTTTAAAATTAACCCATCTTCCCGACGGATGTTGTAAAACAAACCGCACCCCTTTTAAAGAGTTCTGCTGGTATGTGAAGAAGTCCGGGACTTCTTTTCTTTCACAAGCGAAAGCTGCGCTATGTGCATCAAAACAGCTTTAGACAATCAATACCTACTCATCACCAGAGAACACCAGAGAAAAAAGCAAATTATTCTTTCCAATCCACACATCGCAGAACCCCGTCAGAAATGAAAAAAGTTTAAGCAAGCATAAGTGTGCTTTTGACTATTTTATGGGTAACCTATGTATGGTGTGAAAATGGTCTATTAGTTTTAGTGGAACGAAAGGCCCAAAATTCGCCCATATGGAAAATAAAGGCAATTTTCTTTCTTTTAATCTATAATTTTCTAGCTGAGACAACCAAATTGCTTCAAAATACTGTACCGTACCGGTACCTGGCCCATTTTAGGTTCGGGTAAGATGCCAATATTCTTTAGAGTTGCTGCATTTATAAGTGACGTTTATAAAAATATTTCTCAGATTGCTTCTATTACATCTCCAATCGTTTCAGACTAGAATGCCCTGTGTATCTTGTTTCAGCGTTAATGAAAGTAAGAAAAGCTCTAATTTTCTACTAGTTAAGCGTCCGTATTTTCACTTTCGCTTATTTCGTGAAGTGAGGGAGAATTTATTTAGTCGCTGGGTAATTACACGTAAAAGACTAAAAGGTACTTCCTTAAGGTAACTTTTGTCCTCTTGGTTTACTTCTCCATAATTTAAATTTAAGGCTTGGTAAGCGCGCAGTTGTTCTTATAATTAAAAATTCCTAGGCAAAGTTCATATTACTATAGTTCACCGATTTTGTAACAAAGTGAGGGAGACATTAACGCATGCCACTGGCATGAAGGGGCACTTCAACTGTCTTTGCATTTGTATAAAAAAATTAGGAAAAATACACGGATTATTATTATTATATTACATTATACTGAAGTACCCTTCCCTTCCCGTTCATTGGAAACGTCCGCCGTAAAATAAACATAGGATAAACTAGTAATGCCCCCTCTGTTTCCGAGGGGAGGGGAATGCCGATCACTTATTCAGCTGCACTGGCATTGAGGTGGAAAACCGAACTGATACACAGGAGGGATTGGCCCAGCTCTATTAAGCGGCACGGCGTCAACTGGTCTACCAGCCAAGAAGAAGAAGAAGAAGAAGAAGAAAACGAAGAAATAATTCATGTTTACGTTGGGAAAAGTGTATCCTACCATAAATCTTGTGAAAATTATCTTAAAAAAGACTACATTCTATGTAAATAAGCAAACTGCGAGTTTACACTGCTTTCCAATTTATCGATTAGTAGAAGGAGAAAATGATTAATTTCATGGTAAATAATTTTCCTATGGTTAAATTTTGGATATCACGGGGGGGAGTCACCCACCTGACGTCACTGAAGGTGACGTAAATTCTAGATAGGTCAGACCAACACATTCCCACACAGCAAAAATGGCAGGGCACGCAATGCATTTGAGCGTGAATTTGCTTTCATTATTTCAAAAACATTTTTTTGCACAAAACCCAATGGTTTTTTGGAAAATCAAACTGTCCGGTTTCGTTACTCGATTTGACACCAAAAACATGCCTGAAGTTAGAAATCATCGATAGAAAGGTTTCGCAGAAAAATTATTTTTTAGCCATTTTTCATTAAAATTTAGTTATTTTTATTTTTTACCCCAGACTATCAAAGGGCAAGCGACTCCCCGCATTTAATCAACATTAATAACGACTATAATATATGTGAATTTAAAAGAAATCGTTGGAGCCATTTTTGAGAAAAATAATTTTTTAGGCGTTTTTTGAGAGTTTTTTGAGAATAAAACCTCCCCAAATTGAGTTAGCCCTAAATAAAAAAAATTGATTCTGAGGCATGATTTTGATAAACCTACATGCCAAATTTCATCGAAATCCACCGAGTAGTTTGCCCAGAAATCGATGAACAGACAGACAGAGTGACAGAGCGACAGACAGACAGACAGACAGACAAACAGACAGACCGACAGACATTTCGCAAAAAAAAAACACTTTTTGGGTTCCTGGGACCTCAAAACGTGTAAATCCGTTAAAATCTCGGAATCGAAAATTTCAACCATCACAAAGCTTTCCTTATACTACAGTACGTATAAATTGGAAAGCAATAAACAAGTTTTTATTTTTATTTTACTCCATACTCGCTCCCGCAACCCCTTATTATAAACAGGCCCTTCTAAAAATCACTAGTTTCTACAATTAGCTACAGGCAAGGTGAAATGAAATACAAGACAGCTCCACAGCTATTAAAAGCGTGCTCCTCATTACCTATACACAACTTATCAAATAAGTCTTCCCCTGGTCATGCTCTGGGAGTTTCATCCCCTCATAGCTGACGAGCTGACTGCCTGTCAGCACTGCAAAGTTTACTAATAAGTTTTAGAGGGATGTCATGACAGAACCCTCTCAGAGTAGTGCCCATCACTGCCATAACGTTCCCTACAATCGAGATAACACAGCCATCGCCAACAGCACAAAAAGTGAAATAGTATGATTTTGGGTTCAAAAACGTTCAAAACTCCACGAAAGTCTGGTGAAGGTTTCTCTTTCCTGACCGCTACTCAATTGTGCTCTCAAAGACTCAGACAGATAAGTGGCCATCAGGAGTTAAAAAATAAATTTCCACAATATACGGTAGGCCTATGAGTTAAACTAAAAAGTAATGTTAAAGTTAAAAATAGGCTTACTGGAATTTTTTTCCTTTTCCTTGTCCAGTATCCCCTGGACAAGGAGCATATATTTACAAAATACAATAATAATAATAATTATAGGTCTATATACGAGTATTTACAATATCTAATTTTTACAATTTTTGTAATAGTTGCACTCCCTCGTGCCGTGAGGCGTGTGAGGGCCACCCACACAAACCTTTCATAGGTTTTGATTGAGGTGCCCACGGAGGAATTTATACATATATATATTTAATAGGAACATTGTTAATTTCTTAGTGGGTATGTTGTATAATTAATTTCATTTTGCATTGTATGATAAATATATTTCTTTCTTTCTTTCTTTCTTTCCATTATCCATATTAAAAATGTTTTAAGAGACAACCGCAGGGAAAAATATTACGGGTACAGTAGGGCCTAATTATAATTAAATAAACAAATTTCCAAAAACAAATTTGATAGAAAACCTATATAAATATCTCATCACTCAGAAGAAATGTTACTCAACAATTTGATGAAAGAGGGCACTGTATGTGACCTAGTTACTATTGGTCTACTAATCAGTCGGCCCCAATTAATAAACTTGTTTAAAAAAAAAAACTACGGGCACTGAGAATATGAAAAAATTAACTAAATTGAGTACGGTATTACTGAAAATAAACACCCATAAAAGCGACCGGTTTCGGTACTAGATCATCTTCAGGCTGGACATACAAACAACACTACATAAATTAACAAGTAAAAACAATGGTTCGGGATATTTATGTTGCTGATATTGGAAAATTGGCGGCTAGTGGAGATTTTTCACTATGACGAAGTATTACAAAGTGAATGTGGAAAACTGGCACTGCTGAAATTTTAATTTGGCCATTTTAATGGTTTTGCGACTGTGGAACGAGGAATTAATTAATTTCGACAAGCATGCACAGCCGTTCTTTGTTTAGGCCACAGTTTAGAAACAAGTCCTCATTGCTGCCAAAAATTAACCTGGTAATCTTAAAGAGCCCCAGTGCATAATCGCCAAGTCCACCGACCTCGTTTGTGATAGTGATATTGACATGGTACCAGACATTAAAGACTGTCTTTAATATCTGCTACCATGTCAATATCACTATCACAAACGAGGTCGGTGGACTTTGCGCCTTACAACATGACGGTGTGAGATAGGTCTGGCCGGAAATTAAAGGATGTTATCATGGACGATGGTGGAGCGGCAAACTCCGCCGCTCAAAATAGTTATGGTAATATCGATCGATATCGGTCAAATGTGACATCTATTAACTATTAAAGTTGACATAAATCGCGAAGAAGTCCGTGCATGAGCGATTAGTTTCAGTCCGAAAACTTTAAATCACCGCCGTTTTAGGCTAACGATGTATTTGGGTAAGATAGAAGGACTAAGCTTCTGGCAGAAAAAGAACATCCTGGTTGAAAATGCTGAAGCAGTGGTTTGACAAGAGCATGACTTCCCTTTTCAGGGCAGTAGTCTCCACGGTCCAAATTGCCATGATGGTCTCCAATCTTCGGTAGAAGAGGCATTAACAGAAGAAGAATATGTATTTTAAGTATATAAAGAGAAACTGATGAAAAGACGTAGATTTGTTCAAAATACGATACACTCAACACTGTATACACGATACACGATACACGATATAAATAAAATAATAAATAAATATTGACTTTTTTGTTCTATAACTAAGCCAACCTAGCGGAGTTAGGGCTATATATATTACACTCAACTATGAATACCCGGGACCGCCTGTTTTACATGCCCTCCGAAGCATGGCCCGGAAATGTAGCCAGTGTGGGACTCGAACCAACAACGTTTCGGGTGAAAGTCAAAGTCCGTACCACTAGTGCTTGCGGACAGATGAGGGGCCATCAGGGGTTAAATAATATTACCAAAATGTACAGTAGGCCTATGAGTTAAACTAAAAAGTAAATAAAATAATAAGGACTTTTTTTATTCTATTACTAAGCCAACCTAGCGGAGTTAGGGCTGTAAAGCCCTCCCTTACACTCAACTAGGAAGGCCCAGTACCGCCTGCTTTGCATGCCCTCCGAAGCATGGCCAGAAAATGTAGGAAGTGTACGACTCGAACCAACAACCTTTCGGGTGAAAGTCAGAGTCCGTACCACTACACTAAATGTCCTGAAAGTTAATGAAATTTGCACACATACTTTGAGTGAAGACTCATTCTCATGCTTGGTGAAGTCGAGCTAACGCCTGTTACAGTGTCAATGGTAAGCATGTCTGAACTTGCCCATTGTCACTTGTAGCCGCTGTGTGTTGGTTTTAGTAACTGCTACATACTATATGTCCAAATGTAGGGAAACATATCTTCTGAATTATGACATCTCGTTTATAGCTCTACGATCAATGTTACCCGTGAAATTTGATTCTATTAAAAAAAACATACTGTGCGTTTGCCCGCTTGTCTTTTAAGGTTATAACCCTATCAGGCTTACTAGTAAGCCCGCCCCCAACAAATTTTCGCATCTACCCTTTACCCTTTGGCGTATACGTGATATTTTTCGAAGAGTCATAATGCACAATTTATGGCCCCAAAACCCTCAAGGACGTAGAGATAAGAATGGCGGACGATATCCAAGTTCGGCATCGTTATTTAGGAGAAAAAGAAACGTATACAGTATATAGTTTGTGACACTGCCAAGACCCACGCTCTATATCATCTATATTGGATTATCTGGGTAATGCTGTATACCCCATAACTTTTTTGGCCAGCTCATCCCCACTAACACTACAGACAAATTACTATTTGGATATATTGGATTATATAGATAGTCTTTCTCTGTGATAACACCTGAGTTGTGTATATTTTCAAATGAGTCTATCTCAATTTTTTCCGAATATAATTTTTGCTTGGATTTGATTCCTTAATTAAAGGCCTTTCGATAGAGATAACACTTAAGCGCCAAACAAATTTTTCACCCATGCTAAATGCTCATCTAATGTTAAACATATTTTTAAGAAAATTTATTTCCATCCTCTTGCCATCGATCGAAACGTGCTCCACTTCACGCAATCAGCGTCTGACGTTGTGATCACGTATCAAAAATAACAAATATGGCTCCCACATATTAATTGCGAGTTAGGGGGCTAAGGAATTGAGAGGTAATCGGTTTTCTAGCTCTCGTGAAAATTAAGGTCTAGCGGAGATAGACCTATTTGGAAATAGGCAACCCCAATGTATCGTTCTCTAGTACCTACGACACATATTTTGACATTGACTCACTAGCCCATAGGACATTTTCTCGAAAACCTGCGAAAATTGAAATAAATAAAATTATATACAGCTAACTTAAACTTATTCCCTGAGAATTTATTCTTTTACGCTTTTGCTAAGGGTGCTGGAGCCTCAGCTTCCTACAACCTGGCTAGCTGGATGGGCATCTGCAGCTCAGTCAATCGACGATTCCGTAGTTTCCTCGTGTAAGTCGGTGGTTCCCACCATAAGCCTAATATAGTCAAAATCAAGCTATTTAGATTGCATGTAAAGTGCATGAAACATACTGCGCCACGGTTTTGTTGTTAGACCTGCCTGTAGAATTATGCATTTCTTTTGCATTTACAGCTATTTTGAAACACTTTTATAAACGTTTCACCACTATACTTGACTCATGCGTCATCTATTCCATTTTATTATCGTTGCGTTGCGGTAAAATCTCAACAGTACTGCTTGCGAAGTGCGTAAAACCTCCCTAATTGGGGCCTATTCATCAATTTTTTTCTCCGGGGGAGACCCCCGGGCCCCCCTTCCTCCAGGGTAGAATATTTGTAAACCCTCACTGATTTGAGCCCATTTATCAATTTTTTTTCTCCGGGGAGACCCCCGGGCCCCCCTTTCTCCAGGGTATAATATGCGTAAAACCTCAATAATTTGGGCCCATTTATCGATTTTTTTTTCTCCGGGGGATCAAAGTCTAGGGGTCCTAAAGCCCCCCCCCCCAGAAATTTTGGGAATTTACGCCCATGAATCAGAGTGAAGAATGATTACAGGTATCTAGCGGAATTCTGTTTAGTTACTGTGAATTCCAGTAGATTTCAACAAATATATATTCTGATTCTATATCTCGGTGTAAATGAAACTTGATTATTAAACTTAGTAGACGCATTATCACATTGTCATCGAAGTCCTCCCCCCACTAGTGGATATGCCTGCCAGGTGAGAGATGGTAAATTATAAATTGTTGTGTCGGCTCGCAAAAGGTGGGTGCTGAAGGCAGCAGGGCATTAGCTACAGGGTTAATTCCTTGCATTATTAACTGGCCTTTCTAGCCCTAGACGCTATTTTCACCTATTTGCCCTTCACCTGTCCTCCACCCTCTCTGCCCTTCACAAAGGTCATTTATTTCACTTCTAACCTCGAGAATCCAGAGGAGGAGGGGGTCCCTATTTTATGCAGTAGCGGATCCTGAAGGGGGCTAAATACATGCTAGTGAAATACCGAGCTTAAAAACTCACAGTATTTCTCAATTTTAATAATAATCTTTATTGAAGAAAATTAATAAACGCAGATACAGCGAGATTGGGGTCTGGTGCCCTCTCCTCCACCTAAATGTATTAACTAGTTTAAAGATAATAATATTTGTATAATTATAAGAAATTACATACATAACTAAGATCAGTCAAACGTTATTCTATTCACAATAACAGTCACACCAATTCAAAGTTTATGTATAAATTGTTTTTCCCGGAGTAGGCCTAAACATTTGGACGACTCGACTCCTTAATTGGTTAAGTCGAGCTAACACCTGTTACAATGTCAATGGTAGGCATTTCTGAGCTTGCCCATTGGTACTTGTGCATGGAGGAGTGAATCAGTTTGCCAATGGCTAGAAATTCAGACGAAAAATACCAATAATGCCATAATGTTTTATTTTTAGCTTACTCAAATTTTGGAAGTTTCACCCTCCTGAAAATCAAAAAAACATTTTTTCTCAAAAACAGCTGAGAAGATTCTCTTTAAATTCACATATGTATATTGTAGTTGTTTCATGGCCGTGCCCAGGGGTGTGGTCCATGGGGACCGGACCCCCTCCCCCCGCCGAAATGAATTTTTGAATGTAAACCAGTATGGTTTGAAGAATTTATCCATTAATTCATTAATAAATTACGTGAAAAAAATTTAGACCCCCCCCCCCCCCGATATAAAAATCTGGGCACGGTCTTGAATCGTTATTATAATGTTAACAAAACCCTATAGGTCACTTGCACCTTGATATAGTTTGGTTCTGGGGGCCAAACCATGAAAAAAAAACTCAATTTTCGTGAAAAATGACTGAATAGGTAATAATTTTTTCTATCCCGATTTTTCATCGATGCTTTCTTAGTACTGGTATGCTTTAGGTGTTAAAGCAACAGTAAGTTATACAAAGTTAATATGAAGACAATTATGTAGGTACCGTAAAAACACGTGAAGTACCTACCAGCAACTTATCTGAATATGGGGAGAATGTAAAAAATACAACAGTAATTTTATCAAAGGAGTCTTCTACAATCTACACAAGACCTTTTTCTTTTTAGTAGGAAAACAAAATAATTCAAAAGCTGAGGTAAAACCCGGGGAATTCACCTTCTTTGCATTAATTCTAAACGAAGCACTTATGGGAGCAGGTCTTGTGGTGGAAGCAATATAGACACTTCAATATTTTATTCAGCTTCTCTCAGCATCGCGCTCCTCTCTAACAAAGTGTCTAAGCTTATACGCATAGAACAGCCTACTTCTCAATTTATTACGCTTTCTTCTGCGTTGGCAATTATTCTTCCCCCCGGAGCAAACCTGGCGACACGCTACTTACACCTGAATTATTTACAAAATTGAATTCATGAAAACATTGATCATATTGCCATCGTTTGGGGTAAAAAGAATGTTCCTTCATTAAGGGGAGAATACGAATCTTGTCGAAGAGCAGGCCACAGAAAGTTAACAAATTCATGGAGAAATTATAACACCGATTATGAAAAACACCTAACGTTAATTATGGTGCAGAAAATAGTCCTGTGCCACTTTAATGGACCAAATCTTTATAACTTTAGTATTAACATACTATTGTAGTAAATAAAAATAGAAATCAACCAATTGTGGGTAGCAAATGTCAACGTTTAGGTTCCTATTATTAAGCTTTAGAACAATACAAATTAAGTTTACCTCTCACTACTATAAAATATAAATACACTTGCGAACTTTCTAAACTGTTAGTTTTGTCTCAATTTTATTGAATAATTATGGTTAGGTACTACAGTATAATCAAAATATTATTATATATTTTTATTGCAGAATGATGACGTAGAATGGGATCAGTTCAGTTGGAGTGTGTCGTCTCTCTGTGCTATGTTGGTAAGTAATTATTATTATTATTTTATTATTAAAATATAGTACTATGAAATAATAAAAATAAATTTTAGACTGTGGTACGGTAGTGATGTTATTTTATAGTGGGACAAGTTAAATTGTATAATTAGATTTTTTAATTCTTTGCAAATGGCTGGATTGACATTATTTATCAGCTTCGGTAGTAAGGTGGTAACGTGCTTGTACTTGTACGAGTCACTACACACCTTGCGATCGGAGACGTATTGTAACTAAAAACACTTTTGTGGGGGCTGAAGTTTGTTGCCCGAACTGGGCTGAATGAACGCTTGGATTGATGTTATATTGTAAATTTCATGTGAAAGACATGTGATGATGAAACTAGTGGGTTTTAAGAAGTTTCTAATGAACTTTAAATAAATAATTAAAAATTAATTAAACTCAACACAAGTATTATCTTAGGTACTTCGTGAAGCGACTGATGAGTGAAGAGGTCACTCAGACACATTCATTTATTTCAGTTAACTTTAAAAAATAAATGTACTGTATATAACACAGTTTAAAGTTCATTCTATTGCGATCCATTTATTTGGTACTGAAAAGCAATTAGGCAGCAATTAGACTGCAATGCGGCTACTGGTGTTTACATTCAGTTTTTACCCATATTATATTCCCCTTGAATGCAGGTACACCACGCTTATCTATAATGATAATTGTTTGAAATTGAATAAAACATGTTTCAACTGGGTGCTAATAAGACCATGTAGGAATCAGTCTAGAGTCTAGATCGCATTCTGTCAGTTATCATTCTCATCCATTGTATTTATAGATTATTATTATATTTATTAATCTTACTATTTAATTTATACAACGTGATTTCCCTCTGGTGCGCCCCTACCCCGGTTCAAGAAAGAAGAGAAGGGCCCTTCAGCACAACGAGACTTCTCCTCAGGGTACAGGGTGTGGTAAGCCCAAAGTCCAGCCATTTATTCTTATAAATATAAATATACAGTCCACTGAAATCCTAACCATAATTATTCTATTTTTAAGTAATAACTGCAGGGAGCTCTGGATTTATTATTATATTTTAATTGCATTATTATCTGAGGAGCTGTCAGCGAAAGAAATAAGACTAAAAACTTAAAACTAATTACGAATGAAGTCGCTAACCAGAAATTCTTTAACTTGAGAAATCCATGGTTGACAAAGAGATCTTACTAACGAAATAAAGGACTAAGTTTTGGCAGAATAATTAAAGGCGACCAGCCAAAATATGCAAATCCCAAAAGTCTCTCCTTTGCTATTTAAAACAAAATTTAACCGACTTTCTATTTACAAACGGCTGTGGGTTAATTTTTGAAAGTGATTGTATAGTACTTTTATGCATGTTTTATTCGATGTTTATGGGGTTTTATTCGTAAAGGGACTTTATGGACATTCATATCGCCGTTATAATTTCATAGTTTTATGGTTTGATGAAGCGTGCAAGTCGAAATGGAGAAATTGCCAACGTTAATATTATTATATCAGATTTGCTGGCAATGTACCTATTTCATGTTTTTCTCGTAAATCATTTCTCTCGTTCTTAAAACATCAGATGAGAACTAATTAAAAATTTTAATATTAAAGGTGGTGATAAATTTTGTGCTGTCTATATGCATACGTGGAGGAGATTTTTTTCTATATCCCCCCTGTTACACACTCGAATACTGTTCCACTATTCGACCCAATAAATATGGGTCTAAGAAAGTGTAATACCTAAATTCATATTCAAATCATATATACGATACTTCAAAATAAATATTATGGTGTGTCATAAAACAAATCTCAAGGTATAAAGCACTGATAGGTTGCGCAGAAAATTTATGGGACCGTAAAACGTGTAAATCTGTTCAAATCTCGGAATCGAACGTTTTGAACATCACAAAGTTTTCCTTATACTAACGCCGAAATAGGGAAGCGAAACGGGTACTGAGGGTCTGATCATGATATTTTGAAACCAAGAAGTTGTTGAATGAAAGTTTGGGAGAGTGAAGAGACGTCTCTCTTATCTAGAAAGTTATAAAGAGGGTAAAAAAGTGTAAGATCCACCAACAAGAGCGGGCTAAGCCAGGGGCTAACTAATCCGGGGGACCAGCATCCCATCACGGTCTCTGATTTTGCGAAAATTCCCCTGAGATTAAATGGTGGACACGGTCCAAACTTTTTAGAAGGTCATGGATTAAGAGTTTCTGCGGAACTTGCGAAAAACTAAAGTCGTGGTAACGAGTGTCAGGTAAGTTAGCGCCATTTCTTGTGCTGTTCTGATTTTCTTAGCATGCAATGAATGATGAGACTTATCCCAGCTGACCTCCCCCCCCCATCCCGATAGTAACAACAAGAAAGTGCCCTTGGGTGCATGAGGGCCCCTACCTACCAAAGTGTTCCACAATGCTAGGGAAGAGAAACAATAAGCGGCACATGTACCCCTTCGCGATATCGAAAATAGCGCTAAAGAGGAATCCAGGAATATAATTATAGTGGAGCTACGTACATTAGTACGCCCATTCCATTTCTCGACATATAATTATATACAGTATGTACTGTATATACAGTATATATGGCATATCGTTCATAGACTTTTCGCGGACCTTTGCCTCACTATACCTCTTTAGCAGCGTTGTGAGTGCTCCTTTCTTATACCCCGTAAATAGTCAATTAGGCATAAATTTTAATAGAAAAAAGAATTAGTTCAGGAAATACAAATGCACAAATAAACAGACAGCGAGGTTAGGTTTTTGTCACCACCCTGACACATTAAACGAAACGAATTTCAGAGTACTTAAAAAAAGGAAAACGAACACATGCTATAATAAAATAAGAACTACTAGTATATAAGTAAGAAGTAGCTAGCCAAAAATTTGCAATTCAACTGTTTTTAAACTCGCCAACACCAGGAAATATATCGTATTGTACAATTGAAAACTTCTCAAACGTTACAGTATACAGTGTAGCTTTGGGCTGTTTTACTAAAGAAAAATAAAAGGAAAGCCAAATGAATAACGGCTGATAATTAGCGTGTTTTCAAAATTATCTCCGGCAGTGTTTGCCTCGTCAGCAGTCTCATTCCCCTCAGAATTTTGTTAAATTCGTGAAATATTTGGAAACGTTAAGAGTCGAATTTCCTGCTTGTCTTGATAGAGGAGAAACAATTTGTTGTTTTATATTACAAACAATTTCCGTTGGCTGTTTTTTTTTTTTTGTTTTTCAGTCGCCTGATGCTGAATATTTATTAATATTTACAGTGGAACGTTTTCAATTTGCTTCTTTTGGAGAAAGACTGGTCTGTGGGCTCATGTAAACATCTGTTTTGAGAAACACGAATAATAATTCGTTTTTAGTGGAATAATCCCTAGGACCTGGTTAAAAACATACCCAGGGTTTCGAGCCTTTTGGTTGCAAGGACGCCGAAGTTTATGTCTCGTGCATTATTGCCAGTTATACGGCTACGGCTATAGTTATGTGAAATTGAGAAATTTTTAGTTTCATAAAAATCATTACCCAGGACCTGGAACGTAGTCTGTACACCCGGACCTGTCTACACAGGGGTAGTGTGAAGAGAAACCTATATAAACTACCGTAAATGTGTAGAAATTTCTTAAGTTCATACCCATTAACAGTGAAGTTAAAGAACATGCTATGTAAGAAAATAATTATCTAACTTGTTGTAACTGCCTACCCGCGAGAAAATTATATTGATTCGTGTGGTTTTCCAAGGGTAATATAGCCTACAGCGATAATGTTTCAGTGTTGAAGGAACTTTGCCGGGATGTCTAAAAGCCTTGATCTCAGCAGGGTGCTTACATGATAGAAACTCTTCTATTTCAAGTTCGCTGCAGGAAGTCTCTTCAGAGAGTTAATATCACAATTTATAGTGTTGCTATCCAAATAAATCCCGTAAGCTTTACCACAAAGCAGTATAAATAAAGATTTTTACTATAACAAAGCAATTGTTTGCATTTCGTATGATTATGAACAATAGAGCAACGTTTTGAGGCTGGTATTTCCACAATTTTATGCGAGAGAAAGATACTCGTTGTTTAGTATTAATTTTTGAAAAACACTTGGAAGTACTCTATGTAAAGCCGGCCGCCATACCAAGTTGAATCCAGCTGACCAGAGCAGGTTCAAAGCTACAGATAACTTGGTCGTGTGCACAGTGCCGGTAGGGAAACATGGTAGGACTTGTCCTGGTCACCTCCTAACTAATCTTGTGACTTTACTGTGCTCCCCAAGTGGTTCGGAATCCACTATAATCAGGAGGTCCACTGTCCTATGGGCTGGCATAGGATAGTCAAGTCGGGGTCGCTCTATGGGCCCAAATATGAGACCTAAGTCGTCAATAACCCGACGAACACTACTACTACTACTACTACTACTACTACTACTACTACTACTACTACTACTACTCTATGTAAAAGTATTGAAATCTGTAGGGTACTTTGGGTGGTCTAGCTAGTTGCAGTGGCTCACCGTCGTATTTGTACAGCAACTACACAGAACATTCAGTAAAAAGACAATGCTGTAGTTAACGGGTTTATTAACTAAGCTTTTCTTGTGCACATATGATGCAATCTGAGTTTTGCTTTCGCTTAGTCTCCTCCTCCTCATCGATTGTCCTGCCAAGATATCAATTCACAGTTCGTGAAATATACTAGAGACTGTCCAATTTGTCTAACCCAAATTTAATGGGTACCCTATAAAGAAGAAAGACGGATGCTTGACATGTGCTGACCACATAGAGCCTAAATAGAGCGGTAGCTCTCTGGTTGAAAGAGAAGGCACTACCAGTTCTCAAGAGTATTCCCAAACAGAAATTTGCGACACATCACATACGAATGAAAAAAAAAAATGTTGTGACACGGCAACCCATGCAACCCAATGAGAACCAAGGCCTGAGGACTGGAAGAGGTCATTGCTATATTTAAAGATGACGTGGTCAGCGACATGCCCATCAGCCGCGCGAAAACCTTTTCCTTTTGACTTTTGTGTCCACTTTCAAACCTCGACCTTCGTTTTCATACTCAAGTTCCCTACCAACTTGACTATTTCCGACCATACAAGATTAGAATGTACTGTAATACAACACACTACTTTTATGATGGCTAGGTACACAAAAAAGAGCAAACTAATTAAATCAGAAAAAAGTTGAATTGGGCAGCCGATCAATTTAGATCACACAAAAACAGCACTAATGTTAAATTCATTACGTGCCGCCATTCAAAATTAAATTGCTTTTCCGTAATCCTTCTCTTCTCAAATCAAATAAGTGTCTTGAAAACCTCTCCAACAATTTTTCATGAATCCTTTCAGTTTGTTTTACACAAACTTTTCTTTTGCGGAGGAAACTGAATCAGCTTGTTGAAAGTTTTTTTCCTTCTATCGCTTTCCAAGGTGTCTATTTGCTGTTTTTCACCTTTACATCTCTGCTTTTGATCTACTATATCATATTAGACTCAGAGTACATGTTTCTGTTCATTAAAGTTTTGTTTTATACCCCTGAGTGTTATAATGTTTTCTGCCTTATTTTTATTACACAGTATTCTTTTTATTTTGAGTCATTTTTTTAATTCAATAATTCAAAGGTTATATGTGATGTATATTATATTATACCATGAGACGTAGTGAACGTTTATATTTAGCTTAGGGTCACTGCGATTGTACAATTGTTTTTGAAAATACAACATAAAATTGTCTATTACGTGTCAGTAGGGAAAGTCGTACCAACCACTTTTGGATGTAACTTCCTGTGTTCAGGCTTCTTCCATGGAGGACTGTGGAATTTTCGTCAATTCGGAAATGGAAAAATGTAAGCACGAAATAGTAGGTCTTGAAGAGAAAGCTGGCCGTAGATATTGGCTACCCCTGCTGGAACCTCATGGTTTGTGCCTTTTTATTTTATTTAGTCCGTAGGCTAAGTTCTAAATATTTGTTTGATTCAAGTAGTATACATACAGTAATACATGATAAGAAATTAGAACCCTTACAGTCAGGTAAATATATATGGAGGAAGTGAGTGATGTGGGGCGAAACTTTAAAGTACAGTATACTATACGTAAATATATACCACACATCAAATTTTTGAATTATGATCCATCACTCCAGCTGCTTCTCCCCTTGGTTGAGAGACTTTGAGGGTTCATACGCCCCAGCAGGGGGGATTGTGGGGGTTAGGTAAGGGGGGGGGGGTATTCCGCCTCATGTGTACGATCCGCACAACCCCTTCCCCCCGCTCGTGTTGACCCCCTAGGGCTCAGATTCGTATTTCGATTTCCTCCACGTTTTCTTACCGGTCCTGATGCCATTGATGCGATTTTACCTCATTTGTGGGCAGTTGGTTTTTTACTGCAGCCTGATTTATTTTTCCCTTCCTATTTTTATACTTTTAACTGTAATCGCAAAAGAACGAATAAAAATAAATAAATAATTATGGGGAATATATCCTCAGCAGGAAATATCTATTGAGGGGTCCAATATCTTTTTTTAGTATTGATCCTTATTGTCAGTTTGTAAGTAAGATTGATAGTTGATAGCAAGTTAAGCGATTTAAATACGAGTAGAATTCTCGCATCTTATAGCCTATATATCCCTTTCCCTTACGGAATGCTTGTTACCCTTAACAGTAAATCGGAGTAACCACACCGCAATTTTTTTACCACGTCGATTTTCACAGGACATATTATCGATCATGAAATCATAAAAAATATTCATTTTATTCATTCATATTTCTTGCGGAAAGATTACTAAAACCTAATGTCCGTAATTTCTTGCGTTGGCATTAGGCAAGGGACCAATAAGCCACTATTAGTAAGTCTAAGTCCATAAAAAACCCTCAAGAACCGTAACCAAGGAGCTACTAAAACAAAGAAAAACCATTCCAGTTGATTATTATTAGTATATCATATACTGTATATGCATTTGCGGGTAATGACCATTTTACAATTTTAACATAAAATAAATTATTTTTACATGTAATTGAAATTAAAATTAATAATTAATTACAGCGATTTGACAGTTAGCCAGTCATACACTTTATCCTAAGTACTTCGAACACAATCTATATTATGCATACATTTGCATAAAAATGAAATAAACGTCTTCATCTACAACTCCACATACTGAGAGTGCTTACAAGCAGGCGCGGATCTAGAATGAGACCAAGGAGGGGGCTAAGAGTAAATAAAATTTTAAAAATTAAAAAAAAAAAAATTTCAATATGGCTGAAATATTGGGGTTTTACGCATTTTCAGAGCAATATGGGTTCTATATTATACGTAATTAATACAATCGAGCACAAGGAGGGCCGGGGAGAAAATTTGTGAAAAAACAGGCCTGAAATAGCGGGGTTTTACGCATTTTAAGGAACCTAATGTGGGGGGGGGCTACAGCACCCATAGCCCCCCCCCCCCCGTAGATCCGCGCCTGCTTACAAGCAAATACTCGAATTGTCAGAGTAAAAAATAATATCCTTCATATTGTTAATAACACAAAGCAACAAAGACTTCAATTTTAAGAGTTATATAGCCATAAAATATAACATCAGCGTGAGTAACCAATTTTATTCCAATATTTTCCTCGCAGCCAATCACCATTTACTTTCCAAAAAAGTTTTCTTCATCACAAATTTTATTTGCCCGCGTCAATACTCAAAAGTTATATGAACACAAAGTTTTATTAAGCCCACCCTCTCTCCCACAGCGTCGTGATTTGCTTAAAAATCAATCTATAGAAGGGGAGAGTGTGGATTAAAGTTTGAAATTTCGATATTGGAGGGATATGGCCGCGTCCTGAAAAGTGGCTGCTGCTAGAATTCCATATAGGATTAGAAGAGAAGGGACACTCGCAAAACCATTTACTTGTCAAGGAGTGTATTTTAAATTTTATAAGCCTGTTGGCATTTCAAATTTTGACCAATCGGAGCCAATAATAGCCTCTAGCAACGTGGTTATACGCCAAGTGTAATTTTGCTAATTTTAAAAGTTGATAATGAGTTGAATTTAAATTTTAAAATATTTTTAATGATTTAATTTAAATTAATTATCGTCGGTCGAGTTTGGCTGGATTAATAATATGTTATATGCGAAAATTCAAATTTACTACGAAAGCTTGTATTTTCCATGAATTGTTCGAAATCCATATCCATAACTTTGCAGTTGTGGCGCCAGGAATTAATTAATATAATCAGGCCTTCTATATATATAACATATTTGGAAATCTCTGTTTACGAAAGAAATATAGGCCTACAAAAATAAATACAATTCAATTTTTGTCAAAAGTTGAAATGGAACTCTTACAATATAGGAAAACTGCTTACGGCAATTCAATCAGAATTGAAACAAACGGGGTTGTGCGTCTTCCCTCAATGACTGGATAGGTTTAGACACTATTTCTATACGAAAGAGGTTTATTCAAAAATGGCGGGAAATTATTATTTTGTAAATGTCGATTCTCTTCTTGGTAGAACTCTAGTGGACGCCGCTGTATTTCTACAACTTTGACAGTTTCAGTGAGGACATATATCGACAGCGATTTGTAATTGGCCCATGTATTGAAATGAGGAGGAGGGGGAAATTGGGCAGAGTGGGGAGTGGAGAGGGCAGGATGAGTGTAATGACAACAGCAATTTTTATTGACCCCGACAACAAATGAATGCGAGAGGGGGGGGGCTGATGGATTCGTATTCTAATTTTGGGCCGATTACTTCTTTAACGGCTTTGTATGCTTTTACCGATCCCGATTAATTAAAAGACAATTGGTTGGCAGAAAAACTTTTAAAAAACTACGTACTTTTTCACCAAAATGCTGACAAAATCATCTAGTGAGCCTACTGCGCCGTTAAGTATTAACTTATTATTGGATTAAAAATATAAACAAAACAATTTTGAAAGCTCATTCCATTCTAATTTTATCATATTGAAATTTTTAATTACAGGTTAAGGTTGTTTAAGATTTCTTTTTTTAATGAATAAATCCCTCAGCCATTCGGCCATTCTAATGCTTTGGGATATG
Organism: Psococerastis gibbosa; assembly: GCA_963971405.1. Classification (NCBI taxonomy): domain Eukaryota; kingdom Metazoa; phylum Arthropoda; class Insecta; order Psocodea; family Psocidae; genus Psococerastis; species Psococerastis gibbosa. The sequence continues at coordinate 31,800,467 of OZ020484.1, forward strand.
GAAAATTGTTGCAGCCAGGAATAAATTATTTATCATACATCTATAATACTACCTAACTGAAAAATAAGATAGCATGTACGGGCTCACTCAAATCGATCCTTTTTTATTGTGCGTTCCACGCACCACCTTCTTAAAATTCAAATATATACAATATGAAAGAGTGGGGTACAATAATAAGGCCATCTTCCATGATAAAATCTAGGATTGTTTTAATTCGACTCAACACCTTTTTTCTGTGGACCATTCAATTAATCTATTTAGGACAACTGCCAATGACTAACAAAAATCTATTCATTCAAATATAAAAGGAAGCAGTGCTAAAGCCAGAACCATGGCACCACCGACATGTACATATGAAGACGACAGGGGAAAAACCGGTAAGGTGATCAAAAGCTGATTTTTTTCAGAAATCTAATTTTAAAGTTAAATGTAGCCGTTACTTCCCATACATACTGTTTTTTCCCCACGCCATTTGTGCAGAACCTTACTTGTTTTTCTTTGGTTTTGTTAGGTCATATAAAATTACATTAAAAACTGAAGAGAATGCCACTATTATCTCAATTTCAACCAAACATCCACTTTTCCGGTTTTTCCCCCGACGTCTTCATATGTTATCAACAATAACTTTACCAATAGACAGTTTAGTGGACGTCGTACGTACCCTATGTCTATAAACTAATCATAATGCCTAAGGTCCCAGTCATGAACCCGGCAACTTTTGTGGCTGGCTGTAAGTTTAATGAGTTTGTGTGTACCAAGTCCTGGGGGGTCTGTCTATTTGACAGCTGCTGTCTGCTGCCACGACAGCCTTTGGCTCTCAAAGGAGTCGCACACAAATAATTGCTTTCGAGATTTCGTCTGCTCCAACTTCCTCCTTTGTCGCTAAAGCCATCGGTCACAGAAAGTTTCTTCTTCTTGCAGATTTCCGATTTTCCTTCGGGTTGAGCTTTTACCCGCAAAACACATCAATCTTGCCACTATAGCTTATAGTAGAAAGAAACCACTTCTAGATTAGAAGAAGCTTCGAGTGATTGAAGGGTCTTTGACGAAAAACGCTGCACAGGCAGACTATTGAACATGAAGACATAAATATTAAAAAACACTTTTAGAGACTATAAGAGACAGACAGAGGGGAGGCCTCGTATCTATATATATATATGCTATATGCCTGTTATATCTAGATATCTTTCTATCTATATCCCTTTATACCTTATCTATGTAACAATCTATCTAACCTAGGTACTATCGTGCTAGCTATGTGTACTGTATTAAAGTAGGTAACCCCACAAGCCGAACCACGGGACCTTATTGACTCGAAATTTCGCATGCACGTTTGAGGTTTGACACTTAGACGGTATTAACGTGGAAAAAGCGTGTTAATTCGTATAGCAGGTCAGCAAACGATTTTAGGCGTAAACAATCAAATTTCCCAGAAAATATTGACAGTTCAGCAGAGAGAAATTGAAAGATAAATTGTTCCTCTTTTAATATTTTGACATTCTGATAATATATACAGTATGTGACAGTAACAATTAGCCACAATTCTGGGCATTGATTTGTATAAAAAACCGATAGTGTGGGTGTCCCCAGAAAAAGTTCCATTGCGTGTTACATATACTACATGCATACATGTTATATACTACTTAACAGAGTGTGAAGCAACACTTTTTCTCACTAATAATTCCTCAGTAATAATTCTACGGTCAATATTTACTTTGAAATTTGATCTTGTGTTAAAAACGGATAGGGGGGGGGGGGTAACGTGGAGAATTCGCTGCGGTAAAACTCCTCACACCCGCGAATCTCTCTGTGAATGTAATGCATACAGTACGTTACAGTGTGCGTAATTTGATTTTACAGTTTACAATGCACACACTCCGTCAGAAAACGACCATGTCATGTTCAACAATAATTAGATAGAACGTTTAATCAACAAATACTCTCACAACTTAATTATCATTAATGAACTACGGTAATGTAATTTGTCAACAATATGGATTCCAATATTTTAACCAATTGGGCTATGTAAAATACATTATGTTATTTAAAATGATTTGCTACATGGGTACCGGGTACCCCAACTGGCGACATTAATTGAATTACAAATAAATATTTTTTTTTACATTATACAGTCAAGCAATTAACATGTTGGCTACAACAAGTAATCATCTAGAAATTATAAAGTAAATTCGACATAATCAGGTAGTTCTGTCATTGTACATAGTATGAATTATATTTTTATTTATTTATTTTATTGTTGTTAGTTATTTAAGTTATATGTTAGATTTTAAGCGTTTTTAGTTTAGTTATAATAATAATTGTATTGTATTGTATTGCATCATATTGTGTTCACTATAATTATTCATTCATTAATTTTTTCATACAAATATTTAGAGGGGGGGGGGGGTAAATAAAGACCCTCACTTTTCAGGCACACCCACCTCAAACAATTTCTATTAATCTCTTAGCCACTAATTTGACTTTTGCTTGGATCAGGTATAGGGTGCAGCCAAAATAATAATCTCATCAAGGCTCGTCATGCGTCCATTATTTGTGGCAAATTATATAAGGCGGATGGGGTCTTTGCCCCTTCGCGTCGTCGTCTTCTCATTGCCATCATTACGGTCAGCTCCCCTTTGGGATTGGGTGGACCCCAACCGGAGGGAAAGGTTTTCTTTTCATTTTGATTCTAGATTCTTGACCTTCCAGTTCACAGTCTACTTCCTTACCAACCGGAATATCCCCCCCCAGGCTGTAATATAACCATGATTTGAATTAGTTATAGTATGACGCCGTTCGAAGTAGGTAGATACCCACACATCGGTGGTAAAGTGAGGAAAGTCAATGGAACTAGAAATCTAAATGAAAAAGAAAGAAACATGTAGTAAAATAGAAATTTGGTTTCATTATTAAGTTTGTTATTTTGACTTTTCCCGAAGGCCCCCCCCCCCTCTAACACAGGTACAGTATATGTGAGTGCCCCTTGTAAAGAAACAGTTCAGGGTGGAGAAAATAATACTGTACAGTGTACACATAAACGTAAAGGCCGTCATCTACAGTCGGAAAAGTCTGGAATTGCTGAGCATGTTTTAACACAAACAGGTCCTGCAATATACGTCTTCAGGATGCTACAGTACAATCTATAACTACTTCATACTGCCCCCAGTTACACAGAGAGGCTATAAAAATCTACAAGCACCCGCAGAACTTCAACAGAAAAGAAAAAGGACTAAAGGTCAACAAAATATGGAATCCTGTCTTAAGCAAGACTACAACAAAGAAACTGACGCCATCATCCGGAAATCAGGTAGAGGTAGTAGGGAGCCAAACAGGTACGATTCACCTCCACCCCGTCCCACCCCACACCAGTGCACATCCTTCTGGCTTCTGTCCAAACAGAAACAGTTACTGCTGAGCCTCCGAGACAAAATGTTAAAAGTCTACGCAGTTCCACTGAAGATGCTGACCGCAGATGTTGACGAAACATTTGGAAGTATACGCTTTCAGAATGACCACGGCCTACATCCCGGAATCTACTGATTCGTCAGTATACACACCATCCATTATGGCTTATAGAAACCTTTTATGATAGTCATCTCTCTCCCTCTGGTATCTGGACCGAGTCTCATGCAAAAACTCGAAGATCGATAGCGGGAATCGGCTATTTCCATGTGCATTGCAAGTAATGTCAGTGAAAGGGTGGCAGGAAAATGTAACTATCTGGCTAGTCAGCAACGGACATGTCGATCCAATTTGTGGAACCAACTGTTACATGAGAGAATATTCTCAAATTTCCGCCAAAATGGAATTGTCTTTAATGTTATAGGATGGGAGCTCGAGGGGTTGGAGAATTTAATTGGTCGTTGTTTCATCCAGTGGAGATATTATTTAACGCACCTTTACCAATAGATTAATAGGGGTCTTCACAGTGTTCGTGTTATCGAGTTATACCTAGTTAAGTGTGTTATATCAAGCTAAGTTAACACACCGATAACCAGCTAACCAGCGTGCTATCCTAAACCCACTTCCAAGTTGGTTAACGTGTTATTTACCTTGCTATAGCTCAGGTTTGACCGCCGCCATATTTGTTTTTGTCGATTGATTTGAAAGTTTGAAACACGCGTTTAAAATTTTGTAGTATTTAAATGTATTTGTATAATCTATTATCACAAGAAATTACAGTAAATAATAGGTACTTAAACAAAATGAACAAAAAATATAAACAAATGTGGCACTAGAATAGAGTTCTGCCACTTTCTTTAAACCCGTGCCACGAACGTCTGACTACTACCACGTTGTTTACTCTGTCGATAAGTCGATATAGCATGATAACTCACTCCCGAGGTCCATTCACGATTTTCACATTCACATCTAACTCAATAAATCGATAACACGAACACTGTGAAGACCCCTATTGAAGGTATTGCCCAGTTTTGTGTTTCATTAGATAGCCTATAGGTTAAAAAAAATAGAAAGTAACAATTAACTCAAAGAATCGTAGCAACTCTTTTACTCTGAGCCCTGAGGTGGGAAGGCCGCGAATTCGATAACCGACAGCGACAACCGAGGTTTGGTTAGTGTCTTTTTATTTTTATTTTTATTTTTTGCCACCATAGAAAAAAAACATTCAAGGGGGAAGCAAACTAGTTTTAACTAGTTGGTTCTAATGACATTAATAACGACTACGATATACTATGTGTGCATTTTAAAAATCCCAAAATCGAATTGTTATCCCAAAATAGAAAAAAATACTATTTTTTTTAAAGGCCTACATGCTGAAAATCAACAAATTCCACTGTAAAGTTTGTCCACAAATTAATGCTAGAACGCAGCTGCGGAAGTGCAGAATAGGTCGACAGACATTTCGTAAAAAACACTTTTTTAGTCCTTGTAGGTCAAAACGGGTAAACCTGTTGAGATCAGGACATTGAAAATTTTGAACATCACAAAGCTTCTCCTACACTAAAGTACAACGAAGATGGTAAAAATTGTCCCGTCACATGCTTTTCATGAACCTACATGCCGAATTTCAACAAAATAAAAGGAGTATTGCAAAAAATATTTTTCCGTTGAAATACCGGAATAGAAAATTTCCAACATTTTCCAACAATTACCAACGTAAGGAAAAAAACAACCTCTTGTTCAAAAGAGTACATGTTGCATTTCAAAGCTTAAAATATCATCATCATTTCGCACTTCCTTCATCCGCTAAATTCATTATTCATGTCCCATTCTTAGAAGTAAAAAATTGGTTTTAGAACTTCTTTGCACACAAAGTACATTCCCCGAGGCTTTTCCTTTTATTTTACGGTGTTCCGATCACAGGAAATGAATCACGTGGTTTCTCCCCTCCTCCCCTACTCTAGCTTTGTTTTCCATTACAGGTTAGGGGTTGAAATCTCCAAACACCTTGGGGGCATAAAAGCCCAAGCACAGCGCAGTAATGTACCTCGCTCAAGGCACCAGAGATTTGATGCTGCAAAATATTATTTTTCAATTCTCAAGGTAAACTGAGCGCGCCTAACCTTATATGGGATTTATCGAGATATAAAATTGGTAAGCTCCTATACTGCCGTAACAACGTGGGACCTACGTGAAGAAAAATAAATGGCCGTAAGGGCAAAAAGCAGTAAATGTTATAGTACTGTAAAGGTGCTCCCAAAATCGCTTCGAAACTTTTGATACCGAAACTGAACGGCATCGACGTGGTCCCATCCATGGTATAGGGCCGTGCAGTACCCTTTACTGAACCTGTTCAGGCCATTGCAACAGCTGCCCTTATTTAAGTTATTTATTATTATTTAATGTTTATTCAAAACTGACGTAGATTCCTTCAAACTCATGGAGCATTCTTATCATACATATCTTTCACATGGGCACACTACTCGTATGTCAATTCAAGCGTACATTCAATCGAGTTCCAGTCACAAACTTCAGCACCCATGAAAGTTATACATCTGTCACGTCAAAAACGTTCAGAAAAGCACTTCTGAGAAAGTCCTCAGTCTTTCCCTCCAGAAGCACGGGCATTCGCACAGGATGTGTTTCGCAGTTTCTTCTAATTTACGGAATCGGCAGTTCACGTCCTGCATAGTAAGTATTTTTGCCAAATGTCGACAAAAACGACCATGTCCAGTGAGAAGAGTAGTCACTGTTCTGATAATTTTCCTATTTCCGGAAAAGTAGTGAAGCCCATTTCATTACTACTTTCCTAATTATACGTTAGTATAAGGAAAGCATTGTGATGGCCGAAATTTTCGATTTCGATATTTCAGTGGATTTATACGTTTTGAGGGATCAGGAACCCAAAAGGTGGTTTTTACGAAATGTCCGTCTGTCTGTCTGTAACCCGGTGTGAGTTCAAACTACTCCCCTACAATTTGACGAAATTCGGCATCAAAAAAATGTTATCCAGGATAGGTTTGTTTCATGTGTTGGATAGCTTAATTTTGGAAATTAAATATTAAAAACTCTTTCCTCAAAATTGGCCCCTGCGATTACTTTAAAATTCACATAATATTAAATCACTTATTAATTTAAACAACACCCGATAGGTCACATCCAAGGCCGTAGCCAGGATTTTTTTCGGGGGGGGGGGGGGGGGTTCAGAAATTTCATTGGATATTACATAGTAGTTTCTATTTTTCCTCTCAAAATCCGATTCTATCTAGTGTAAAGCCATTTCATTTCGGGAGGGGGGGGGGGGGTTGAACCCCCATGAACCCCCCTTGGCTACGGCCTTGGTCACATCCCCCTTGATAGTTGGGTTCAAGGTGTAAAAAAAGGCTCAATTTTCATGAAAAAATATTAAACAAATCATTTTTCTGAGGAACCATTCTATCGATGCTTTCTATAGTAGCTTTAGGTATGCTTTAGAGACTAAATAGTAGGGGTCTTCACAGTGTTCGTGTTATCGAGTTATACCTAGTTAAGTGTGTTATATCAAGCTAAGTTAACACACCGATAACCAGCTAACCAGCGTGCTATCCTAAACCCACTTCCAAGTTGGTTAACGTGTTATTTACCTTGCTATAGCTCAGGTTTGACCGCCGCCATATTTGTTTTTGTCGATTGATTTGAAAGTTTGAAACACGCGTTTAAAATTTTGTAGTATTTAAATGTATTTGTATAATCTATTATCACAAGAAATTACAGTAAATAATAGGTACTTAAACAAAATGAACAAAAAATATAAACAAATGTGGCACTAGAATAGAGTTCTGCCACTTTCTTTAAACCCGTGCCACGAACGTCTGACTACTACCACGTTGTTTACTCTGTCGATAAGTCGATATAGCATGATAACTCACTCCCGAGGTCCATTCACGATTTTCACATTCACATCTAACTCAATAAATCGATAACACGAACACTGTGAAGACCCCTAGTGCAAAGAACTGAATGGACGGGTTGCTTTCCGAAGGTTTTGGTTTTGAAGAAATTATTTTTTGCAGATATTAGCTCCAATGAAATGCATACCAAACAATGCGTGGCATTATATCAGCGGTCTGCCCGTGCTATATTACAAAAATAGTCCCATTTATCAATTCAACGCTTTTGGATAGGGAAAATCTATAGACAGCCGATGCTTAGCCATGAAATGCAATTCCGATACTAATTGATTAACCGGAAAGCATATGCCCGGGTTCACTCGTGGTACTTCCATGAATGATCTCTGTCTTAGGCGGCTATTCCACTTGTCAGTTTTTCTCAATTTTCATAATGTCGTTGACGGAAATGTCATAAATGTTGCATTTATATTTTTACACCTCATTCCACTTGTCTACAATCATTGTGGTGATCCCAACGCGCCTTTTTGGCTTTGTGGCACCGGTTCAGTATAATTTGTTATGTTTTTTTTTGATAAATACACGCATTATTATTATTATTATTATTATTATTAATGGCTTTTGAATTAAAATACTTCGCTTTAAAACTTACTTTACTTTTTACTTTAATTATTTTACTTTACTGTAATTACTCTTTACGTTAACTTACAATTTTGAATGGTATGAATTAAACTGATTTGAAATTAAAACTAAGTTTTTTTTGCTAACACAGACGTGAAATAGAAAACATGTTGCATCATCTACAGCGTTTACTGTGCGAGCCCCCGACAAGTTGATTAACTTGGGGGCCCACAGGTTATTTTGTATTATAAGGGTATAATTGTTAATTTATAAATATATTCCTTCGGCGCAGGGGAATACCGGCCGGAGAAGAAGAAGAAAAAAAAAGAAATTGACCATTTTTGTTTTCAATTTTTTCCAATTTTGTAAGTTTGCCCGCAGTCTTTCTTTTAATTTTATAATCTACAAGAAATTTTATGATTTAAATTGCGAAATAATTCTTTCGTTCTCAAGAAATTAAGTTAAATAATTTATCATCAATTATTTATCATCTCCTTGTTTAATTTTAGTTTGTTATTGCTTGCAAAGCGTGATTTTACTTTACGATCATTGATCAATTTTAACATACGGAAGTTAAAATGGACAATGACATACCTAGAGTAAAACAAAAATCTCATCAATTATTGAAGCACAAATGACGGAATATTGACAAGTGGAATAGCTGCCTTATTATGTATTTAAAATAGTTAGTTAGTATTATATTAAGTTACTTAAAATAAATTGTAAACAACTGTAGCTGCGGATGAACCCAATATCCAAGAATTAAAAAAAAAATAATTATGCCGGACAACTTTTGATTACACCTGAAATTGGAGCCGTTGCCTAAGGGCTTAAATCCTTATGCAGTAGTTAGCCTTGTATGTTTGTATAAGCTTAAGCTCCCCTCCCCCTCCTTCTTTAATGTAGCGAAAATTTAGTTGCAGCAGAGCTGCTGATGACGAGAAACAGGGGAAATTATTAGCTGCAAAATTTTCAGAAGCAAAATGGTCGCTACCGGAAATTCTAAAGGGAGGGGAGACCGCGTAATAGGGGGAAAACGGATACAGTCGTTGAAAGGAAATTTACGGGTAATAATGATTAATGATGTCACGTCAGCAAACATTGGTCTAAAGGATCCGCCGTGTCATCAAAATGCTGCAGGCTACAAAATGGGAGCTTGTACATATAACATTAGGCAAGATTGTTACATTAGTGTACAATATAACCAAGATCGACTGCCAAATCAAATGAAATCGGGTTTTCAGCACATATACTGTACATCATATTGCGGGAGGCAGCCTGGGGAGAAAAATAATGAGGTTTCCAAGGGAAAAAGAAATTCTTCTGCATTTTGATGTACATTATGTGGTCATCAGAAACATTAAATAGCCAGTTTTTGACTTCCTTCCTACGGATCATAATTATCCATTATTATTTAACATATCAAATTCAACAATCGGTCTTATAGTCAGGCACATAAAGATGTAGCCGAAGATGTAGACGAGCATTTCTGTTAAGAGATATGATCATTATTCGTCCCCGTACCTTAGTCACTCAACAACCGGCTCTCAAATGTCAACATCCGGTCTACCTGCCAGTGTTTGCACATTCTGACAGTTTTTTTTGGTAGTTTCTACAGGTGTATTGAGTCACGAATTTTCTTTAATTTGAACAGAAAACCAGCACGCTCGAAAATGGACCAATCAAGAAACACGGGGAAACGAAGTGAAAAAAATAACCAAATGCGTGCATATTGTTTTATCCAAAGCAGTAGACAGGAATTCAAATTAAAGGCGCCAACCCAAAATTATTATTTTTAGTCACACGAATATTTTAATGTACATATACTGTAGCCTATATATATTATTATTATACAAAATTATAATTTTGTGTTGGTGCCTTTTCTATAGAAAAAATGAAATTACATCAATATCAGTCATTGTTTAAAATAACTTATTACAACAACATAAAGAAATAAAACACTGAAAAGCCACAAAAAAGATAAAACATTAACCTTTAACGCAAAAGTCGTCACAAATCACAACTCAAAGATATCAGCGGAAGCAGTGAACCTGCCGTAAAGAACTTAGTATGAGCAAAAATAGAAAACTTAACAACAATTAAGAAAATAATAATAATAACCAATCTAGTACCTCTCCGAGTTTGGTTGAATATTTTCAAATATTGAAAACGAATATTCCAAACGTGGTGGCTCCACTCCCTTTGTTAGGTGCCCATTCCACATACGTACAACGTCAATGAAAATTATGAAATTGAAGGGCATTTCTATTTTACTCTATGCCATTGTTAAAATTGATCAATGATCAATTGATAATAGAGTAAAATCACAAACAATGAAACAAACAATCTAAAATTAAAAAATGGCGTCATGTGATATGACAAGTACAACTATTTTAATTGATTTCTCTAAAAAGAAAGCATTTCTGTATAAAAATTATAATAAGGATTAAATAATAAGGCGACGAAGAAAACAAATACAATTTCAAGAAACAAATTTCAAAAATTTGGCGCATACGCTTCAATTGAAAATTGTCAATTTTTGAAAAACATATGGAATGGCCCCCTTCAATGAGAAATTGAAATGTCCTTCAATTTCATAATTTTCATTGACGTTGTACGTATGTGGAATGGGCGCCTTAACAAAACAACCCCGATCGATTAATACAACGCCGTATTTGTGTAACAAAATACTCCTTATATGGTCAAGTCATTGAAGCCATGACTCAAAGCAGCGGAGGCTGCTCACTTTATCAAGTTGGTGGAAGTCAGACAATCCAAAAAAGAAGCACTGTGTTTCGTCATGCTATGCCGATGGAAATACAGCCACCCTTTCGAATAGGCCTATATAACCATCCAGCAGAAAGAATAGTGGGAGGAAGTGATGAGGGGATGAAAGGGAGAGAGAACGCAATTTGACATAAAACAAAAAATATATATCTCTTTGAAAGCAAAATTCAATCTCGAGATGAAGAAAAGTTGTTTTTCCATAGGGAAGCACGTAGAGCGATGAATCGAATAGGAGGCAGGTCACGGAGTTTTCTGCCAATAGACCGGTAAATGCACAAATCAAATTATGGCACCTGCGGGATTTGCAATCAACTCGCAAAGTAACGGAAGACGCTTCAGGAAGCAAAGTTTTTGTAAGCGTGCTGAGTTTGCATATTAACGGGCGCTTAAATCCTACCAAGATAAGACAGGGGAAAACGACAGCACCATTGGGAACGACTGTCATGGTCGACTGTGCCTGAACTTTGTGGAGTAATATGTTAAATTGAGTGAAAGCTCAGAGCATTTAACAGCTGTAAAATGAAACCCATATGTTTCAATGGAGAACGGTAGTACGAGTAACGCTATCTCTTATGTTGTTTTTGGTATGGTAGATGCTATCACAATCAGAAAAACCCTTATGAGACCGAATGCAACATACAGCTCAGAAATCTGGAACCTTACCGCCAACGACGTCAGCCCATTGCGAGTATAGGATAATAAGAGACTCTTTGGACCCCTGTATACGGAAACGGAGTAACTTAGATGAAACAAAGTTGAAACAGACGCAGTATTCAATGGAGAAGGCATACATAGTCCAACTTATCAAAGTGCAGAGCCCCTGAGATAAATAAATAAAAGCTTTATTTATAGCTGAGACCACCCTAGTGGAGCAGGTGAAGATTGAGAGAACACTTGTAATGGCTGTCGACGGCCCTGCGTACGTATCTCTGATTCTCTGGTGACGTCAAGGCTCACACACTGTACATGATCACAGCAGTTAGTTCAGGGGGGGGGGCTCACCGGTTGTTATCCAGCATTAGCTGTCAAATCACGTCCCCCGAAATCCTACGCCTCCCACCCCCCCCTCCCCCCATACGCTGTCCTGCCCCTAATGCTTCCAGCTTTTCAATTCCACACCCATTTGAACGGTATCTTCTAGTTAATCGCTGTCGCATGTCTAACCTTTACGTTTCCGATGTATTTTTTCGCGTCAAAAACTCCGTTAGGTTATACTTAGTCTAGATAACCTATTAAAATAGATTATGGGTAGACAAATGCAAAAACAAATATCTAGCAATTTTTTTTTTTGCTTTGAACACATCATTCGGCCATGTAGCTGTCTAGCTATTAATTATTTGGGAGTTTTTGAGAAGGGAAAATGAAATAATGCAGACGAGAAAAATTAGGGGGTAGGTAAGTAAGGGTAAGATTCGAACCGATTAATTTAATATGTTCACAGTGCATTTCTTTGTACCATTCCTGCACTTGGAAGGGCTGGTGGATAAATGTTTATGATCCTGAATTACTGGGTCACTCCAGACTTACACACGAGCAAACTTCATGCCACCGAGTTGCCATAACTTTGACGTCATACTGACAGTGGCGCATGTCCTGCTGACCTGCCCGGTCGGCGCTAGCCAGAGTCCTTCTACCACTTCCGTACATACTGCAACACCTGCTCGGAAATGACGAAAGGGTCACACTCACACTTCTCGTCACTGTGAACCTCAAGTCAACCCCTCTATTCAAAATACTCCAAGGAGAACCTGGGGTTGACAACTGAAGCACGGAAGTTCAGAAGGGCAAAGCCCTTACTATATTTTTTACTGATTAAAACTCGGTCTCGAATGATAGAATTATCCAACCATCAAAGTAATTCATTAACATTAACATTAAAAGAAAAACCGGGCGTAAGGCTTCCAATAATGCCTACTAGCAGTAAAAGCTGTAAGGGAGCATAGGTTAAAGAATAAAAGAAAATAATAAAAGTAACGCTATCAACTTTGAACACGCGGTGCGCCATATATCGATCTAACGTAAAAAGGCAGCTAGCTCTAGGCTATACAGTATAAGCCCGTTTCTCCCTAAAATGTGATGGTTCTCCAAATGTTAAAGTTACGACTTTGGGGGGTGGAAGGAATGGAATTTGCTGTTTGAAAGCTTTGTGAGAGCAATCGATATGGGACATGCAATAAAACCCACCCCCAATAAATAACCGATCTAATACATATTGCTTACACAAACTGTTTGCTATTCGTTTTCACTCAACGATAAACAACGGCATGAATCAGTGAATGATTCGGGCCGAACCGAACCGATAACTTCACCGAACTGAGGACCAGACGGGAAATACATTGAAATGATTGAATTTGGACCGGAAAAAATCATTAGACCGGACCTTCTGGGTTTTCGGTCCTGAAACGAGTCCAAGACTAACATGTGTGAACGACAACTCATTAACTACCGTACTGCACTATAGACATGTTTTATAATACAATTCAGTGTTCCAATTCATTGGCGTAAAAAGGGGGGATTACTGGTGACAATGACGTTACGGAAGCCAAAGGCATATTATCCACAACAACGAAAGGGAAATTCATGGTATGCTTACATTTCATTAAAGACATCATGAAACAAATCAACAAATTCACCAAATTTCACAACAAAAAAATTGTTCAAAATGCTTAAAATAATTCAGACCTATTATTTCACACATTTTCTCCGGGGGAGACCCCCGGGCCTCCCTCAGCCATAGGTATATTCGTCGGTAAAAGCTGTACTGCTTGCAAGTTGCGTAAAACCACCCTATTTTGGGCTTATTTTTTCTTTTCTTTTTCTCCGGGGGAGACCCCTGGGCCATGGGCACCCCTTTCTCCAGGGTATGACATGTACATTGGTTACTTATACTTGAAATTTGAATGCATAGGCTCCAATTTTTGTTGTGGTCCGCAGCATATCCAACATCCGTGTTTTCCCTGTTAGATGAAGAAAACAAAAAGAGTCGGGTAGGGAGTTTTTTTTTTAAATTTATGTCGCGTCTCCAACTGCAGGATGGAGTTCCGTTCCCTGCTAACTGCATTATTCCTGACCCATTTAGTCTATGATATGTCTTCTTAAATGTCAGCTGCAATAACAGAAGGCAAGTAAGAAATAAAGATAAAGAAAAAAGACGTGGGAACTAAGCATTTGCGGTTTCTAAAATGAAATTATACAGAGACCGTCACAATATTGCCACAAAGTTAGAACAGTTATTTAATTGGTATTCACAGCATCTGGTAAAAGTTTCAACTTTTACTAGATTCGCTCCTTCACAAAACTATTCCTCCTTACGGAAGCCTCGAGGCGGGACGAATGAGAATTTCAAAATAAATAGCAATTCAGAGTAAAGAAGCTTTGGATAATAATATGAAAAGTATTTCCATATCTGCCAGTGTAAGCAGAAAAGCAATAAAACCATAGATTATCCCACCGGAGTGGAGCGGAATAGAGCTTAAATCTCAGGTTATATGGGTTTTCTCTTGTGGTAATAGAAAATCAAACAACTTGCAAAAATTTATTCGTCAGTTTTCTTCTTTATTGCGGACTGGATTTACAAATCGAACTAAAGAGGAAAGGGGAAGAACTTATGGACCAAAAATAATTGATATCATGGGCTACTTGACAGCAGTTGTAACAATGAAATATAAAATATGCGAGATAAGGTATACATTTTGCAGTTTTAGTGAACAGTTAGTAGTACTTTGTCTGTCGTATTTTAGAATCCACTCTAAGAAAGCACATGATTAGCATAAGCTATAGCTCTCCATCCAGAGGGACAGATGAAGGAAGGAAGAAACCTAATAGGGTTGAATGGACCCAGGCCTCCAGTTACAACTTCTTAAACCTCAACCTGCCGTTTAATATTCTAGATCACTACCAATCAGGCTCTATCATTAGGTATAATAAAATCAAAAAGAATTTTTTTTTTTAAATTCAAAATTCATAATATTACAAATTAAAGCTCATGAACATGTGTGCCACCCGATGCGAGTGAAAACATTTCACACGCTTTTAAACCAATGGCTCGTTACATGTACACAATCATATGTCGAACCATTTATTAAGCTATCCTCTCATTGCTTTTTTTTCTCAGATGCCTTTGGCAGTGAAGCTACATACTGCATTGTTTGATGCTGTTTTGATTCATTCAACAGTTTTTTGTTCTGTCGTTTTTATTATCTCTCATATACCATATTTCTGAGTTGTTGTGTTTGAAAACATTGCGTTTGGCTCTGGGGTTTAATAAAAAAAATAATAATGGTCACTTATTGAATTATTGGTGTGGTGAAATATCGACTTTTTATGTACATCGGGCTACATACTCCGACACGATTTCATTAGCTTTTGTTCGGCGCATCCAGAACTTTTAATGCATTATCTTGATCAAAAACATACAGTTTCACTTTTCAGTGTTATTCAGTGTTTCTATTAGAAAGCCATTCGAACAATAACAATAACACAATAATTCACCGAACATTCCGGTTTTTCGCAACTCTGTCCGGTGAGAAAGTTTCTTCTAGCTTTTTCGCTCGAGTATGCAAAAAAAATTTCTGGTAGGTGGAACGAAATAATTTTAAGAATCTGATACTAGTTACTATGATAGAAAGTTCCTCAAAATTCACTAAATTTCAGACTAGGTAAATTACACAAGATAGAATGGCCCATTGACGCTCTGTCCGGTTTTTATCTTTTGTAAATTTGGCAACCCTACTTTCTATGGACACCGTCTCAGAAAGCACAACTATATCAAGACATACAACTTTCACCCGAAATGTTGTCAGTTCGAGTCCCTACTTTCTGCATTTTCTGGCCAAGGTTTGGATGGCATATAAATCAGGTGGTACCGGACCTTCTCAGTTGAGTGTAATAACTCCGCTAGGTTTGGTTAGCAATGAAAAGAGATAGTCATTATTATTATTTTTTTTTTTATTGACAGCCACGTGTGGACCCTGAATTATCGTCAGCAGTACCCACAAATTAAAGGAAATAACCCGTCAAGTTAAAATAAAATAAAACCCGCCATTCTCGGCTGATAACATACAGTATATACAATATAAATAAAATTTTACTTACCCAACCGATTTCGACATTCTAATGAATCAGCCAAGAAATGAGTGGGTTTTTATTTATTTGTTTTATTTTATTTTATGTCGAAATACAGTAACGAAAAGAAATCATATTGAGACTATTACCAGCAGGAAATAATCTTTTGAACCTGAGGTAATACTGTAAACTGCGGGAACTCTAATGAAAAAAGGGGCCTGTCCAAAAGAAATTTTGAAAGTAAATGTGCAAAAGAGTTGGGTTTGATGCACCTTAGGCTATTTCCCCTTCTGGATCCGCCCCTAACTTATTGTCTCTGCCTGATGGCCTAGGTCTGTTGAGCTAACGACCTCAATAGTTCTAAATCGAGCATTATGTTTGGGAAACAAAGAGACCAATTTAGGCTCATGGGAATTTTACCCTTTTCCTTTCCAAAAATTACGATGAAAAGTCTTCTTATAACAAAGTTGTGGCAGCATAAAAACCCCTGCAGTTCTAGGGCAAATTTGCTTAAAAAATAACCTCTATAGTTAAATTAACGAGCTATTTATACAGTCTGAGAGTCTGCTAAATTTTATATTAAAAATAAGCATGGTACTTACGTATATACTGTATAGTATACCTGCAGTGTGTGAGTTTTAAAAGTTGTGCTGACTTACAAAGTACACCCTTCAGCTGCAGTGGCGTCAGCACATGCTTCCAGCACTTGGTTAAATTACCACAAAGTTCGCTGAAATCCAATAGATGTTTTCCCTCACTCAAAGTAATGATATCGTGAAAAAGCGTGAACTTTTGGCGGAGAAGGGAGTAAGTGGAATGGCAGCCAGGTGTTACTAGAGTTCAAGGCCGTGCCCAGACGGGTGGTCCAAGGGGGCCGGACCCCCGCCGAAATAAAAGGGCTATACACTGGATAGAATGGACTTTCATTAATAAAAAACTTATTAAACATACAAAAACTAAAAAGTGTTTTAGCAAAACTTGTTAAAACTGGAGTTATAACAAGTTTGACTATAACACCAAGTTTTTGTATCTGTTTGTTTATTAAAATGAAATACCACGAAGTCACGAGTAATTTAATATTTTCTAAAAAATGTGTTAAACAATTTTGGACCCCTCCCAAACAAAAACCTTGCTAGAGTTCTATGAAAGATAATGGATTTGAGCCCACCAAAAATATGGTTTGAATTGAAGGTTAGCAAAGTGACACAACTATCCATTCACACAGGTCTGTGAGCTTACTTTATTGCATAAAGGCAATGATTTATTCAAAACATTACAGTAGGTATTATATGGTAAATACAACATTGACATTGAATTAACTTTGGCTGAAGAGGTAACCTCCTCGTTATAACCGAAATTATTAGAGGATTACGCAGACATTACTATGACTTACATTAAGAAAGTGACAGCATCTTGACGATGCTAAAGCAAAGTGGGAGTAAACTTCTGGTAAGAAGATTTTGAATTACCAACATAAAGCTGAGAGAAACCAAATCGATGTTTCCCCTCACTCAAAGCAAAAGTGATAGTAATGATGATATCGTGTAAAAGGGGGAATTTTGGGCGGGGAGGGGGATAGGCAGAGAGGGGGGGGGGGAGAAGTAAGTGGGGAGCCCAGGTGCTGCCATATTAAACAGAAAAGAAAACATAAGGTGCTCCCATCCCATTATATTAAACTGTCGAAAACGGGAAAACCGAACAAACTGTTATTAAAAAACTTCCCCCATCATGGCGGGGGAGATTGGGGAGCTTAATGTTTCTTCGCTGCTCAAATAACTGCCGATTCCTAATGCTGGTTTATTTCAATAGTGCTGGCTGGAGCTTTTATGGGGGGGTTATGCGGAAGTTGTTAGATAATGGTCTTATAATGGTTGGGCCCACTAGAAGGGAACATTATCCCTCTTATGGTATATGTAGGTTAATCGTTTTAGGTGGAAGTACTCGTAACTGAGGACGTTATATAGGCTTAAGACTGGTTTTATAAATTTCTTTGTACGTATCTGTACTGCAAGTTCGTTCAAAACATACTTACCATTACGGCTTCACGTCCTTTTACTGCGTCTTGTTCTTAGGTAGCCATCAGTTGTGTTGCGAGTTAAACGTCTAAGCCCCGCGCCGGTGTGTAAATTTATCTTAACAAACAATATATATTATAATATGGTAATATAATAGGTAATTTACCACGAACACAAGGTTTAAAGTTTAGTTTATTTAATTGTTTATTATTGCCAACACACCAAAATACAAGTAAAAAATTTTTTATTTTTAAATATTGACTTTTATTGCTCTATTACAGAGCCAACCTAGCACAGTTAGGACTATAAAGCCCTCTCTTACACTCAACTAGAGAAGCCCGAGACCGCCTGCTTTACATGCTCTCCGAAGCATGGCCAGAAAATGTAGCAAGTGTGTTACTCGAACCAACAACCTTTTGGGTGGAAGTTGGAGTCTGTACCACTACTCTACATGTCCTGAAAATTAGTGAAATTTACATCATTGGCCAGTGTGCGGTTGAACGTTAGTTTGTTACCTAATACCTGACAATTAATTACTAAAAAATAAAAAGTTAAAGTGTTATTTAGTTGAAATTGTCGTGTGGGGACTAAAATATGAAGGGATGGAGGATTGAGAGGGCTGGGGGGGGGGGAGCATGGAAACAAAGGCTCTCAGGGCCAAAATCTGATGATAAGCAGTAGAATTCAGACTGATTGGCCGTAGAATCGTACTTCTAAACGGTTCGTCAACTTCTTCAACGTTGCAACGCCGACTTCTGAGATAGAATCTCAGTGGTTTATGAACACTTGTGTGGGCATGCGGATGCTCACTAATATTTAGACTAGCTATATTTTTCATGTAAACCTTACCCAAGGGACACTGATTTGTGCCCTTTTGATCAGTGAATTTCTATTACGTCTACCATAATTTATGATCTGCCAAGGAAATAAACGGAGCTTCGAAGACATGTAAACCTGTGAACCATTGGAGAAAAACTAGCTTTAACCTCGGTGGAACATGTTGTCCCAGTCATATCTCATTTTGAAAGGATTATTTCAACCCTTCTCAATAGCTTTCTCTCTCCCTTTCACTGCTTTTATTGGCTTGTGCTTGTGACGCAGCCAATTCTCTTCATGGTATATAAAAGGTTCATCGTTGAAAATTTAACAGCGCTTATATAATGCTCGATCGTTGTAGTAAAACTCAAAGGGATTTTCGTAGTAGTTCCTTTTCAAAATATACTGTACGCCAGAATGTATAAATCCCCTCTTAAAATGAAGTGGGGTTTGGAAAAAGTCCATGAGTCAATACATTAGTTAAACACGGGGAAAATTGAGGAAACGTGTAGTTTCATGTCAAATCCTCAACTTAGGTTAGCCCATAGAAATGTAGGAATGTATGCATGCAGGACAATAGCATAATGTGATGCCAATTATAGGGTCGGCATAATACCGAATTTATTTTCTATAATAAACAGGTTTAGTCTAAAACCATATAACTTCCGTTTTATATGCATTTTGGCCTTTTGTACCCTATACAGAGGATTACTATATTAGCAAGTTTTAATTTTAATACTAGTAAAAGTCTATTCATTTATTTATAGCAATAAAACAGTATTGCATGAATATAGTTAATTGTAAGAGTGGGCCGAAAGGCCTAAAATTCGCCCATATGGAAAATAACGACTTTTTCCTTTCTTTCATTCTAAAGTTGCTGTTACTCGATTTCTCTATACAGGTATAGCTATATATACAGCTATACCTGTAGGATACTTCCTTCCACTAGGCATACCAAAAGCTTCTTTCAATGCTTAAATAGGCCTAACAAACGACGTCACAATTTTCCGGTTTGACTTTATGATAACGTTGCTATAGCAACCAGTCCCATTGTTTGCTTGCTAGAGGTCCCAATAGCTCAAATAAATGCAGAGGCTTGTGATGGTCACAAAATGAATTAATTGTTGTGGAAACCAACTGATTAGCATCACTGGAAAGTTATTGAAAAAAATACCGAAGCGTGCAATTCACTGGAAATTAAAATAAACACAAACTGTTGTACTGAAATTAACGAGTTGTGTGTTTGCACTGTTAATTACTTCCGATTCGGTTGACTGAGGAGTCTCTCATTTGATGATGAAACAACTCAACTCAACTCAACAACTCAATCCTTTGTATCCTGCTGTATCCATTTATGATAGTAACAGAAGGAGATTTTTACAACGGGGGAGGAGAGGGGGGTGGGGTTAAAAGAGAAAACATCTGAATTAAGGATTAATTAATTTTTTTATTAATTAATTAATAAATGCCGAGAGGTAGGCTATTAATTTTTTGTAATAGAAAGTAAAGCTCCTTACGCGATTTTGATATAAAGCAACGTAATAATATAATGTCAACAGGGTGAGATGTCGGTAATGTAAAAAAAAATGGAAGGCGTCTTTTCTGCGTCAAGCAGTTTTCCTTACGCCTTGGCGGCCGTTTGCAATGATTTGTAGTAGAGTTACAAGAAGTTTTATTAGACTGGCTTTACAAGTCTATCTTTAGAATGATACAGTTGGTTCTAAATAGATCAACAAAAAATTGAGAAGGAAATCTAAAGAATATTTAGGCCTATACTCGAAAAAAATGAATCCAGCAGTTTTGTGGACGCTTTTGCAGGCCGTTTGCAATAAAAATTGGTTGAGACTTCATTTGGTTTGTACTGGGGTAGCCGAGTTACAAAATAGTTTATTAGGCTGGTGATACAGGTCTATCTGTAGAATGATACAGTTGGTTTTAAATTGAGAAGGAAATCCAAATTAGATTTATACTCGAAAAAAAATGAATCCAGCAGTCTTGTGGACGCATTTGCAGTCAGTCGTTTTCCCGTCATGCAGCATTTTGTTTGGCATGAGGTCTTCTGTCATTCTTACAACGTGTCCCAACCATCTTTAGACGCTCTATTATACAGCATTGACTATATTGCATCTACTTCAGTGCTATTCCTTTTTCCTGCTTTCCATTTCCCAGGATTACCTTCCTTTCCAAATCTCGTATTTTGATGGCATCGTTGCCATGCTTTGGAGTACCAGGCAACTGACCCGTATTTTGTTACCGGTCTTATAAAATTTTTTGTCAATATTAAACTTCGCGACAATTTTCGACGATTTGAATAGATACCTTGCAAAGGAGCTGCATTATATAGCCATATAAGTCCCTCAACCCTTGCGGGATAGTACTAATATATCTTCCCACATTCTATAAAATTAAGTATTTAAAATGTCAGACCTTGTTAGGTCCAAATCTAAATGTAAATTAGATCTTTTCGTTCCAAAGATGTCAAAACTGCAATTCCCTACCTCCTTAAGGTACGCGACTGCATAACAGAATTATATAAAAGGAGGGGGGAGAGGTTATCTATTTAACAGAATTGGCTGTATATTCAGTTGAGTTGCGTGCTAATCGCATAAGCAGCCAGCTGATCGCGCCTTGCATGCTAAAGCCCTGCTTACCCCTCCCCTCTCCTCCCCGCGCCCTGCCTTCCCCCAATATAGACTCTTCAACCCTCCTCAGCTCCTTTTCAATTTCAATTCACCCATTTCGAAACTCGTCCAGAATGCTGATTCTGCCACCGCCGCCGCTACTGCTGCTGTTTTGTAGCTGAAATAATTAATGTTGTAGCGAGACCTGCCAAACTTGTGAAGTGATTTAACTCTGTAGAAGATACTTAACAGCAAATAAAGCAGCAGGCTTTGTTGCTTACTTACTTGCTTATTCATGCGCTGACGTTTATTCTGTTTGACTGTGTACCATCACGAAAATTTGGGATGAACACGACAGTTCCCCGTACATGTCACTTGTTTTTATTGAGTTTGTAGACTTTTAAGGGCGCTGTTGGGAAATGTTATTTTACCATTGTTTAGAATTGGCATGTGGCCATGTTCAAAGTAATTCATAGAAGATGGAGGTCTATATAGTGGTTTTTGGTTTCAAATAATTTGAGGATGTGAAAATTAAATAATTGCCACCCTAAAATCAGCTTTCTAATGATTTTTTTTTAATTTACTAAGCAAGCTCTTACAAATTTAAACTATTCAAGTTGTAGATGTATACCGTGCGTCATATTTTAAGGAATTTTTAATTTAAGGTACAGCAGTTGTTTCATTTAATTTAAATGGATGGATGGAAGGTGAAAAGCATTGTTGCTAATTGGGTCGTTGTACTTACACAATAAGAAAATAGATAAACAGGAAAAAACACAGCTGCAGTACTTGTTTTTGCTTTCCAATTTATACGTAGAATAAGGAAAGCTTTGTGACGGTCGAAATTTTCGATTCCGAGATTTCAACGGATTTACACGTTTTAAGGTCCCAGGAACCCAAAAAAGTGGTTTTTACGAAATGTCTGTCTGTCTGTCTGTCTGTCTGTCTGTGCGTCGATTTCCGGGCAAACTACTCGGTCGATTTTGATGAAATTCGGCATGTAGGTTCACAAAAATCATACCTCGGGACCATTTTTTTTATTTTGGGCTAACTCAATTTGGGGGGTTTTTATTTTCAAAAAACTTCAAAAAAACGTCTAAAAAAATTATTTCCCCAAAATGGCACCAACGATTTCTTTTAAATTCACATATATTGTAGTTTTTGTTAATGTTCATAAAATGCGGGGGTCGCTTGCCCCTTGATAGTTTGCTTCTGGGGGTAAAAAAATAAAAATGACTAAATTTTAATGAAAAATGACTAAAAAATAATTTTTCTGCGACACCTTTCTATCGATGATTTCTACCTTCAGGTATGTTTTAGGTGTTAAATTGAGTAACGAAACCGGACAGGTTGCTTTCCCAAAAAAGTATTTGGTTTTGTACAAAAGAATGTTTTTTTTTAAATGATAGAAAATTCACGCTCAAATGCATTGCGTGCCCTGGCAGTATTGCTGTGTGGTAATGTGTTGGTCTGACCTATCTAGAATTTACCTCACCACCAGTGACGCGTGACGTCAGGTGGACAACTCCCCCCCCCCCCCGATATACCGTAAATTTGACCATATAGGAAAATTATTTACCATGAAATTACTCATTCTCTCTATCTACTAATTTTGATAAATTGGAAAGCATGTTCGAGTAAACTCGGACCGGTTCTTTTGCCACTGTATTGTAAAAACGTTATTTAAAAAATACAAAAATGTATGTTGTCAAAGTAATCATATGATCCAGATCATAAACACTCCAAGTCTAAGGAAAATCAAATCTGCCACTTTTTACTGCGATATAAGCCTACACGATCCAATCTGGTCTGCGTACGTCCAAGTTGGGTCCCCTCGAGATAGTACATTCTCTTTGGCAGTATACTTCTTTAGATTTATATGGGCACCGGCATAAAGTCCAAGTTGGGAGAGAAATTGATAATGAAACGGGATCGGGAACGTCAGTGATTCGATACTCAATATGAAAGAAAAAATTTTCCCGTGGGGATTTTGCCTCACCCAACCCTTACGTTACCTTCAACAGCAGAAAACACGACACTGCCGGACATTCCGCTGACCACAAGATCCCAAACAGAGTAGTAGTCGAGAAGAGGGATATCCTCTATAAGTATTCAAGCCTGAAGCCTCAATGAATTGCCGTGCCGCGGCTTTTTTTGTTTGTTTGACTTGCAAAACTCCAATTTAAACCAACTTTCCATTCTTGGGAGAGTGAGCCAATATGGCTGATGCGGGGTTGATGGAGTGGGGGGGGGGGGGTTGAGGGTGTGTGATTACTTTATCTAAAATCTGGAAATCCGCGGAAAACAAACAAGAATCCATTACTCTCCGTTATTCTGAGTTTGCTGCATTTACATGTAACTTCCCCACTTTTCTCTCCCCTTCCACTCCCTCTCTCAGTCTCTCACCAATCGATTGCTGGAGATTTCATTTCATTAAATGAATGTCTACTGATTGCTCCGTCTGCCAAAGTCCCATTAAAAATTCTCTATCGCGTCATGCCAGACGCTTATTAGGTCCCAACAGGACTCTTAGCAGAACTTGATTAAGTCACGCTCACGCCTGTCACATTGTGTCAATGGTAAGCATGTCTTAGCATTTCCATTGTTGCTAATAGCCTGTGTGGGTTGACACGAGAGTGCTATTTATTTATTTATTTAAGGACTTTTTATGAACCCAATGCCAACGACCCCATGGATTTCGGATATTACTTGCATTGTTTGCGTATGAATTTTTGACCATTGACAAACTGGTATACGTTCTCAATGTCAACCAACATTGGCTGCAAACGATAATGGACAACCTGAGACAAGCTTACCATTGACGCAATGAAACAGGTGAAAGCATGACTTAACCAAGTACAGATACGAATCACTACGAGAGTTTACCAGTTTGCCAGTGGCCAAAATTGATATGAAAACAATACAAATAATAATGTCCGAGAAATCAATGGGCCTTTAGCACTGCAACAAGCTTCAATGAGGTACATAATGACGTGATGTCCCCGACTATCCATTTTTTGTGCAAGATCAAATTGTCAATTGAAATTGGATCACGAGCCTTAGATGAAATGTTCATTTACAATTTGATAAGGCAAAAAATGTTGATACAGCGAGATTAGGGCGTTAAACGTAACTCTGTCTCATGTTGCTTGGATGATTTTTATTGAAGGCCACTTTCGCTTGCTGAAGACGGCTGCATTGTATATTTCACCTGCTGAGCTATTGTCTTCAGCTGTAGTGTTGATACTTAAAATGCTTCACACTGCTAAGGGCTACTCCGTCACGACTCACGGACTGCGTCATATACTTGGTTCAGGTCAGGTCTTCTTTATTCTTGACCACAGAGCATATTTTAAGAAATTTTCACTGGGTGGCACAAATTGAAATCCTATTCAATATGGTGTAAAATTCGGTTGTATCCTCCCCCCCCCCTCCATAAATAAGTTCTCACGTTAAAAACAAAATGGGCGCCATAAATACGACGGACAGCGTAACTTTTGACTTTTTTTTTTTTTTTTTTTTAATTTCTAGTTTTGTTAGTCTTAGAATTTGAATTTTGTGCCCAGTTTGTTTGGGGCAATATGCCCAAAAGCAGGGGGAAAAATCACCTCACTGGGGGGGGGGGCACGCTTGCCCCAATGGCGCTTCCTTAAAATATGCTCTGCTTGACCACCATGACTTTGGTCTTGTTTTTATTAATAGTGTATCTACATGTTGAGAATGGTACAAGTAAGTATTTGTCGCATTTTTATTTTCACTCCCACACGAAGTATAGTCAAGTCCGAAAATATGGTTTTAGGGTGACGAATATATTTGCGTTTATGTACTTTGTATATGTGAATGCATATTTGAGTTGCCTACTAGCAAAAGCAATCCTGTCCACCCAGGTCGATTTTTCAGAAACCGCAAAAAACTGCTGTGCCGCAACGCCATGAGGTATAACATTACAGTTTTTAAAGCTAATTTTAACAGTATTAGAATTGCTTTTATCTGATATATATATATATATATATATATATATATATATCTGATTCATCGGATAGAGTATTGAAAAATAAAAAAAATGGTGCGACTATCTCAAAACAGAAAAAAATGGAGAGGATTCCTTTTGCTAATAGGCAACTCATTTTATATACAGAGACCCCAAACTACTGTTTTTTCGTTGAAATTTGAAAGGAAATTGTATAATAATCCTCCGACGGTGACTGAGCAGAAAAAAAAACTTCGCTTGTTCAGGGGCCGAACCACGAATTTTAAATTACAATAATCTTTCACCAAAAATTTACTCAAACGATTTATTTATTTATTTAACTTTCAGCATTTATAGACCTCAAGGTCTTCTGTAATGCCTACTGCACTAGGGGGTAAATCGTAAGAAACTCGAAATTTTGAGTTTGACAACTTTTGTGTCTTTTTATGAGCTAAAACTTATTTATTAGATGAACGCTTCATTTCTAACTGGGCTACAGTTTATGAAGGAATGTTTTACCGTTTGTTGGCTGTTAATTTAGTTTTCTTTATTAAATTAACGAGTCAAACAACTTCTTATATTCCTGAGAAAATTCTGAGATCATATTCTCGAGTTGCAATCTTGCAATTTGTTCTGATTTTTCCAACTGCTCGTCTCCTCGAGTTTTAAAGAGTCGAAGATCTTCTTTATACTGTGCATATACATACATACATGTAAATATAAACTTTTTTTGAGTATTATTGTACTCTCACATTAGTGATTAATATTGTACTCCAGTTTCATCTTTTATCAACAATGCAAATTTGACGATGTATATTCGCATGTGCAATATGCTGTACAATATGTAAACTTAACGAAATACAGTGTGCCTCGTATTGCCTTGTCTATCATAAATTAAGCTAGAATATATTACTAGATATACCCTAACCAGCTCAAATTCGGACACTTGAATTTTTGTATCACTTAATTTACTAAATATTTTTTTCTTGAATTGCGACAGATTAATTTTTGTTTTGACTATAATACATTAAAATATGGACCAATAGGTAGATTTTAAAGAAAATATTTTTAAAATCTATGAAAGCATAACCTCAGGGATAATATTTGTTTCCACCCTTGCAAGGACTATGAAAATAATCCACTTCCTAGGACCTGGTTTTTTTGTAAAACTTTTTATTGATAATTTTTCAACTATTATTGTTAAAAAGACGTTGTTTTCAACTTGTAGATGGTTTTTAACCCGGTAAGTTTAATTTTTTACAAAAAAAAAAAAAAACAGGTCCTAGGAAGTGGATCATTTTCATAGTCCTTGGAAGGGTGGAAACAAATATTATCCCTGAGGTTATGCTTCCATAGATTTTAAAAGTATTTTCTTTAAAATCTACCTAATGGTCCATATTATAGTCAAACATATTATAGTCACACAAAAATTAATCTGTCGCAATTTAAGAGAAAAAAATATTTAGTATAAAATAAGTGATACAAAAATTCAAGTGTCCGAACGTGAGCTGGTTAGGTTAGTATAGGGCCTATAGTTCTAAAGGCTTTGGCCTCCGGAGTTACATGATAAAGCAGTAGAATCCAGGATGGGAGTACGCTTTCAGAACGACCACGGCCTATCAACCTGGATTATTTTTCTTTCTTTTCTTTTATAAAAGGTTAATCGCTTTCAAACAATTTAATGAATGTATTCGATTAACCTCTTCAATCGTCTCACTAAGTAACCTATTAGGTAATTGTGTCGAGTTACGACACGTCTCCGATTGCAAGGTGTGTAGAGATTCACACAAGCACAAGCACGCTACCACCTTGTCACCGAAGTTCTACTGCTTCATTTAGGCTAGAATCTTTATTAACCAATCTTGGGATATCCATTGGAGCATACTGTATATATGTAGGTCGTAGGCCTATCCAAATAGGTATAAAAATGTATATTGAGATACTACTCCCTACTAGTTCAGCAAAAGTTGAACAGCTCATGGTCTAATTGAAAATGCATCTCCAGAGAGGAAATGTTGCAGCAAAAACCGAACTCCCCTCCCCAATCGAACCCCATTTACATTTAGTGGTTGCCCATTTAGAAAACTCCCCACATTTTGCTGCAGCGTCATTCAAATCCCTATTCTAATTCCTTAATGACAGTTTTTGTAGAGAATTGAGGGCCATTTTTATAACAGATACCAACGAAAAAGAATAACTTACTCGGGGAATTATTTAAACCGTTTTTATACGAAATTAAAACAATCTCGTTTAAAAAGATAGCTGAAGAAATTAAACTATTTTCTCAACTCATTGTCCACCTACGTTTTCCATATGCAACAATGAACAGAAGTTAATCTCAGTTGACAAACAATTTGAATATTAACTCTTATTAGTCTTATTCCGCTTTGTTTTTTTTTTATAGGTTAATCGCATACAAAAATTAAATGAATGTGTCCGACCTACCTCTTCAGCCGCCTCTGTAGGTTGGTGCACGTGTTGGGTTACGACACGCTCCCTATCGCATGGCATATAGATACTCGCACAAATACAAGCACGTCATCACCTTTGCCATCGAAGTGTGTTTCGATGTCGATGTTGAATTCTCGTAGGTCAGCATTATAATGCGGTTTATTGCTGTCCTATTTGTTTGTTCGTATAAAGAAAGCTTTATGACGGTCAACATTTTTGATATCCACAGTTAAACAGAACTACACTTTTTGAGGTGCCAGTAACCCGAAAAAGTGTTTTTCAACGAAATATCCGTCTGCCAAATTTAACGGCAAAGGGGTAGCGTTCATGTACTTGTGCAAGTATCTCCACGCCATGTGTCGTGCCACCTCTACTCGAGTCCTAACCTACAGATGAACAGGTCAATCGAACATATTCATTAAATTGTTTGTATGGGTTTAATCATTATATAAAAATAAACAAAAAATACAACAACAATAAACTGTTGCTCACTGTTCATCGATTTGTGGAAAACATGTGGAAATTTTTTTTAATAAACGGCTCCAATTTTTTTTTTTAATGTTAATTGAAATGAGTGGAATTTGAAAAAATCTACTCCAATTTTTTTTTTACATTAATTTACTCTTATTCTTTGATAAGTAAAGTTATTATTTAACGTTGGTGCTACGAATACTGGGGATAATCGTTGTATGATTCCGTCTCCGTTGTCAACTGTGTATCCAACCCCAGTGCACATATTAATTCTACGGCTACAGATCTGCTGATGGCAGTTGCACATCCAGAAAATTCTGCTGCAGTTTAATCTGGCATTGTGCACCAACCTATTTGCTCCAATGTATTACGACAGATCCGCTGCGTATCTCTTGCCGTAGAATCTGCCGGGCCATTAATACCATTATCATCACCATTTGCAATTTAATCTTTACCATTTATAATTTACCATTCACCATTACTTATAATGGTCGCTCCCAACATTTGGCTCGCAGCTCACATTTGCGAAAAAAAGTTTTCAATGATTGACGAGGAAGAGAGTCCAGACTGGAATTTCCTTTCACGCTATGTGAACTTGGGAGATAATAACCGTAATTTATAGTTATTCCTTTTCAAACAAAGTTTGAATGACTTTCGAGAAACTTGATAGGTCAGTCTGCCTCTTGCACGAAAATTATTGGTGAACTTGTGGTGAGATATTGGAGGAATATAATAGTTAATTCTCTAAGAGAATTTTTATATATTATTTTATTGAAAGAACATCCTGCGATACTTCAATTCTTATTCATTATATATATGAATAATGTAACTTCACCCGTCTTCATTTGAAGCGCTTAGGGGCCGTGGGGTGCAAGTGACAAAAAAGGAACTTACGAGATTATTGAGGCTAAAGTTTGTAACTCAAATGAAAATGTATAGATATATTAATTCTGGCATTACCAAAATGATGCCGATGTTTCTGTTGGTTTATAGGATAAAGGACAGTTAGAGTAACAGTAACTTAACTCCAAAATTAAAAAAATGTCACTTGGGCTCCTTGGATTCCAGGTGCTTCATTTATCTTTCTACTAATAATGTGTAGTTGTTGCTTTCCAATTTGTACGTAGTATAAGGAAAGCTTTGTGATGGTCGAAATTGTCGATTCCGAGATTTCAACGGATGTATACGTTTTGAGGTCCCGGGAACCCAAAAAAGTGTTTTTTACGAAATGTCTGTCTATCTGTCTGTCGCTCTGTCTGTCACTTTGTCTGTCGCTCTGTCTGTCTGTTCATCGATTTCCGGGCAAACTACTCGGTCGATTTCGATGAAATTTGGCATGTAAGTTTACAAAAATCATACCTCGGAATCATTTTTTTTATTTTTGGCTAACTTAATTTGGGGGGGTTTTATTTTCAAAAAACTCATAAAAAACGTCTAAAAAAAATTATTTCTCAAAAACGGCTCAAACGATTTCTTTTAAATTCACATATATTGTAGCTGTTATTAGTTTTGACAAAATGCGGGGGGTCGCTTGCCCCTTGATAGTTTGCTTCTGGGGGTAAAAAAATAAAAATAACTCAACTTTTATGAAAAATGACTAAAAAATAATTTTTCTGTGAAACCTTTCTATCGATGATTTTTACCTTCAGGCATGTTTTAGGTGTTAAATTGAGTAATGAAACCGGACAGGTTACTTGCCCAAAAAACTATTTGGTTTTGTGCAAAGAATGTTTTTTTGAAAAAATGATAGAAAATTCACGCTCAAATGCATGGCGTGCTCTGCCATTATTGCTGTGTGGTAATGTTTTGGTCTGACCTATATAGAGTTTAACTCACCTCCAGTGACGTTAGATGGACAACCTCCCCCCGAGACATCGGAAATTTCACCATAGGAAAATTATTTACCATGAAATTACTCATTTTCTCTATCTACTAATTTTGATAAATTGGAAAGCATGTTCGAGTAAACTCGGACCGGTTGTTTCATTTATTGGAACAACTTCAGTCAACCATTACAATCGCACGCAGCAGGACAGCCGTGGGAATCTTTGGTGTAGAATCCCATACCCCAAGACCTGCCAAGAGTTGATTTTGTTGCACGAATAATTCACCTATTCCGTCTTCAGACTGCTTCCACAGGCCTACTATGCCGTTCAGTATTAACTTATTCCTGGGCAGGGGTCTCACAGTCATCGAACAATTAGGGTGGAGACCTCTTTCCCTGGCAGTGGCCTATAATTTTCCAACGACAGTGAGGCCCCTGGTTAATCTCTGTAGAAGATTGCAAACACATGGGGTGGGGTTAGGAGTTTGAGCCCTCTCGAAAATTGGTAACTTCGCACAAGATGGTAGTGAACAGGAAAAAATGGCCAATCCCCACCCCCATGTTAAAGTTATTGTACTAAGTTTAGAACTTCTAATAAAAAGGCATTTTAGGCGTTCAAACAATCTGATCTAATCCAACCAAATCTAATTAAAGTTTCCTGTGAAATTGAAATTTGTTCAAAAAAAGGATTGTTGTCTCATAATGAGGTGGTGAATTAAATTATGAGGTCCGGTCCCAACACGGGAAGAAATGTTTTTGTGATGAGTAGTAGAGGCACGATATGAATTGGTACATAGGGGGGGGGGGCGTACTCCATACCAATGACGTCAGACTTCTTTACCGTTCCAATAGGGTTCCAATGCAAAGCGTGCCTCCATTATTCCTCCCTAGAACATTTCTTCCTGTTTTGGGGCAGGGACAGGGACCTGACATCAGCAGAATTTTCGGTATAACAGTGCATTTATTTTGTTGTCGTAATTGGAATAACCGTAAAATGGGTAATCACAAGCGTACTTGTAGATTGAACATTAATTAATTATGTGTAATAATCAATTAATTGAGTGTCCTTAAGGGAGAAGTTAAAATTATTAATTACGATAGAAAGCAGCTATTCAATCATCTTGCATTCCATGGGAATACGGGTGGGAAATATAAGGCACCATTATTATAAAATTATGAAAGAAAATCTGTTCGGTGAAAAATTTTCCGACTCCCGGAATTTGATGGGATAATGGGGAAATGGGGGATTTCAGATTAGATTGGTGGTGAGGACAATGCTGCAGTAGGGCACAATGCTTGCAAATTAGCAAGTTTTAATTACCTCCCTGTACATGCGGCCTAATTATAATTTCTTTCTCTCATTTTCGCACGCTTTGTTAGGAGGTAAAAAGCACTTGCCCAGCCAGTTTCAAAGCTCTTCCATCTATTGTGTACCTGAGAATTTTTATGGAGTTTTTTAGCCCCTTAGTTTCGTTGTAAATTATTGCTTTCCTATTAATATGTTGTATAAGGAGAGCTTTGTGATGGTCGAAATTTTCAATTTTGGGGTTTCAGTGGATTTACACGTTTTGAGGTCCCAGGAACACGAAACAGTGGGTTTTACTAAATGTCTGTCTTGGGGGGTTTTCCCTCAATAAACTTAAAGAAAACTGATAGTTTCATTAGCTTGATAGCTTGCTTCAGGGGATCAAATATTTTAAAATGACTCAATTTTCATGAAAAATGATTTAAAGAAATAATTTTTCTGTGGAGTAACAAAACTGAACAGGTTGCTTTCCCAAGCAAAGATGTGTTTTGGTGCAAAAAAAATATTTTTTTAAAGAAATTATGGAAAATTCGCACTCCAATACATTGCGTAGCCTGCCATTATTACTGTGTTGTAATGTAGGTTATTAGTCGGCCCGTTGTAGAATATGGAGTCCCATCGATCAATTCAGTGTTTTGGGATAGGGATTCGAAATGTAACCCTAGAAATATTATTTACTATGGAATTATTCATAATTGAGTATACAGGAAAGCATGTTCGAGTAAACTCGGAACGGTTCTTTCAGATGAAACACAAGCTTATAGGAAAAAGCACCTGTTATAGCCTAGCATAGGTATCTCCTGAGTTATAGGCGAATTAAGGATTTTCCTCAGGGGGGAGGGTCCGAGTAGTAATGTGCACTTGAAATGTGCACACCTCTTCGCTGTCGAAAGCGTTTGGGTGCACCTGAACTCGCTAGGGCATTTAGGTGGGACGAAACTCATCTCATGCAGCAAGCATTGTTAGGTGCATCAAGCTAATATATTCGCAGGGTTAACAACCAATCGCGCTATCCAGCTGCCATTGATATTTATTTTGTCTGCGAACAAATGTCTTCCCAACACATTATTTAACTCCATCTAGTTCCACCCCTAAACCACCGCTTTCCCAAGTTTTTGAAGTAGCAGACTGCATGGGCGGCATTTTCGTAAATCCACGCTACTTACCCCCCACCTTATATTACCAGCACGCGAAACTTTCTCCAATTCCGCAAATTTATGACCCTGCGAACGCATAGTGAATAGACACTAGCACCTATTACAGGCGCCCCACTCTTAGCCACAATATAAAGTTGTACCAAGACCGATTTAAAGTTGGACAAAGTGTGAGTTATGCTCGGTGGCGCATTACACCGGGGCTTTATTGAAAGTATGCGAGCACCCTGTAAACTGGAGCTTTCGCGCCATAAATCTCCCGCCAAAATTTTAAATTGCTCTCTGAGAGTGTGTATGATGACTCTCAGTGTTATATTTCTTCATTGTCTTTTATTTCCCCCTGGAGGTATTTCGAGCAAAGAATTTTATTGGCTTTAGCAGAAGAAAACGGAATTTAGCTTTGGGAGCAGTTCCAGCTGTGTTATTTCTATTGTTTTTTTGTTATTAACTTTTGAATGAAATTTTTCTCATCGCCGGTGGTGATAATTCTTTTAAACCTTTTGAGAATTTGTAAGCGTTAAAAGTTAATTGAATTGCAGTACAGTTGTATACAATATTATTTAAATTCAGAAATACAGCATATACTTGTAATATAATGCTGAATTCAAATAATATTGTATGCAAACGTATTTCAACGCTTACAAATTATCAAAAGGTTTAAAAGAATTATCTAATTTAATAATTATCACCACCGGAGATGAAAAAATGTCGGTAATGAATTTTGAAGCGCTTTGTTACAATTAATTAGCGGAACACAACCTCTCTAAGGCATGTTCAATTTTAACTAAACTGTAAGAAAATTAATTTTCATACTAATGAACCTCAAAAACTGACACTGGTCAAGTTTAATTTTAAGTTATAATTTAATAAAGAACTTGGTACTATTTCCCATTGCATACCTTTATTAGGCCAAGTTCTGCCAACATCTACATCTCACAACTTCAAAGGTCTAAGAGCTTGGACAACTTTTATAACTGACAGCTTTAATTAATGGCTAAACTTTTTGCACTATTAGAACTGCTGTGGACCTAGTAATTTGCCGTTTGGTAATAACTTAACCAAAGGCGATAGAGTGCTGAACTGGGTTAACTTGGGGCTGAAAAGGGAAACAGAACAATTTCGGAGCAGCACGTTCCATTCTAAAATTGTCTTGTTACCATTTTTAATCCCATGTTAAGTTATTGCCAAACGGCATAGTAGGTCCGCTGGGAACTTGTATACTTATACGCGATGTGTTTTGGTTAGGAAACTTCCTTTATTGAACCCTTGGAACACTTTCATGTATACAACTATTGTATAACATTGAGTAAACTCGTACATTGCTTTTAAAGCATTTGCTTATATATAATCTGTTAAAAACTAATAACAAAAAACACTACGGCACGACAAACGAAATGAGGGTTCAGCCCTGAGAACTAATAGAGGATCCTATCCCTTGACCAATGCTCTATTTCAAGTGGGGATGTTGTGGCCAGTAACATGCCCGGTAGTCGCGTTTTTCCATACTGATGCGATGAAGATAACTTAAGAGTAAGAGTTGAGTGGACCAGGGGACCAGGCTAGTGGAAAATGTTTTTCTCCTTTTATGTCGAATTTTGATTCCGTTTAATAGTCTACTTCTCTACCATCTGGACTATTCCTGGCCGTAACAGCCTAATTTTTCTTCTGGCTCTTCAGCCCTTGATGAGCTTTGGTCTGGTCAACAACACTCCTCCAGTCATCTCGGTTTAGTAAAACGCTCCACCATCAACGGACTTCCAACAATGACAAGGCCATCTAGGCCGCAACGTTTTGGATCAATGTGTCCTAGGCCCGGACACGTTAAGTAAGTAAGTACTCCCAACTCGCGAAGGTCTGTTTCCAACGCATCCTTCTAGCGTTTTCGAGGACATCTCGCGGTCATGCTTGCTTTGTACATCTTGTTCGGCATGCGGTCGTCTGACATTCTAACGGCGGGTCCCCTTATTGACCGCTAATACAATAAATATGTAAATTATAAATTATTATCATATTTATAATTATTCATTATGCTTAGTTTATTCTATTATTCCATTATTATTATTATGATTTACAAAATGGTGTTATGCCTAAAGAGGTGTTGAAAATGACTGTTATTCAATTCTTTTATAGGTATGTAAAACATCTTTCTCCTTTTATCTTTTATTTGTCTGTAATGTATTATAATTGTGATTTTCTTCTTCTTCTTCTTCTTCTTCCGGCTCTACAGCCCTTGGTGGGCTTTGGCCTGCTCGACAACACTCCTCCATTCTTCTTGGTTTTGCACAACG
Source organism: Psococerastis gibbosa (assembly GCA_963971405.1). NCBI lineage: Eukaryota > Metazoa > Arthropoda > Insecta > Psocodea > Psocidae > Psococerastis > Psococerastis gibbosa. The sequence goes on from OZ020484.1 coordinate 31,835,145, forward strand.
CTCCACCATCTGGAGACTCCCAACTCGCGAAGGTCATTCTCTAACTCGTCCTTCCAGCGGTTTCTTGGCCGTCCTGGCAGTCGTCTTCCCGTCATGCTTTCTTTGTACATTTTTCGTGGCATGCGTTCTTCAGACATCCTTACAATGTGTCCCAGCCACCTTAATCGTTGTGCTTTAATGAACCTTACTATGTCTTCTCCGTTGAGAGCGGCGTCGATTTCAGCGTTGTTTCTTATACGCCATTCTCCGTACTCGTAAAGGGGTCCATATATCCTCCTTATTATCTTTCTTTCGAGTACACGTAGTTTGTTGGCATCGTTTACAGTGAGATTCCAGGTTTCCGATCCGTATGTTGCAACTGGTCTTATAAGGGTTTTGTATATTCGTAGTTTTGTGGCTCTAGAGATAAGTCTTGACTTGAGCAATTTTAGGTTGGCAAAATATGCTCTATTGGCTGCTGTTATTCTTCTGTCTATCTCTGCGCTAGTTTTGTTTTGATTGTTTACTTCTGCACCAAGGTAGATGAAGCTCTTTACATTCTCGAAAGCCATTCCTTGTACAGTCAGGTTGTCACTTCTCCGTCTCCTTTCTAACGCTGACATTACTAGATACTTAGTTTTTGAGACATTTATTTCTAGTCCAGCTCTACTCGCCTCTACACATAGTCTAGCAAGTATCTCTCCTAGTTGCTTCCTATTTTTAGTGATTATGACTATGTCATCCGCATATGCGCAATACAATAAATATGTAAATTATAAATTATTATCATATTTATAAATATTCATTATGCTTAGTTTATTCTATTATTCCATTATTATTATTATGATTTACAAAATGGTGTTATGCCTAAAGAGGTGTTGAAAATGACTGTTATTCAATTCTTTTATAGGTATGTAAAACATCTTTCTCCTTTTATCTTTTATTTGTCTGTAATTTATTATAATTGTGATTTTGTAACAATATAATATATCTTTTATAGATTGAATCGTATAACGTCGTACTGATTTATTACAAATATATACTATAAAATAGTCTTCTACTCATATTCATAAAGAACCCGCAACTATCAGGCATATAAAAAGACAGCACTGAAACAGAAGCAAGACGGTCGGCGACCACGTTCAAACTTTATGACAAACAATAAATACGAAATACGGTCTCGCTGACTCAGCTGCCCAGACGAAAGAACGAATTGGGGACGAGGGAATTAGGTGCACCAGGAAAATGCATGAGAAGGAGAATGCCGTAAAGTAAAAAAAAAAAAAAAAAATTTCTTGGAGAAATAACGCAGGGCAATATAGCCCGAGAGCTACCATAAAGAAAGAGAGTAGTTTCCTCCCGAAATGTACGACAGCATTCAAACGAGTCTATGTTTTCCTGCTTCCCGAATAAAAATTACCCTCGGAGACTCCGGCAGGGTCGGATTTATCCAAACTATGCTTTGCGCCCCCCCCCCTCTCTCTCTAGAAATCAGCTATTTATACAGATCATATACTTTAGGATCATAGGTATGGTTTTTCGTCTGAGTGGGTCCCGGCGCTTATCAAGGAGATTTTTTTTAAAGTCCTACCGATTGTGTCAATTTCTATTGTGTATTATTGGTTCATATTTGTAGAATAACCGAGCACCACTAGGCTGTTGTACTTACTTATGGGACCACCCAACAACATCTGGGCAAGTCCGGACTAGCGATTTGCGGTCGGAGACGTGTCGCAACTCGACACAAGTACCCAAGAGGTGACATTTATTAAATTGTTTGTACGGGTTGTATGTAACCTTTTATAGAAAAGAAAACTAACATTCACGGACTTGATATACAACATACAGTATTGCGAATTGTGTGACAATCGAAGGCGAAAAGCCTTATAAGTGTAAATATCAAATATCTCATGCAATATCAATCAATCAATCAAAGAGCATTTGCATTTTGATACAAGATTGCCTATGAACCTCTTTTTTCACAGATTGACCACAATTATTGAGTTGGATTTGACAAAAAAAACAATTGGTGTGGTGAGCCAATTAGTGTGATTGATGGCAACGTGCCATGTATCGAAATGTAGAGGAGCATTTTAGCCAATTTAACAGCTATTTCGACATTTCCTGTGAGGCTGGACTTAGTACAAATAGCAAGTAGGAGGGGCACTTAAGAGTGCGCTGTTAAGAAAAATCTGACCGTAGCTGACCACACCAAAATCTCTCAGTTTTATTTTTTATTGAATTTACTCCGCAAGTTATTTAAGATTTAGTCTATTCAAGTTGTATGTAGAAGACTTTACTTTTTGGCGTTGCTATTTTTCCGTGAATTTTACATTATGTGAAACTGCAGTCCTCGGTAATTTTTAAACACCAAAAATTAAAAATACCTGGTGATATGATTTATGAAATAGTCTTACAGAACTTGGAAGGGGAGAGTTCACAAACTCGAATAAAGAGTACATTTATTTGTATTTCAACAACTAAAATTAATTATGTTTCTGCACAGGTAAATGTAGACTGTACAGTATGTAGGTATACTTAGGAGCATACACTATGTTTTGCTGTTTTTGTACTGACCTTTTCAAGAAGGCAAAATACGAATTTGGAAATTAAAAAAAAACATCAGCGCTCAACGGACTACATTTAACATGACATCCTTTTATTGTTAAATACTTCCTCGCCTTTCCTTCTCTCATACTTTTCTACAAGCGCCCCTCTGGAACTTAATTGATTCGACCGAGTGGATCCAGTGGAAAATTTAGGGGGGGGGGCACAATTTGTAGCCTATGTAAGTTTGAAAGGTAATTTTTTGTTGAAAATTTAAGTTTTATTCAATTTAAAAAAAAATTTCACTATCATATGAATTTACTCATTTAGCCCCCCCCCCCTCCCGTGGATCCGCCATTGGATACGACCCTGTCCTGTCCGCCACCACTTATTTCTGTGTTGCAGGAGAAGAAGGGAAACTTAGCAGGACATCAATAATGCATAAGCTCTGTCAGTGTATACCACATGTGTTCAGGGGAAAAGGGGGGGGGGGCTAAAGTCTCCTGGTCAAAGTAAATGGATTCCATATGGGAATAAATTTGCATGAAATTGTCTAGGATGTGAATGGTGGGGGTTGTTAACGTATAGTAGGTATCGCTGTCTAATGCCAAGTTTATAAAACAGATGAGGCTGTCATAAATCAGTTATGAAATAGTGGCTTGGAGTAATTAACACAAGATGGCAAACTTTAGGCTGGAAATGGCTCTGATATGGTAATTTGACCAGCTTTAAATCGTTGAGCTGTCTCATAAGCTACACATTGATATTGGCAATAAGAGAAATTGAATGCGGTAACTGGAAACAGCTAAACAATAATATTTATTATATGAATATGAAAACGTGCCGGTACGAGTGAACCCGTACCGTATATGCTCTCCTCTTTATCAATAAGTATAGGTAGATCAGTATAGATAATTTGAGAAACATGGTAAATAATAAATTAAATTTCAAATTTCAGTTGCCCCGACTTTCCCTATCCCAAAGCACGGATTTAATTGTCAGGTAGATGGAAGTGTCTAGAACGGACTGAAAAATATAATGCAACACAGTAACAATGGCAGAGCAATGCAATAATCTCTCATTTTTTTCGAGAAATAACTTTTTATTCGCAACCAAAACTTTATAGAAAGAAACCTTTTCGAATTTGCTACCCTATTTACCACCTGAAACATATCTAAAGTTGGAAAGCATCGATAGAAAGGTTCCGCAGAAGATTACTTTCTAGTGTTTTATCTTGAAAATTGAGTTGTTTTTTTTTACCCCCAGAAGCAAACTATAGAGAGGCAAGTGACCTACTGGCTTTTGCTGACATTATAAACGACTATAATGTTTGTGAATTTACAGAAAATAATTTTGGAGAAAAAAATGTTTGTCGTTCCTTTTTGGTTTTTGGATGTAGGAAATTTAAATTGCACAAAATAAAAATAAATGGTACCTAGATGATTTTTGTGTACATACATGCCAAATTTCAGCAAAAACCACCCAGTAGTTCACCGACAAATAAAACAACGGAAGTACCGACAGACATTTCGTAAAAAAACTTTATTGTTGGTTCAAAACTTCCATTTTAATTGGGTCTGTTACCCTGAAGCTCTATATTTTCACCACCGTCCTTGACTAAAAACCTGAACTCACGCAGACTCTGATTTAATCTTCATACTACAGTGTACAATAGTGCTGTCGACTGTTGTACAGCACTTGCAGCAATAAATGCCAAAAAAACTCCCCGGAAAATTAGCGTAATCGGGGCAAATGGTGTGGATTTAATCGGAGTGGGGGGAGGGGGGGGGTTGCAGTCGCGTTTAAGATGGCAAATGGAGATAGGGCCGTTATTTAGGTTACCTGTATCACAACTATCGACCCAGTTCAACCAGAATAGCTACATTGTCCTGCTGTTAGTCCCATTTTCAAACTTTCCTCAAACCAGTTCAAAATGTACCACAAATTGACCTACAATATATATTGACGTTTCTGTCAACAATGTAGTCTGTCGGTTAAGTTGTGATGGAAGGGTCTTTGTTTTTGTTTGGTCTGGCCTTTTTATAATGGATGAGGGTACGAAATCCAAACGCTTTGCTTAAAGTCTACAAGAAAAAGACTGGGCCTGGGTCACACTCGCTTCGATATTAGACTTCATTTACTTCAGAGTGTGGTCTGTAAATTCGACCCTATATTCTTATTAAGCGCCATAAGATAAGGACATGTAGAGTGGTGGTACGGACTCTGACTTTCACCCAAAAGGTTGTTGGTTCGAGTCCTACACTTCCTACATTTTCTGGCCATACTTTGGAGGGCATGTAAAGCAGGCGGTCCCGGGCTTTCCTAGTTGAGTGTAAGAGAGGGCTTTATAGCCCTAACTCTGCTAGGTTGGCTTAGCAATAGAACAACAACAAAAAGTCCTCATTTATTTATTTGTTTTATTTATTTAAGATTCAGTCTTCTGATAGATCCAACATGAATGGCCTCAGGTCCGATCGAACTCTAAGATTGACCGTACCCCTTTAGTATTATTATAATAAGAACTAATAATGTTAGTTTAACTGTGGGTAAATAAATGTAATTTGCATTGTCTTTGTTCCAGCGGCCATAATTGCGTTTCCTGTGCAGACGCAAGAAAATTTGAAATGCAATTGTTCGGTAAGTTACTACTTTTATTTATACCTAATGCTCAGGAATGTAGGTTTACTAGTATTATGATTCAGTGGGATCAAATAAGAAATATATTTCTTAGTTAGTGTACGTTGAAGTAATTTATTTTTATTTTTTTCATTATTTTTTTTTACCCGTTATTGATTTTGATTGGTACACAAATGCAATTACATTTTTAGGGCGGTTAATTACCTATAGTATAAAACTGAAACCTGGGTTCCATTCATAAACTTCCGAAATTTCAATAATACCAATTATTACTTCGAAATAAATTAACCTAAAATGTTCCCAATTCGGGTTGAAATCATGTAGCCTATTCAGTATGGTATAACATCGAATAGCCTAACCAGAAATAATAATAAACAGCGTTGAGCGAAACTCTGTTTGTCAGCGAAGTACGTTATCTCATTAATAAAGGCGAGGGAAGCAGTGCGAGATATGTGTTAATTTTGTTGAGCAATCCTCATCACACAACTTTGCATTCGGATTTGGACCATTTGTTTACAAGTTTGCCCACAACTTGCTGAGTCAGGGGTGCCACCCTAGGGGGCTGTGCTACTGGAAGCTGTAGGGTTTTCGTTGCTTTGTCAGCATTTGAATATTTCTATAGTTCTACATATATTTGAGGTTGGCAAAATGCATTATTGACCTCAAAGAAAAGCAAAGGATAACAGTAGAGTCTGAGAAATTGAAGTATCTATATTGGGATAGCTTGGTTGCCACCCGCAGCTCATGCAATGAAGCGAAGCAGTTTTCTTTGCTCTGTCAGCATTTGAATATTTCTATAGTTCTACATATATTTGAGGTTGGGAAATAGTTCTACATAATTATATTTATAACTAAAAATATATTATGGGCTGGGAAATGCATTATTGACCTCAAAGAAAATTAAAGGATAACAGTAGAGTCTGGGAATTTTAGAATCTATCTATAGTATATCAGGCTCACTTGGTTGCCACCCGCAGCTCATGCAATGAAGTGAAGCAGTTTTCTTTATTCTGTCACCATTTTAAAAAAATTTATGGTTCTACATATAAGCCTATTTGAAGTAGCCGAAATGTATTATTGACCTCAAATAAAACCAAAGGATAACAATATAGTGTCTAAGAAAAGGGTTTGTCAAAAACGGCTTTGACGATTTATTTCGAATTCTAATACAATATAATATTGTAGTACTTATTAATGTAAACAAAACCTGCATCCCCTTTGATAGTTTACTTCACGGTGAAAAATATATAAAAGCCAAATTTTTATGAAAAAATGAGACTTTCTATCCTAACTTCAAGCATGTTTTAGGTGGTGAATAGAGTAACAAAACTGAATAGGTTGCTTTGCTTGCTTTTGCAAAATAAAAAGATAGGTCCCGGTCATTGTGAACCTGTAATTTCATAATAATCCACCGAGTGGTTTACCCACAAATCGAAGAGCAGAACGACATACATATGTACCGACACACAGTCAGACATTATTAAGAAACTATTAACTATTAACTTCAAAACGTTTAAATCCAATGAAATCTCGGAATCGAAAATTTCGACCATCATAAACCTTTCCTTATACAAACGTATAAATAAGAAAGCAAAAACTTATCGGGGGACTCGCACAAGAAATGCCATTTATGAATAATAGTTATTTATTTCCAGATCTATTAGGCTATGTTAAAATTGAAAATTTACATATTTAAAAAGTATTAATTACAGTAGTCTATTAATTTTGAATGTAAATAGTAAAACCAATTAAGTAAGCTTATATATTTTATGTAGCGATTTTTTAGATTTAATTTTTTGTTCTCCGATTTTCGTTAATTTTTCAAATATGTATTGGTATTTCATATATTATACTCTTTAATCGATCTCTATATTTGTATTCTATACCATTATAATTGGGTAGTTTTTTATTGGCCTGACTGTTATAAACGTACGGGTTCACTCGTACCAATTCTTATTTTTGGCATTTCCCTATATGAAAGTAATCCATTAATTCCGGATTGAAGGCACATGGAAAGTAATTTTGAAATGTCGATTCTCTCCGATTGCGAATTTTCCGAGGTTTGCCTTGCTCCGTCAGCATTCGAATATTTCGGGTAAATGTGGCGTAAACGCTGACAACTCAAAATGCGGGTATCGGGGGTAGTATCGTCCTTGGGGAGCTCACACAAGTTTGAGCGGATTTTGCAACTTCTTGCTGTATGTGAAGACTGTTGCTTAGTAATACATTTATACATGCAAGTGGCAAGGGACCTTTCAAAATTCAGACGAGAAGAGATGTTTCCATGTCAGAGGTTTTGTTACTTTCCAGTCGGCATTGTGTGCGGCCATCATGCATAATTGCATATTTCTATTTCACTATAAGTCATTAAGCTACCACCTCTTCTCTGTCCGGTATCGGTTAAAGATGGAAGCGCGCTATGGTGGCATAACAGATAGGGATAAGCGGAAAATAAAAACAAAGTCTTTTCTTCCCCTGAGGTGGCACTTTTCGACGGAATCTTATGAAGGTTCCTTTGGACGAAACGAATCTTTTTTTTTAAATATTGGAATTCTATAGTATTACAAAGTGTTAAATAAATGAACTCCGTTGGATTCAATATTTACGTCAAGTAGTCGATACTTATAAAATTTAAAATAGGCCTAGCCTCTCTTCAGCATTAGCCTATTCATAAATTATAGCTGAGAATGACCACTACGCGGCAGGAAGCAAAGTGGCGGCTTTTCCCCCAGGGCACCTGCGGTTTCCACTTTCAGAAATTCCAATTTGGACAACCTTGTGTACCCCCCGAAAATGAAAATGCGCCTGTCCTCTAAATATCTGGTATCTCAAGGGGCCTATGTAATTAGTGTGCTGGGGCATTTACCATAAAGAGGAGAGCTTATCAAATTTCAGCCCCGTCCGCAGGGATTTAACTTCCATTTTTCAATTTTCCACAAGAACCTCTGTCGGCCGGCATGTCTGCTGCTGTTTTAGAAATTTCTTAATTTATTTACAACGATTTTCACTGCATGCTCGTACATGTTATGTGTATTAGTTAAGAAGCAGAGGTTACAGCTCTTCCCATTTCTCGCTTCACATCAAAAATATATAGATGCATGACAACTAGAGGTACGACACTTAATGTCCTTCATTCACAAAGCTGAGGTATAGGTGCCTTGAATGCTTCGCTTTCTCTAATCCTGACTCATTGAAGGTAGTGTCTCAGATCGGAGTAACTCGCGTCGGAGATCACTTCCTAGAACCTGGTAAGAAAGTTCCAATTAATTCATAAATGTTATGTTTGAAAAGATCAGTATATTACTATAATAATAATAGAGAGCTAACGAACGACCGCAACAGTAATATATAAATAAAATAATAACCATATACATATATTATAATATATAAGTTCTTTCCCAACAATCTCAATGCGCTGTCATCCATTTAGCTATGTTCCCACCGCGCGTACGCGGCTCACCCAGTCTCGTCCCATTGCCTTGGTTTGTCAATAATAAGTGGCGCTTTGTTATTCTCACGGCGCGAAAGGCTTCGCTTAGCGAACCGCGGAAGTTCACGAATGGCTCGTTTATCGAAAACATAGTACATCTCAAGCAAACCACGCGTCATTGGAACACAACTAGAAACTATTGATTTGCGACTCATGATCTACGACTCATGATTTGCGACTCATGATCTGCGACTCATGATCTGCGACTCATGATCTGCGACTCATGATCTGTGACTCATGATCTACCAAGCCGCAGGCCCGCACAGCCATTGGGGCGTACCGACAAATTGTGGGAACGAATGAGCCTATGTACACAAGCCTGCAAGCCGCACCACAAACTTTCCTGTTCCAACGGCGCGAGGTTCGTCGAACTTTAGACAAGACTCAATGAGCCACGCGCCATGGGAACATAGCTTTACACGATAAGATACGGATCAGAAGCTAAAGTCAGTCCCATAAGAAGTGTTTCACTTAAAAAATCCTGCGAACGGATTCTTCCGACCTATACAGGGTCATTTTGTAATTTCTATTATTCAACGAAAAAAAAAATTATATTCACTAAAAGGCGAAAAAATTGAAAAATGGATACGAATGCGATATCAATATTTTAAACGACGACAATATTTCCCGCCATGACTTTATTCCCGACAATGGAAACATTATTGTGAGATTCGGTAGCATTTGTAGGTTAATGGGCCATTGGAAAAACAAAGCAGCCGTGCCAACGTTTTCCTTTGACTTTAACCATTGCCATTTATTTCTCTTATCGTTTTAACGCATCGTTTGTTTTTGTGTTTTTTGGAATTTGTTTGAATCAAAGAGTTTTCAATAGAATAGATGGAGTGGTAGCATGCTTGGCTTATGGAAGCAATAGAAAGACGCTAGATGAACGGTCATGTCAAATGTCAAAAATGTCGACATTAAAAAAATTGTAAATGTATCCATGCATTTTCAGTGTTTAGAAATTATGACGTAGGTACTGTTGATAGGCATGAGCTATGAGAGCATTGTCACATTGTGATGTTAAATCCGACACTATTTTATTAAAGGTTATTCGCATGACAAACAATTAAATGAAATGTATTCCATTGGACGTTCGAGACGGACTTATTGAAACTTCTCTGTGAAATGAAATTAGGCCTAGCTGTCAATAAAATGAATTGACTAAATACTCGAATAATAAATAAAAATGGTCAAATTCAACGTCAAACAAGGAGTGATCTATGTGAGGGGAGACTCTATAACAACATGTCCTCTCGTTCCCGGGCGGGGGGGGGGGGGGTGGTCACTGTCTTCCTAGACTATAGGATATAGGGATATAGTGGTATAGTTCTTACACTTTTATAAACCGGTATAATGTGCATTGTTCATATATTAGTACATACTCTTAGAAGATCGTTAACCATTAGGCTACTTGAGAATTTTAAAAACATCAATATTTTATGTATTTATTTATTAATAACTAAAATTATTAATAGGCCTATTTAAAATGTTTTCATGCAAAAACACAATTGTATTATTATTGTTAACCTATAAGCTAGGTACCTTAACTGGCATATTTCATATATAAATTATTGTTACAACTATCAAGTAACCTATTGGTTATTGTTATTGTGTTTATATGGTTATGGTTATTGCGCTTATAACCCCAACGATGCAAGGAGCATCAGGGAGAGGGTTACTACATTCGGAACAGTAAAAAGCGTACAATATGCTATTTATCATAATTTTATAGTTTCTGACATTTCGAGTAATTTGATAGATAAAGTGCTTTCACAGGGTTGTAAGGTCGAAATTCCCAGACGGGTCATAGGATCATAGAAGTTGCCAACTCTCTCTAAAAGTTGCTAAACTTCAACATAACCCCAAAGCAACATCCGTCCAACTTCTGACAATTTCGGAACTGTTGACTGGTTTTGCGCCAAATTTTAGAGTAGCTCATATAATACGATACACCATGAATAGTTTTCCGTCAAAGTTTTTTCATTAATTCTGTATGTATTGTTTTACTATCCTAGTTAGGGTGGTTCCCACGGCCGCTTGAACAGCTTCCATAAGCAATAATACTAAATAATGAATAGGAAACCAAGAAATACTGTCCCAATCATTCCATTGGGCTGTTATTGTGAATAAAAAATAAACAGTGCAAAAATTTATTTGTCTCAGCAGCCCGGTCATGGAGATTTTTGAAACCGGGGTTAATATAATACCATGTCACGTGATGGTATTAATTCAATTGTTTAAAATAATTGAGCAATAAATTTCAGACTTCTAAAATTGTAATGTTGCCAATACTAAAGAACTGAACTGACACGACGCTGCCGTAGCAAAAATGAATGGCAAATATAATCACATATCGCCCTAGACCTAGAAATACAGTAAACAAGTTATAATTTTGTATTAATTAAGAATTATAACTAATTTCTCTAAATCTAAGGCCGAAAAAATTAAGAAACTTACCAAAAATATAGCCGAAGATCGTTAATTAATTGTTTATATAGACACAATTTAAATTTTCCGCGCTTAGCACTCTTGCGATGATAACCAACACCAAATATTAAAAAAAAATTCTGAAATTTACTGTTAATTTATTTTAAACAATTGAATTAATACCATCAAGTGGCATGTTATTATATTAACTCCGGTATTAAAATCGCCGTGATCGGGCTGCAGGGGTAACCAAATGCCTAATATAAAGTCCACCAGAATCAAATTTTCAATAGATGGAATTTAATTCCCATAGAAACGAGGCATCGAATCAGGACTAAAATTTTTGAAATAAAGCGGACAATTTGGGTACTGTCACAAATGGGAACGTTGTAGCGAATTATAAATTTATGCTCTAGATAGTCAGAAAACTTCTGGATTCAGCACGTAGCAATGCTAATGGTTCATGTGGGGAAACTCTGCTTAATAAAAAAGGTTTCCCCATGAGCAAGTCACGTTTGGATATCCCATATAGATTTATTTAGAGTGTTTAGTGCTCACGTAGGCATAACTTTCGTCAGTATCGATGACTTTCAATAAAAATTCCCTGCAAATTATGCTTACAATCTTGTATATTAATTATTAATGCGTTCGTCTGTCTGCCTCCATCGGTCCATGAATACCTCTGGATATTTATCTTTATACAAAGGCGTCTTATTCAGCTAAGACTATACCAGGCACCAATTCCCCTAGCAACACTCTGGAATTAACAACCATGCGCTGGCCCGACTCTAAGGACACAGTGGTGTCTAGGTGAGGTGAGGTGCGAAGCCCCGAGCCTTTCCTCCGCGTCTATACAACTATGTACTATAACTAACTATAACTATAAGACTATAATTATAACTATAACTATAACACTGTCCAGGGGGTCATCAAGGACGTATTCAAGGGTAGGGCCAATCAAACCTAGAACTTGAAAAATTCTGTAGAAAAGACTTCAGCAATGCTTAATACTTTTCTTAACCATAAATCTGAATATTTTTCTTCGTTGCACTATTGCACCCCTAGTCCTCAACTCCTAATATAATAGTAAAGCTCCCCGTAGTAGATCTACCAGCCCTGATTGTTCTACATCTATGTTAGTTGAATTAATGTAAATTAGGGAAGATACGGTGATGATAATCAAATTAAATACAGTTTTAACAGCATGCTAATTCAAAACCACGATGAGAATTTGTTTAAACTTGCTACCAAAGTGTGAAAACAGAGCCGGGAAAACTTTTATAGGGATGAAAATTGTAACAGAATTGCAAAAATTGAATTAGCAAGGAATCCAATAAAGCTTAAATTGAATCGAATTATCAATACAAGCTACAATTTCCGCAAAATCCGCTGTCCTGTTCGTTATTAATGATTTTGTTATTTTAATTTGCTTGGTTAATCCAAATAGTATTTTCCTTTGTGTTTATTTCAAAAATTATAGATTCCATTTTGTTTGGAAATAATATTGTGTATTGTGCGCTGGGACTTCACATTCGCTGTCGTGGGTTGTTCAAATAAACATTTCCACCGACCAGATTGAAAATAAACTTTTGAACGATATGCTACTGTATGTAATACTGTATACCGAAATGCTGAATGACCATGTTATAATTATTTTATGCTAGGTTACTTACAGCATGTAGATAAAGTTATACAAGCTAAAAAAAAAATGTTTTATCACCATTACCTTCTATCATCTGCCGGTGAATCTATCGTAGTTGAATGAATGTATTAAATATTTAGAACAATTTAAATACAATAATTGTAAAGCCCCACATGGAGACCTATAACAATTTACCCTACTCTAAAACTAAAGAAAACGAAAAAAAATCAATTAGACTTAATTTAACTAATTAAACTACACTTACATATTAATAACAGATCTCTCGTAAACACATAACAGTCTAGTCCACTATTTCAAATAAAGATTCCACCTCTTCCCGTCTCATCAGCCATTCCCGGACGAATTTGGAAAATTTATTTATTGACAGCGACCCAGGACAAATATTAAGTAAGTTAAATAATTTTGGTGCTATATATTGGTAGGATTTGGTAAAATTTGCTATGTATGCCCTTGGTACTACAAGGTGCTCAATTCTTCTAGTATTTGCTGGTCTGGGTCTCTGTACCATGTCCCCACTGATAGAGTAAAAAATTCGCAATGTCTTGTAAAAGAACAAGTGCCGCAGCGGGAATAAACCGAGAGACGCAAAGAGAGGGAATGATGGCCAAGTTCTAGGTTTTTTGACTATTGTTCTAATAAGGTATTTTTGGGTAACTACAAGTGAATTTAAATTTGTAACAAAGGTCCCACCCCACACTTGGATACCATACGCTAACCGAGATTCACAAAGTGAGTGGTATAGTTGGATTAAAATTTTTTGAGGGCAGACCGTGCGGAGGTAAAAAAGTTGTCTTAAAAAATTTCGACATTTTCCGTTTATCGATTTTAAGTGGCTGCTCCATTTCATATCACTGTCGAAGTGGACGCCAAGGTATTTCGTCGTTTGTGCTTTAGTGATAGCTGGGCATTGACAATTTGGATTTTGTAAGTCGCAATTATACGCATGGCATCTCACTTCGAGGGGCTCATCTATACTTCCTGTTCTTAGATTATATGGCAGAAAACAGGTTTTACTAACATTAATTGTAAGGCCATGGATTTGGAACCAAGTGTTAAGATGTTGTAAATCCTCAGTCATAAACATTTGTATCTCATTCCAGTCTCTTGCAGAGTAGCAGAGTGCCGTGTCATCAGCGAAGCTAGTCAAAGTACCATGTAGCCGCAAGTTGCATAGTTGATTAGTGTATAAAATAAATAATAATGGGCCTAAGATTGAGCCTTGTGGTACAGAACATAGTTGTTCCAAAGCGTCACTATCTACAAAACCAACTGTTCCACTTTTTTGAATTTGCAAACGTACTCTCTGAGTCCTCCCGATCAGATAGCTCTAGTTTCTATTGGAATTAGTCCCATTGTATCGCTATTGTTTAGTTCACTAAATCGTGAAGTTTGTATAACATTTACCTAGCTTATCAGGAAACTCCTAGGTCTTTCAGTTTAGTATGCGTGGTAAATAGCAGTTGGGAGCCTTTACACCTCAAACAAGACTAAAACCAGCTGAACGCTAAGGCGCGGTTTCCACCGACCTCCAAGTGCAAAATACACATACGGTGACGTGGTAGCAGACATTCAAGACTTAGGCGGGGTTTCCGACGACCCCTCATTGCAGAATGCACATGACATTGACGGAAATTTGAATTTTTCTTTTTATAGAAATCTATTAAAATGTTTGTACTTAACATATCCCATGACGCCATTTTTTAATTTTAGTTTGTTTGTTTGTGATTTTACTGTATGATCATTGATCAATTTTAACTATGCGATGGCTAAATTAGCAAAGGTCGTAACTCCACTTTTTGGCGAAATCGAGATATCGATCCCATCTGGTGGCGAGAAAAATAAGCTTTCGAATGGCAAAGGTTGCATCTTCGAGAAAAAATTGTAAGTAGCAATATTTCATTATTAGAAAAACTCATTACTCCAGCGCTGCCCATGCGCATTGGGAAAAAGTCACAACTCCCAATACCACGCATTTCTAGCAGACGACAGCGAGCGTACGCTACAAAACTAACATTGTTTTTCCACTAATTTAATCTTTTGAATGGTTTGATACTATAATTTGTCGTCAAGAAATGTAGAATCGTAAGTATTTCTTTAAAATAAAACATGCCTGAACTTATTTTTGTATTGAATCCTGCAGTTGAAATTGAAATAAACCATGTCAATATAGGCCATGCTTTACACGAAGGTTTAGCTAGACGCTTATACACGGACTTTGTTTATAATTATTACACATTAATCTAAGCTAATGGTTATACATTTATGGATTTCAGAATGAGTTCCAGAGGCTACAAGTTAATGCAGCTTGGGGTGGAGAATGCCCATAAGCAGAAAGCAGCAGAGGCCAACAGGAGAATAGAGAATTGGCTCGCAGGAGTTTCTGAGCAGTATGGGACAACTTCAGGTAAATAATAATTATATTACATTCCTCTGCAGTACTTAGTAAGTACGAAACGTGAATATTAATTTTAAAATACCTACAGCCCTGGTGACTTGATAATTTTAACCTAGAGATAGAGATATTGATGCTGGCTAAATTCTTTGTCCAGTTGAAGTTTTGAGAATGAAGGTTGGCCCAGGTTATCATTTTCATTACTATTATTGCGAAGACTACACCTACTGAACTCGGCCAGCTCCTGCGTTTAAGAGCAAAGCGGAAATCCCCACTACACGGTTCTTTATTCAGTCGAATTTCACAATAAATGAGAAGCAATAAAGTAGAGGGAATGCTCCTCTATAACTAATAGCCTACATAGCATGAAGTCGTTATATGATTATGTTTCAGATTGGGAAGTGGTAGCCACAATATTGCCAGTAGAAGTGGAACATACCCCTGGACCTTTAGGAAACGAACCTTCTAATGTTATTCAGACCAGCCATGACACCGGTGAGAGAGAGATGGCACAATTCACGTCGATTGCAAACCAAGAAAATAACGGTGTCAGTGAAGGTGAAAAGGCAAGACAGGAAAAAGAAGACGTTGGGGAGAACGAGATTGATAGTCAAGCAGGTGAAGACTTACTCTATCCAAAAACTCATACCCCAGGACCATCAGGAAGCAAACCTGTTAATGTTATTCAGGCGAGTCAAGGCACTGATGAGAGTGAGATAACACAATTTATACCGATTGCAAACCAGGCAACTAATGGTGTCAGTGAAGGTGAAGTTGCAAGATTTTCGCCGATTGTTGGACCTAGCGTTGGTGAGGACGAGATTGATAGCCAAGCAAGTGAAGACCTACTACATCCAAAAAAACGACAACGGCAAATGCGCCACAATGTAAAGGAAAGTGAGTGGAAAAGAGAAAAGAACAGAATGAAGAGGGAGAAAGGTGAAGCTTATTTAGGCAAAAAAAAAGGTTGGCGGTGTCTGGAATTACGAAATAAAAAAGGAAGGCAAAACTATTAAGGGCAGGTGCAACTGCGTTTTAAGCGATAGTATAACGTCCGTTCTGAAATACCGCGACTTCACTGACCTACAGCGGGGGGTACTATTTCAAAATTTCTGGAATAAAATGAATTAGAAGGAAAGAAAAGTGTATGTTCGTACCTGTGTCGAAACAGTTACCAAGGCAAGGCAAAGAGGAATGGATAAGTCAAACAGACAATTTACGAGGAAATACTACTTAATTTTGGCTGAAGGAGGCAGGCAGAGAGTTTGTAAAAAAATGTTCCTAAACACGCTCTCCATTGGGGAGCGAACGGTTATTAATTGGACGAAAAATTCTCAAAACCAAAGTGTTGAATGCAACAGTAATAAAAAGAGGGCTTCCAGTGAGGTTAAAGAACAAGTCGGACTATTCTTCGATAGTCTTCCGAAAATGGAGTCGCACTATTGTCGGTCTCAAACAAGCAAGTTGTATGTGGAGCCTATGTGGCCGTCAAAAAATGAACTCTACTTATTTTACAAAAACTGTTACTGCCAAGATAAAGGAATCACTCGTCCTGCATCTTTGACAACATTCATGAAAGTGTTCCATGACAAAAATATCGCTATTTTTCGACTTAAGAAGGACTTGTGTGAAGACTGTGTAAGCTATGAAAAGAATAACCTATCTGAAGCCAGTTACAACCTACACATAGAAAAAAAGAAAGCCGCCAGAGAGGAAATGAAGAAAGATTTGACGAACGATAGTATAAATATTTTTACTATGGACACACAATCAGTTCTCTTAGCGCCTAAGTCAAATGTGTCTAGCATGTATTACAAAATGAAGCTGATTGTACACAATTTGTCATTTTTCAATAACAAAACCAATCAAGGTTATTGTTATTTGTGGAACGAAGTAGAGGGAGGACTAACCGCCAATGAATTTTCCTCAATAATTGTACATTTTTTTAAAACCGTTCCTGAACCCGGCAAGGTCAGCGTAGTATACAGTGACGGCTGCACGTATCAAAATAGAAACGCTGTTTTATCGAACGCTCTTCTGAATCTATCAAATGAAGACGGGGTGACAATCATTCAAAAGTTTTTACAGAAAGGCCACACTCAAATAGAGGTCGACTCCATGCATGCGACCATTGAGCGCGCCCTGAAAAATACAACGATCTCTCTCCCAACAGATTATGTAAATATCTGTAAACGGGCAAACAAAAAAAAAACCCTATAAAGTTGAGTACCTAACTCACGATTTCTTTAAAAAATGGGACTCCCTTACATTTTTTAAATCTATTCGCCCAGGACGGAAGAAGGGTGATCCACAGGTGACAGATTTAAAACAAATAAAATATGAAAAGGGAACCATTTTGGTCAAGCTTGACCATAACAGTGACAGCTGGCAAATGTTGCCTCACAGGGGGGAGAGAACGAACTCCTTTTTCACACCATTCAATGACGTACCACGCCTGCACGCAGCGAGGCTAAAAATCGAGGAAGAGAAATTTCTTCACTTGCAGGAGCTAAAGAAAAGTATCTTGAGTGATTATCACTTTTTTTACGATAATTTACCGCATTAATTAAAAACGTTTTTGTCTGGCACTTTCTTTTATTGTTATAGAGTAGATACCTTAATTAATAACCAATTGAAAAGGTCGCATCTCCACACATAGTATAGCTGTGGGGCAATGGAAAAGGTCGTATGTCCATTAAACTTAGAATGGCCTGAGAAATCTGTAAACTGGCAATAGGATTTTGAAATGAGCAATATCGATTCAAACTGAGTTAAGGAAATAGACTTAAGTGAGCAGAAAAAAATTAATACTTGATACATTTCTATTGCCTCATTGAAAAAGTCGCATCTCCACCCGAAATTACAGTGTTGAAATGGAAAAGGTCGGATATCCATTTAACCTCAAATGGCTTAAGAAACCCACGAAAACCCATAAAGAATGGAAAATATGGAAATTACCTCAAAATAAGTTAAGGAAATATAATAAACAATAAAAAGGCTTATTTTTAAAACGTTTTTATCGTCTCCTGAAAAATTTATGTTTCTGGAGTTACGCACTTTGCTAATTTAGCCACCGTATGGCATGAGTAAAACAAAAATTTCCGTCAATGTCATTTGCATTCTGTAATGAGAGGTCGGTGGAAACCCTCAAACCCCGCCTTTATTAATGATATCTGCTACCACGTCACCGTATGTGTATTTTGCACTTAGAGGTCGGTGGAAACCGCGCCTAACACCCCATCACGACGTTTATCGGAACTTTGTCTGATTCTGACAGATGTCTGTATTATTATACTAAAATCTGGTGGAGCTAAACGTATAGTATATACCTATGGTCTTTTTTGTTACAGAGGTTAATAAACAGTGGTTTGGGCTCAGGGGAAGATCCAGAAGAGTGCGTATGGGACGCGTTTTGTCTCACTCTGGGGTAAAAAAAAATACTTGTCGGCTATATATAGGGCTTTAAAAAAATGTGTAGCTGTATTTTTGCAAGGTTTTCCTTGGAAGATCACCGGACCCTTTTTATCACTGAGTAGTTTTGCGTAGTCGGCAACATGAACAAACAAAATAAAAAGTGGTTTAATATAACTTATTATACTAAATACAGTTAATAAAACCCAAATAATCGTAAAGAAATTTACTTTGTCAAAGAAACCCACTAGTGTTTCATTTCTTTGGCAAAGTTAATGTTATGAGTGAGTCGTGGGAGAGCAGAGTTTTATTGAAAGTGCCTATGGTTTGCTCGATGCAAAAGCTCACTTTGAAAATAATACATAATAAATAGGTACATTTACCAATAAACACCCAACCACAAAAAAAAAAGAAGAAGATTACTCGCTCGTTCGTACAAATAGAACCCAATCATAATATGATCTTTTCAATCAGGTTCTCAGCTGATAATCTGAACTTAAAAGATTTTCTGACTCAAAATTTGCGACATTTTACATCAGGGAGTGACGAATTTTGTGACAGGAAAGGGGTGGAAATGCAAATGAGATTGATTCGCTTAGCGACAGTTCTCTTGTCAATTAATTCACTTTTTAGCTTCGACAGAAACTTTCAAAGGAAAAACACTACAGCTGCCTCGCAGACTCTCGAAATATTTTCTCATGCTGAAAAAAAGAGTCAGCAAGCGGGATACTTTAACTACTAGATAGGTGGTTGGAAGGTAGGGTCATTGGTAACTTAATTTAATATAGCTTATTTATATTTAATTTAAAATTTATACTTCATTCATTTGAGGTACAATTTATCATTTTATGTACTTGTATTGTTGTAAAATTGGAATAAATATTGTCGTATGATCCCTCAGATTCAGAGGTCAGGGTGAATTTGAGGTACCATATAACACCTGATAAGATTGATAAAAGGGAACTTACCCTATGAATGACAAGACCTGATCGATTGATCTCAGTTGTATTGGAAACGTATAGACCTCGATGTCCGCCCCTGGATCTTTTGGACTTCCCTGGGTCTGGGTCGTGCTTCCTCTCTCTCTGATGGCCGCTGAACAATCCTTACACACCAGGTACTCATTGTCAGCGGTCGTCAGCAGGTTCAACACACCAGGCCCAAAGTAGGTCAAGCCATCCAGAGGCGTACCGCTGCCATCGGCGTTCACTTCATGCCAATATATGAGTGCCACATTTGTTACTTTTGTTAATTCATACTACAATATATATTTGATTTCATTTGATTGGTTAATGGTTGCAATGCCGTAGCTAGGAATTGAGTTAGACTGGTGTCCGTTCTTAAAGTAGTTGACAAAAATAGTGGTGTTTGAACCTTACGACTATACCCTGTATACTACAATATAAACTATGCATTATTTCATGGAAATAAAATTTTTTGTCAAGTCGGCGCCAAATGCTCTTATTCGTCTCTCGACGAAAACGTACATTGGGCAAAAGAGTGAAACGATGTGTGAAGTTTTAGTTTGAGACAACAATATAAATTTCTCTATGAAACTTGAACGCAACTTTTAACTGGATCGGGAGCAATCGATAGAAACGAAATTCTTGAGCGGCAAACTTTCTCCGGCAGCAAAACAAACGACTGGCTTTTGGCGCCAATAAATCGTACAATTGGTTCTCGAGTTATCCCGTTATCTGCAATTTCATTTGTCCCGAGTAATAGAAAATATAAAGGCATTCCTTGGGGCATTTAATAGCGCCGTTCTGCCGATTCTGGGGCAATCAAACGCAACGACTCTTTTAGGGGCAATAATTTTCCGCGCGGCAACTTAACTAAGTAGCGCCAATTCACTTTTACTACAGGCCAGTTCATAAACTTCTGTGGCAATGCTCCCATAGCTTGTGGCAGTGACAATGAGTTGAATTCATACAATGAAGTAAGATCTTTTACTTCAAGGCTTTGGAACGAAACATTTGTTTTGAGTAGTATAAGTTTGCTCTGTACCTTCTTCTACTTCAGGCTCTACAGCCCTTGATGAGCTGTGGCCTACTCGACAACACTCCTCCACTCATCTCGGTTTTGTACTACTCTCCACCATCTACGGACTCCCAACTCGCGAAGGTCAGTTTCGAACTCATCCCTCCAGCGTTTTCGAGAACGTCCGGCCAGTCGTCTTCCTGTCATGCTTGCTTTGTGCATCTTTTTCGGCATACGGTCGTTTGACATCCTTACGACGTGTCCCAGTCATCAGCACTCTGAACCATACTTAGGTAGAATAACAAATGGTACCCATTGAAGAAGGGAGGTTAAGAAACTAATTTATTTCTTCTGCCTTTAACGTATTGTGTCTCAAATATTTACTATTTCATTCAGTCCACTGCATTTTTTTTCTTGTCGAAACTCATAAACTCATTTGAGAGCAGGAACACGTCAAAGAAAAATGTTATTTTAATGTAACCAGGGTACATCTGAGCTGGGATAGATAAGAGCCTGTCAGAGCATGGAAGCAGAAGCAGATTTGGCAGGAGCATCGTCATCATCGTCAATAATGAGCCCCAGTTGCCCGGGTGTAATATGTGAGCCTCCTGCACTCCCTCCTGTCTCTCCATTACTTCTGATCATTCAACACTTCTCCTGGTACTAGTCACGTTTCTGTCCTCAATCTGGTTTTTGTATCTTTTACTTGGTATTCCTCTTCTTTGTGTTGCCTCTTCCTCCAGACATTTCCAGGCTCATTCGCTTTACGTGTGCGAACCATTGCATGACAAGTATTTGAGTAGTTACTTCTCTCTTGACCATCTTTTCCTTTTCCTGTAACCTCTTTTCGGTTGTTCTAGCTAATAACTTGCCCAGTGGCGCCATCACTATAGTGAAGGGAAGTAAATATTAGGACCATCAAGCCTCATGCGTTCTCCCCTACAGCTATACTATAGAGGCTATGATATTTTGGCATGGCACCGCCGGGTATATGAAAGGGAATCTACAAAATTGATGAAGAGCAAATTGAGATGGGAGATGAACAAAGGCTGGAGGTACAACGCAACCGAATCAGCATTCCCCCGGGGCGGAAATGGTGAATTTTCTTTGGTGATTTTCCATATTTTCCAATACTATTACGATGCTCATTCAGATGTTCCGCCATGCGAATCATCCTTTGAACGTACTGCGGGGCTTGCAATGCTTCCAATATAGCAGCTCACTCTTGTGTATTATACGATACGTATCGTGTGTTACTCGGTTGCAATGTATTCATATATGAGCTACGGTTTACCTATTATTCAGGTTTCTGCTCAATTTTGCCAATTTGTGTTGATTAGTTTTCAACGTTTTTCGAAGTATTGCAAATCATTTGTGGACGGGAACATCATGCAGGAACATATCGGTTTTTCATAAAACTGCATATTGGCAACATGCTGAGACTCGGCAGCCAAGTGACTGTATGGTATAATGAATTATACTAGGTAGTATGGGTTTTTCAATAATATTGTATTTTCCCTTTACAGTTTGTAATAGCATAGTAGACTAAATGTTATTAAACATAACTTTGTCAAAGTATTACTGTCAAAAAATTGAAAGAATTATTTGCTTTCCTACATACTGT
The DNA here is from genome assembly GCA_963971405.1 of Psococerastis gibbosa. Taxonomy (NCBI): domain Eukaryota; kingdom Metazoa; phylum Arthropoda; class Insecta; order Psocodea; family Psocidae; genus Psococerastis; species Psococerastis gibbosa. The sequence continues at coordinate 31,857,298 of OZ020484.1, forward strand.
AGGTCTATACGCTGCTATAAGGAAAGCTTTGTGATGGTCAAAGTTTGCAATTTGGATATTTCAAGGAATTTACACGTTTTAGGAAAGCTATTTTTACGAAATGTCTATCTTTCTGACTGTCAGTCTGTCTGTCTGTCTTTCTGTTTGTCTGTCTGTTACACATGTTTGTATTACGTCACTCCCCTAGTGCTCAACCAAATGGTTCTATTAGGGGAAGCCCACTATCTCAATACCTATGTACTGTATGTGATTTTTATTCTTATTACTAATTTGTGGGATACTGAGTTATATTTTGATTTTTTATGGTGTTTAATTGAGTTTAAAAAAATCTTCCTTTCTTTCTCTATGCATTAAACGTTACACTGTTGCTAAGTGCTGGGTCTCAGCTTTGTATGCCCTCCGAAGCATGACCAGAAAATCCTCCAAGTGTGGGACTCGAACCTTTCGGGTGAAAGTTGGAGTCTGTACCACTACTCTACATGTCACCTCTACATGTACTGATTTTAAGCAATGTTAACCAGTCTATTAACATTTGGCTCTCTGTCATTCTTTAGCGAACATTCGTCTTCTTCAGTGCTCACTGTCATCACCCAACGTCCCAATCACGCACGCTTTATACATTAACACCGTACAATATATTTTTATGAAAAAAATAAATAAAACAAAATAAACAATTGCGAGAGAGAGGCCGGAATAAGGTAATTTATTTTTTATAAGAGCATCATTAGCGTCCTATTTACTTTCTCCGGTACCTACAAAAACCAGGTAAGCTATTCCAGAGGCAAAAAATCAGCGGGAGATTGCTCTTTCTTGGGTAAAATAAGGTTGGTAACGAGGTTCCCGTTTCTTCATATTGTTGCTCTGTCATTTATCCATTTTCCCTGGAAATTTAAAATGGAGCAAGGTCTGGCGGGTATACTAAGGTGTGTGTTCCGTAGAAAATTGCTGTATTTTCAACTGTATGTTGTGTAATCTCAATGTTTCATGCACTGACGTCCATTGTAAAAATACAGAAATAATGACTTTTCTTCTGTTTCTCTTCCAATCTAGCAGAATTGCTTTACATGTCCTCCAAAGCATGGCCACAAATGTATCAACCGTAGGACTTGAAGCAACAACATAGGATTTTTCGGGGAAGAGGGGGGGGGCTGTAGTGACTCTTTAATCCTATCTTTCTTGAAAACTCAATTGTGTCTATTGTGTATTTTTTAATAGTTATGGAGTTACGCACAAGTCAATTACTGTGTAGCTAATCTATCCATGGCGATGTTAGCTTTAGGCCTAGTGCTATTTAGGCCGATAAAATTTTGCGGAAATGCAGATACGTTACAAATGAAGCGCCTAGAAGACAAAGGGTGCCATCAGTGTTATTTTTTGGGTTTTAGAGTTAAGTGCACCATGCTGTTGTTATAGTTTAGCTGCTCTTTATCCTATATACCAATAGAAACATCGGTTTGTGTCATTTTGGTAATGCTAGAATTGAAAATACCCATGCATTTTCATTTGAGTTACAAACATTAGCCTCAATTATCTCGAATGTTAATTTTTTTTGTCACTGACACCCCTTGGATTCTATGCGCTTCAATTACTATTTGATTCAATAGAAATAGTCACATGAACCGCATGGGTATTTCCCCTGCCAGAAAAATATTTTACGCATTGTAACAGCCTCAGTCTTGAATCTACAAAGTCTTTTATTTACAAAGGAAGACTTAGGCCGGATTCATAAAAAGCTTAACATAACCTTTACCATACTGCTTTTAATACTGTAAGTCAATTTACACTCATTGGTATAATTAACAACAAATACTCCATTATAAGTAATCATTGTGTTGGTGCTACAGCTACAACAAGCAATATCATCAACAACTCCTAAACAAACATAACAAGCTAATACTTTACTCTCATTATCTGTTTCACTTGAAAACTTTAACATTTCATTAAACAAATTTGTAACTGTAAACTGAATTCCCAATAATAATAAAGCGATACATTTAAGACAAATCTGAAAACTTGCTCCAAAAAGTTAGAGAAGCAAAACATCAGCAAAACTCTTCCGGAACTTGCGGAAGTCGGAGTGGTGGCGGGGGGGGGGGAGGGAAATGTATATAGTCAGCAAGCCATTGTAATGGAACAATGAGAGGTAACAATCAGCGATACTGTAACTTTAATCCGTCTCACCTTCCCCTACCGAGATATGATAATGAGATTTATGTTTATGTAATTTTCACATGTAATTTTCACTTAAAATAGTTTCCCCGTGCTCCAGATAGACCATGTAAAATGTTTTAGGCCCGGTGTTTGGTGCAAAAATAAGTATAGGAGAGGAAGACAGAGTCAGCGGTATCTCGCGAAGCTCATAACACGTTCTGGGATGGCTTTAATGAAGTTGCAAATGAAAAGAATACAAGCTAGCCTGGCCATAAAGAAACAAACATACAAATCAAATTGATTTTTAACGAAAGCCTGTGCGAATTGATCGTGATCATGTCCCTTACATTTGTTGGGTAGCTAATGCTACATAATGTCCAAATTTTCCAAAATCAATCTTTCGGCAGTGCATGCAGTGAAAGAGGTTTTCCTGAAGCCAGCCTTGTTAATGAAGACAAGCAAAACCGCTTGTTACCTCACAATGCAGAAAAATTATGAATCGTTCGAATCTGGGACAATAGGCTGTGGTCTTTCTGAAAGCGCACTTCCAAACGTTTCTGCTGAGCCTCCGAGATACAATCTTAGAAGTCTACGCAGTTCCACTGAGGATGTCGTCCGCAGATGTTGACGAAACGTTTGGAAGTACGCTTTCAGAATGACCACGGCCTATCATCTCGGTTTCTACTGATTCATCAAGTAACTCCGGCTGTGAAAGCCTTTGTAATTATATCCAGAAAAATTAGTTTCCATTCACCATGAGTTGCCATTAGTGCAGTAGGCTACGAGTACAATGTATTAAAATTAATTTTCTTTATTACTAGTTATAATTTTATTTTGCCAAAGGACAAAAATAAAGAACTAAACTAAATTAGATACTTAGTATTTTCCAAAATCAGCCATTTGACCGGATATTATGATATATACGTTCATTATCCGGTTTCAGGCCGGGCTGTAAATATCGGCGGGATACGCCGGCTACCGGATAGTGCTACTGGATATCCGCTTCATCTCTGGCGGAAACGTAGCGTTGACTGTTAGATTAGCGAAGAAAACACTGTTCATAGAACAGTGTTGATCAAATTTGAAAGTTTCACTATGCTCGCAATCGTACTATAATTTTAAATTTTAAATCAGACTAATGGACCCTTTACAGTACTGCCTTTGAAAACACCCATATTCGAATTGTCCCAGCGCCGCTCCATTTCCTTCTTCTTCCTTTTCTTCTTCTTCAGCCAACGCCCGTCCCTGGCACCGGCCGCATATTAGAGCCGGGCCAATCCCTCCGGTGTTGTAGTTCGGTTTTCTGCCTCAATACCAGTGCAGCTGAATAGGTGGTGGGCATTCCCCTCCCCTTGGAAGCAGAGGAGGCATTCTGATCACTCAGCGATACCTATTCTGTTGAGGTGGCTTTGGAGGTAGTCGTGTCCTGTGACCATTCGTAACGCTGCAACAGCGATGTCCCGGCGCGTGTTCCTGGGGATGGTTTTTCATTTCCGTTTTTATATATTTGACGCCATATTTTTCTAATCTCCGCAGCCAATTCTCACAAATTAATTTTTAATTAATTATGAGTATATTTGTACAATACAATAAACGGTGAACTGAAAAGGAGTGGGAACAAATGGAAAATAAATTGGAAATTAGCGCGTGAAGCACTCGCCAGCTTCCGCTCCGTTACATCCAGTTATCCCACCCATTTACTGGTCACTACAACTTATTTAAAGATAAATTAAATCTCATAATAATTTTATTGTCTTCTGCTACTGTATTTTCAATCAGTGGCGTTACAAATTTTTGGGGGCCCACACGCAAGACAGGTCAGTGGGGCTCCCCTACATTTTTTTGCAATTACACTAGGCCTAATCCTTCATTTTCTTTTCTTAAATTAGTTTTCTGTTACATTTTTATATTTTTTTCCCCGAAAACCCCCAAATATTAACGTTTTTTTCCTTTCAGTGGGAGCCCCCTTTGCCCGGGGGCCCTTACGCCTTGCGTAACATGCTACCCATCTGTTACGCCACGTTTGTCAAGTATCTAGTTTCGTATTTGTCGTTTTCTGATCATGCTTCAGAGGACGTGTAGCGCAGGCAGTCCTGGGCCTTCCTAGTTGAGTGTAAGAGAGGGTTTTATAGCCGTAATTCTATGTTGGTTTAGTACTTCAATGAACCAATCAATCAACCAGTTATATTACAAAATTACAGAAACATACAATATCATTTCATAAAAATTGTTATTGCTGGGCTTTAGCAGCCCGTACGTTGCTTTACTTAAATGAGGCCTTGTCCCTCCCACAAGGTCGACAGTAATGATCTTCAATTCTCAGGTGTTATGATACATATGTGTTTCTCTTGGAGGAAGGGGAGTTGACTGACAGGGTGGACCTCCTGATTACAGTGGATTCCGGACCACTTGGGGAACATAGTAAAGCCACACGAGTAAACACGTAGACTGACTGGTATAGTCTCAGCGCGTTATCATTTCCCACCATGCTCCCCTGCCAACGCTGTGCACACTACCAAGTTTGCCGCAGATTGAAACATGCTCTGCTCTCATGGATTCAACATGGTAAGGCCGTTGGCAAGTGTTATGATCATGTGCATCTTCTGGTGACAAACCAAGGGTCTTGAGGTCCTCCCTCATTTTTTTTCTAAAGACATCCTCGGTCTTCCCAGTATCTGGCGCCCTCCGGTGACATAGCCACTCACACGTTGTGGCAAGTGCTTAGCAAACTTCTGTTTCCTAATTTTTTTGGAGATAGGAACTACCTTCATCTTCGCTACGTCCCACACGGTCTCGGGAACGAATGGTTGTGTAAAGCCTTCCACATACCACTAACATCAGCGTTTGTAGAATTACATACAAATGAGGGGCTTATTTTTTTAATAACAGGGCTACTTTTAGTGGCCCATAAGTTCCTTGTCCAATACCAACGACTTTGTGGATTTTGGACATTATTTGTATTGTTTCCGTGTGAATTTTTTCATTTTTTTTTTACATTTTCTGGCCATGCTTCGGAGGGCATGTAAAGCAGGCGGTCCCGGGTCATCCTAGTTGAGTGTAAGAGAGGGCTTTATAGCCCTAACTCCGCTAAGTTGACTTAGTAATAGAACAACAAAAAGTCAAGATTTATTTATTTATTTATTTATTTATTTATACGTTCTCGATGCCAACCTTTACCGATTACAAGCCATAATCGACAAGAAGCTGCTGAGGCACGCAATGAAACAAGCGAAAATATGGCATAACCAAGTACCTCTCACGGTCTCATTACTAGTTGGCTTAATATAGAACAATAAGGAATGTTTACCTAACACTCGAGAGGGTACCTACCTGAAATATTCACTAAAAATCTTTTCTGATCCAAGAAGAAGAACAACAATAAGACGTAGAGGCACATAGAGGCTGAACTTTAATCAGATCAAATCGCCTGAGCATTTTTTTTTTTTTTTTTAGTTAAAAAATTGATGGGGGCGCTCGAGTTGAACAAGCTCATTCACAAAAATCATTGAGGGGCTCATTAATTTTCAGGCAACTTGGATTCAAACTTTAATTTAAACTCCCCTATTCCCCTCAACCCCCCCCCCCCCCCTCTGCTCTCGATTGGAGAAATTCGTTTTCTCTCTCTCCTCGCCATATTGATGGCCTCGGCATCAAAGTCAGCAGTTTTCGGTTCGAAATGTAAATTCACGTAAGTGTATGTATCCAGGTTTTAGTCCAAGGAAAATGGAAAATTGGGTAATGGATAAGGAAAGCTTTCTGATGAATTTCTGATATTCTTCTTCACATTATACGTATGGGTATAGGCTATCTAGCAGGCTTGTGAATGGTGACATTACTGACTTTGAGTCCGTTTGTTGATCCGTTTTTCTTGTTTTCAGTTTCATATGTGTGTTCAATACTAGGTAGTATTTTCAGACTTTCTAGGCTATTGAGCTGAAAATCTTGATTCCATCTGCAGATGACAATTCGTATCATCTGTGCTGCTGTTGTATAATGCATGCATTATGTATGTTTGATTATCATTATTTTGGCCGGGTGTGATTAACCTCCTCCACTCCATCCTGCTTCCCCATTTCTGATTATTCAACACACCCTCTGATACCAGTCCCACAATTCTGAGATCGTTCTCACATCAATATAAGTAAACCATGTTGAAAATGCTTAAAACCCAGTCAATTTTCACGCATAGTATACTTTGAAAACAATGCTCCCTCCTATTTTCACCCCCTGATGAAAATCCTAGGTTCGCACCTAAAAAATTATAGATTTATGACGCTTAATACAAAATATGTTATTCTGACTCGATTGATGAGAGCTAGTAGTCTTCACTCTGAAGAGATGTCACAAAGTTTCAAAAGCGACTCGTGGCGTGTTTTTTTTTGTAAATAAATTTACCGCTTTGTTTGGTTTTCAAAACGTTGACAGTTTCGACGCGACATTTTTGACATTTTGTGGACCAGAGATAGGTAAAAAACACATGTACACACAAACGAATTTTTTCAGCACTATGCACATACCAAAATGTATTCAAAGGCAAAATTATTATATTCTATGGCGTACCACATACTGGGGTGATAGTTTTGCGTATGAAATTTTCATGCCAACAATTCCAATACAGTGAGTTGGGACCTCCTCTCCCCTTTCCCAGAAGTTAATGCCGGAAACAATTAAAAATGTGAGCCTATTTGCCGTGGCAAAATATAATACTTAACCTATAGATTATTGAGTAGTAGAAAGGTTCTTTACTTTTTGCATATTCTATATGTACCTGTCTCCTGCCTTAGTAGGGCGCCAAAAAGCTACTAAAATATGTTTCTTAAACATGGCCCCGACGACCTTATTTAAATTCACATATTATATTGTGTCGCTTATTAATTAAACGAAACCCACTAGGTAGCATCTCTCTTGATAGTTTGGTTCAGGGTGTAAACAAATACATATAAATTTAAATTTTAGTGAAAAATTATTAATTTTTGAGAGGAGCCTTCCTATAGATGTGTTCAAACTTCAGGTATGGTATATAGGTATTAACTAGAGTGTCTAGAGTAACAAAACTGAGTAGGTTGGTACCCCTACCAAGGTTTTGGTTACGAAGAAAAAAGTATCTTTTGAAATAAATTGAATAATCCAAGCTGTGTAATATTATATTGGTCTACCCGTTGTGCTTTAAGGTACCTATAGGGAAATGTCTATAGTCAGCCGATATTTAACCATGGGACAATTATTTACCTACACTAATTGATAAGTAGAAAACCATGCCCGCTTTCACTCTAACCGATTCATTTTAACTTCACAGAGAGAGAGAGTTACTGAAAGTGCTGATCATCTCATTCTACTTTTTGGAAACAGGTGTGGACCCAGGAATTTCCTTAGTAGTGGTATGGGGTTCAAATAGGGATCCTGGGAACAAAATGGTGGCTTACTGTAATTTATTGTGGATGTGGCTCGGATCTCATTCTGCAAAGGTTTTGGAAATTCAGTCTGCAGTAGGACGGACATTTTTTATTTCTTTCACTCTCACACCACTGCACTTTTGTTAAATAATATAATCTCAGGGCCTTGCGCGCGCCATTATACCTGTTTAATCGGTTAGCTCTCTTAAACACGACTAGGAATGATAAAAATTTTATAATTGCTCGACATACGACTAGCCTATATGGCGAAGCTTTTCTCGTCCAAACTACAAGGGAACAGGAAAAAACCCCCCTGTAGCATAAGGTCCCAGCCATCCCTTGTCATTTTCAAAAAGAGCCTCAGGTGTCACCTGATAGCCCTGCAAAGTTCGGTATCCCAGCATTAGGCCTTGACACAGTCCATGCGGTTTTGAGTTCTTTTTGGGCAGATAGGCCAATACTTATTGTTGTTTTCCTCGTTTCTGTTTTGTTTTTGTTGTGTTTTAATTGAATTAGGGAAACTTTCGGACAATACTAACAACACTAGTCTTAAGAATCTTGATTATTGTAATACTAACCATTCCTTGCCTTACCTGGGTTAGCCCATAGAAGACTTTCTAGTCTTATGGTTCGCCCAGGTAAAAATAAAGTCGTTATTTATTTAATTATTAAATGATAAAGGAGTAAATGTCTTTGTCTGTCTACTAAGAGGCGAAGAGATTGTGTAATGGATGAATTGAGAGGCTCCAGAAGGCCTGAAGGGGGTATTAACATAATAGATAAAGAAGAGAATGATTCCTAGCACTAACCTTGATGGTTTTTTTTTTAAAAAAACAATGGTACCATTCAGATGATATATTTTAAGGGGTAACTGGGTATGTTAACTATGTACAATATATAAACTCGATCAGACTAAGGAAGGTCCTCTCAAAAGGTTTCTCACCCCATCCTCATCCTTCTTGCGAATTTGAGTGTGAGTATGAAGACTGGGGGCCCAAATGAGACCCACTGATGCTCTCTGAACACTTTGGTCAGGGACTGGACATGCATAGAAAAATTTCAAAGTTGACATTTGCAAGCAATAAACTCCTCCGTCAGCACATTTAAAGCAGTAAAGGAGGTTCCGAAATAGAAAATCCCTTGCGGGTAAATTTGTGAAGAATACAAGGCGAGTGTGGGAAAGGTTTGCAAAGCACTCAAAAAACCTCTTGGAAACCGGGGGAGATTACATTTCACTTAGCTAATTTGTTTACCTCCAGCAGCTGAGAGGTCAGCCTTCCGTTGGGAATCGATGAAGCTGCTGCCTCAAGTATTTCAATATGCCCGCCTACAATCTCGTAAATAAAATTATAAATGGCTTCGTCATGGTGGAATAGTGAAAGTATCCCATGCAGGCCAAAATTTCGAAAATCATTGGCATTACAAGGCTTAATGGGGAACTAATGTGGGTCTACGTCCATAAAAAGACCTTGAAAAAATACTTATAAATAATACCACAGAAAAAATCGGGGTTTAGCAAATTGATTGGGTTACGGTACTGTAAACCTCGTTGTCTTGGTTGTTAGAGAAGGGCAGACGGACAGATTTAGTGAATAAATAAAAATATTTAGGAATAGAGAAACAGTGACTTTTTTATGTCTAGCCCTTAAAAAGACAGTTATTTTTCAATATTTATGAGATCCCAGGAACCCACAAAAGTGTTTTTTACAAAAGATCTGTCTGTCAGTTACTCGATTTAGGATCCAACTACTCAATAGAATTTGATGAAATTTAGCATGTAGGTATGTAAAAAATATTATACAGGGATTTTTTGGGGTAAATTCATTTTATGCGGTTTTTATACTCCATAAACCGTCAAAAAACGACTAAGAACGTTTTCTCATAAAAAAATTTCTCTTTACAAATTCGCACATATTTAGTGCTTAATAATTAATGTACAATAATTTTTGTAAATAAAACCCACTAGGTCGTACTCCCTTGATTGTTTAGTTCAAGATGTAAAAACAGACTTAATTTCCAAAAATAGCCACAGAAAACAATTACCGAGGAACGTTTATATTGACGCTTTCTAACTTCAGGCATGCTTCAGGTTGTCAAAATATATATTATATATATAATATAATCTCCGCTCTGAATTCAACTATGCGATTGACAAACTCAAGACCAGAAAATCGCCGGGCACTGATGAAATACCTGCAGAACTACTCAAACATTGCGGAGAAGAGAGTAAAGATGCTATGTTCAGAATGATAACAACAGCCTACGAGACAGGGGAAATACCAGATGATTTTAAGAAGTGTCTCATCGTAACTTTACCCAAAAAACAAGGGGCCACAAAATGTGAAAACTACAGAACTTTAAGTCTGGTATCTCATGCATCTAAAATTTTAACGAGCATAGTCCTGAAAAGAATAGAGCCTACCATAGACAGAATTATAACTGACGACCAGTATGGTTTCAGACGAGGCAGAGGCACTAGAGAAGCCATACTAGCGCTACGCTTGACACTTGAAAAACGAATAAAGAAAAATAAAACCACATACTTAGCCTTCATAGACCTGGAAAAGGCGTTCGATAAAGTGTCATGGAAAAAATTGTTTGAAATACTCAAAAAGGCAGGACTGAAATACAAAGATAGACGAATTATTATGGCTTTGTATAAAGAAGAGTCATCAGTCATCAGGTGCGGTAACGCTGAAGAACAAGCAAAAATTAAATCAGGAGTTCGACAAGGATGCTCACTCTCTCCAGTCCTGTTCAACCTGTATATTCAGTTTGCTCTAAATGAAATGAGGGAAGCTCTCAGAAACACAAGAGGTGTAAGAATACATGGACAAAAAATAGACATGATAAGATGTGCTGATGATATAGCCTTGATCGGGGAAAGCGAAGAAGAACTGCTTGAATCTTTGGTTACAATGCAGAATGTTTTGAAAGAATACAATATGAAGCTAAACAAGGCAAAGACGAAGACTATGGTGGCCAGCCGGGAAGAAACCCTAGCCAATGTCGTCCTAGAGGGGGTAACTCTAAAGAACGTCAAGTCCTTCCCATACCTTGGTAGTGCGATTACACAAGATGGAAAATCGGCACAAGAAATCTCTACCAGAATACATCTTGCAAGAGTGGCATTCAACAAAAAATCCAAAATGTTTGAATCAAATAATATTGACATGAAAATAAGAAAACGAATGCTTAAAACACTGGTATGGAGTATACTGCTGTATGGCTGCGAAACTTGGTGCATACATGAAAGTGACAAAAAGAAACTAGAGGCCTTTGAGATGTGGTGCTACAGGAGAATGCTGCAAATTTCATGGCGAGACCATATTGCGAATGAGGAGGTGCTTCGTAGGCTAAACGAAAAAAGTACATTAACGATAGCTATATCTACGAGGAGGGCCAGATTTATGGGGCACCTTATCAGGCATGAAAGCCTTCTAAACACCATTGTTGAAGGCTCAGTCGAGGGCACAAACCACAGAGGCAGGCCGAGAAAGGAGCACATGGAGGACGTAATGGCGGACATGGAGTGCGGGACCTACTGGGAAATGAAAAGGATCGCGGAAGACAGGGAGGAGTGGAGAAGAAGAGTCAAGTTGCTGCAAACCAATCGATAGATTGTAACCCCAGAAGAAGACCTTAATAGGTAAATTGGAAATCATGGAAGGACGACTCTTTCTTTTACAATTATACCTACTGAATTATACTAGTCAGGTACACCAAATTCTAGTTATAGCGAATAGCCTGAACTGCCCTAAAGGGGGAAAAAGTTCATTATCAAGCAATGCACGTGGGGCAGATTTCTGGGGCAGTATGGTAAAATAGCAATTTAACTGCACATGCTGGTTGTGCGGAAAGCTTCTCTGAGTACTTTTACATTAAAAAGTTTCCTTATAACCATAAAAATTAATTTATTTCTATATTATAGCCAAAGTTTGAATTTCTTGTTAAATGAAAGTTTTTTCCAGTGCTCGCATTTCCATATGTTGCCACTAGACAATTTTAGTACGAAGAAATAAATTGACAAATGTGAAGATGCAGGTCGAACTGCAGAAACATTAGGTAAATCACAAAAGGTTCCTTTTTAAGTTTAAAAAAGCAACAACGGGCTCTAATATGCACAGTTTTAGTCCTACCTCCTGTCGTGTTTATCGATGAAGAACCGATGGGCCCATCATATCACTCCAAAACAGGCGAAAATGATAGAAACCTCCGATAAATTAAACAATCAACCAACTTTGGCACTTTAGCATGAAATTGACTTGTAATGATTATTAACTCAGCAGCCCTGTCAGAAACACCGCTTACAACAAAGGCCCATCAAACTGCTGGAACGTTTTCCTCTGTAGTCCTATGGGAAAGTTACCCTGAAAATTTACTGTAGAGTATAAGACAGCAAGAGGTAAAGTATACTAGAGTAGTGAAAGCATCGGGAGGCGGGCGGGAGGCGGTGGGTAGCCTTTGTGAATTCCTTTCTTTGTGGAGAAAGCAGATACCAGGAAAATGGTTCCATTAGTGCCATCAATGCTAAGTCATCCCGCCCTCTATACTCCCCCTTATCTCTCGCTCTCGTGTTATAAACTAGTCTTTATACTGCGTTCAATACGCGTTATAGCTGCGAAATTTTACCACTTTGGACCTTATACTCCTCTATGGTCTCACCTGTTCATTACATATAGAGACTCAAACACAGCCCAAACACGATAGGATGACACTTGAAACACTTAAAAGAAATCGAATAAAGCCGGAGTCCCGCCCATGCAAGTTTTCGAATAAACAAAGTGCCCCAAATGTCATCCTATAGTGGTCGGGCAGTACTATACTTTAAATGTTTCAGCTGACCTGCCATGCCGTATGCTATTAACATCTTCTTTTCCTTCTTCTTCTTCTTCTTCTCCTCCTCCTCCCCCTCCTCCCCCTCCTCCCCCTCCTCCTCCTCCTGGTTTTCATCGACTAGTGACTTAATCTAATTATATAGAGTTCCATATGTTGAGACCAGAGATGTTAATCATTCTAAAAAATGTCCGCCCTGAATATTTCGCCCTCCCACGGTCGCTAACAGAATTATATGCAAAGAAGCGAGACTGGATCAAGATCTCTCAGTGGTTATTGGAGGAAGGGGGACAGCTGTTATCGGAGGAAAGGGACAGTTGTTAGAAATCAGACGTCAGCTGCAGCAAACTTATCACCAATTCTCCGGATATTCTGGAGGAAAATATTGCAGAGTCGATAGAACCATCTGATTCCAATTTTCTTTCCCTGGACTGCATAACGTATTTTTTTTTTTTTGAAATTTTATATTTCAATTCAGTGACGGCTTGCTATTGAAAGCAAATGAAACAGTGCTTCATCTTATTTGCAAATTTTCAAAAAGCAGTTTGTGTTGTGAATTAACAAATGCAGGCACACCAAAAAATGAAAATATGAGAAGAGAAGAAAAAATTAAAACTTGTTAAGGCACGAAATTCTTGTTAGCTGTAAAAAAAACGCCGTGAAAAATATATTTTAATGTTGTTTGGGATTCGACTCATTTAGTCGTAGCCGACGAGGCTGCTGCAGAGCTTACCTCCTTACCCACAGTCCATTAGCTTAACACACATAGTCGTTCCACCCCCAATCCCGCCAGCAAACTAGACTACGCAATTCGCAGGTGTCAAGTCTTTCCAAATTTTATTTTTTCCATTATGTTCCACTGAATTTGACCGGCACGAGCTGTTTCTATTAGTTAGTTATTGGTAGTGATCAGTGATCTCGGCTAACCCAATCGTTTGAGAAATGGACGATAAAATATTGAGACACAGAAGTTAGCAATGATCCCATGTGAGATAATAATTGTTCCCGTACTTTTTTAAGTCGAGCTAACGCCTGTTGCGATGTCACTGATATAGGTATGCTTGCGTTTGCCCATTGCCACTTGAAGTCAGTTGGGGTTGACACCGAGGAGAGAACCAGTTTGCTAACGGAAATTAAAATACCAATTAGTGTCCGAAAGCCCAAACCATTGTAAAATTACCTTGTTTACATTTTAATACCAGAATAAGATTAAAAAATTAAAATACCAATAGTGTCCGAAAACCCAAACCATTGTAAAAGTACCTTGTTTACATTTTAATACCAGAATAAGATTAAAAAATTAAAATACCAATAGTGTCGGAAATCCCAAACCGATGGGGTAATTGGCAGGGCTTGGCTCAGTGGGCCACTAAACAGGAAACAGTCCTTCTACTTTATAATTATATAAACTACCAGTCCAGAGTTGTCAATATTTGGAAGAGAACCGGACCATGGAAGTTTGAGGAGTCAAAGTCAATATGAAAGGAAACAATTCCTGCTGGACCTGGGCTATCTCTTATCCAAAAATTAAATTACAACTTACAAGTCAAGCTATCATTGAAATGTAGTAAATCATATTAAGAGACAATTGAAGGGGGAAAAGCCTTATAAGTGTAAAATATAATATCAGTCGTAGAGTTGCCAAAAAATATTCGGACAACCAGAAAACTAATTTCTGAGAATTTTGATACGCCGACATAGAAATTGCATAATAACAAACAAAAACTAACAAGTACACATTAATACACCACAAACACACACGAACACAAAACACAGACGCAACACTACACTCACAAATACACTGCGGGATTATTAAAAGTATTTTAGAAAATATATATCCACCCTAAAACGGGCCTAGCCCATAGGGAAATGTTTAATTGTGTAACTGTATTACTGTATTGGGATATATTAAAATTTGGTTGATTTGATTGTTTGATCAGGGGCATCGTCTTAACCGCTGGACCACAAGCCCGATAAGAACAGTGTCTGCTAAATCCTCTACTTACATGCTCTGTAAGGTTACCTCTTCAACCTAAGATAGTTTACTTGTAGTGTCATGTACCATATTATACAATAATACAGCAATATATTGAATAAAGGCAAAGCTTTATGCAATAAAGTGAGCTCACAGACCTGTTCCGTTAGATAGTTGTGTAGCTGTGCTTACCAGTCTAGCAATACGAATCTTGTTAAAGAGCATACACATGAATAGGATTAAGCAGACACTACTTGTTGGGCTTGTGGCCCAGCGGTAAAGACGATGTCCCGGATAAGCGTAGATCGTGGGTTCGAATCCCGCCAAGTCCAGTTTTTTAAAATCCTCAAATTTCGGCTACAAAAGGGAGGTTAACTCTTCGACCTAAGTTAGTGTATATACCATGTAATACTGCAATATATTGACTAAAGGCTAATTATTCCACTGAATTTCTCCATACTGACACTGCATAGGACTAACTGGATGATCTACTGAATCTAAAAGTATCTCTTACACATTTTTTTCATCCGCGTCTGAGGGCTCTTGGCGAATCTATGCTGCTAACATAGCAGGCAATGTAAGTCCAACTAACCCTGTGTAAAATAATACTATGGTAATTGCTAACTTGTGCAAAAAATTGATAGTGGGGTAACCAATCATGCTAGTGACGAACACATGGTATAGTCCACGCAAATTGAGAAAAGTATGGATTAGTAATGTTTTAGTACTGTACGACACTGTAACCATTTTGTTATGCCTTGCATCCAATGCATTTCCCCTATACACATATAATGAAAACACTTAGGACTGTTTTGTTCGAATGTTGTATACAAAACTACAAAGCTTCTGTATTCCATATTAGATGTAAAAAGGGCATCAATCAACACGATCATAGGGTGTCACAAAATAAAAAACATGTTCATCTTAGTTTTGGTATGCAGTATGTGGCCGTTAACTTTTGGAACTCATCCTCAGTGGCTGATACTGTTGGCGTCTCAGAACAGCCTCGGAATTAGGGGCACGATCTCTCCAAGATATGCGCTGCATTCATCTGCATTTCCACATTACAATAAAAATATTTATACAGGCTAACTAACACTTGTTTTGTACCTATTTTTCGACATTCCTGTTGGACTCATTTTGTTTTTCGTTGAAACAATAGGGATTTTATAAGGAGAGACTAGTGGAGCGCATATCAGAATTAATTGAGCCGCAAATATGCCTACTTCTGGAGTAGGCTACCTATATGATAATATCGCATCCCGGTGCTAGTGAAGCCTGGGTGAGTAACGTGCTTCTTCTATCAACGAAAGCGATGAAGGACTGCTATACAGATTATCATGAAGACATGACAGTGACAGTCTATCTTTTCGAAGAGTAGGTTGAGACACAATTGCTTTGGCTGATACAAGATCTGTTGTGGTTATGGACAACTCACGTAGCCCCGTAGCATAGTAGAATGTTGCAGAAGGTACCTTCAATGCGAAGGCATTAATGGCAACCAACGGCCTGGAATACCGCAGCCCAAGCCTACGAACCCCGTTCTTATTGGTAAAGACTATTTTTTTTAACATTACCTTAATTGCCTAGAACATATGCTGCGGCCGCATGTAATGCCCAAAAAAGACCAGAGCACTGGAAGAATAGTCCTTTGCTTTTGAGTGGTGAAAGTGCATTCTAAGGTCGGATTTGTAGAAAACATAGAAACAGGAATGACCATACTCCTAATGTGGCTATTCCACTTGTCAGCTTTTCTTCAATTTTGAAAATGTCATTGACGGAAATATCATAAATGTTGCTGCAACATGCATACATATTTTTACACCTCATTCCACTTGTCTTCATTAATTTACTGACAATTTTTGTTTTCAAGTGGAATAGCCACCTAACCGTATTTTTAAAGTGTTAACTTCGGGGCAGTTATTATAGATAAGGTAATATAGTAACCCAAAAAAAGGACACAGACTGATTTATTACATCTATAAATACGGGGGATTCATCAGAAGAAGATGATGAGAAGGATTGGATATAACATGCAGCTTGCAAATGAAAATATGGTTGAATTTAATACAGTGGATACGGTACCTACTTTACTTTTTTAACATTTAATTCAGAAGTTTTGAAGTTTTGACGCAAACAGTATCAGCCACTGAGGATGTCAGGCCGATTGAGCTCCAAAGACTGTGGCCATTTGGTGTTAGTCACGGCCATTTACTGTATACCAAAACTAAGATGAACTTATCAATTACTTTATGACACCCTACGATCGAGTTTGCGACGTATCCGCATTGATGCCCTTTTTACATCTAATGTGGAATACAGAAGCTTTGTAGTTTTGTATACAACATTCGAACAAAACAGTCCTAAGTGTTTTCATTATATCTGTATAGGGGAAATGCATTGGATGCAAGGTATAACAAAATGGTGCAATCGAAATTGGTACAGTGTCGCACAGTACCAAAACATTCCAAATCCATACTTTTCTCATTTTGCGTGGACTATACTATCCATCAAGGAAATATCAACACATCCATACTTTTTTCTAGGTGTAACTTCCTTGAAACTTTATCGGTACAAATATAAAATTTACAATGAAATAAAATGTAGAAGAGCATTTCTTTCAATTTATGTTACCTCATCGATTTTCTCATTATCAGTGGAACTTATCGATTTCTTCATTTTGACAAAGTAGTGCATGGGGGGGGGGGATACCTACTATACTAACTTGAGACTTGAAAATAATGAGATATAGATGGTGTATGGGTGGCATGAGGGTTCATTAAGGCAGTGGAGGGCCTCTCTCGCGACGGACCCTCATTAATTTGCGGAAAATCTCCGCTTTTTATTACGTCGTCTGCTTCAATCTCTTTTCACCCTTTGAACACCTTATTATGCTTCATTATAAAAATATGGCCGAGAACGGTGACACGTCAGGCTGAGCAAACGTATATGTTTAATAAAGGAAGGGTTTCGAGGCAAAAAAAGGTAGCGACCTGGATGGCTTATACTAACTTATTAATTTAAAAGTAGGCCTTATAAGGTTACGTATCGCTACAGAATTTTTCTTCTTCAAATGCCTCTTCTATAGAAGATTGGCCAATATTATCATTTTAATCGTTGACACGTAGACACAGTACTTTGGACTCCCAAATGGAAGTCAAGTATATATAGTATTCAAAATACAGTACATACTTAGTCAGGATGATAGCCGGCCGCCATACCAAGTTGAATCCAGCGGACCAGAGCAGGTTCAAAGCTGCAGATAACATGGTCGTGTGCACAGTGCCGGTAGGGAATCATAGTAGGACTTGTCCTGGTCACCTCCGAACTAATCGTGGGACTTCACCGTGTTTCCCAAGTGGTTCAGAATCCACTATAATCAGGAGGTCCACTGTCCTATGGGCTGGCATAGGGCAGTCAAGTCGGAGTCGCTCTATGGGCCCAAATATGAGGCCTAAGTCGTTATTAACCCGACGAACACTACTACTAGTCAGGATGACTGTAATAGAGAATTGTAATGCAGTGGTTTCCCGTTAATTTCTGTATCCAAATACTGTTGACTTTTCATTGTTGAGATTTTCCATGACAAAAGAGTGTCCTAGTAGTTTTAGCTTATTTATAAGGGCGGCAACTATTCGCCCCGTCACAAAGCCATCTTCAGGCTGCTGAAATCAAATGAAAAGCGTGTTTATATTAGGCGAGCACTAGCCCCGAAGGGCTACTCAACCAGCTAACCTATTTTGCTTTACTTTTTTTTCATATTAATATCATAAAAGTTTTCTTTAAAAAAAAACAATGAAAAAAAACAGGAGAAGAAAAATATAGAGAATAATAATGGAACAGACACTCATTCATTCACTCTCACACTTCACTCCCCAGAAACTGATGGCAGGCTGTCCTAAATCTCCCCAAATTATTTTCTGTCCTCGTTTCTTCTGGTAAGGAATTCCAAAACCAAGTGCTGTGTTCAATGATTGTAGGAATTTGTTCGGTTGCTGGGAATAGAAAGTTTTTAGAAACTCTTTTGTTAAAATTGTGATGATAAGGCAAGCACGTGAATAAGGATGATAGGTAAGATGGGTTTTTGGTATGTAATATCTAATCTTGAAGCTACTGCTGTGGCATCTTCTAGACAAGCCTGCACCACCAGACGTGCTCCACACCCTACGATTATGCCTCTGGTTGGTCGGGGACTGCTTGTTCGTTATATTTGCAGCTAGCCACCGTAACTGGTAGCCTTTAAGCTAAACGCCACCTGCGACCCCGATAGTTGCCTGCAGCTCAGCCCTAGTAGTAGTCAGGTCAGGTCAGGTCATCCAACGCCCGTCCGTGGCAATTCTGCCATTTGGCGCCGTGTCGCCCAGTAGAGCCTTGACCGTTGTCGCAAGGAGTCTTCATTGTTGTTGCTGTTTGTGTCCATAGCTCTGCAGTTTGGCAGGTGGTCAGCCGTGCCCTCAGCCTCATTACAGAGGGGGCAGGTAGGTGAGTCGACGAGTCCCATTCTGTGCAGATGGCTTTGGAGATAGTCGTGGCCGGTTTGCATCCTGAAAGTGGCCACAGCGACATCCCTTGACAGCATGCTCGGTATGGAGTTTGATGTGATCTCTTCCCATCTTTTGCCAGCAGCAGCCGCTTTCCAGGTTGTTTGGACAGCTCTCCTGATGGCGTTGCTGATGGCATTGCACGAAGCAGCGTAGGTGGTCGGTAGTACTTGTTGGGGGAGATCACAGCCGGCTTTCGCTAGTCTATCCGCGCACTCGTTGCCGTATAGGTCGCAGTGACCAGGTACCCACTGCAAGCAAAGCTCTGTGTCGGCTTGAAGTTGGTGCAGAGCCTCCCTACATCTCGCCACAAGGTCGCTTTCATGTGCCACGGGAGAAGATAATGCTTGCAGAGCCGAGGTTGAGTCTGACAGGAAGACAATTTTCTTGTTGGATGTGTACCCTCGTATTTTCATCGCTGCGTGGTATATTGCGTCAACCTCCCCATCGAAGTTCGTTCTGCGTAGTCCGACAGAGAATGAGCCTTGAGCGAATGAGGAGTAGAAACCGGCACCGCTATTGTCCCCCATTGCCGATCCGTCAGTCCTAAGTCCAAGTCCTACCATGTTTCCCTACCGGCACTGTGCACACGACCAATTTATCTGCGGCTTTGAACCTGCTCTGGTCCGCTGGATTCAACTTGGTATGGCGGCCGGCTCAGCTCAGCCCTAGCTATATAGAATTCATAACGACGTAATTATTGGCAAATCCGCTTTCATAGATTAATTATTGGTCATTATAAAGGTCCTCCATGCACAAGTGGCGCAGTATTTGAACAAGAGCTGTAGGAGTATCTAATCATATTTTATTAGTGTAACGTGAATGAGATGATTTGTGTGGCTGGTGCCAATACGCCTGTAAGCTGATTACCAATTTACCATCGTAAATTAATTGGATTGGAAGCTACAGTACAATGCAGACTTATTCATGCGGTGGCTTACTTAATCAGCATCTTTGGATTCGCTCATTTGTAATCCTTACGAAAACGTAGTAATCAGGTTGACTGATGAGGACTCCTTCGAATATTTACTGTTAGTGACTTGAGTTAGATGGCCGAAGTAGGTAGACTTAGGGAAATATTATCAATTTTTGACCTTGAGAACATTGGTAATTGAACCCTTACTGGGATTATTATCAATATTTGACCTTGAGAATTGATAGCAATCCCCCACAGGGTTCATGAAATCAATATATCTAAGAACCTAAGAAGACCGTTTGTACTGCAGATATAGGTAAATATGTGTTGTCTTTTTATAAAAAAAAGTTGGTGACATGCGGAAAAGCGCGTGATGACGTCACAACTTACTACGTAGTATCATACTATAAATGATCTCAAGGTCAAAAACTTTTAGTATTCCTTTTAGTCACTACCTACTGGCCGAAATGTAAATAATTATGCTAGAGTTAAATTTTGGCTGCATCGATTTTCCCTATTCATAAGCGCTGGATTGATCGATGTCTCGATTGCATAGTCCGGAATTGGCAGACTAATGAATTTTGTACTGGTACAGCACGATAATAATTGAATTCAATTCCTTGGGTCACGGAATATCCATAATTTTTCAAAAAATATCATATATTAAATTGATTAGTTCAGCCGGAAACCGAGGTACCGACAGAGGCAAAGACTTTTCGGAAAAGATACTATTTTGGCCCTGAAACCCAAAAGCGCGTGATTCCATTGCATATATCTTGAAATGGAACATTTTGACCACCACAAAGCTTCCTTGATATTACGAACGTAATAATAGAAAAACAAAAATACTTGACACAGTTGCGCGCGGGGAGTGAGAAATTTTGGTGTAAAATTATGGCTCCATTTTTTAAAAATGGCTGATTTCTGAAACTAGTTCTTGAAACGATGGACGTTATTGTAGGATACATACAAGTCCGCAGGTGCCTACCTTAAAGTTAATATTTTTTGTGAATAACCTATTATAGCACTCAAATATTTTCAATAATAGGCTACAATACACATGAAAACGCGTTCTGAAACAAATTCAGATCATTGCTTATACTGAAGATACCACTGAAAATTGATATATCCCCCCCCCCCCCGTCGTGTCGTTCAAACCCCTCGCCAGGGGATAAAGGTCATTATTATGAAGTAGATCCCAGCGCCAGAAACTTTGTAAAATGTTTTCTCAGCAGCATCTTAAAGTCGTTATAAACGTTCAGAATCGAACGAATTTTTCACCCAAACTCTGACGTAGCCTACAATTGTGAAATTTGAAAATCGTGAAAGAACGCTTGAACGAACGTTCGAGCTAAGAAAGAATTCGAGGACTTTGTAGATGCGACCAACCGTGGCCGATTTAACAGCCTGTTAGCTGCCATACAGACGGCAGAGCTTTATTGATTTGTATTGTGGGAAAAATGCGAAAATATTCTAAGTACTCGATTAATATGAAAATATGTAGCGTATGTAGAAATGGGTAAATTACTTTTAATTTAGTTTTAAATTTGTACAGTATTGCAATGGAAACGATTTGGCATTGATAATCCACTAAGTTACTTAATATTGAAAGTTTACATAGCGTACATATACCAACTTTTACAAAATCTTACCAATATATAGAAAATATTCTAAGTACTCGATTAATATGAAAATATGTAGCGTATATGTAGAAATAGGTAAATTACTTTTAATTTAGTTTTAAAATTGTACATTATTGCAATGGAAACGATTTGGCATTTACTACATTTACTAATTTACTTAATATTGAAAGTTTACATAATTATAGCGGACATGATTCTATGTATAGCAACTTTTACAAAATCTTACCGATATATAGCATTACAATTATTATTTAGCGTACTAGATACGATATATTTTGCCCTGCGTCTTTCTCAATCAATACATTTTCAGAATCCATCCGGGAATTGCTGATTAGAGGTGGAATATTTCTTTTAAACAGTGGACTAGACTGTTCGTTATGTGAGTTATGTTATTAATGAGTAAGTTTAGTTTAATAGTAGTATGTTTAATTTTTTTTAATTTTAAATTTTATAGTTCAGGGCAGGGAAAATTGTTATAGGTCTTATACAATAATTAATGTGTATTTGCTTTATGTTTCAATACATGTTTACTTACTTACATGTTGTCCTATTTCTTCATTTTATTCTTTATTTGAGGTCCTATGTAATTTTGATTCCTGCACCGTAGCCCAAAATAAATAAATATTTACTTTTTGTGCTATTGCTAAGCCAACCTAGTGGAGTTGGGGCTATAAAGCCATCAACTAGAAAAGCCTGAGACCGCCTGCTTTACATGCCTTCCGAAGCATAGCCAGAAAACGTAAAAAAGTGTGGGACTCGAACCAACAACCTTTCGGGTCAAATAGTGAAATTCGGAGTCTGTACCACTACTCTTCATGTTCTGACTGTCAACTGGTTTGGCAAAACTAAATTATTTTGTATTAAGTTACATTATTCCTAGTTGAGTGTAAGAGAGGGCTTTATAGCCCTAACTCCACTAGGTTGGCTTAGTGATAGAACAAAAGTACATATTTATTTATTTATTATACGAACGTTGATCTCAATACCAAAGTTATACGATGTCGTATGACTCGTACTCGAACATCATACTTAAACGCCTGTTTAATAATTAATTATGTCAATGGCAAGCTTTTCAAGCCTGTTCATTACCGCTTGCAGCTGGTTTTAATCGATACCATTTTGCCAATGGCCAAAGTTCATAAGGAGACATTATCAATAATTTCCGACGTATAACCAGCAATTGAAAAGGCGTACTGTAGAAGTTGGCCCCCGGATTAAAAAGACATTTTTTGCAGGCTCGAATTTCCCGTCTGCCCTATATAGAACTCTATAGGAGAACCTTTTCACGAGTGTTCCATTAGAAATAATAGAGATATATATCTGTTTGTAAAATTTGCGACACGTGGTGGGAATGGCCCTTTTAATGTATAAAGATTATGGGCCGTCAACGGGTGGGATACAAATGTGGAGTGAAGAAAGTGGCAGCCTTAATTACACCGCCATTTTTTTCAATTTCGGGCCGCGTCTGTCGCATTTTTCTCTCAATTACCTTTTGTCATTAGTCAAAAAAAAACTCCACCGCAATCGATTAGAGCTCACCCGCTTTTTCACTGATTTCTTTTTCTGCTTTCGCGATTTCAGCTTCACATGAAAAATTGCTGCCACTTTTTCCACTGTTCATCGAAATTAAAAAAATCTTTTAATGTTTGTAAGACTAAGGGTGGCTACCACCAATTCAATTTAGGACCTCTTATATTAAGTGGAAATTTCAAGGTCATATGGGTTAATTTGGATAATTTCTAATTTTTTGTCAATTAACTACGGAAGCTACATCGAAATTATTTTTATTTACCATCACAAAGCTTTCTTTAGGCTATACTAACGTACAGTATAAATAGGATAAGCATGCACAACTTCATACATAGCTTACATTCTTGCTCATAATTTGTACCATCAGGAACGTCTATCATGGCTTGCTGGGAAAACCTACTAATTGCTGTTAGCTACGCTAAGAGTATTACAGGATGGGTATTAGTTTTGGAAGATAGTCATAATTAAAGTTGTTATGTACAGTATATATTGTTTTGTTACATATAGCCTACATCATAAAATATTTGGTACATTCAGTAACCACGGCAGGTATAGGCTAGTAGTAGACACAACCATTTGCATAGTGGTATTAAATTTGAACATTAATAATATTGACTACGACTGCTCTTTCTAAAAATTAGGTTTTGTGACTAGATTATATTTGTAGGACTACACTAGAGTAATGACTGGAGTAGTTTTGTTGTGCAGGGCAAATCCCATCAACAGTGGGAAGGTGATGCAGAAGATTAGAGTAAATAAGTATCCTGGATTCACCAATTTCCAGACACGCTCGATACGTCCCTGAAACTATATATCCTAACTAACATTAACCTGTCACTTACAGACTAACTTAATTATACTAATATTATACTAATAACGACTCCCTGTAATTATGCCACACACAGCATTGCCTGTGGCTAAAGGAAAATAAAATGTAAAAAAAACTGAAATCTGTAAAATTGGGATAAATATATTACTTACTTACTTACTAGCGCATAATTATTAATTATTTTTCCTCCAGTACTAAAAGCAATAAACACGCTCAATAGGTACCCGAAACTATAGAGTGAATTATTATTCTTCCTGCAGTATCAAAGGCAACTATAAAGTAACCTAATTCAGCTTAAAAGCGTTCTGTGTGAAATGTCAACTTCAAAAAGGTTGCCACATGAAAAAGCGCGCCAGTGCGAGGTCAAGGGGGAGTGTTTGAAGTCTCCGTTTAACATCAAAGAGCGGCAATTAGGCAAGGTTTACACTTGCCTGGGAGATGTGGGTGGGTAGGCAGGGGTGCATTTTGAGACGTGAATAAAGTATAAGCCTACCACTTCTCTCTATTTTAAGATAGTTCCAAAGTAACGTAAAAAGGAATTTTAATTTTATTATTGTAATTTTTCTAGCAATTCGATTTTACGTGAAATTTTAGCCTATCTAATTTTTATGAAACAGCTACGCTACTAAAAATTATAAATAACCTACTATTAGCCTGTATAATGCATGAAGTAGTCTTCTGCAACTTAAATGAGTCAAATCTTAAATAACTTGCGTTGTTAATTTAATTAAATATAAAATTAATATACATAATATATTATATATAACTATATATTATATATAATTAAAAATCAATAAAAATGGTAGGGCATCCTCTTTCATAAAAAAATTAAACTGACTAATTTGTAGTGAGCCAGGCACGAACGATCTACAGTCCACTTTGAATACTTCACTGATAAGTGATAACTGATATAGTACTGTACAATAGTGGTAGCCTATTAGTATTAATATACTTTTTGTAGGTTGGCTACTTGCCACCGTTTTCTTGTTTAACCGTGTTCTCGAGTCAATCAAGTCGTCTTCTTTCCTTTGCATAAAAATCGTGCATAGGATTCCAATTTTTTAGGAGATAGAGGTCAATAGTAGTGGTGGAGGGGTGATTCTAACAAACTTTCTTTTCCAAACGAACGAATTACTACAACCATTCCTTTGCAGTGAACACCTCTAGGCTTTGGGATTCCTTGCCAGAACAAACGAGAACAGAGTATAATTTGGGGAAATTTAGGACAACCTGGCATCAGTTTCTGGGGAGTGAAGTGTGAGAGTGAATAAATGATTACCTGTTCCATTATTATTATTATTATCCCTCTTTTTCTTTTGCTTTTTTTAGGGAAAAATGTTATGATATTATTGTGAAAAATAATGTGTTTGTTTATTTGTTTCTAGCGCTTGCTATTTAGCATTTCTGCTTTAAGAAACCCTGTAAGCCTGACACACACTGACTGCACATCACCCAGCCATTGGATTTGACTCCCTTTTAGTTCTAATATTTCGTATGTTTGGGGAGGCAAATACTTATTGGTGAAAATCCTCCAATTTTAAATTAAGACCAAACCGGAGTGGGTCACGTGACTGGCCTGGAAATGTCTTTACCGGGGGTTCGTAATGTGTTTTAAACCGCAGGGGTATAGTAAAAATCGATAGAAGGGTATATTATACGCGTAGACATGCTTACACTATAGACTGAACCAAAAATTACAATTACATTAGGTCTAAAATTTGTGCATGAAGCAATTAAAAACATACCTTTTAGAACATTTTTACGTGCCCCACAGGGAAGAAAAACCTCCAACTTTTGTAATGAAATGCACTTCAGTTAGAAGCTCAACACTTAATTTGACCGTAAAGCGCCAGAAATAGGTAAAACTGTAAAACTGCAATCATTTGAAATAATACAAGTCAAATACGGAACAGGAACATGACGAGGGGCTTTGTTTATAAAATGGATATTTAACAATCCCGTGGCTGGAGACCGCTATCAATATGGCTGCTAGTGTAGCCTGCACAAGCTAAGTACAGAGTTTTTTACCAGGCATCCGCTTTGCTATGTTGCAAAGTAAGACTTCGATATTTTTTGCGTTGGTACTTATCTCTGATAGTTGGCTTATGGTTAACGGGTGCCTCGGAAGGCATATTATGGCTCCCGCCGCTCCAGTTCTATTATATTTCTATGTATTCAACACTCAACGCTCAAGGTCACAACTCTCCGGCTTGGCCTTAATATGTCCAGCCAAATTAAAAACTGTAATCCCTCAAAATCCCATTTTCCGAGAGCTGAAAATAAATGGAGCCTTTTGAGATAGGTCCAAAAAAGTGCAATACATGCGGGGAAGGGGGATGTTTGCCCCCTGATTGAAGGATATTGACGAGCGAAAGTAAATAAAAAGGGAAACTCGATGCATACGGAATGAGGCCATGTTTCAAATCCGCTATTTTCGGCTCCTTCAAAATGAGCATCCCCTACTAAACTCATCGTTCCTCCCATGAGATGAAAACTCAGACGGTTTTCCATTTTTCGGATTTCTTTTTCGGCCCGCCCTTTATTAATGACCTGCTCCGCCGTAAAAAGCACCATCTGTTTGTTTCTTTTGCTGCTTGCCTGTTTTTTTTTTTTATTCTTACTGGTTTTTTTTTCAATTTTTTTGGGCAAATCAATTTTGGATGTACAATAATAGAGCTACATTGCCTTCAAATAAATAAATAAATAGTGACTTTTTGTTCTATTACTAAGCCAACCTAGCGCAGTTAGGGCAAGTTAGCTCTCACTTACACTCAACTAGAAAGGCCCGGGGCCCACTGTGGGGAGGTTCCTATCAACACTTGTCTTGCAAAGTCTCAATGACCAATATTGCACAACACCGCCATGCAGACCGTTGCCATTCCTTAGTCCTTACTAGGCTATACGTCTTTTCAAGTGGCCCCGTCTCACCACGTATTATTTTTTATTTCCTATTATTGTAATTAATTCATCGTTGGTCTCACTATCAACTCCAAAAACGACAAAAGTTACATACTTATTATAGTAATTAGACTTATTAGCTATTTGAAATAAAATAACTTATATAAGTTACAATATAAAATACGATATACATATATTAGCCTATGTACATGCAAAATTAAAATGTACATTGTGGCGCGAATGGTCGCTAGCGCAATGCATTGGAACGTGGGGTGCCGCCTTACTGCTTAACTATTCCAACTTTATAAAATTCTAAATTCAGTTATGCAGTAAAGTGGAACCCCTATGTCCCAAAGCATCGCAGACATTACAAATCGCTACTGGGAAGCTCGGCGTCGAATGGTTGAACAGCCAAGAACGGGCGTTGGATAAAGTTAAGAAAAGGAAGTATATATATATATTGTGATATATAGTTTATATATATATTGTAACCTATATAAGTTATTTTATTTTAAATACTATACACATAGATAATAAGCCTAACTTAGGCCTATTATTACTTGCCGCTTTTTGAGTTGAGAGTGAGACTAAATATGGGTATTTACAAAATGCTATGGGTTATCGAATAAACTAGAGGCGTATAATTATCCAAAATAGATTTTTTTTGGGGGGGGGGGGCTAGAGCTTGCCGCGGGCAGAGTTTTGCCAAACAAACTGCATATACCACTCAGCACTGTTGATCCGAACGCGCAGTAGATATACCATCTATTATCCTTGGCAAATTATATGTATTGCAACAACCCACATTAGTTAATTTCGTTTGACATATCCCCATTTCGGAGGGGGGGGGGGCAATTCAGAGCAGAATGCCATCTGCAATGCTTCCAGAGCCCGTCATCCTACAAAATAATTAGAGGCTCTCTAAAGACTATAACTAGAACGGGAAAATCGAGGAGAAATTTCCTTCGTGATAGAAGAAGGTCAAGGTAGTGTCGCAGATGTGAGCTATTCCACCACAATTATCTGTGTGTGGCAAGGGGAGGGGGAGATCGCGACCCCCCAAATGTACAGCAGTATATTCGCAATGCGGGCATTTCCCATTTTCGAAATTCTTTCACCTCTTGCTCGGATTATTTGAAACATTTTACTTGCAATCGGACACACAGGTATATCCAATAATGGGGTTTTATTGCCAATATGAGGTGCAATTTGCATTTTATTTTGTGGAAAATGAAGGACGTTGCATGGGATGTTATGTGGTGGGTTAAGGGAAAGTCCACATTTCGAAAATGGTGATTGTGAAATTTAAAATTTTACAAATTTTAGAAATTAGGGAAATGAATACATGGGAAAATGGACGGAAACGGGATTGGAACTCGAGTCTCCACCTTGCCAGGGTGATATGCTGACCACTGCACCAAATGTCGCCCCCTATGTCCCCACATCCATGAATCTTTCAAGAAAAAAGTGGGGTTTGTTTATGTTGTTATTTGACTACAATATGTATGATTTAAAAAGAAAAAAGTTGGAGCCGTTTTTTCGAAAACATTTTTTAGACGTTTTTGGCCGTTTTTGGGAGCTAAGCCCACAACAGCAAAGAAAAAATACTTCGTGACCTGATTTTTTTAAACCAACGTGTCGAATTTGGTCGGAATGCATTAACTAAATTATCCACAAATCGATTTACAGAGAGTCATTTCGTTAAAAACAATTTTTTTTCTGGTACCTGAAAAAGTGTAATTGGGTTGAAATCTCGAAAAGCAAATTTTTGACCAGCTTTCCTTATCGCATAAGTAGGAAAGCAATAACAATAATTGATGCATACTGTAGGAGTATCATTTGCCAAATACTGTATGAAACCTCAGGAAACTTTCAGCTCAGGTTTTGTTAGTTGGAGCCGTTTTTTCGAAAACATTTTTTTTTTTTAGACGGTTTTGACCGTTTATGGGGAGTTAAGCACATAATAGCAAAAATACTTCGTGACCTGATTTTTTTAAACCCACATGTCGAATTTCGTCGGAATACATCGATTAGTTTAAATCCACAAATCGATGCACAGACAGACATTTTGTTAAAAATCCTTTTTTTGGTATCTTTAAAAGTGAAATTGCGTTGAAATCTCGAAAACCAAATTTTTGGCAGCTTTCCTTATCGCATACATAGGAAAACAATAACAATAATTGATACATACTGTAGGTGTATCATTTGCCAAATAATGTATGAAACCTCAAGAAACTTTTAGCACAGCTCTCACGGTTTTAATAGAAGAAAACTTCTCATTTCAGTTTATGATCCGTTATTGTAATGGAACAGTTAACATTACCGGGAACTACATTACGGGAGCATTACCCGATTTCACGTTAAGTATCTGCTCACTGAAATTTATTTCCACTGCGGTTCACATACAGCAGCCACAGAACTGCTGTTGCCCATTCTTCCATGTCCCATTCTTTATTACACAATATTTTAACGGGAGCACGTGCCACTGAAAAATACGTGACTTAATTAATAAAATAGTACCTGCAACAATTGAAGTCGTGTTCTTCATACATCCGATAAATATACTTTGAGGAAAGACGTACCTGACAGGTAACTTCTGATATCTCACAAGTAGGCTATAGATAGATACTGAAATTTCTGTATTATGTATTGTTACGATTTAAGAGTGAATCGGAGTACCCCCCCCCCCCCTACGAATTTTTTGTATTTGTATTATCGATCGTAAAGCAGTCAAATATAGCAGTTAAATTAGTAAAAATTATCCACAGTATTTCATTATGTGCCATGTGGCTTTCATTGACACCAATTTGCCACAGTTCTTGAACTCCTTTCTCGAGATTACCATCAGTATCGACTTATGTATAATTCAAATCTAATAATTGTGGCAAATGTGTCTCATTTAAACCCCAAATTCACGAATGTAATGTGGAAAACAAGGCCGTAGCCAGGATTTTATTTGAGAGGGGTAGAACACCCAAACCAGGCCCCCTGACTATACGGCTCCAGAGTGGAAATGGTTTGAACTTTGGCCTTAAATAGATTTGACACAGTGGATTCTCTTTAAAAGTGTTTTGGTGAAAGCTTTGGAGATATATCGACAATCCGCCAACTGGAGTGACAGAACGGCTTTGTCCCCTTCCGACAAATCCAAGAGGGAGTTTGCTCAAACTGTTGATACAATCTTATACAATTCCAAATTTCAACATTTTTTCCTCTACGTTATTATTGTGAAATGTTTATAGAATTTTGTTTCATGTGCAATTTCGCAAGTTCTTTAATGTACAATGGTATCGGCGAATTGCATTATTAAAATTGAGTGAGAGATTGTAGAATGTATTGTATTTTATGGCAGATGGTCTCTCTATGAGGTCTCATGGTATCGTAGTTTTATTGTTTTCATTTATTTTCAATTATATAGTATGTCATTTCAAAAATCGGAAAAATGAGAACGACTTCATAATTTTTGGAAGCTTTTTGGAAAGTTACCCCAACCAGTTCGGTAAGCGAAGAAAAACTATTATCAAATCCTCTAAAGAAAAATCTCTCCCTTCAACTGTTAACCGCACAACGTCCACCGCCCTAATGAATGCATTACAGTGGAAAGTTACCCCAACCATCTGCCATTTTGAAAAAGGTCACGAGTCAGTTGGATGGTTTAATTTTCTATTGCAGAGGGGCAAAAAAAAGGGCCGTGATATTTTAATAAAATTAAACCGATTAACCTAACCTTACCTCAAATAACTCATATCGGAGGTCTCAGCAGATACCCTGCGGTCCGCTAATCTTTCCAACTCTGCTTTGCTAACTTTCCTTCCCACCACCAGCTCGGTTTAATTTGTCGCATTTCAGAGATTTTCAAATTATTTTTTATAGCTTCTCTCAGCCGTCTTTTTTTTTATTCCCTCTGATACCTACTCTAAGACTATCGTGTTGAAGACACCGAGAGTCAGCGTTGGGTACCACTGTATCGGAGGGTAGCTCTGCAATGAGTGCCGCAATGAATAAAATCTATTTTCAAATTATTGCCTAAAGTTTGCCGGTAGAATTATAGTACCTGTACCTATTCTACTTAAAAATAGGGAAGCATGTACACGTTAACTCGTACCGCTTATTTATATAATTATTGCTGAATAGGCCTATTGTTAAAGAGACGGCTTCAATTGTTTACGTAAAGTTCACGTACGTTTCATCCCGCATACTGCATTAAATTAATAAGAAACTGTTTTATAATAATTTTTTAATTTCTTTGCAGAAAGACAACCCAACTGCTAGAACTGTGGTGCAATTCAAATATGGTGAGTGTGGGTACCGTACTTACCTTTGATATTCCGACTGCAATGTTTTTTTACGGAGATTTCATCTAGGCCTACCTATTGAGATGTCGACCAAATTTCGACTACTGGAAAATTTCTTCATAACCTCCTGAGCCTAAAACAGTGAAAAAGTTCAAAATGTTATATACCGTATATTACCTATATAGTATGTGTATCGATTTTAGGAAACACTGTTATCCGAAGATATTATCCAATATTTATGAAACTTGGCACAAAAATGTATCATTGATGAAGTTCGTTGACCAGTTTGATCCACCATTTTGTTCCAAGATGGCGGCCAAACAAAAAAAGACGTACAAAAATCAAATCTCAGTTAATCATCAGTGAATAATTATTACAATAGTAACTAATAATAATGAAGTAACCAAGCCACCGAATAACCAAATAGGGAGCAATGAGGCCATTTTCCAGAACACCATCAATTGGGAAAAGGTTAGAGGACGTCACATCACGGGAATTTAGGGAGCACGGTGGCAGTAAAATACCTGATTGAGGTCCATCTGTCCTTGTCATTCTAAATGGGCTGCTGTGGTTTTTGCTGCCACATCGAAGCATCTTTCAATCAGTTGCTGAACTAAAATTTAACTTTGAGCCCTTACAGTTCAAACGATGTACTGCATAACAAAATGCAGTAAAGTATTATTATTAAAATATAAACTAATTATAATGAAATAACCAAGCCACCGAATAACCAAGCCACCGAATAACCAAGCCACTGAATAACCAAATAGGGAGCAATGAGTTCATTTTCCAGAACACCATCAATTGGGAGAAGGTTAGAGGACGTCACATCACGGGAATTTAGGGAGCACAGTGGCAGTAATGCCTGATTGAGGTCCATCTGTCCTTGTCATTCTAAATGGGCTGCTGTGGTTTTTGCTGCCACATCGAAGCACCTTCCAATCAGTTGCTGAACTAAAAATTAAATTAGAGCGTTTACAATGCAAACGATGTAGGCTACTGTCCATAATAAAATGCAGTATATTATTATTATTAAAATATTAACTAATAATAATGAAATAAACAAGCCACCGAATAACCAAATAGAGAGCAAAGAGGCCATTTTCCAGTACGCCATCAACTGGGAAAAGTTGGAAGACATCACGTCACGGGAATGTAGGGAGCACGGTGGCAGTAAAAAACCTGATTGAGGTCCATCTGTCCTTGTCATTCTAAATGAGCTGCTGTGGTTTTTGCTGCCACATCAAAGCCTCTTTCAATCAGTTGCTGAACTAAAATTTAAATTTCAGCGCTTACAGTCCACACGATGTACTGCGTATGATAAAATGCAGTAAAGTGGCATCATTGAGCGCGACACTGCCCCCTCCCTAGTCCCACAGCTGGTGACGCCCCTGGGTATTTTCAAATAGATTAACCCACTCGTTAGTTATATTTTCGTATCCAGTTGTGGTTGGGGGGGGGGGAGTGAAATTGGAGCACTTACACTGTATCGGTGCCATTGTATGAACTTTATCCATCAATGGGAATATACTCAGGGGACTTAGCCCCGTATTTTGGAAAGGGGGGGGGGGGGCTTGGGAACTTCTGACTTCTCTGTGCTGTCGTTCAGCGTTAAAATACTGTACATCAGTTTAATTCGGATGTAGGGGCAGTAGTCAAGTTGTCAAGCCAGCTTAATAACAAACAGCCAGCAAACATACAGAAATACTGCCTGGTAAAAGAGACACTAATACAGTAAAGGAATTTATTCAGATATGCATTGGGCGAGTTTTGTGGCCTTTCATCCAAATCTTACAATAATCATTTTTCTTCTACTTCGTATTTTTTTCTTGTACTTGTTCTTGTTCTTCTTCTTCTATTTCTTCATCTTCTTCTTTTTCTTTTTCTTCTTCTTCTTCTCCTTCTAATTGGTCCTGCAGTTTTGTTGCTGTCCCAGTCGTCTTTCCATCATTCGTACTGGTACATTTATTTTGTTCAGCATGTGAACTCGTGACATTCTTATACGTTGCGTTATTATAAAACGGACTATGTCTTCTCCATTGAGTATTGCGGCTACTATTTCGGCGTTGTTTCTTATGTACGCCACTCTCCGTTTCCATCCATAGATTCTCCTTTCGGTCTTCCTTACCAATACTCGGAGTTTTTTTTAGCTTCGTTGGCGGTAAAGTACCACGTTTTTAAGCCGTAGGCCCTATGTTGCAACCGGTTTTATAAAGGTTTTGTAGACCTTTAAATTCTTGGCTCATCATCGCCATAAACAAAGAACAGAAAGAAACGACGAATCTAACAATTAGCACTACAAAGCAGCAATATGTAACTCACCTATGCATTTAGATGAAATTCCAGACCTAGCTGAAAACTGCTGTCTTTAGTGCCTCTTCAGACGTATTCAATATAGTCTCAAGCGGAAACATTTCAAGATCTGATGTTGCAATTTCTTCCCCGGATTCCTGCATATAATCCGACTTGAAATTCATTCGTTTTGTAATAAAACGAATGTTTCCGTCTCAGTTGGCTTAACAATTTGAGAAGTCATCTCTCGTACAATATTTCTCATCACTACACAGCCAGGACATTTTATTAAATCAGCCTTGATTTTATCCAATATCTTTTGTCTCGCTCTGGAAAAATTTTGTTATTTGGTTATTTTTGTTTTTTTCATAAAAGTAAATTTTTTGTTGTGCAAATTAATCAGATGGAAAATCACATAAACATCTTTATGAACATTATCTTCATCGTAGTTTGTATAACCATATAAGAAATGTCTAGTAGTTTACATTAGCGAAAATCCGTAATCATGGAACAGTAATACGATTCCAACCTATTATATACTACTCGATTTTGGGATCGATTTTAGAATTGCAAGGCGGACTCGAAACATAAATTGAATCGAATCAAAAAGCTGCACTATATGCTCAGAAATGGAATCAGACGTCCCTAAACTGTGGAGCCTGGGCTAATTGGGCATGGTCTATATGTATTATGAAAGCGTACTTCCAAAAGTTTTGTCAGCCAAGCTGAATGGTGGTGAATATGGTCATGGTGGGGAATATTGCCATGGTGGTGAATAGGGTCATGGTGGTGAATAGTGTCTTGGTGGTGAATCGGGTCTTGGTGGTGAATCGGGTCCAAACTTACGTTTTGCATTAATTTGGTTCTAAACCCCAAGGCTCACCCAAGAATTTTGAAAATGGGAGGATTGAGTCAAAATTACTTAAGTTTTAGTGTTAGTTTTATTTCCCCACCATGACCCTATTCACCACCACTCACGGCACGTACCGGATTTATTTTGGAGTAGGAAATTCGGCAAAAAATTGAAAAATGAAAAATTGAGGGAAATATATCTGCAATACCTGAATATAGTAAGGTTCTAAATAGTTTTTCCTTCCTAATATTCCTTACCATATTAATGTCATGTCGAGTAGTACGGTATTTTGTTTTCGGTGACAAAGGCAATCTTTAAATTTACGCGAAATGAAATTTGAAGCCGATGGTGTTTTTGCTGGTTTAGGAGCTTAGGAGCAGGGGTACAATAGAGCGTAAGGCAAAGCCGCGAAGGAAAATATTCCGCTTTTTGTATTGAAAAATATGATTTTCGGCTACGATTAAAATATAACCACCGTTCAAGTCTACAGAATTTTAAAATTTCGGGGTGCTACTGCGTATAATAGTGAATACGCCCTTGTTGTCAGTGTCCGTATATGGTAGCTAATTAACATTTAAAAAGCAGGAAACACATTGAGAGGAAACAAGGGCTGTATAGAACAGGAATAAAAGGCGACATACTGAAGGAAAACTCTTTATCGGAGTTCTTTGAATTATTCATGGCGTTTTGACCTGGTCGTTTCAAAGACCTGTAAGCGGCGACGACACGGATTTTACGATAGCAAACATGATTATCTCTTACGATATCGCTGCTTCAATTTGTAAAAGGTCGTAACTTGAATTTTCTGAAGAAATTAGATTTTTATACACACTTTGCTAAGAGGCTTTATCAGTCATTGAGGAGGAAGAGTTATTTTTCCAAGAGTTATTTTAACCAATTTGTTTATCTATGAATCATGGAAAATATAATTATTAATTTGTACATATCTAATGCAACTCATCTTTTTAAGGGCTTGTAATGTCCGAAAACCTATTTTGCACCTAAATTTCATGTAAAATTGACTTCTTTTTGCACACAATTGTATGAAGTGTACGACAACGTAGCAGTTAAAAATTTGGCGCAAAATTGGAATTCAAACATTACAAGAAGTAGTTGCAGTTATTATTTTATGAATAATCGTAATATAGTATATTTAGCAATACATTTATTTTTGCAGATGGATCAACTTACAACAGATCAACCGGTAGTATAGCTGTAAGTATAGCCCTACTATTGTACTTTTATAATACGTTTATAGGCCTATTGAAGGCGATATAGCCTAAGGAAAGACAATAGACATACTACAGCCTTGCTTGAAATCTACCACCGTTAGAAACTACACCCCCTCCATGGGTGGCCAAAATCAGCCCACTGCAGGTGTTAAGCGAGCTTAAAATAACCTTACTCCGACCCAATCTGAAAAGATATTGCGACCGTTTATATACATAGGTATGAGAGCCCAAACAACAATAACCCTACGCTGATTCTGGTGTTGGGGTAGCTTATAGTTTGTAAAAAATATATTTTCGCTCTGGCTGGTAAACAAAATTAGGCTAGCGAGTTACTTGAAAACTTTAATTCTCGCTGCTTTCATAGTTTTATAAACAGCGAAGCATTCTTCTTAGATTTCGCGAGAAAGCAATATTTTTAGCCACCTCTGGGAATTCTAACGATACTTGGTATAAAGCAAGGTTTTAGTGTTAGTCAAAGTCAAAGTTGTTAGTCAAAGTTACCAATGAGACTATATATATACAATAATTCTTCAATTCAGGATTACATGGGTTCATGCCTCAGTTAAATCACAGACTACAATAATATATATAACACGGAGACGCCTGTATAGAAGGCCTGTATAGCATATTACATGGGTCATAGGTTGATGTTTGTGTTAGACCATAGACTACAATACGGGGGATGCGATGGCGGGCTCATTATTGGACAAGTTCCATTAAACCGATGGCGTTGACAAAGGGATATAATCAGAAATCATAGTGAAAGCCAGCGTTGCCAACTTGGCAGCTTTGTTGGGATCCCTCGAGGCCAGTGTCCTGCTGCTGCTGTTGTCTTCCTGCAGCGGGGCACAGACAAAGGTATCCGGCCAAACTACTCGGTCAATCAAACCGCTGTGTAATTAATACTGTAGATATACTAATTACTAATAGATATCTGAGAGCATCATGGTTTTTAACTGCTTCCTCCCGACACCCCCACTATCCGGTTTTTTTTTTCAAATCATCGATTGTGGCCAATCTGTTTTGTAGACGGGCACAAATCATGCATCAATGTATCAAAATGTAGAGAAGCTTTCCTTCTGACGGGTTTACGGTTCTACGAGTGATATTTGATTTAATACACCCATGAGACTTTCCCCCACTTTTAGTCTCTTATTTATAAATGCAGCGATTTTAGTGTGCCAAAAAACATGAGTTTGCTATTCACCATATCTGGTTACATAGGACGAAGTGCTTTCTCGATAAGAAAATTTTTACAATCTTCTACTAATAAAGAAAACTCAGGCTAAACATCAAACTTATGCTATTATGCTATGCTATTATTATTATTATTTATAATTATAAAACTCACTACCTACCTGTATATTCTCTTATTTGAAAACGCCCCAGCGCACTCACTGCAATGGTGTAAGTTACTAACAAAAAAATTATCAACGTGAACTTTTTTTTGACAAATTTAAAAACAACGTAATTATAATATTTACGTTTGTGTACTGCCCGCTGGGTCTCGTTAACCTTCGTGAATGAAATTACGTCATTCGCAAGTTCCGCATATTTAATTTTTTTTAAAGAAACTGCTACATAAACTGCAGCAGCGGGGTTCTAAATCTACAGCAAAACAACAGCGTACCAAAGAAAAAGTTATATGAAAAGCGAGAAAAAATAACTGAATTTTGAGTTAAAAAAAACTTTTGACTGGGTATTCTAAGCATGTGAGCCCCAACTTTGCGTCCGCGTAAGTTTCTGAAAGAAAGTCAAAATTATGGCAAAGTGAAGCGTGGGATGTGAGTGAGTTGCCCGAAACAAGTATTCGAGTGGGAAGGGAGTTCACGAATTCTTCTTCTCTTTCTTCATCTTCTTCTTCTTCTTCTTCTACTCTTTCTACTGCTACTTCCTCTTCTACTTCTTTTTCATCTGGATTCACAGCCTTTGATTGGCTCTGGCCAACTTAATAACGGAAACAGTCTTCAGCAGTTAGCATCCGTGTTTTACATGACGCTCCACGATCCACGAGCTCCTAAAAATCGCAGGTCAGTTTCTAATTCATCTTTTCAGCAGTTTCGTGGACCTCCATTTTTCTGTCAGAGTTGCCTTCAGCATTCTGCATGTGGTCTTTTGTCATCCATATAATGCGTCTCTCAGTCATCTTAGACGTTGTCTTTTTTATGAAACGGAAACGGGGTATGTCTCCTTCTTCTGGTATTTCGTTTACTTAACTGCGTTGTGGTATTGCTGATAAAGTACAAACATTTCCCGTGGCTGTTGTGTAAACATATAACCTGAGGATAAATACAATACGTTTACAAAAATAAACATATGTTCAAGTCTGTTTAATACAACAAAGCCCTCGGCATCTTTGTCCAGTGATTCATTGCCGAGGTTGATCTTATCTTGCTATCTGTCGTTCTAAGGTTGGCTCCCGCCATCGTAGGTAAAGCTAAGGAAAGTGAAATCCTGAGGAGACCATCCTAATTATAATGGAATAGGGAAGAACTTACCGGGGCCGCATAGAGGGCAGGGAATTCGATAAGTCCGGTCGGCAGGATCTGAATTGGGCAGTGCACAGTGACGTCAACTGATCTTCTTGGAGTATGGGCTAAATAGGAATAACGCACATATTTACTGGTTATCTAAGTGAAAGGACTATATCTCCTACAATCCATGTAGTCTAAGAAGACCTATGACCGTGACTGATGGCTCGAGACCCGTGAGAGGTGCAGTAAGAAAATATTTCATATTTAATAATGAGTAATTTGAATTTTCTTAGCTTATGTTGATATACGAACATACGCCATAAATGCTTT
Source organism: Psococerastis gibbosa (assembly GCA_963971405.1). Classification (NCBI taxonomy): domain Eukaryota; kingdom Metazoa; phylum Arthropoda; class Insecta; order Psocodea; family Psocidae; genus Psococerastis; species Psococerastis gibbosa. Next base: position 31,895,486 of record OZ020484.1, read on the forward strand.
AAAAAAAAACTGGTATTTTACTCCTACAGGTTTTCGACATTTGCTCATCCTTCGCTGTGCCAGTGAAGACTATTAAAAACCAGTTTGGTCAGGAAGTTCCCATATAGTGTTTCATAGGGGGGGGGGGGGCTCGCCCTCTGACCCTATGAACTTATCTAGGTTACGACTAGGCTTCATTTTTTTTTCTCATCCCCAAGTTAAAATCCTAGTGTGCGTGTGAGTGTGCGTTTCGTTCCAATACCCACAGGTTCAGCCAAATTCATAAACACAAGAGTAAAAGGCACAAATACGAGGTAAAAGTGTGAACATGTGCTCATTTTCTTACCCATAACCATTTACTTTTCACTATTAGCATATAGTTTCCGGACAATGAGCAAATGCTCTAGAAACGCTGTAAACGCTCCCGCTCGTGGCTCGACCTTTTACTCTAGAAGAAACCCTACTCCTGAAGCAAATGCATTTGTTTAACAATTTTATAAATAGAAAAACACATCCTGCTTATTTGAAGTACGGTATACGCTTATATGCTTCTTATTATAAGTTCAGCTGATTTTCTCAGTAGCACTGAAATTTGCTATTTTCATCAGATTCCACATTCCAGCATCACAAACAATAGTGGGCTTTTTACCTTTTTACCTTTTTACCTTTTTACCTTTTTACTACCTTTGGCTGTTGAATTGCCTTAAACTCTTTTCATTTTGTATTTTAGGGTAAATCATATGAAGAACTACTGGCACGGTTACACTGGCTACTGGGTTCTCCTGCGCCGGGCAATGTGACATTGGAGCGTGAAGAGTTCGAGTCTGCCTTAAGTCACATAGCCAAAATACCTCAAAATGTGAGTTCACCACAAAATACCACGTACGGTCGGCAACGATAACATGTTGTAGCTTACTGCATGATTTGGAGCTCATGTAAAGCAGGTGTCTCAGGCCTTCCTAGTTGAGTGTAAAAGAGGGATTTATAGTCTTAACTGGCTTAGCTATTGAGCAAAAGTATATTTAGTTATTTGATTTTAGCCTACAGTACGAACTACGACAACACTATCCAATGTGTAGATGTGTAAGCCAGACGGGTCGTAGTCGAGGCGCAGACTAGGGACAATCTTCGTTACCACTGCAGATGTTTGCCGTAGTTGTATATGAAACGTCTCGTTCTTCAAGTTCCATTCGACACATCAACCAGGATCTCCATATTTCTCATAACTCTGACATTTCTCTTTATATGACATTGTAAACTATGTAATTTAGCCTCTAAGACGCGGCAATTATTATATATGATGAAGGTAATGAGGAAAAATAGGTAAGAGTGAGCCCCTGAAGTTACTGTTCCGGGATATTATCTTATTGGGGCACTGTTATGAACTACGACCACAGGAAGTACCATAACTCTAATAAAATAGCAATTTGACTGGCGCAGTATGATAAATTGATAAAAAAAAAATAAGTAGTGGCTTTTTCTTCTATTACTATTTACTAAGCCAACTGCTTCACATGTCCTTGTTCTTATAAGTAATAAGGCGCCGATTCCGCCGACCGGCTAGGGCTAAATACAAAAACGGTGACGTGGTAGCAGACATTCAAGACTTAGGCGCGGTTTCCACCGACCTCGCATTGCAGATTACAAATGACATTGACGGAAATTTGAACTTTTCTCTTTATAGAAATCTATTAAAATGTTTGTACTTAACATATCCCATGACGCCATTTTTTAATTTTAGTTTGTTTGTGATTTTACTGTATGATCATTGATCAATTTTAACTATGGCATAGAGTAAAACAAACATTTCCGTCAATGTCATTTGCATTCTGCAATGCGAGGTCGGTGGAAACCCCGCCTAAGTCTTGAATGTCTGCTACCACGTCACCGTTTTTGAATTTAACCCTAGCCGGTTGGTGGAATCCCCGCCTTAACACATTAATATTACCATTTAATCATAGACGTCCATTATGCAATATCAACAAAATTTGTATTGGTTTCCTGCAGATTCTGAGCGATGTGGCCGCAGAACGGTTACTAGAACTCTTCGTCACCAGAAGAACCAACAAATCCAAAATTTGGAATCGCACCTTAAATGCTCTCGGTAAGTCAATAAAAAAGCAACAAAACTACATAAGCTTAGTATGAAGGCTGTGATAAACATGCCGGAAATCTTCTCATTTCCCACAATTATTCAGACGTGGCATATGCATTTAACCATTCCTGCGCTGCATACCTCACTTCACTTAATTAGTTTCCACGAAATAAGCTCTGCTGAAATTTCAGATTTCATCCGACATGAGGATATAATCTTAGTGATTGATTTGGAGCCTGTTTGAGTAAAGTCTGACAAGTCCGTAGCCAGAGGGGGGGGTCCAGGGGGGTCCAGGGGGTCCTGACCCCTCCCGAAATATTTGCCGTGTACACTAGATAGAATGTAGGTGTAATAATATTGAGGTTACCTCACCTCCGGTTACGTCAGATGGACCCCTCCCGAAAAAAAATTTGGCTATGACCTTGGTGTCTGACAAGTATTAGAGTTTCCGCCCCACAATTTCGTACCTAGCCTATATAGTCATAAAACACACACTGCTTTGAGGAATCTCAAAAAGTATCATTTTAAAAAATCTTCACATTGCTGCTGTCCAAATGCGTAAGCCCCCACTAATTCGGATATATTTTCCGCCCCAGTGGAATTTTTTTTTATGAAGAAGTCTTCGTCTGCATAATATGTCTGAATTGTATTTCATTAAGTCTTGCCCTAAAAAATCTAAGCTTGACTGATGTCAAAATGCGTTAACATAACTCCCACTATTTTCATTTTAAAAAAATCCCCTTTTCAGTTACACTAATCTTCGTAAATTGTGACGATATTCCAAAAATTATGGCTGTGTTCACCCATGTTGTAGGGCAGCCGGTAGGTCTATAGGTAAGACAACATCTGGTCTCGGGCTCCCCCTAAAACGTTTGATTTGAAACATGAACCCATTTAACAAACCAAAGAATTCTCTAATAAAAGAGAAAAACGAAGAGAGCTATGGTAATAATATCATAATGCAATGAGATTATGAAAATTCTGTGAAAGGGCAAATATATCACCGTAAAATGTAATCAAGCCGTCTTAGTAAATTAAGAGGTTCCCTTAATTGAAAAATTTTGCGATGCTATGTTATTATTAAGAAGTTAATGACAGAAGCCATTTTTTATAATCGCACTTGGGGGTTGAATGTTGAAAATACGATAAGTAAATAATAATAAATGGATTAACAGCTGGTTAATACTGTAGTATAGGTACCTAAAGGGTAATAGTTATTACAGTTAGTTTCATGCATAATTGTATTTTAATAACAATAATCAATAATAATAATAAAGAATGATTTTCACTTGCATTTCAATTAGAATATTAAAATTGGAAGAGGAGCCCTAAAGAAATCCGGTGTTGGGCCCTTTTTAATCGCTTCAAAGATATTCGCCATTACGCCCATTTGTATAGGAACATAAGAATGATGTTCGTTACACAGCTAGGCTTTATAGTGTGTAACTTTGTGAGTTCAATTATAAATTAAAACATAAATAGAAAACATGAAACACGAAGACTTTTTTTTATAAAGTAAAACCGGAGAGATTGAAAGAGAAAGATAGGGAGCATCCAAAAAAGACAGATTGCTAATGGTTCGAGCAATCCGAGTTTTTGCTATGAAACACCATTTCGCTAAACGATATAGAATGTGTGTACCACATTATTGTATATCGTATTTCACTTGTTTTTACAGATTCTTCAGCACTGATACTAGCTGGAGCCATTTTAAATAAAACGTTTTTATAACAGCTTCTTTCAGCTCTTTGTGAGTAAATTGAGTTAGCTTAAAATAGAAAAAATAATGATCCTGCCCAGATGTGATTTTAGTTAACCTACATGCCAAATTCAATCAAAATCGATCGAGTGTAGGATTCCTCCTATAAATCGATGAACAGATAGACAAGCAGGCCAGTGGCCAAGAGATTGACAGACAGTCCGTTTGGGAAACCATTTTTTTGGGGGTCTTGGGACCGTTGCGTTATTGAAATCGAAAATTTCGAGCACCACAAAGCTTTTTGAACACTAGTAGTTGTACGTAGTATGAACTTGGAGTTGGGACCCAGGCCACAATTTTGGCCCATAGGTCCCTCAGTCGCCCTAGCCGAATTCTATTGCTTCTGCGAATCTCGCAATGGCAGCAGGTTGGGCTACTAGAGCCCAACCGTCAGTAGCAACAGTGCACCCTAGATGTTCAAGTCTCGGGCGCCAGGTCACAAATGGCGCTCAGCGAGAATATGCTATCCAATCTCGGCCTCCATCGCACAATATCGGCTCTATACTAACGTATAAAGTAAGGCAAGAATTGTAACTGTCCACTACCTAAATTTCCCTCTGAAAGGTTCCATCTGAAAGTCTACTATGGATATGTAGAACGCAGAAAGGCCTGCCAGGGGTATTAAATAAGTTGAATTGAAAAATTGAAAACGGAAGCGCCTATTTTATCACACAACTTTTTTGCCATTCAGCATCTGCTGGATTTCCACGATGAAATGTGACCGAAAGAAACAAACTTAACAAGTTTAAAAAAAAAAATGCAATGCAGGCAACTCAAACACAACCCCCATCGCTCCCGCTACAAAGTTTGTGGATTCATCGCGGAGCTTTATATATATTTCTGTAAAAGTTAAAAGTTTCTATCTCGCCTGTTTTCTTTAGCTTACCCCCTACCTGCTGACTTCTCACCACATTTCAACAAACTTAGGTTGTAAGTTCCACAAATCAGTTTATATAGCCAACGGTACCAGCCTGTTATATTATCCACAGATTTATTTGCTTCTTTATGAGATATAAAAGGTAAGATAAAAAAAAAGGTTTTATAGCTTAATTTCTGAGTATCTTTTTTCTTTCCTATATTTGTTCATTCCGAGATTTCATAACGGAATTACACGTTTTGAGGTCTCAACATCCCTGCGGGCCTGGTGATTATTTTTAATCTTAACCAGGGATTACAAATTCAGAATTAAGAAAACATGTTTTGTATTTTTACCCCAAGAATAAGTTAATACTAAGCAGTATTGTAGGTCCACTATTGAAATAATATTTGAAGGGCTTCTTATTGATCCCCTTTCCTCATCAATAGTAAGCAAACCTGAATCCCCCCTCCTTCCTCTCCCGTTCCATTCAACTGTCTTGTCAAGTATTTACAAAAAGATTTTTAAAGACTTATAGACATAATTTATATTCTAAAACTGTTCTGCCACTAGCAATTTTTTTTTGTATCTGGCTTGTAAGCCCGCGAATCTCGGGCTGCTGAATTCCTTATTTGTGTAGTTCTACTGGCGGCAGAAATTTACAAAAAAAAGAACTACCATATAAAGCTGTGTTATGTTACATTTACTATGGTTTAAATATAGGTATTGATGTTCACTTATTCCCGGTTCTTTTATGTTTACTGCTAGACCTGCAGGGTAGTCAGGTGAATGGATGGTCGGGCTGGTTAAAATTAAAGATCCTGCTCGTATGCTTGGATTATATTCACCGTGACACCTCGATTGGGATTAATAGAGCTGAAAATGGTTTAGAATCAATATAACTGGACGGTAACTAATGGCTGTCACACTAACCAGGTTACTCTTCACCCTGCTGATTTAATGTGCGGTCTTTACTTACCTACCAAAGACAGATAGGACGACGCGTGCTTTATCGGCAAAGAGCTTAACCCAGTAAGCACTTTCCTGTATCTACTGGAGAACCATTAATAAAGTGCTGGCTGCAAAATGTAGTTGCTCAGCCAGGTTAAGTGAGGAGAAACGTTTTGTTGATGTACAAAATCAAATTTCATAACTAACTATTGGGTCAAATTCCCTTTTATTGTTTTTATTTTTATTTCATTTACTTCTAATACTGTTTCTCACGATTATTCTCCTTAAATGAAGAGCTACGATTTTTTGGGTCTTCGACTTTTTGCTTTCCAATTTATACGTAGTATAAGGAAAGCTTTGTGACGGTCGAAATTTTCGATTCCGAGATTTCAACGGATTTACACGTTTTGGGGTCCCAGGAACCCAAAAAAGTGTTTTTTACGAAATGTCTGTCTGTCGGTCTGTCGGTCTGTCTGTTCGTCGATTTCCGGGTAAACTACTCGGTGGATTTGAGTGAAATTTGACATGTAGGTTCACAAAAATCATACCTCGGGACCATGTTTTTTATTTTGGGCTAACTCAATTTGGGGGGGTTTCATTCTCAAAAAACTCCAAAAAAACGTCAAAAAAAAATTATTTCTCAAAAACGGCTCCAACGATTTCTTTTAAATTCACATATATTCTAGTCGTTCTTAATGTTGATAAAATGCGGGGGGTCGCTTAGCCCTTGATAGTTTGCTTCTGGGGGTAAAAAATAAAAATAACTTAATTTTAATGAAAAATGACTAAAAAATAATATTTCTGCGAAACTTTTCTATCGATGATTTCTACCTTCAGGCATGTTTTAGGTGTTAAGTTGAGTAACGAAACCGGACAGTTGGCTTTCCCAAAAACCTGTTTGCTTTTGCGCAAAAAAAATTTTTTAAAAAAATTATAGAAACTTCACGCTGAAATGCATTGCCTGCCCTACCATTATTGCTGTGTTGTAATGTGTTTTAAATATATTGAGGTTACCTCACCTCCAGTGACGTCAGGTGGACACCCCCCCCCCCCCCGAGATATCCGAAATTTAACCATAGGAAAATTATTTACCGTGAAATTATTCATTTTCTCTCCCTACTAATTGATAAATTGGAAAGCATGTTCGAGTAAACTCGGACCGGTTCTTTTTTTCACATTTTCGATTTTATCTAGGATTGGTCACTATTTAGGGTACTTTCATAGGTAATAAGCCACTATCTATCCATTCTATCCATGATTTCCGTACAGGCTACTAAGCCGTAGACACAATTCCCACGCAGCAATTCAATACAATACAATCCAATACAATATATATTTCCTTTAAATTATACAATACATGTAAAGTATAAGATAAAATCGTCAGAGTATCGTCAAAATCAGCGATTGTTACAGTTATGTTATAGCGTACTTGTGGACAATTACAACCCCGCAAGATTTAAACTGGACAAGTACTAGCCGATCCAGCTATAAGCCAATGGGGATATAGCCTCCCCTCCCCCCTTCTCTAACCTAATCAACCCTAGATAAAACGCACTTTCAAATTTTTTCAACGGCATTTTCACGCATCCAACGGCATCCACACGCATCGGGCTACCGTCATTAGTGATATCGATGTGACAGCGGAGGAAATATTAAAGCATCCGCGCAGAATTCAACTTACTTTTGAAGAGCTTAATAGCTTGTATTGTAATCCATTCATTAAAATACAAGTAATTAAAGTGAGTTTACTATGCTTAAGTCATCACTCCATCATAGAACCTCTGACTATTGACTTTCCATCCGCTAGTTCAGCCCCATCTTCCAAAAATGTATAGATCCGCCAGGGTGGACAAGAAGCCATAAAACAAGGAAAATGATTGAAAAAAGATAGAAATAGATAGAAAGATAATAGATAGAAGAAAGATAGAAAGCAATTAGGTGGATATAAAATTTCAAGCTGTGCCCCCTCTAGCCGAAGCGTGGGAGGGAGGCACATCAAACCTAATATAAGAAAATTTTAACGAAATCTATGAAACATGATGGAAAAAACAAGAAAAAGCGGATTTTGTCCTTGTTATGCAAAACCATGGCAAAGTACAGGTTACACTTAAAAGTTTCTATTTTTTTTTTTTTTTTTAATTTTTACATTCAGAGCAGACTATGGTCCTCGTTACTACAATCATACATACAAAAAATAATAAAATAAAATACGGTAGGTAGTCAATTTCAAATTACATAATTTTCCCTCCAGCCAGTGTACAACGTACAAAAGAAGAAGAGTTATAATCTGATGAGAAGGGGGTGGGATAGATAGGTTTGGGTCATCAATTGAAAGGCATGAGCCGTTTTTTGTCCCGGTCAGACCGCCTTGAGCTATCAAAGGGTTTTATTGGTTTCGGCGTAATTAGTTGGTAAAACTTATTGCCGCCCATTTCAAATTCCAATATCCCGTTTCCCTTTGATTTCCATTCTTTCCGCGGCAGAACAATTGCCGCTCTCTGACAATAGATTTGGAAATCAGCGCCACACTTGTAGAATTATCTGCAGCCCAGCCAAAATGGATTTTGGGAAACGATTCCGGAAGGATATAGGAATAAATACTGTATTATTTATTACTAGAGGTCCCGTGCAAAAATTTACAGAGTTTATTTATTTTATTGGCTTTATAATAAAAAAGAAAACAATATAAAGGAACCTGCCGTCGTCACAGCCATTAGAATATTGTACCTTTTAATTTTTTAAAATTAAATCTGTAGCATTTAAATTTGGCATGAGAAGGTTTTGCGAATTCATAGCCTTAGCCCTAGCAATCCATAGAACGTCCCCAATTATGGTGTTCGGAGTGACATTTGGTAATGATGATTCTTTATAATTGTGCTGAAACTAATCTATAGGATTCTACCTTATATCTAATGCTGACATTCAGAAGAATGCCGCTTTTCACAAAGCTTATGGGGCTATCATCCGTATAAGAAGTTTCCAATGAGATGGAACATCTATAAAATGATGGTAATACATCAATGTGTAGGCCTTAAGTAAGGCGTAGTGGGCCATGTTAGATTGAACAAGTTATGGGGAAAGTAATTAAAGAGTGTGGAAACCCTAATTCCAGCGTAAATCACTTTTCCCAACTTAAATCGATTACGGCGGTGCCACAATTTTAAAACTGCCTTCAACTTTTATACAAACTTTCAAATTGCTGTAGCCTATCTCAAAAGTCCTGTAACATAGGACTGTTCTAAAGAAATTAATTAATGAATAAAGCAAATGAGATGTATTGTATTGTTGATTAGGAATATCAGAGGATATACAAGATATAGTGGGCATGGACGTGTATTTTGGCTGATATTATCTGCAAGCATATTAGGTTTTTTTTTCTATCAATACGTAGCTGTGGTTGGTACGAAAAGAGCACTTTATGGCAAAAAAGGTTGATGATACGATGATGCTCCCACATAAACATTTTCTGCCACATCATTTTTTACCATGCTTAACAGTGTCCCAATGCCAGGGATACTACTGGCGCCATACCCCCCCCCCCCCAGAGGGTAGTTATGTCTATTATTATTATTACTATGGCTAAAATGGCTGGGACACGTCGTAAGAATGTTAGACGACCACCTGCCGATCAAGATGTAAGAAGCAAGCATGGCCGGAAGATGACTGGTGGGCGTCCCGGGAGGATGAGTTTGAAACTGACCTTCCCAAGTTTGGAGTCCGTTGATGGTGGAGCGTTGTACAAATTGGGGATGACTGGAGGAGTGTTGTCGAGCAGGTGAAAGCTCATCAAGGGCAGTAGAGCCAAAAGGATAATAAGATATCAGGGTAATCACACCTCAATATTTCTAAACGTGGTGGGCACAGCCTTTAAAAGAGACTGGAAGCAAAGTTCCAAATAACAAAATGTCGTTTTGTGCCATAAGATTAATAAAACAAACCACAAAGCTGCCGTCAATTCAAGGAAACACTATCAGAGACAGAAGCAAAACAAAAGCTCTGATTAAAAAATGTATGAGCCGTTAAAATTACAAGCAGGTGTGAGCGTTGGAGATAATCTTCTTTGCCAGTGTAGATACTTTCACATTGTTCGGCTCCCCACCAACTCTCAAAGGACCTGGCCTGGAGAAAGCTCTATCTCGCTGGAAACCCATTCACTGGAGAAGAGTTGTTTCTTATCTTTCTATTTCTTTTTAACAGCTCGCTACAGACTGCTGCTGCAGTGAGCTAACATCGTTAGTACAGCCAATTTGTCAGTTGATGTGCTTAAAATTGGATGCAATAAGTTGCGTTATTTCACTAAGTTTAACAGATGAGATGCATTTATTTTTATTTTTTTTATTTTTTTTATTTTTTTTTATGGTTGGGTTACCTAATCAGGAAATGGGCCTTTTTACACACGTGGATAAACAAAACCGATAAACCGATAAGTAGAAACATCTAGTGGTTATAACCCTTTCGCCAATGAGAAGAGACCAAAGACTCCAACGACTCTTGGGCTTGGACTCTCATGATGTCAGGTTGGCAGAAACTATGAGTCTCTAACTTGGAGTACCGACACGAAAGACTAAACTAATCAGCAGCACAGAATGAAATAATAAGAATGTTCACAATTCGATGCATTTAAGGTCAGTGGAAATGCTAAAATGGAAATAAATAAATGTTCCATTTTTTTTCTTTCTATAGGTACTTCCTATTTTATTTACTGGTGTAGAATTTTTAGGACGGATCCCATCATGGCTTGAAAATTATCGGTAAAAATACCTACTGGACATCGGCGCCATCTTCCAACACATGGCGGTGCCATGCAGTATTTTTTACCGAGACTGAGACTCAGTTTAGCGTGATTGGGGGATTTTGCTTAATTCTGCCCTCAGAAACCATTTCCTTGACTAAAATGACCCTTGGTTCTTAATGACAAAACATAAGTTGATCGGTTCTGGATCTAGATCGAATAAATACTAGAGTGTGTAGTCATGCAGGGCTATTCTAGTATCTTAAATCTACGTATAATAGCCTAGAAAACATTTTCATTTATATTTTCAATATCCTAAGCATACAGATAGCCCATTTAACCCGAGACGAAAAATTTAACATTTTTTGAATGGAAATTGTATTGTACTGGAATTGTGAAGAGGGATTTGATCCGAGTGCTTTTGAATTGAAAGTGTTTGGGGTTTGGCGTGAGTAACTAGCGCTGTCGGTGACATCTGTGGAGTACCCACTCTGCTGTCACCACCACGTGCTCCTCGCTGTCGCTCTCTGTTTAATTCTGTCGTCCTCAATTCGAGAGGCTGCCTGCGACTGTCACTCTGTAGCCTAACCGCTTGAAATGGGGCTTCTTGAATTGCATTCAGCCATTCACATAGACCTACACTAAATATTTCTGCTTGTGACCACACGATATAAGTGAAACTTATAAACTGTCGAGGGAAAAGCGACATAATTAATTTTAATCCCACCAATAACTACACTACACTGCAGCAAACTAGTAGAACATTATGAATTTTAAAAAGTAGTTTGAGCCATTTTAACAAATAATTTAAAAATATTTATATTACAGTATTATATAAGTTATGGTATAATTATGCAAAAACACTGACATTAAATTAACTTTGGTTAAATAGGTAACCTACTCGTTTTAAACAAAATTATAGAAGGGATATAGAAAAAACTGGACTCAGACCCACGATCTACGCCTATTAACCGGGACGTCGTCTTAACCGCTTCTGAGAACAGAATTGATTTTGTTATTGAAAATTCCTGGCTTCGCCCCTGAACAAGCTAAGCCTTTATTGCTTTCCAATTTATTGCTTTCCAATTTATACGTAGTATAAGGAAAGCTTTGAGACGGTCGAAATTTTCGATTCCGAGATTTCAACGGATTTACACGTTTTGAGAGCCCAGGAACCCAAAAAGTGAAACGTCTGTCTGTCTGTCTGTATGTCTGTCTGTTCATCGATTTCCGGACAAACGACTCGGTCGACTTTAATGAAATTTGGCACGTTGGTTTACAAAAATCATACCTCGGGATTTTATTTTTATTTTGGGCCAACTCAATTTGGGGGGGTTTTATTCTCAAAAAACTCCAAAAATACGTCTAAAAAAATTATTTCTCGAAAACGGCTCCAACGATTTCTTTAAAATTCACATATATTCTAGTCGTTCTTAATGTTGACAAAATGTGCGGGGTCCCTTGCCCCTTGATAGTTTGTTTCTGGGGGTAAAAAAATAAAAATAACTAAATTTTCATGAAAAATGACTAAAAAAATAATTTTTCTGCGAAACCTTTCTATCGATGATTTCTACCTTCAAGCATGTTTTAGGTGTTAAATTGAGTAAAGAAACCGGACAGGTTGCTTTCCAAAAAAAACTATTTGGTTTTGTGCAAAAAATTATTTTTTGAAAAAATTATAGAAAATTCGCGCTCAAATGCATTGCGTGTCCTGCCATTATTGCTGTGTGATAATGTGTTGGTCTGACCCATCTAGAATTTATCTCATCTCCAGTGACGTCAGGTGGACAATCCCCCCCCCCCCCCCCCCGAGATATCGGAAATCTAACCATAGGAGAATTATTTACCATGAAATTACTCATTTTCTCTATCTACTAATGTTGATAAATTGGAAAGCATGTTCGAGTAAACTCGGACCGGTTCTTCTTTTCGCGGTCATCGTTGATTGATTTTTATACAAATTCCTACCAAAATTGTCCGAAATCAGTAGTTTAGGCTCTGTCTCTTTTTACATAAAAACACATATACAGCCACCCCCAAAACCCCCTTTTCGGACTCAGGGCCCCTCAAGGATCATGGGAAACATAAAATCATAAAATTTTGTCGATCATACTATTTCGTATATGAGTGAAAAATAATCAAACTTGGAAAATTACCCTCTACCGTTGACTTTTTTTTCCAAAAGAATTCGCTAGATAGTAAAATAGTTTTAAGCCGAATATTCGTACACTATGAATCGTATAGGCCTATACAGTATAATATATGGTCTATTATACGTATTGTGTACCTCAGCGGAAAATGCCTGAACCATTGGAAATTCATACTTTTGCATAATTATTGCAGTGCCTATATGTACAATAACTGTGTATGTCTTACATAGAAGATATAGTCTACAGAGAAAACCCAAATTTAAACTTCTATCATTTCCCCTTTGCTATGCACCGGGTATATATTTTATCGTCATGTATTGCATCAACCAAGTAAAGCCTAGTTTCCCTACAGTTGTTTATTATTATTATAGGCTATTTAGAAGAAAGTAAGCCAAAGAATTGGGAGCGGGACAAGTCGATAACGAAGAGATCCAGCGATTCACCGAGGAGAAAATTCAAGCGAAGTCGTAGAAGACATGCAGGTATTGCGGGTGAGAGGCGCAATGCACGGAGAGGTCGCAGGGCCAGGCGGAGACACAAGGTCAAGCAGAAATGGAGGAGTAAGCACTACTACGGCAAATATCGCTACAACGTCACTCACCCCTATAAAAAGGTACATCATTGCATAGGTAGATTTATGCAGGATATTTGCTAGTAGGTAAGTGGGAGACTCAATAAAAGCCAAGCATGGATGCAGGGGGGAGGGCATGTCAATGTATTACGTTATAATTTAATCGATACATTTATTCTATTACCCCCCCCCCCCTCCCCCAAAATGGGCTGGATCCCCCCCGATAAAAGCAAAGATTTCCCAATATTTTCTAAGCAAACAAATGATGTCTCGGATTTGGTGCAGTGGTGAGTGTAACTTATACCACCTCGGCAAGGTGGAGACCATCGTTCAAATCATGTTTCCGTCCATTTTTCTATTGTATGATTATTATCATCCGTTCTCTAATTCCCTGCTTATAGATGCTTTCAATGAACTCTGTACTCTGTACCTCTAATAATCGTTGTTATAATATGATGTTACATTAATAGCCTATAGGACGGCTCTGGCATCTTCAATTATTGAAATTTAAATAATAAGGCGGTGTTTCCACTTACGTCAATGGTCACTGGTAAATATGGTTTTGACGTGGTAGCAGACATTTTTAGTATGTCTTTAATGTCTGCTAAAACGTCAATACCACATTTACCATTGACCATTGACGTATGTGGAAACCCAGCCTGACAATAATTATTGTCTGCTACGGTAGGCCTACTTTATTTTACCCTACATATGAAAGCATGGACAACTTCTATACACGTACCTGTGTCCATGGCATTATATCTGTACCTATAGGCAGTTAGGATACCTTCTCAACTTTTCAACTATATAATATACTAGCAGGCGCGGATCTACGGAGGGGGGGGGGGCTATGGGGCTCTAACCCCCCCCCCTTAGGTTCCTCAAAATGCGTTGAACCCTACTAGCCTATTTCAGTCTTATTTTTCACACATTTTCTCCCGGGGGAGACCCCCGGGCCCCCTTGTGCTCGATTGTGATAATTACCTATAATATGAATGAATGAATGTATTAAATATTTAGAACAATTTAAATACAATAATTGTAAAGCCCCACATGGAGACCTATAACAATTTACCCTACTCTAAAACTAAAGAAAACGAAAAAAAATCAATTAGACTTAATTTAACTTATTAAACTACACTTACATATTAATAACAGATCTCTCGTAAACACATAACAGTCTAGTCCACTATTTCAAATAAAGATTCCACCTCTTCCCGTCTCATCAGCCATTCCCGGACGAATTTGGAAAATTTATTTATTGACAGCGACCCAGGACAAATATTAAGTAAGTTAAATAATTTTGGTGCTATATATTGGTAGGATTTGGTAAAATTTGCTATGTATGCCCTTGGTACTACAAGGTGCTCAATTCTTCTAGTATTTGCTGGTCTGGGCCTCTGTACCATGTCCCCACTGATAGAGTAAAAAATTCGCAATGTCTTGTAAAAGAAAAAGTGCCGCAGCGGGAATAAACCGAGAGACGCAAAGAGAGGGAATGATGGCCAAGTTCTAGGTTTTTTGACTATTGTTCTAATAAGGTATTTTTGGGTAACTACAAGTGAATTTAAATTTGTAACAAAGGTCCCACCCCACACTTGGATACCATACGCTAACCGAGATTCACAAAGTGAGTGGTATAGTTGGATTAAAATTTTTTGAGGGCAGACCGTGCGGAGGTAAAAAAGTTGTCTTAAAAAATTTCGACATTTTCCGTTTATCGATTTTAAGTGGCTGCTCCATTTCATATCACTGTCGAAGTGGACGCCAAGGTATTTCGTCGTTTGTGCTTTAGTGATAGCTGGGCATTGACAATTTGGATTTTGTAAGTCGCAATTATAAGCATGGCATCTCACTTCGAGGGGCTCATCTATATTTCCTCTTCTTAGAGAATATTAGATATAGAACCGTTATTGCTCTGAAACTGCGTAAAACCCCAATATTTCAGCCCTATTTTGAAATTTTTTTTCCGTATTTAATCTTAGCCCCCTCCTTGGTCTCATTCTAGATCCGCGCCTGTATACTAGTAATTATTTTTCCAGGTGAGGCACAATACTGTTCCCAGCTATGGGGTCTACACGCCCGAATCATTGTACAGCCTTCTAGAACGACCCAGCTACTACCGTCCCCACAACAATGGTTCCGAAATCCACTCCAAGATAGAAGAACTGCGACGGTGGGGCCAAAATTACCATAGCCAGGTATCATATTCGTCTATCTGTTTATACAACACTCGAAAGAACACAGTTAGTGATTTTAAAAAAAAAAAAAAAAAAGGAGCGATGTAGTCGGTAAAACCTAGACAGGTTAAGACTACTTATTGCAGACCTAACAAAGTTTTTCTGCATCTCTCTTCTCTTCGGTAGGCCTCTTCAATCTTACAAAATCGGATGCATTCGCTGACTATTCTTTTATTCTATCATTTTCTTGTACGATCGATCATTCCCCATATTAGTCTATGAGTCTATTGTTCCTCCTAGCAGGCCATACATAATTATTTTAATGCTTTATCCAGAAACCTCGCCTCTGTGCTATTGAGGCTAGTAGACTTCTATAACTCCATAGGCTTAATAGGCCTATAATAAGTTACGAAATAGCGGCCTAACCTACAGTATTACAAAGTGCTCCCGAAAATCTTCATCTATGCAATTTTGCATGCGCTCGAATGTTCCATCTCTTCTATAGAACTCTTGGTCTTCTCATTCCAGAACTCCGAAAACTGGAAGAGTGACAATGAGGTGGAGAATCGCTGGCAACAGGTCGCCGGACACGCTGACAAGGCTGCACTACTGGCGTCCAACACGTGGCCACACTTCGCTTACCACCGCGTCACCTCCTCGCCCACCCTACACAAACGTCAACGAAGTGCCTACGTCGCTGTCTCCCTGCTTCCGGACAACGCTACGCGTAAGTCACTACGAAGCCCGGCAAGTTACAGTCGGTAACTCTGAGAATCACAACGTTAGGTGGCCATTCCATTGACCGGCTAGGGCTATTTCCAAAAACGGTGACGTGGTAGCAGACATTCAAGACTTAGGTGGCGTTTCCACCGACCTCGCATTGCAGAATTGACGGAAATGTTTATTTTCCTCTATGCCATAGTTAAAATTGATCAATGATCATACAGTAAAATCTCAAACAAACAAAATAAAATTAAAAAAATGGCGTCATGGGATATGTTCAGTACAAACATTTTAATAGATTTCAATAAAAAGAAAAATTCTAAAATCCGTCAATGTCATTTGCATTCTGCAATGCGAGATCGGTGGAAACGCAACCTAAGTCTTGAATGTCTGCTACCACGTCACTGTTTTTGGAAATAGCCCTGGCCGGTCAATGGAATGGGCGCCTTAGAGATCTATAAAGTTTTTGTTTCAGTTGCAACGCCTGCTTTCTGCGTATCTACGTATCTGCTTTAAGCAACCCTAGTGTATATATGTCAGCCTGGGGGGAGTGAGTTTGTTTTCAACTTTGAGGCACCCTAAGGGCTTCTTCACCTCGCATGAAGATGGGAGTTGACTGACAGAATGGAGCTCCTGATTATAATGGATTCCGAACCACTTGAGGAACATATAGTAAAGTCTCATGAAGAATTCGGAGCTGACTCGACGCGCACTTAGACTGCCTAAGCGCGTTATCATGTCACACCATGTGCACACTACCAAGTTGGTCGCAGTTTAAAACTGATTCTGTTCTGGTAGATTCAACTTGGTATGGCCGTTGGTGACTAACTTTATTTAAAGTTGAGTGGGGACATTTTATATAGTTCGTCAAAATCTTCGCCACCTGCTACGACTTATTTTCAAAGGCTGGTCAAAGCTGAGACATGGCAGGGGGGAAATTCTAATCATCATACGAGAAGTGAATCCTATAGGTTATGATGGAGCTGACTGGCATACCGTAATGTTGCGGTAGGGTGAACAGGTTTCTACAATAAAAATATTAATTATGACTTTCGTGTGCTAGGGGGGCGGGCAAATGACACAGGAGGGTGGCCCTCTCACTATCTATTGGTTTGTGTAAGAGGGACATTTGTTCTTCATAGAACCCTATTTTCTTAAGCGTCTCTTCTTAACAAAATAAAACAAATTTCTGCAGCTTCTGTGGTTCTCTGCAAAAATATAGTTATGCAAATGGTTGTAAATTCATGCTATAATTATTTCAGTAATTTTAGGAATTTGTTTTACTCTCTTTTACTCTCTTAATTTACTCAGAAATAGAAGCGGTATAAGAAATTGATGACGCTTAGTCCACACTCGGCCTTGTTTTGCTCTTCTTTTTAACTAAATTGAACATCTCAATTATTATAGTTAATAGCCTACTTAGTAGGTAGCCTATGCCATATCCGCACCGTAACTTTTTCAATCGCTTAGCCAAATAGCTGCGCTACCTAACTTATTACATGTATAGAGAGAGGATTTAACAATTATTAATATATATATATATTATTAATATTTAATATATATATATATATTATTAATATTTAATATATATATATATTATTATTATGTAATCTTTTTTGTGTCGTAGCTGTCCTGATTGTAGTAACTGTAGTTGTGATATCGTTTGCATGAGGAGAGTTAGCACGCACCCTTGCCCTCTGCAGTGGTAGCAAATGGTTGAACAATAATTGAATTATTCAATTCCCCAGGAAATTATTAATATTAATGTTATAATTATATACGGTGGTTGTGCCAGAGTTATTATATAGGCTATAATTCTACATTTTATTTCAGGATAAGACGCTACAGTTGTATACAGGCACCCACCGCAACTCCAACGTTTATGTGATAACAATACAGGCTTCATTGCGCAGCAAATTTTATGATGTAGACACATGAAGATTAGCGAACCTGCACCCAAGCCATTCAAGTCTAGCCAATTGCCGAACTGGAAATAAAATTATTGTATAGTACCTATAATTGGACTTAGATTTAATGATGAAATTGAGTAGTGAATAAAGGATTAGTTTGACACCTAAGCAGCATTTAATTAAATAAGTACTTCTGCTGTTATTAGCCTCATTTTATGTATATATTCAACCTTTTGACAACCTAGGCTACCAAACGTTAGGTCCTTTAGAAGGAAACTGGGTGTTCTCGGATGCTCTAAACGTAGTTATCAACTCAATAGTAACAAAATAGGCTATAAGGACTAGCCTATTCATGACCACTGCATACTTGGGGTGTCCATGCCACTTTGCCTCGATGGGCTTGTCACTTGCATTGAAAATATGTGCAGGGTGCCGGAAAGTTGGGGCAGCTCGCCGACCAGCACGTGTGGAGCATCCTGTGGCAGTGGCGAAACTAACAATTTGGGTTTGAAATTGGCGCCCTAAAATTATATATTAGGCTTACTATACTGCGACCGGCCGCCATACCATGTTGAATCCAGCGGACCAGAGCAGGTTCAAAGCTGCAGATAACTTGGTCGTGTGCACAGTGCCGGTAGGGAAACATGGTAGGACTTGTCCTGGTCACCTCCAAACTAATCGTGTGACTTCACTGTGTTTCCCAAGTGGTTCGGAATCTACTATAATCAGGAGGTCCACTGTCCTATGGGCTGGCATAGGACAGTCAAGTCGGGGTCGCTCTATGGGCCCAAATGAGGCCTAAGTCGTTATTAACCCGACGAACACTACTACTACTACTACTACTACTATACTGCTACTACCCTGCCACTCTCAAGGCGTCATGGGCCTCTGTGGTTTCGAACGCACCCTTAGACCTGAATTTTCACTTTCCCTATCGACCCTTAAATACGGTATTATCACAGGACTTTTAACTAACAACTCCGTAGTGGTAAAAAGAAGATGCATTATATTTGCGGTAATGTTACACATCACGTAATAGGTTGCATTTTTGACATGAGCACGCATCTAAATAACTATCTCCACTGAAGGATAACTCCAATGTTAATTTGGTGTAAAATATGAAATTTACTAAAATAATTAATAAGGATCTGCAACGCATAGCAAGTTCTGCACTAGGTATAATTGTCACGATATCTCCTTATTTATAAATAAACGTAGTTTCTAAATCTCTCCACAAAGGAGACTTCTTGCTGCAGTTCGGGAACATGTTCTGATAACACAGACATTTTAGGAGCAAACGTATTTTTAAGTTGATATCGCACACAAAGCCATATTTTAATATTAATAAAGGCTAGTGACTACTGATTCCTATAAACTGCAAGCGTTGCACATCGATCCCTCGATCGGTAATACTAGAGTTCTCTGTACGAGGAGGTGGGACGCTCGCTCCCGCCAAAAATGTCAGGTGCTGACAGGGCTGCCACATTCCGTGGTTTACCTCAGAATTCCGTGGGAAATAATTCGATTCCGAGAAATTTCCGGGACAACAATTTTTGAGGTTTTTTTTGTGGATTTTGGGGAAATACTTATGTACTCATTTATTTGTATGCCAATTTCTGATGGTTGAAGCCGAAGCTGATGGGTATTTTTTATCGGCTGCAATTTAAAGTTACAATTAAAATAACCAGATAAGATTAAAAACCAGGGCCATGGACATGTGTTTAAAAAAATCATAATATAAAAGGGACCAACACAATGGCTGGTCATAGGAGACCCCCCACCCCCGAAATGAAAAAGAAAACCATGTTTGGCGGGAAGCGAATGCCCCACCTTTCCTATAACTCTAGTCAATACCGTATGGTTGGGTACAATTTGTAAGAAGACGAAGGGACAGCTTAAATGTTGCACAGACATAACATAAGCTACATGTAAGCACCGAACGATATTTTTAATCCATAAAGACCTTACTTACACCACAATGCAAACTACTATTACTAGATTTGTTTCAATCAAAATGGGCTGTGCGGTGGATTTCAGGGTGAGGCAATATTTGGGAAATGGCGCATTCCTTTCTAAAAAAAGGCCATCAATTGAATTTGCTAGGCTAGTAGAAAGGCACTATAAACCCGGGTATCGTCATCCGCCATTTTGTATCCTATATTTCCCATATGGTAAGTATTGTAAGAAAAGTAAAAGATTGAAAAAAAAAAACGAAAACACGTTTTAGTACTTTTTTATTAAACACTTCCCAAACTAGTAGAACGTTTTTTAAATAATAATAAATAAACAACGATACATTTGTAATAATAAATTGGCAAGGCGGTGTTTCCACATACGTCAATCGTCAATGAGAAATATGAAATTGACATGGTAGCAGACATTTTTAGTATGTCTTTAATGTCTGCTAAACCTTCAATTTCACATTTCTCATTGACGATTGACGTATGTGGAAATACCGCCTAAACACCCAATGCTTGGCTTATACACCAGACTTATAATGAATATAAAATGGCGGATGACAATACCTGTCTAATATAGAGCCCTAGCTAGTAGGGTTGATTTGGTATAGCAACATTGGCAGTTTTTGGTGGTTTTTAAGGATAATCAATGAGGCGTACCTTACGGTATGGTAAATTTTGTTTTTTTCTTAAACAAAAATATATCTCCCGGCACCCCGTCCCGCCCCCATCGGTCATTGATTGTAATTGAAAAAAAATAGCTTCGGCGCCTGACGCAGTCGCTTTCCCGCCTAATAGAACCGTACAACCCTGACTATGCCACCATAATAAATCAAAATGTCCAGTATATTATAATAATAACAATAGAAAACAATGTTGCTACTGAGCCTCCGAGATAATATGTTAAAAATTCTTAAAAGCCATTGAAGACGTTGAAGAGTTTTATATAGGAGAGATGGGATATTCACTCCCTCCAAGGATTTTTTAATGGACAACTTTCCTGTACAACTCCCAAGTATAACCTCGGCCTGGTTGTTGGTTATCTTGGGACTTGGGCAGATCATTTCTTTCCGCCCTAAATAATTTTTAATTTTTGAATTTACAGAAACTTTAGTTGCAAATCGACTCCCAAATTAGTCGAGTAAAAGCTATTAATTATCAAAATGGCCAATTGCTTTTTCGTCATAAAATAAATGACATAAAATCAAAACTGAATACTCGTTTTCCTATGGACACGTCTTGCAGCCACTTCAGGATTTTTTTTCTGTTGGGAAGGTGTGCTCAAAGACATGGCAGACGACACCAGAAATTAGAAAAAATGTCCTTGGCGCGAGCGAATTTTCCATCTCTGCTACATACAGTATATAGAACTCTAGTGAAAAACATTGTAATTATAATATCAAATGTATAACATAAAACCGTAACAATAGTAATGTAATATAAACATATCAATGTCATTACTCTTACGGAAAGCTTTCAACAGCTTAAAAATTAAGCAAAGTAGGTAAGTAAAGTAAATGGGTGAGGTAGACTATGTGGGTAAGCCTGTTGTAGACAAAGCGTGGCCTACGAGTTCTTATGATTACTTAAAACCTTTTTAAAACATGCATCTCGAAAGGTAGCAATATACATCCAGTAAGTTTAAATAGCTTACAGCAAATGTTAACCAACGGAAAACAAGATAACGGTTGAAAATAACATATTATAGAATGAAAATATGAAGTGCCCAATATGTAGTATGTACAGTGTACACTATTATGTAATAATGCGATGGGGTATACGTGGCTCGTCTTAAACGATCAAACTACCTCAAGCACCCTATCTAACATCAGAAGAGATTCGTCAAATTTAAAAATTATTTTCAATTATCTATCCCATTTTATGTTCGATAGATTGTTTCATTGACTAAAGGGTCCCATTCATACATGTAAAACACTCCAATTTATCATGCCAATGGGGATCGCGGGGCGCACATGGGAAACAAAATAAGAAAAAAATTGATTTTAAATTACCATTGGTTATACTTTTGGGCCATTTCAGCTTGTCACATTTGTGAATAAGGTGTTTAATAGGGGCCAATGATCTAGAAGCCGTACAACACATCTGCAGCCTACGCACTAACATTTTTCAAAACTATAGCCACTTCTTGCATTAATATGACGTCCATTTGTTGAACAAACAATAAATAGGTGTTTTATTAAAACTTGTTATTAAAACTAACAAAACCCAAGTAAACGTTAAAAAATTAACTTTGTCGAAGAAAATGTTAGTAAAACACCCTGAGCGCTTTCGGTAAGAACTGCCATTTACAGAGGGAAACCCACTAGCACAATTACACCATATCAACGAATTGACCCTTGCTCGAAAAGAAGATGTAAATGTGACATAAAAACTAATTTATTGTTTGTTCATTAAAATAAAATTCCACGAAGTCACCAGTATCTTAATTTTGTCAATTGTTCGAGACAAAACGACAACCATCAAGCAAATTAGTATGGACACTCACTTACCTGTGGAAAAGTGAGAAGAGTCGAGGAAAATAGAAATAAGAAGTAAATCAATAATAAAACAAAATATAAATTTTGTTTCCTTATTTACCTACTTTTTATGCCTAATTTCTGTTTCGCAAGCATTTTACCATCACAGATTAGTGAGTAACCGTAGTGATTTCCAATAATAAAACAAAACAGTCAGCCCAATTCTAGATAATTGGTTGAAGTTTACCATTCTTGAGTTGTTTGGGCTTAGATAGACCCAGTAGTTTCACAAAATTAATAAACAATTGAGATTATTACATCAAATATTTCAAATATATGCGCAAGTGCATTAATTTCAGTTGAGTTCTCTCTATTTATTAAGAAAATTGACTTAGGGCGGATTCGAGAATAAAGAATCCTTCAGATCCATCTAGGCTATACCAATCTTGCAGTAGTCAAATTTTTTACTTGAAGGAACTGTCAACATCCCTATAACAATTGCCGAGCTCTGTAACCTTGAACGAAGTCAATTGACATTTAGTTGCAAATTGAAATAAAAATAATAATAACAATAATAACAGAAATATGCTATGAAACCAAATTAATATCGACTAAAATAGAAAAAAATAATGGTTTTTAATTAGACATGCCGCATATTCTGTAAAATCAGTGAAGAAGTACCGTAAATAAAAATACCCCTATTGCGCACCAATAACTGGGAAATGCCTAAAAAAAATGGGGCTCGTTTGGCGTTTACAGGACTGTTTTTGAATTAGACCTTTGGCATAGTAAATAATATAGGCGCATATAAAATAGTGTTACAGGGGGCATATTTGAATCCGCCCTAAATCATTTTAGCTTCTTTAAGCCACAGCGGTTCCCAACCTTTTCTCCACAGAGACATGTGGCTTCGCCAACGATTTTTCAGCTACAAAGTTATTAAATATACTAGCGAACTATCCTATGCGAAATGGCCTTTTCACGGCAAGATAAGTTTCGGCCTCACTTGGACGCAGAAGACTATGTGCGCCTGTGAATTCCAAATAAGAATATTAATAAATTGCCCTTTCATATTGCAAGCTTGTGCATAAATATTATATATATATATATATATATATATATATATATATATATATATATATGTATATAGAACAAATATAGATTATAGAACATTGGTGAGAATTTGATAATCGGAATGGGCTCCCCAGCTGAAAAATGTTGGGAACCGCCGTGCCGGTGTAAGGTTGAGTTGAGCAGTATGAGAAGAACATCAAAAGACTAGAAAGCCAACACCGTCCCTGCGACATGACTATTTTCAATTTCACAAAATTAATTATACAATATCTCTTCCAATATTTAGTTAAATGTAGACGATGCGCAATCCGAGACTGTATTGCATGACTCCGCAATTGAGCTACCTGTAAAATCTTCTCATTTCATTAGTTATCAGGTATTCCAACTAATACCCCGATTTAGCTCCACTATTAAGAACAAGTGGAGCCCCACATTTTCCGTTTCTTTCTACAAAGCACAAAATCTAAGTTCTCATGAAATTTCAATTGTAGCGTCATAAATGAAATGCCAATTAAGTACAGGAACTGGTCCTGTTAATTTTGGAACATAATAACTATGTGGCTGCGGCTAACACCAATTGACCACAGTTTTGGAACTACATCGACCTGCCATTCTCAGTGACCGTTATTTTTTATAATCCAAGTGCAGTAACTGGCCGATTGGTGCTAGTGACGGCTACAAAATGTACATCACAGCGTAGAGGAATACTTTTTCTAGTTTATGGCATGAAAAATATATAAAAATGGAGTGATTATCTAGTTAAATACCTAAAGCATGATGAAATGTGTCAAAATGAAACATAGTATCCCATTAATTATCTACGATCAATATTTCAAGTGGAATTAGACTTTGTGCAAGAAGATGGATTTTGATTTCTTCTGAGGGCCGCCCCTGCTACCGAAGGAAGCCGCCATCTTCTTTTTTCCAGTTGCTACGCATGGCGGCTTCCTTCTGTTTCCACTTTTCACGGCTTGGCTATGATGGGAGCCACCCTTAATCCCTCCCAATATAAGAAATATAACAGCAAAAACAGTTCAAACACAGTACCGCAAGCTGCGGACAGTTCAGCCTTCAGGCTCAGTCAAATGAATAGGTATAGGAACAGAAGCTAGGAGGTGATGGGAGGTAGTGGGCGCAGGTGTTTCTTGGTGGCCTCCTCGCGCTCGTTCTCGTCGAAATACCAAAGCGTGATGGCGTAGCGGGTACGGTGCGAGGGCTGCACCTCGTGCGGGTTCCTCCGGTCCGACCAGAAGAACAGGATTCGGTCGAACACGGGTTCAATGTCGGCCACCCTGTCCTCCCAACTTTCAGGAAAAATCCGCAGCAGCCCGCCGTCTTTCTGTAATACATCAATAAATAAATAACATATTATGCTTACGGTGGGTTTCGTAGCCAGAGTCACGTGATGAAACATGATAATCCGGAGTCACTTGGTTGTGGTCGATCGAAAAGCCTACTTCGAACGGATCGTCTACACGTCTTGACAAACACACCCCGTCAGTGAAACTACGTGAACTTTATGGTCCTACCCATCAGATACAAATGAGTTCTCAAGAAAAAAATACACTAGATAGGATCGCAGGGCCGTGGCCGATCGGAAAGTCTACTTCCAAGGTTTTCGTCAACGTCTTCAGTGACACTACGACTTCGAGCACTATTTGTTGCTACTGAGCTACCGAGATACAACCTCGGAACTCAGTGCAGAGCCGCTGAAGATGTCAACCGCAGATATTGACGAAATGCTATCAGATAGACCACGACACACAAGCCCAGATACTCCTGCTTTAATTTGGGAGGTACTTCTAAAATAAAAATAACAATGGCCCATTTAGTGTGCCGCACATTATGAAGGCTCAATGCGGTGTAGTGAGATGCTGAGATCACAGATTACATAAATAGCATAGTTTAACGTGGTCCCCATAATTAGCTTACGATAGCTTTTGAATGAATTCACCAGCTATCGGAAACATCAAAATTGTCGCCATTTTTAAGTGGCGACACTTTGACCTGCGGCTTATCAGTTACTGATCTGTGCATCTTACATGTTCATAGTGTAAGTTTAGGCCTGAAGGCCATTGAAATACTTCAGTAAGAGCTTTATCATTGTTTCAGATAATAGAGTCATAATTTCTTTAAATCCCATCAAAATCAGAAGATAATCAACTTTTTAAACAAGTCTGTAGCAGATTACGGTAAATCAATGTACCAAGAAACATGCTATTATTATTTATCTCCATGATCCGAGATATCAGAACGTGCGAACACTTGCTGTCGAGGGCGGATTCAGGGTGGGGGGGGGGCAACAAATACAAATTAAAAATAATACACAACAAATACCTTTTTTATTTGACACCCCCAGCCCACACGTTTAGCGAAAATTTACATTTGCACCACGGCCAGGGCCGCGATTTTCCAATGAATTTCAAGTGGCTTAGGAGACTGTCCGGAGGCAGAGTGGTGACGTCTTCTCCTAAGGCTGCATGTATAGCGGCCATGTTGGATTATAATAATCTCCGGAATCCTCCGAATGTGAAAAACTCAATGGGCTTACAAGGAATCGCAAGGGGCGCTCATATTGATAACGGTCTGTTTCATATCTAGGTAAATATATTGTATATCATTGGGTTGTACGAACCGTAATATCCCAGTCTTTGTTGAGGTAGTATATGGCGGTGATACAGCGGCCATCGTGGTTGGGGTTGTCGACGTGTTTGACGTAATGGCTGCCGCTCGCCGGGTAACACGCCACCATGGCTTTGGTCCGCCCAGTTATCACGTACGACCCCATTTCCCCGCTCCCCCTCATCTGCAACAATAACACCATAATTAAATTAAGTCATTCTGTTACGTTATACAATCAAGTAATCAACAGGTATAACAAGTAATCGATCAACAAGAAAGAATAAGGTGAAATCGTCAAAATAACAAGTACCTGCTACCTGGCCTCGTAGCAGTACAAACAATGGACACCCCTTTCCCCTCCTCATATACCCCCTCCCTTGTTACCTTCTTTCCCCCCTTTTTATATTCCAGATACGATAATTTAAGTTATATATTACTATGTATACTGTTATTAAGTTATGGTTAACATGAAAAAAAGACTTTATAGTCTTATTGTTCGCCAATTGTATTGCAATAAAGTCGTTATTCATTCATTCATACCTAAGTGAGTAAACGTGTATTGAAACATGAAACGAATACACAATAATAATTGTAAGGTCGCCCTAGGTGAACCTACAAAAATGTTCCCCGTCCAAAATTAAAAATATAAAAAAATTAAACATGGTAACGTAAAAAACAGGTAGTTCTGTCATTGTCACAGTGCTAATGCCTCAGTGACCGTGCAGAAAATTTTCTCTAAGAGATGGTCTCTAATCAATTTAGGGGAGTTAGTTATTAAGTTATTTATATTAAATATAGGTTATTAAGTCATATTAAACATCTAAGGTAGGTAGGCTATGCTGAGCACAAATTGGGCAATGTCAAGTCAAATCTTGAACCATTGGCCATTATTAAGACAGGCAGCCAGGAATTGAACTAATTGAAGGGACAAGAAGACTGCTTCCAACATAGTCAGAGTATTTCCCATCCATGATGGTGAGGATGATGAATTGGACCCAGAAGTAATTAACAATAGGTTGACACCAGTGGGGCGTCTGAGCGTTTTATTTTGTGAGTATTTTGTAAATCTCTGAAATGCAACTTTATAATATTTGACTATCATGGCCATTCTATGGTGCTACCTATTCAATGACATGGTGTGCAGCTAGGCACATAAGAGCACCCCAATTATTTAATTAATGGGCACTTTCCCCCAGGGATCCTCTTCAAACATCGTAACTCATTTCTGTATTCTTCTTATTGTGTTGCTGTGCACAGTGGACGTGCGCCAGTCTCAACCAATAATGACTGGACTTTCTGCTTGTCCACTAAGATAACGAGCGAAAAGATTAGCTCAATTAGCGGTAATTTTCCTAAACATAATATTGTAGTTCCCCTATTAACTTTATAAACTTACTGTCACTGATGGTAAGAACCGGTACGAATGAACCCGCACATGCTTTCCCATTTATGAATTATTACAGGTTCAGGGATAGATAATATAAGTAGGCTAGTTCCATAATAAACCATTGTCCTAGGGTTAAATTTCGGTTCCCACGACTTTCCCTATCCCAAAGCACTGCATTGATCGATGGGACGATTGCATAGTCTAGAACGGCATACCAATATATTACAACACAGCAACAATGGCAGGGTATGCAATGTATGTACACCGTCAATTATCATTATGACAAGCGAGAAGCCGACAACCCATATTGGCCTCGTTGTGCTCAATTCATTTTTAATACTTATTGTGGTCTTGCCGAATGATTTAGGCTGAACTTAATTTCAGTAACTCAGAAATAAGAATGTACAGTAGAGACGGAGTGACTCAAGGTGATCATCTTTGCAATATATACCTGTACGTCACACTTTATATCTATACGTACAGTATACGTCATACATGCTTTGGTTACTCTGTCAATTATGAAGCAATTGGAAAAAAGGACTGTGATATAACCCAATATTGATATGCTGATGATTCTAGTGGACGAGATGCTTTTGACTTTGCTCAATTGGAAAGCTTGGTGGTTTCGGCTGAAGCTGAATGGACCAAATTATGGATATTATCACAACGGTAAAAAGTCAACTCTGATTGTTCAAGAATCTGACTACAAAATGTGCTTGGGGGAAGTGGCGTTGTGGTGACAACTGATGATTGGGAAGCTACATTGGGCAAAACATCCAATAATTTAGGTCATAACATGACTCGTATCTGTACTTGCTTAAGTCATGCTTTCGCCTGTTTCATTGCGTCAATGGTAAGCTTGTCTCAGCTTGTCCATTATCGCTTGTAGCTGGTGCAGGTTGACATCGATAACGAATATCACTTTGCAAATGGGCAAAATTCATACGGAAACAATACAAATAATGTCCGAAATCCAAGGGGTCATTGGCATTGGACAAGGGACCAATAATCAATTATTGATAAAATTTTCCAAAGATATGATTTTTGTGAATCTGCCTCATTTCGTCAACATCCAGACCGACAGACAGTTCATAAAAAACACTTTTTGGGATTCCTGGGACCTAAGGACGTTTAAATCCACCTAATCTCGACCATCACAAAGCTTTCCTTATACTAACGTATGCACATATAGGAAAGCCATAATATAAAATTAATGACTAATTCATAAATATAGTACCATAATAAACAGTATGTACGTGCGCATTAGTTATTTGTGTTAACTCATTCGTTGATAACTTAACGCCTACGAGTACGAGGTACTGCCTACAAGCATTAAGTCACGTACGCAATCTGCACGGCCAGGGATAAACTAGATAGCCCCAGGCACCAGGCAAACATCTTGTACAATCCCAACCAACTGGAGCCAATGAACTCCGATTCATAATATCTATCTATTAGGAAGTTCCAGATATGGCGAGACTTCCTGTAGAAATGAATGAGCCGGGGGAATCCAGTTAGTAGTACTAGAAGAGAACTAGACTATGAAATGGATGGCTAAGATTTGAGACTCAAAGGGAAACATTTTCCGACCGCCCTGGGTTCACCCAGCCCTAGGGGCAGTTCACCTTCACCGGCAGCAGAGAACACGGCTTCAGTCATGCTTCCCAAATATAGCCTCGTAAGGTCAGCGCCGCGCACAGCCAAAAATTGGCGACTGGATCCAACACTACAACGCTTCGCATAGGCAAAACCTTCTATAGGAACTGAGGGCAGCAAAAAATTAAAATTGCTTCCCAAAATTGCTTAAAGAACGCCTCAAATGGAAAGCTTTCTAAACGGCCATACAATGACATAATATATAATATCTAACTACCTGAAACTGTTTCTTTGACATTTTCTTTTACACTTGCGCACATTTTGTATTTTTTTTTTTTTTTTTTTTAAGGTTAATCGCATACAAACAATTCAATGAATGTATCCGATTGACCTCTTCAGTCGCCTCACTAAGTTACCTAATAGGTACATGTGTTGAGTTACGACACGTCCCCAATTGCATGGCGTGTAGAGATTTGCACAAGTACAAGCACGCTACCACCTGGCCATCGAAGTCGATTGATTGTACAATCTAAGAAGAACTATACTTATTTATTTAATGGCCAAGAAAGAGTATCCTCTACCAGTCCTCAGGTCTAGTTAATTTATAAGAAGACCGTTTCAGGCGACTACTATGCGCTGTAGCAAATTCGTTTTACGGACCGAGTACGTCGGATTCAGAGACCTTAAGTTGTGGTTACTTTCGTGTAATACGCTATCCGAGATGTGTTTTTTTTATAATTGACTTTCAGGGCAAAGGTCTATCGACGGTAAACCACTGGATTCTTCCCGGAGAGAAGTACCGTTCACTTTCTTAAGAAAGGATAAAGCAGATTCAGAGGGTTCGAGAAGAGAATGTTGCACAAAGGCACAACAGTTTGATGGGTGCACATTGTGGATTTATCCCTAACGGCCTAAACTATCATGTGAAGTAAAACTAGAGTGAATGTGTAGTATTATATTATACTGACCTTATTTGCATACTGTACAACTGTATCGACGCGGGTGATCAGTGTTCCAATATTCTTGCATTGAGATTCCTTTCCATCCAGCCAAGTAATTTTGTCCCTTCGTATGTTTCTTACGTCTCCTGTTGAACTTACAGTCTGTCCATCTCTGAACACTCCTTTCTTGTACATGCCTTCAACCTGAAAACACATTATCAGCAATTAAATCTACAGTTCCAAAAGAGCGTCAAAGCCGACTGGGAAACGTCGTAAGAATGTCAGAAGACCGCATGCCGAACAAATTGTACAAAATAAGCATGGCAGGAATACTACTGAGTCATCCGTGAAAGGACGATTAGAAACTGACCCCCACGAGTTGGGAGTCCGAATATAGCGGAGCGTCGTACAAAACTGAGATGACTGGAGCAGGATAATTAAGAAGACTGGAGGAGTTTTGTTGAGCAGGCTAAAGCCCAGCAAGGGATGTAGAACCATATGAAGAAGAAGAAATCTAGGGTTGACATTACATTTCATAACATTTAAGAGTGTACAGCCCGTAGGAAAGTTTTATTAATTTAATTTATTTAATTAACTAAGCATGTTAATTAAGATTTGGCTCATCAAAGGTGTAGAAGACTACTTCATGCATCATATAATTAGGTATTTTTAGTTTTCGAAATTGTAGTTTTTTATAAAATCGATAATACGTGAAAAGTTATTGTTTATAAAATATTTGCATGTTTATGAAAAAACTACAATTTCGAAAATTAAAAATATCTTGTAATATGATGCATGAAGTAGTCTTCTACAACTTTGATGAGCCAAATCTTCAATAACATGCTTAATTAATTAAATAAAAAATAAAAAGTATTAAATTTCGGGTTGCCAATTTCCTACGGGCTGTACACTCTTAAGAGACATACCCATCTAGATGAGATGAAAACTTAAGCGACTTACTGCACAGCTGTGTTATAATTAAATTAAATTTCACATGAAATATTGATCAAGGAACTGCACAAAAAACATCAACAACTGCACACATTTAGTTTACAACTGAACATTTGGGTAGAACTAAATTGATTTATTGACTTTATTCGGATGGTATGTAAAATTTCTGTAACACGCATATTGGCGATTAACTAGCTATTAAATTTTCGAGTCATTTAATATGTACGGTGATTTTTTTTACAGTACAGGCCAAGAAACAAGGTCCTTAACTCCCTGACCTCAATTTCAAGAAGCAAGTTTATTACTTACCTCTTTGAGGACGGCAAGCCCCATTTCTGGGCCAAGGAAGTGGTCCACGACACAGACACCAAATTTGTCCATGTCATGGACCACATTTTTGCTTACTTCCTCCAATATGCTAATTTGTTCGGCTTTGAGTTGAGAAACTTCTTCTAAGCTAATTTCGGAAAACGACGCTAGTGGCTCATAGCCGTTGTTTCTTCCCGAAAGATTGAATGTTCTGAGTGTTTCAGTTCTAGCATTAAGGATCTCCGCTTCAGAGCTGCCTTCTTCAGTAAATGATGAGTCAACAGTCAAATTAGTTATGGTAGAACCATTGCGTCTTAGCAAATTTTCAGCTAAAACTACAGGGCTAATCAACAGGTCACGGAGATGTTCTTGGGTAATTTCTTGTGGGGTTTCAGTATCCAACGGAGCAGCTAGCAGCCTTGAAGTGCTAGTGGCGCCGTCCTGTCTTATATCACCTTGATATGGGGTGCACTGTGCCTTGTGGTTTTTCTTCCAGTCACGCCGCTGATGGCTTTTAGAACAATAGTAAACGTTTTTACACTGTGAACAACGAAATAACTTTACGTCAGACAATTCACACACAGCACATTTATCATTATTCATTCTCGTTACTTTACATTTTTTATGTGAATAAAATCAAAATATGGCCTCGGCCTCTGTTCACTGTTGGTCAACATCATAGACAACAGATAACTAGACTCGTCACCGGGATAGGGATTCAGTTCGCGATAGCAGCGCCACGCCGCGCAGCGGAAATTTTTTCTCCGTCCACTTTCCTTGAACAACAGAGCTCAAGTTAAATTCTTTTGTAAATATTTAAATGTCAAATTAAATATTCATGGGAATAAAATGTATTTTAAAAATTGTAATGATTTTTTTACAAATTCTGAAACTATCACTAAAATCTCAATTTGAAACATATTTTCAAAAAGATAGTCCAAAATCAAAGACTGATCACTAAAGGACGCACGCCAACCAGCCTTGCAGCCTACCAGCCATTACTGAAATTGTTTTGTTTGCATTTTCAACTGGGCACTATTATATTTTAGATTTTAGTTTTAGTAGAAAAATGCCGAAAGCTAGCAAAAGAAGAGTCCGATATTGCTCGGTTGTGGGCTGTTTCAATTCAATTAATATGCCAGTCAAAAGGGTGATAAGTCCTAGGGATCGAGAAGGAATAGGTAGTAGTGGGACGACCACGGATGCAATGGCTACAAGGCATCGGGTAGCTGTGGCTTGCCTAGTAGACCAAGGTCGTTCATGGGTTTCAGTTTTGACTTGGTGAAGTCATTCATACGACTATGTACATTTTGTCCATGTTGAGCATGGCTCATTCTCTCATAGTGTCCATTATCCCTCGTATAGTAGATAGCATAAGTTGACATCGAAGACGTTTAACGGATTGCTAATGGAAAAAACAATCAATTTTGGTCGTTGGTATTAGGCATTCGACACAGGACGAATGGGTTACTAATAATAATCTAGAGTAATAAACAATGTGCTACGTACGGGCTATGAAAAAGTTTTTTAGGACATTACGGGCTCTAGACTGTAGCGCCAAAGAGTAAAAATAAACTACCGTATTAATGGGAATGTTCAGTACAGTATAAAAGTATATGAATAAAATTGAAATGTGGAAATTTAACGTTTGAACTGCAATTGACTAACGCTGCGTACTGTATTACCGATACTTATCTACTTATCATACGTAAGCTTATTAGACTTTACACTGCCAATGGCACATTACATAATATAAGCGTTGAAATACAGTCAACTGTCATTATAATGGAATATAAAAAAAATAATATTAATCTCCATTGGAATATGGCAACTAAAATGTTACAGACCAAAATTTGAATTTAAGCGGGAACGCTGCAAGCGCCGCGGTGCGGAAAAAATAATCTCCGTCCACTTAGCAGAAGACGGTTCTTAGTGGAAGAAAGGCAAAATTCCATTTTATACAGCGTTGACAGCCCCCTGGTCAACATATCATTTTACCATAGACATTGCCAATCGAAATTAGCCATGCGACATCTGTTGGATTACACTCGTAGCTAGCCCAAGAAGGACCCTCCATTGCCGCCATTATTAATTTCCATGGTAAATATTAAAGAATGGTTAGAACAAAAAGAAACTGTACTAATTGTTGCGTTTTTAGTTGCAATTCAGCCCATTACAATAGTCCGGGGGCTTCGTTCCATGAATTCCCTAAGGTGAATAGCCACAATGTGGTAATAGAAAATAAATTTGGGGTGAAAGAGAAAATTGATGCTAACAAGGCATGGCATCACATTTTGAAAATGGGGAAAACTGCTTCCGTGCATATGAAGGTGTGTTCTAAGCATTTTACTGAAAGCGATTTTTTTAATCATGGTAAGTAAATTCATTAACTAAATTGTGCATGTCAAATAGAATATCAATGTTTATTAGAGCCCAAATAACCCTAGAAATTATAGCAATTCAGCCGTACTCCCTGGCATCCTGTGCAATGTTCATGGTTACACTAACTTATATCTGTTTGTTGGGGCTGCTTTGGGTTCTAAAATTATTTTTGATGACGCTGGTTATATATAGTATAACTCATTTGACATTAGGCATTAAAAGTGCGCAATGGGCTACTTAACAACTTTTGGAAGCAAAATGTATTTCAATAATAATGGACCTTGTATTCATCACCTAGAAATGTCATTGCCAATATGTTCTCATTACTATTAATAAATTGCTGCAAACTATTGTCGGAGGACCGTACTAATAGTATTATGCAGTGAACTTGCTTGAGTGGCTTTTCTGCTACCTACGTAAACTTGATCGACTGGTGTCTTTTCATGGCATACATGGTTTGTTACATACCCATATTAATTACGGTAATGTGGCATGGGGTCACTCTGTCAGGAGTAAGCAGGGTAACCTGCTATTACTACAGAAAAGAACTATCCACATTGTTACAATAATTAATTAAGGGACTTAGTATTGTGTTGTATATTGTATTATTCAATTAGCTAGTAGTGGTTGTATGTAAAGTAGTATTGAGTGGTAGTAAATACACCAAACTATCTTCTTCTAGTCACTTCATCCTCTCGAACTTCTTCCGTACCTACCCGATAGTTTCCATTGTTGTTGTTGAAACTCAGAAGCGCCGCGCGCTTATTCAGAATCTCCAACTTCAGATCACTGATTGTCTATTGCCTTTGGTGCTGCATTCTTTCGTTCTTACGACAACTTCTGAAATTTTTCTCACTTTTTAGATCTTTAATAGTTCGATCCACACGGTAGTAGTTTGACAACCCTTCTAGGTAAATACTTTTGTGCCCAACACTGTAGTAGTTTGACAGCCCTTCTAGGTAAATACTTTTGTGTCCACGTCCTGGTTATGTTTTGCTCTTTATTTTTATTTTTAGGCGGACCCGTTCAACGCCGAAGATTAAAAAAAGGAGTAGTGCCTTCAGTTAACTTGCCTGTTGCCTCCCACGATCCAAAAAGTCCAAGGAAGACCAGGAAAGCTCAACTGGCATCTCAACGAATTTTAAGAAAGGCACGAAGGCATATGCACACCTGTTCTGTGCCTATTGAAGAAATCGCTGAACAGAACCCCACGCCCGATGATTTGGTTGCTGCCAACGCACTATTAAATTTGTTTGCACCAGTTGAAGGTACGATTAATTTATTGACTCTCGTACAATTTTGCAAAGTTTAGGTCTACCAACAGGCGCAAGTGAGTTACGAAGTAAAGCCGGTGAATTAGCTACAGTACATGAACTAAGAGAGGATAGACAATATATACAAATACAAATAGAAATACAAGTATTAAAGTCCTTGACCAGGGTGTTTCAGGGTAACAGCGACAATCCTCTAGTAGTGGAGTGCCGTAAGCTTCATACCTCGGAATCCAGGGACAGTCCATGAATATTTATAAAAAATTTGAAAATGTGTTGTTAGTGGACATAGAGAAATTTAAAAAAAATTTGCCCGCTCTCAATTTAGAGCTACAGGGTGTGGCAGCATAACTTCCTGCTTTGTAATGCGCGCCATTCGGTCGGTGGATGTCGTAGCGAAGTGTTTATGGTCTCGTTCGAGAGGTGGGACTGTACACTTTTGTCTTATGCGTACATATTTCTGAAGATTAAAACATTTAGATCACGTCCCCCATTCTCGATACATTGAGTATAAGTGGCGCGCCGTAATTCAAAAAAATGGAAAGCCTCGGAATTCAGGGCCAGTCAATGAATATTTATAAAAACTTTGAAAATGTGTTTTCATTAGAATATAGAAAAATGTTTAAAAATGTTTTTTGCCCGTTCTCAATTTTTAAATACAGGGTGCGACAAAACAACTTCCTGTTTTGTAATGCGCGTCATTCGGTCGGTTTTTGTCGTAACAGAGTGTTTGTGGTCCCGTTCGAGAGGCGGGACTATAAACTTCTGTCTTACATAGTTTTGATTATCAAAACATTATGATCACGTCAAATACTTTTGTAAAATTATTATTGTATTTATAAGATTTTTCTTTTGCAGATTTCATAGCGTTCTGCGGACATTTTATTACACCATGTCTCCATACTAATCTTAGTTTTTTTTTTATTTACTAGAGACAAGTTCCGAGCATGCTGCACAAACTCCAATGGAGGGAGGGTTAGAAGACAAAGGTGTTCAAGTCACGAGTGGCAATATTTATGTACCGTTCTCGTGGAAGTTGAAGACAGAGGCGAAATTGAATTCCCTTACGGGTCTCCCAACCTTCCGGATACTTGATTTTATTGTCGACCTGGTGAAAACCATTGTCGTCGACAAACGAATTCATAGGCTTACTTTGAAGGACAGGGTCATTTTGACATTCATGAAGCTGAAACTGAATATTAGTTATGCAGTTCTCAGCATTCTGTTTGGCAATCTGACCCCAACGTCTTGTAGGTCTGAATTCAAGAAGATGGTGGTCGCTTTAAGCGTAGTGCTGAAGCCTGCAATACCTTGGCCTTCTAGAGAGGAAATATCTCGAAACCTACCAAAATGCTTTCGTAATTTCCCCTTGGCTCGTGTAGTTTTAGATTGCACGGAAGTTGCGATCCAAAAGCCTAAATGTCTCCCTTGTCGCCTTAAGCTTTATTCTCATTATAAAGGTACTCTCACTCTAAAATGGATGACTGGTATTTCGCCAGGCGGTTTAATTACCTTCTTGAGCAAAGCTTACGGGGGTAGAGCTTCTGACAGCACCATCTTCCTTCAGAGTGGGATACTCGATATACTGGAAAAAAATGACTGTATTATGGTGGACAAAGGGTTTCTTGTAGATGTCCCATGTTTTGATAAGGGTATTGACATAATTAGGCCTACCTTCTTACGCGGAAAAGTTAAATTTAGTAAAGAGGAGGCGTTAGACAATAGAGATATTTCCAGGGCCAGGGTTCATGTGGAAAGGGCTAATGCGCGCATAAAGTCCATGAACTTTTTTTCACAAAAATTTGAATGGTCACAACTGTCTATTGCTGATAATGCTTTCACTGTTGTCTGTGGCTTAGTGAATTTAACGTCACCTCTCCTTGCTGACGATAAATTTTAGGATTACATCTGTATGTTTCTTTTCAATGGTTAACATGAAAAAAAGTCTTTATAGTCTTATTGTTCGCCATTTGTATTGCAATAAAGTCGTTCATTCATTCATTCAATTCATTCAATTACCACTGAATTAGAAAGGTAATTAAACAGGCAATAAAATGGATATTTCACTATTTTGAAATAATTTCTCTATACGGAGCATTTGGTCAGCATTTTGAACGGAGGGTGGTTTTAGTTTCTAGGGTTTTTAGAAATCCCCCTGAAACGAGACAGAATATGAATTACGGCACTGAAATGCTGTATCAACACATAGTGTTACATGTCCCCATTGTAACAGTATTTCAGTGCCGTGAATCCTTACTTTTCTCTCGCTGCGTCGACTGATTATGTATTATTGTTCTAGTCTAGCCTGGGGGTTTCGACCTCAGACTTCAACTCAACTTCCCCAGCCCGTGGATGCACGTCTGGTGTGCAATGGGTTTTCAGAAGTTTGGGGCACGTAATTTTTTTAGGGATGTGTGATTTACTCAAGTTATCATACTGTAGTTAACCAAAAGACCACACCCTGTTTGAAATTATTTCTAAAATAAGGTACTTGCCATCTAAATCACTGTTCGTTATTTTTCAATACATTCAGATGTGCACACATCTAATTTTTTTATGGTCTTGGAACAGCCAGAAAGAAAAGTGTTCTTTTGCCATCATTTCCTCCTACAACTGATGCAGCATTTGAGCACCTTAAACGAGTGTACCTGCAAACTCAAATATGGCTAGGTCATGATCTAAAAATTTTAAATTGGGGATGGAAATATATCAATAACACGTTCATCCCAATAACAATGAATCAATCGCCAGCTCCGGATAATTTATTACAAATGCTATTTTGTAACAGCAAAAAGGAATGTGGAGCTGCTTGTGGGTGCCGAAAGAGTGGCTTATATTGCATGTGTTCAATGCTTCCCCTATTATTGAAATACAACCCAAAGGCAGAGTTCGCACACCTGAAAAATGTACAACCCCTGTTTTTAAAAATAATAATAATAATCTTATTATTTGATATTATAAAGAGTACTTGCTATCAGTCGATAGAGGACATGATAAAGTATATCTCGCTACACTTACTTCAAATATAAGAATGGTGAGTTCAGAAAAAAATTTCTTCATCCGTTCGTGAGGCATATTAGTTCGCACACTTTTACTGAACCCCCTTTGGGCTAAATAAAGGCCAAATTTTACTGCAGATTGGAAAATGTACACTTCTGTTTTTATGTTTAATACCTGAAAAGTGTTGTAAAATATTGTAAAAATAACATCTACAAAAATGCCTAGTGAAAAACCACTTTCTGAAGAGACAAGGAAGCAGATCATATATCTTCACCAAACCGGCGAATCTGCGAGGAACATTGTTCAGCAGCTGCTTCTACCACCTTCAACAGTGCAGTCAATTATCAGCCTGTTCCGTGAAAAAAGCAGTAGCCATCCTAAACGAAAAACATACCGAAAAACTCCCATTCCTCTGAGAGAACGTAGTTACCTGAAGACCTTAATTCTTCGAAATAGGCGCGGAACGTTGAAGGAAATCACTGAAAAGTGGTGGGAGGCTACTAGTGAAGCTTTCTCTATAAGATTTTGCTGAAGGGTCATGAAAGAAATAAGTTACAAATTGTTTTCAGCGAAGAAAATGACCGCGCTTTCAAGGTGTCAAACACGAAGGAAGTTCCAATGGGCTAGAAACATTTCAAAATGGGCCAAAGACCGCTGGGAAACAATTATTTGGTCCGATTAATAACGGTTTGTTCTACATATGGGCAATCAAGGACCCAAAGTCATCAGGATGAAGCCTGAAGCTTATCAGCCACAATGCATAAAACAGACGGTCAAGTTCCCGACCAGTGTAATGATATGGGGATGCTTGAGTTCGAAAGGAGTTGGTCACCTGTACTTCGTAGAAGGCCCTGTCAATGACCCTAAGTATTTAGAAATTTGACCTTTTACCGCCGATAAGTGCCCTACATCCCGAAGGCAATTTCATATTTCAGCAAGACGGGGCCACTTGTCACACTACAAATTCTGCTAGACAGTGGTTTGGTGAAAACAACGATTCGGTTTCGACATGGGTAGCTAATAGCCCAGATTTGTCACCAATTGAAAACCTTTGGCTCATCACGAAGAAGGTAGTAGCCAAAAAGATCCCGAAGACAAAGGAAGAACTGAAATCCATCCATCCAAAATGTGTGGTGTGGTATTACACCAGCGATGTGCAGTAATATTGTTTCTTCAGTGCTCAAAAGAACCTAACATCCAAGAAAAAATGGCGCCCGGAGCCCAACTGTCGTACCCTATATGGCGGAGCCAGAATAGACTAAGAACGGGGGTCACAAGATGCCGTGCGAACTTGTGTAGGTGGGGACTGGCGGAGGTCTCAACTTGCGAGTGCGGACAAGTCCAGAGCGACGGACACCTTCTGGTATGTCCAACGCTGAGAGAAGCCGTGTCCCAGAGGGATCTTTTGGACGCCAACGACAAGGCCATCCAGGCCGCAACGTTTTGAATCAACGTGTCCTAGGCCCGGACACGTTAAGTAAGTAAGTAGTGCTCAAAAGAATTGCCGCTGCTATAAAAAGCAAAGGAGGGGTATCGCAGTACTGATAGACACTTCACTTTGACTGTGCGAACTATTACGCCTCCCAAGTTCTTGAAACAAAATATTAATTCTGAATTGTTCATGTGTATTATGTTTGAAGTTTCTGCTGCTAGATGTACTTTCTCATGTTCTCTATCGATTGACAGCAAGTATTCTTTAAAAGACTACATATCTATAAAGTTGATTATTATTATTTTTTTAAAACAGGAGTTTTTGAGGTGTACGAACTATTCTGCCTTTGGGTTGTAAATGAAGTTAAAGTTAAATGAAGAAAGTATTTGATCTGTACAGATATGTTATGTGATATGAAATATATAAATATATTATTAATGATTTAATATTAATTATTTACTTTTCTTTAATAACCTCCCTTTTTTTCCCAATTAAATTATTTTTGTTAATATAGGAATTTTCAATATCTGAATTATGATAATTATCACCCGAACCCATTTCCTGAACTAGCCCCGGTCTGACGCTGCTTTGAGCTCGGCCATTGTTTTTCCTCTTGCTTCGGCGAGTTGTTCAATCCTTTCCCCGAGGGTTGTCCTCGGCCTGCCGATGGGTCTTCTTCCTTGTGACCTTGCTTCCGCCATCCTCCGGGTGGTCCTGTTCTCGCCCATCCTTTCATTCCTTTGGCGGCTGCTTGTTCTCCATTCTTCTATCTATGATATGTT
Organism: Psococerastis gibbosa; assembly: GCA_963971405.1. Lineage (NCBI taxonomy): Eukaryota > Metazoa > Arthropoda > Insecta > Psocodea > Psocidae > Psococerastis > Psococerastis gibbosa. The sequence continues at coordinate 31,935,574 of OZ020484.1, forward strand.
AGTTGTTTAAATAAATAAATTTATTATTAATTAATGTACATTAATTATTTACTTTTTTAATAAACCCATATTTTCCCAATTAATTTCTATATTTGAATATATGTATATGTATATATTCATTTCATATCACATACAATTTTGATATTCATTTTACTAACTGAATTATTGTTATAATTACTATTATTAGTTAAAAAAATTAGTACCACTTTTTAGTTTATACTATTAGCTAAACATTCCATTTGAAATTTTTCAATTTCAGTCCGAGGTTTTCATGTTTTTAACGCCCCAGGGACTCTACTCACTATTAGGATTATGTCTGATATAATATTTCAATTTTGTCTGCTTGAATTAGCAGGTACCCCGCACACGTTCGTTTAAGGGGGGCTAGAATATGTGTAAAAAACTTTAATAGTGTAAAAAATAAACGAACAATTACTTATTATTTATTTTATTAGCAACCCTGCTCTTTCTAAGCCTTCGAACAAAACTGATGGAGTAAGTGGCTGAAATAATTACTTTTTAGTCTTACTACTAAATCCCGGCAAAATACTTCATCGAAAATAATATTTTCAATAGACATCGCATTGTCCTTCGTATTGAACAACACGAAGTCACATTCGGGTAAATTTAAAAGCAACATTCCTAGTTGTATTTGGCTAAAATAGGAATGATTCCTTTTAAGGAGGTAACTCCAACTCGGAGTATCGCCCCCGTCCTTATTCTCCACTTTATTTAAATAGCCTCCTGGCCGTCTGGACAAATGCTCAAGCATAGCATGCATTGGCAGTGTCTTGCCCGACCAGGGACATTTAATTTCGAGGAGCTTAAGTGGCTGATTTTGGTCATTGAATATGACCCCATCAGGAGAATATCCCATCCAGGGATGATCCTCTACAACGACAAGGCCACACTCAACGACGCGTTGCTCGGTTTCCCGCGCATAAAACTCCCGTGCCACGGGTTCATTGTCCACGCCGTGTTGAACAATTTTGCTTGTGAAGGGTTTGGGCATAGCCAATAGCATGGCTTTTTCAGCCCAATTGCCCTTCTTGTAAGTATAAACACTGCGGCAGCGACTGCCAGTTATACGCCACCGGCGCTCCTTCATCCATTCGCTGCGAAGCATTGCCGTTCTTGTGCACACTTCTACAGAATTAATGGCAGTCAGAACATTTTTCCTGTAAAACTCACGGCAGCATAGCAGCGGCTCTTCGATTTGTACCTGTAACATTCATGACGGTTACCATAGGCGTAAATTCACAAATTTCTGAAGGGGGGGGGGGGGTTTAGGACCCTAAGACTTCTATTTTATTTGTTACTCTTTTCAGGCCCGTGATTAGCTTTGCTAACGGGGGCTGTATCCAGTTTAAGGCCTAGGGCGTGAAGAAGTGTGAAGTCTGCGCAAATTATATGACGTACTGGGGGAAGTTCCAATTAATAGAAAAACGTTGTGCGAAGGTTGAATTAATACATACTGCATATTGAATATTATTAGTTCCTGGCGCAAGTCATACAAGTATATGCAGCGGGCAATGTCCTGCCACTCTGTCAAGCCATTAATTGAAGATACGGCACACGAAAGATTGTTTACTGCAATAGTTGCTTAAACCTACATTCATAACATCGAAGAAACTCAGTGGTCACATTTTCAATAAATATTGAATACATACCTCATGAAGGTAATTCATATTCCGGTTTTGTCCGTTATCGCAAATAGTTTTGAACTCCTCTGGGGATTCAAAGTATTCCTCCATGAACACATTAACGTCCACATCGAGAATTCTATCGAACCCTCTGTAATGCCGCGCTAGAGCACTCCCTTCTAATTTAGTGCATTTTTGGTATGCCTCTTCGGCATTGAATGCATTTAAATGAAGCCCAGCGTATATTTTTTCAGTAGCCTAAAAATTAATGACAATTGAAATATTATGTTTGATCACACGACGTTGTTAAGTGAGCCCTCATTTTTTTCCTTTTCCAGGAAGCAATTTGTAGTCTTTGTCCACATTTGTCTACATTAACAAACGCATAGGCCAGTTATAGGCAAGCAAGATCTGAGCAAGATACTCACTCGACAATATAATACTGACACAAAGGGTTGCAGCTTGGCAGTATGAATTGGTATCAAAACTCTTTGAATATGCGACGGCAGCATTATGAAAACTGTATGCTACTATTATGTTACCATATTATTGTGAACATCCCAGATAATTACGTTAAAGTTCTGAGGCAGTCACCCTCACATGCTACTGACTGCGATCACGATACCCTTCTCGGCTGTATAATATGCAGTGAATAATATTTAAATCTACCAATAATCTGCTCTGTAATTGAGTTACTTACAGCTCTTGTTTTATTGTAGCAACAAAATGTTTCCACAGGTAGGGCTGCGTACTTCTCTGTTGCTTCTCTCTTGAGGGAACTCCACAGACATCGCATATCAGTGCTAGAAATCTTATCGAGCTTTGATATATCCTTTGAGCTGTGAAATAAAAAAATATTGTCATAATTTGTTCTTAGCATAATCCAAATATGCGAGACACACAGAAGACTAAGTGAGCGGATATGAAAAAGAATTAATTACACCTTAACAAACGGAAAAGAAAAGGATAAAGTGATGGCTTACCTGCCTATGAAATAAGAACTGTGTAAGCTCTCTACGTGCGGAGGGGGGGGGGGGGGGGTGTCAGTTTCGAAACACATGCGAAAAAAGTACTGGCTACGGTCTAGGTTTCAATACTAGACTGTTTTAGGATCAGCCCCCCACGTATGGGCTACTTAATTGTCTTAAATGGGGGCATGAACAACAGGCAATTACAATGGAAGCAATAGGGGACACTCACACCTACAAGACAAGTGCACATGAGTTTATGAGGCGACAATACGGTGAGACCTTGTAGGTCACAGGCCAGTGTGAGCGACTGGATGTAATTTTGCAATACAAGGCTGAGCATTTCACACACAATTTTCCAAACGAACTGAGAGCGGCGATACACATATTACTATGGGAGTCCTATCTATCATCTAGCCTACTAACAATTGGAAATTGGCAAAAGTGCAATTTTCCCCAATCGCGAAAAAAAAAATACGAATGGTATAATATAACTGTTACTAACCTGAAGCATGTCAATAATATTGCCATGACATGTTTGCACTGTCCTGCAGCACCCGCTTTGCAGCTACATATAAAATTTGAGGGCTGCCCAGAATATGTAATAGTGCCCTTCACGGTGTGAGGCTCTGAAGAGAGAGCAGAGCTCTGTTGGACAAGCCCGTAAATCTTTATAAACCTTTCGTTGCTCTCTGTAGGCACCGTTCCACAAAGCAATACGTGGTTTCCCAAATACAACTGTTCGCCTTCCGTGTAATTACGACTGCCAACAGACGCATTGCACACAGCCAATATATCAGGCAATTTGATCCGAAGGGGCGTGCTTTCGTACATGGCGAGCCGAATAATAACACTAATATATTTAACAACACCACTGAATAAAATAAAACTTTAAATGAACACAATATATTACAATAAACTTAAAAATAAAACAATTTATTAACGTGGGAATCATGGAAAAAACAATGATGGGTCATTCGTACTCAATAGAAGGCGGCGATATTTTAAAGGCGGTGGAATTAGCTTCAGTCGCCACATTGCCAATCGAAATTAGCCATGCGACATCTGTTGGATTACACTCGTAGCTAGCCCAAGAAGGACCCTCCATTGCCGCCATTATTAATTTCCATGGTAAATATTAAAGAATGGTTAGAACAAAAAGAAACTGTACTAATTGTTGCGTTTTTAGTTGCAATTCAGCCCATTACAATAGTCCGGGGGCTTCGTTCCATGAATTCCCTAAGGTGAATAGCCACAATGTGGTAATAGAAAATAAATTTGGGGTGAAAGAGAAAATTGATGCTAACAAGGCATGGCATCACATTTTGAAAATGGGGAAAACTGCTTCCGTGCATATGAAGGTGTGTTCTAAGCATTTTACTGAAAGCGATTTTTTTAATCATGGTAAGTAAATTCATTAACTAAATTGTGCATGTCAAATAGAATATCAATGTTTATTAGAGCCCAAATAACCCTAGAAATTATAGCAATTCAGCCGTACTCCCTGGCATCCTGTGCAATGTTCATGGTTACACTAACTTATATCTGTTTGTTGGGGCTGCTTTGGGTTCTAAAATTATTTTTGATGACGCTGGTTATATATAGTATAACTCATTTGACATTAGGCATTAAAAGTGCGCAATGGGCTACTTAACAACTTTTGGAAGCAAAATGTATTTCAATAATAATGGACCTTGTATTCATCACCTAGAAATGTCATTGCCAATATGTTCTCATTACTATTAATAAATTGCTGCAAACTATTGTCGGAGGACCGTACTAATAGTATTATGCAGTGAACTTGCTTGAGTGGCTTTTCTGCTACCTACGTAAACTTGATCGACTGGTGTCTTTTCATGGCATACATGGTTTGTTACATACCCATATTAATTACGGTAATGTGGCATGGGGTCACTCTGTCAGGAGTAAGCAGGGTAACCTGCTATTACTACAGAAAAGAACTATCCACATTGTTACAATAATTAATTAAGGGACTTAGTATTGTGTTGTATATTGTATTATTCAATTAGCTAGTAGTGGTTGTATGTAAAGTAGTATTGAGTGGTAGTAAATACACCAAACTATCTTCTTCTAGTCACTTCATCCTCTCGAACTTCTTCCGTACCTACCCGATAGTTTCCATTGTTGTTGTTGAAACTCAGAAGCGCCGCGCGCTTATTCAGAATCTCCAACTTCAGATCACTGATTGTCTATTGCCTTTGGTGCTGCATTCTTTCGTTCTTACGACAACTTCTGAAATTTTTCTCACTTTTTAGATCTTTAATAGTTCGATCCACACGGTAGTAGTTTGACAACCCTTCTAGGTAAATACTTTTGTGCCCAACACTGTAGTAGTTTGACAGCCCTTCTAGGTAAATACTTTTGTGTCCACGTCCTGGTTATGTTTTGCTCTTTATTTTTATTTTTAGGCGGACCCGTTCAACGCCGAAGATTAAAAAAAGGAGTAGTGCCTTCAGTTAACTTGCCTGTTGCCTCCCACGATCCAAAAAGTCCAAGGAAGACCAGGAAAGCTCAACTGGCATCTCAACGAATTTTAAGAAAGGCACGAAGGCATATGCACACCTGTTCTGTGCCTATTGAAGAAATCGCTGAACAGAACCCCACGCCCGATGATTTGGTTGCTGCCAACGCACTATTAAATTTGTTTGCACCAGTTGAAGGTACGATTAATTTATTGACTCTCGTACAATTTTGCAAAGTTTAGGTCTACCAACAGGCGCAAGTGAGTTACGAAGTAAAGCCGGTGAATTAGCTACAGTACATGAACTAAGAGAGGATAGACAATATATACAAATACAAATAGAAATACAAGTATTAAAGTCCTTGACCAGGGTGTTTCAGGGTAACAGCGACAATCCTCTAGTAGTGGAGTGCCGTAAGCTTCATACCTCGGAATCCAGGGACAGTCCATGAATATTTATAAAAAATTTGAAAATGTGTTGTTAGTGGACATAGAGAAATTTAAAAAAAATTTGCCCGCTCTCAATTTAGAGCTACAGGGTGTGGCAGCATAACTTCCTGCTTTGTAATGCGCGCCATTCGGTCGGTGGATGTCGTAGCGAAGTGTTTATGGTCTCGTTCGAGAGGTGGGACTGTACACTTTTGTCTTATGCGTACATATTTCTGAAGATTAAAACATTTAGATCACGTCCCCCATTCTCGATACATTGAGTATAAGTGGCGCGCCGTAATTCAAAAAAATGGAAAGCCTCGGAATTCAGGGCCAGTCAATGAATATTTATAAAAACTTTGAAAATGTGTTTTCATTAGAATATAGAAAAATGTTTAAAAATGTTTTTTGCCCGTTCTCAATTTTTAAATACAGGGTGCGACAAAACAACTTCCTGTTTTGTAATGCGCGTCATTCGGTCGGTTTTTGTCGTAACAGAGTGTTTGTGGTCCCGTTCGAGAGGCGGGACTATAAACTTCTGTCTTACATAGTTTTGATTATCAAAACATTATGATCACGTCAAATACTTTTGTAAAATTATTATTGTATTTATAAGATTTTTCTTTTGCAGATTTCATAGCGTTCTGCGGACATTTTATTACACCATGTCTCCATACTAATCTTAGTTTTTTTTTTATTTACTAGAGACAAGTTCCGAGCATGCTGCACAAACTCCAATGGAGGGAGGGTTAGAAGACAAAGGTGTTCAAGTCACGAGTGGCAATATTTATGTACCGTTCTCGTGGAAGTTGAAGACAGAGGCGAAATTGAATTCCCTTACGGGTCTCCCAACCTTCCGGATACTTGATTTTATTGTCGACCTGGTGAAAACCATTGTCGTCGACAAACGAATTCATAGGCTTACTTTGAAGGACAGGGTCATTTTGACATTCATGAAGCTGAAACTGAATATTAGTTATGCAGTTCTCAGCATTCTGTTTGGCAATCTGACCCCAACGTCTTGTAGGTCTGAATTCAAGAAGATGGTGGTCGCTTTAAGCGTAGTGCTGAAGCCTGCAATACCTTGGCCTTCTAGAGAGGAAATATCTCGAAACCTACCAAAATGCTTTCGTAATTTCCCCTTGGCTCGTGTAGTTTTAGATTGCACGGAAGTTGCGATCCAAAAGCCTAAATGTCTCCCTTGTCGCCTTAAGCTTTATTCTCATTATAAAGGTACTCTCACTCTAAAATGGATGACTGGTATTTCGCCAGGCGGTTTAATTACCTTCTTGAGCAAAGCTTACGGGGGTAGAGCTTCTGACAGCACCATCTTCCTTCAGAGTGGGATACTCGATATACTGGAAAAAAATGACTGTATTATGGTGGACAAAGGGTTTCTTGTAGATGTCCCATGTTTTGATAAGGGTATTGACATAATTAGGCCTACCTTCTTACGCGGAAAAGTTAAATTTAGTAAAGAGGAGGCGTTAGACAATAGAGATATTTCCAGGGCCAGGGTTCATGTGGAAAGGGCTAATGCGCGCATAAAGTCCATGAACTTTTTTTCACAAAAATTTGAATGGTCACAACTGTCTATTGCTGATAATGCTTTCACTGTTGTCTGTGGCTTAGTGAATTTAACGTCACCTCTCCTTGCTGACGATAAATTTTAGGATTACATCTGTATGTTTCTTTTCAATGGTTAACATGAAAAAAAGTCTTTATAGTCTTATTGTTCGCCATTTGTATTGCAATAAAGTCGTTCATTCATTCATTCAATTCATTCAATTACCACTGAATTAGAAAGGTAATTAAACAGGCAATAAAATGGATATTTCACTATTTTGAAATAATTTCTCTATACGGAGCATTTGGTCAGCATTTTGAACGGAGGGTGGTTTTAGTTTCTAGGGTTTTTAGAAATCCCCCTGAAACGAGACAGAATATGAATTACGGCACTGAAATGCTGTATCAACACATAGTGTTACATGTCCCCATTGTAACAGTATTTCAGTGCCGTGAATCCTTACTTTTCTCTCGCTGCGTCGACTGATTATGTATTATTGTTCTAGTCTAGCCTGGGGGTTTCGACCTCAGACTTCAACTCAACTTCCCCAGCCCGTGGATGCACGTCTGGTGTGCAATGGGTTTTCAGAAGTTTGGGGCACGTAATTTTTTTAGGGATGTGTGATTTACTCAAGTTATCATACTGTAGTTAACCAAAAGACCACACCCTGTTTGAAATTATTTCTAAAATAAGGTACTTGCCATCTAAATCACTGTTCGTTATTTTTCAATACATTCAGATGTGCACACATCTAATTTTTTTATGGTCTTGGAACAGCCAGAAAGAAAAGTGTTCTTTTGCCATCATTTCCTCCTACAACTGATGCAGCATTTGAGCACCTTAAACGAGTGTACCTGCAAACTCAAATATGGCTAGGTCATGATCTAAAAATTTTAAATTGGGGATGGAAATATATCAATAACACGTTCATCCCAATAACAATGAATCAATCGCCAGCTCCGGATAATTTATTACAAATGCTATTTTGTAACAGCAAAAAGGAATGTGGAGCTGCTTGTGGGTGCCGAAAGAGTGGCTTATATTGCATGTGTTCAATGCTTCCCCTATTATTGAAATACAACCCAAAGGCAGAGTTCGCACACCTGAAAAATGTACAACCCCTGTTTTTAAAAATAATAATAATAATCTTATTATTTGATATTATAAAGAGTACTTGCTATCAGTCGATAGAGGACATGATAAAGTATATCTCGCTACACTTACTTCAAATATAAGAATGGTGAGTTCAGAAAAAAATTTCTTCATCCGTTCGTGAGGCATATTAGTTCGCACACTTTTACTGAACCCCCTTTGGGCTAAATAAAGGCCAAATTTTACTGCAGATTGGAAAATGTACACTTCTGTTTTTATGTTTAATACCTGAAAAGTGTTGTAAAATATTGTAAAAATAACATCTACAAAAATGCCTAGTGAAAAACCACTTTCTGAAGAGACAAGGAAGCAGATCATATATCTTCACCAAACCGGCGAATCTGCGAGGAACATTGTTCAGCAGCTGCTTCTACCACCTTCAACAGTGCAGTCAATTATCAGCCTGTTCCGTGAAAAAAGCAGTAGCCATCCTAAACGAAAAACATACCGAAAAACTCCCATTCCTCTGAGAGAACGTAGTTACCTGAAGACCTTAATTCTTCGAAATAGGCGCGGAACGTTGAAGGAAATCACTGAAAAGTGGTGGGAGGCTACTAGTGAAGCTTTCTCTATAAGATTTTGCTGAAGGGTCATGAAAGAAATAAGTTACAAATTGTTTTCAGCGAAGAAAATGACCGCGCTTTCAAGGTGTCAAACACGAAGGAAGTTCCAATGGGCTAGAAACATTTCAAAATGGGCCAAAGACCGCTGGGAAACAATTATTTGGTCCGATTAATAACGGTTTGTTCTACATATGGGCAATCAAGGACCCAAAGTCATCAGGATGAAGCCTGAAGCTTATCAGCCACAATGCATAAAACAGACGGTCAAGTTCCCGACCAGTGTAATGATATGGGGATGCTTGAGTTCGAAAGGAGTTGGTCACCTGTACTTCGTAGAAGGCCCTGTCAATGACCCTAAGTATTTAGAAATTTGACCTTTTACCGCCGATAAGTGCCCTACATCCCGAAGGCAATTTCATATTTCAGCAAGACGGGGCCACTTGTCACACTACAAATTCTGCTAGACAGTGGTTTGGTGAAAACAACGATTCGGTTTCGACATGGGTAGCTAATAGCCCAGATTTGTCACCAATTGAAAACCTTTGGCTCATCACGAAGAAGGTAGTAGCCAAAAAGATCCCGAAGACAAAGGAAGAACTGAAATCCATCCATCCAAAATGTGTGGTGTGGTATTACACCAGCGATGTGCAGTAATATTGTTTCTTCAGTGCTCAAAAGAACCTAACATCCAAGAAAAAATGGCGCCCGGAGCCCAACTGTCGTACCCTATATGGCGGAGCCAGAATAGACTAAGAACGGGGGTCACAAGATGCCGTGCGAACTTGTGTAGGTGGGGACTGGCGGAGGTCTCAACTTGCGAGTGCGGACAAGTCCAGAGCGACGGACACCTTCTGGTATGTCCAACGCTGAGAGAAGCCGTGTCCCAGAGGGATCTTTTGGACGCCAACGACAAGGCCATCCAGGCCGCAACGTTTTGAATCAACGTGTCCTAGGCCCGGACACGTTAAGTAAGTAAGTAGTGCTCAAAAGAATTGCCGCTGCTATAAAAAGCAAAGGAGGGGTATCGCAGTACTGATAGACACTTCACTTTGACTGTGCGAACTATTACGCCTCCCAAGTTCTTGAAACAAAATATTAATTCTGAATTGTTCATGTGTATTATGTTTGAAGTTTCTGCTGCTAGATGTACTTTCTCATGTTCTCTATCGATTGACAGCAAGTATTCTTTAAAAGACTACATATCTATAAAGTTGATTATTATTATTTTTTTAAAACAGGAGTTTTTGAGGTGTACGAACTATTCTGCCTTTGGGTTGTAAATGAAGTTAAAGTTAAATGAAGAAAGTATTTGATCTGTACAGATATGTTATGTGATATGAAATATATAAATATATTATTAATGATTTAATATTAATTATTTACTTTTCTTTAATAACCTCCCTTTTTTTCCCAATTAAATTATTTTTGTTAATATAGGAATTTTCAATATCTGAATTATGATAATTATCACCCGAACCCATTTCCTGAACTAGCCCCGGTCTGACGCTGCTTTGAGCTCGGCCATTGTTTTTCCTCTTGCTTCGGCGAGTTGTTCAATCCTTTCCCCGAGGGTTGTCCTCGGCCTGCCGATGGGTCTTCTTCCTTGTGACCTTGCTTCCGCCATCCTCCGGGTGGTCCTGTTCTCGCCCATCCTTTCATTCCTTTGGCGGCTGCTTGTTCTCCATTCTTCTATCTATGATATGTTAGTTGTTTAAATAAATAAATTTATTATTAATTAATGTACATTAATTATTTACTTTTTTAATAAACCCATATTTTCCCAATTAATTTCTATATTTGAATATATGTATATGTATATATTCATTTCATATCACATACAATTTTGATATTCATTTTACTAACTGAATTATTGTTATAATTACTATTATTAGTTAAAAAAATTAGTACCACTTTTTAGTTTATACTATTAGCTAAACATTCCATTTGAAATTTTTCAATTTCAGTCCGAGGTTTTCATGTTTTTAACGCCCCAGGGACTCTACTCACTATTAGGATTATGTCTGATATAATATTTCAATTTTGTCTGCTTGAATTAGCAGGTACCCCGCACACGTTCGTTTAAGGGGGGCTAGAATATGTGTAAAAAACTTTAATAGTGTAAAAAATAAACGAACAATTACTTATTATTTATTTTATTAGCAACCCTGCTCTTTCTAAGCCTTCGAACAAAACTGATGGAGTAAGTGGCTGAAATAATTACTTTTTAGTCTTACTACTAAATCCCGGCAAAATACTTCATCGAAAATAATATTTTCAATAGACATCGCATTGTCCTTCGTATTGAACAACACGAAGTCACATTCGGGTAAATTTAAAAGCAACATTCCTAGTTGTATTTGGCTAAAATAGGAATGATTCCTTTTAAGGAGGTAACTCCAACTCGGAGTATCGCCCCCGTCCTTATTCTCCACTTTATTTAAATAGCCTCCTGGCCGTCTGGACAAATGCTCAAGCATAGCATGCATTGGCAGTGTCTTGCCCGACCAGGGACATTTAATTTCGAGGAGCTTAAGTGGCTGATTTTGGTCATTGAATATGACCCCATCAGGAGAATATCCCATCCAGGGATGATCCTCTACAACGACAAGGCCACACTCAACGACGCGTTGCTCGGTTTCCCGCGCATAAAACTCCCGTGCCACGGGTTCATTGTCCACGCCGTGTTGAACAATTTTGCTTGTGAAGGGTTTGGGCATAGCCAATAGCATGGCTTTTTCAGCCCAATTGCCCTTCTTGTAAGTATAAACACTGCGGCAGCGACTGCCAGTTATACGCCACCGGCGCTCCTTCATCCATTCGCTGCGAAGCATTGCCGTTCTTGTGCACACTTCTACAGAATTAATGGCAGTCAGAACATTTTTCCTGTAAAACTCACGGCAGCATAGCAGCGGCTCTTCGATTTGTACCTGTAACATTCATGACGGTTACCATAGGCGTAAATTCACAAATTTCTGAAGGGGGGGGGGGGTTTAGGACCCTAAGACTTCTATTTTATTTGTTACTCTTTTCAGGCCCGTGATTAGCTTTGCTAACGGGGGCTGTATCCAGTTTAAGGCCTAGGGCGTGAAGAAGTGTGAAGTCTGCGCAAATTATATGACGTACTGGGGGAAGTTCCAATTAATAGAAAAACGTTGTGCGAAGGTTGAATTAATACATACTGCATATTGAATATTATTAGTTCCTGGCGCAAGTCATACAAGTATATGCAGCGGGCAATGTCCTGCCACTCTGTCAAGCCATTAATTGAAGATACGGCACACGAAAGATTGTTTACTGCAATAGTTGCTTAAACCTACATTCATAACATCGAAGAAACTCAGTGGTCACATTTTCAATAAATATTGAATACATACCTCATGAAGGTAATTCATATTCCGGTTTTGTCCGTTATCGCAAATAGTTTTGAACTCCTCTGGGGATTCAAAGTATTCCTCCATGAACACATTAACGTCCACATCGAGAATTCTATCGAACCCTCTGTAATGCCGCGCTAGAGCACTCCCTTCTAATTTAGTGCATTTTTGGTATGCCTCTTCGGCATTGAATGCATTTAAATGAAGCCCAGCGTATATTTTTTCAGTAGCCTAAAAATTAATGACAATTGAAATATTATGTTTGATCACACGACGTTGTTAAGTGAGCCCTCATTTTTTTCCTTTTCCAGGAAGCAATTTGTAGTCTTTGTCCACATTTGTCTACATTAACAAACGCATAGGCCAGTTATAGGCAAGCAAGATCTGAGCAAGATACTCACTCGACAATATAATACTGACACAAAGGGTTGCAGCTTGGCAGTATGAATTGGTATCAAAACTCTTTGAATATGCGACGGCAGCATTATGAAAACTGTATGCTACTATTATGTTACCATATTATTGTGAACATCCCAGATAATTACGTTAAAGTTCTGAGGCAGTCACCCTCACATGCTACTGACTGCGATCACGATACCCTTCTCGGCTGTATAATATGCAGTGAATAATATTTAAATCTACCAATAATCTGCTCTGTAATTGAGTTACTTACAGCTCTTGTTTTATTGTAGCAACAAAATGTTTCCACAGGTAGGGCTGCGTACTTCTCTGTTGCTTCTCTCTTGAGGGAACTCCACAGACATCGCATATCAGTGCTAGAAATCTTATCGAGCTTTGATATATCCTTTGAGCTGTGAAATAAAAAAATATTGTCATAATTTGTTCTTAGCATAATCCAAATATGCGAGACACACAGAAGACTAAGTGAGCGGATATGAAAAAGAATTAATTACACCTTAACAAACGGAAAAGAAAAGGATAAAGTGATGGCTTACCTGCCTATGAAATAAGAACTGTGTAAGCTCTCTACGTGCGGAGGGGGGGGGGGGGGTGTCAGTTTCGAAACACATGCGAAAAAAGTACTGGCTACGGTCTAGGTTTCAATACTAGACTGTTTTAGGATCAGCCCCCCACGTATGGGCTACTTAATTGTCTTAAATGGGGGCATGAACAACAGGCAATTACAATGGAAGCAATAGGGGACACTCACACCTACAAGACAAGTGCACATGAGTTTATGAGGCGACAATACGGTGAGACCTTGTAGGTCACAGGCCAGTGTGAGCGACTGGATGTAATTTTGCAATACAAGGCTGAGCATTTCACACACAATTTTCCAAACGAACTGAGAGCGGCGATACACATATTACTATGGGAGTCCTATCTATCATCTAGCCTACTAACAATTGGAAATTGGCAAAAGTGCAATTTTCCCCAATCGCGAAAAAAAAAATACGAATGGTATAATATAACTGTTACTAACCTGAAGCATGTCAATAATATTGCCATGACATGTTTGCACTGTCCTGCAGCACCCGCTTTGCAGCTACATATAAAATTTGAGGGCTGCCCAGAATATGTAATAGTGCCCTTCACGGTGTGAGGCTCTGAAGAGAGAGCAGAGCTCTGTTGGACAAGCCCGTAAATCTTTATAAACCTTTCGTTGCTCTCTGTAGGCACCGTTCCACAAAGCAATACGTGGTTTCCCAAATACAACTGTTCGCCTTCCGTGTAATTACGACTGCCAACAGACGCATTGCACACAGCCAATATATCAGGCAATTTGATCCGAAGGGGCGTGCTTTCGTACATGGCGAGCCGAATAATAACACTAATATATTTAACAACACCACTGAATAAAATAAAACTTTAAATGAACACAATATATTACAATAAACTTAAAAATAAAACAATTTATTAACGTGGGAATCATGGAAAAAACAATGATGGGTCATTCGTACTCAATAGAAGGCGGCGATATTTTAAAGGCGGTGGAATTAGCTTCAGTCGCCAATTAGACTGTGACAGCTACAACGAAGGAAGCGTGCACTTTTAATGGCAACTGCTATATTATGTTTTTATCACATAAATAAAAATATTTATTATACATAAATTTTTTAACTTAAATTTTACTAAAATTATTAATTTTATTTATTTAATTTCAGTTTTTTTTTTAAGTTTCTGTCTTTATGATATGTGAAATTTGCGTCTGCTAACGCGTCATTAAAATTTATAAAATACAAACCAAAGTACAAACTACGAAGTCGGGAAAGTCCGAAAGTCAAAATTATTAATTTGCTGCTAATTTTTAATTTAAGGTAATATTTTGAAGATAATTTACCTAGCTTCTATTGCGTCTAATTACTTATGTATATTTTCATGTCATGCTGTTAGTTCATCTTGGACAGATTGCACAAATATGTATTCGCTGCCTTCGCTTGGCACTACCATATTTCTATAAAAATAAAGTTTAAAATTTAGTTGCTCATGGTTTCATAATTTTTTACGTATCTTTTTCCAAGTACGTTGTATTATGTGTGGTTCTCCTGAGAAACGAAAATGCATAATATTGCGATGTTTCGTAATTTGCATATCTAGTGGAAATTTTGTTTCCCGATATAATGTAACATAAGATTGCGAATCGCAAACTTGTTTGCGTCTAAGATCTTTGATGCTGCGGAAAGCGCTTACCTCCTTAAATGACCAATATGGCTATCTCCGACTCACCGTAGTGTAGGAACTTGTATATAATTGATAGTAAAGTAGGGAACTGCATGGGCAAGATAATTTTAGTGCTAAATTTTTATCGTTATCAGCTGCTTGCTTCATAGCACATAACCGATAGCAATCCTTTATCGAAATGAATTGCCAATTTACAACCTTGTTTTGTTTGGTTTCAGTTGTAGTTAAATCAGCCTCCCAATTCTTTGAAATAATGAGTGATAAGATGAAAGAACCTGGTGGGAGTAGGAAAATCGAGAAGAGCCGCAGAAATGTTCTGGCAGAAAGGGAAGCAAAAAAATTGGCGAAGGCAGCTAAGAAACAAAAGGAAAATGCCCCAAAGCCTAATATAGCCACCGGTTCTCAAGAAGTGGTGAAATGTGAAAAACCTCATATTAATGAAAATGGTGGAAGTATAAGCAAGCTGGAAGATATCAGTGTGGCAGAAAAAAATGGAAAAGATGCAGCTAATGTTAAAACCAGTAAAGAAATAAATTACGAACCTGGTGGGAACGGAAACCTCCAAAAAGACCGTGAAGATGTAGTGGCAGAAAGGGAAGCAAAGAAATTGGCCAATGCTGCAGCCAAGAAAGGAAAGGGTCCATCCCAAAGTACCCCAAAGCCTATTTTAGTCAGTGGTTGTCGAGAAGAGATGAAATATGAAAAAGATGCTACTGAAAAGGATGGTGTTCAACCTATAGAAAATCGACGCCCTGAAGTACCAACTGCTGCTGCTAATGGTCCTGAAAATGGGAAAGAAGCAGCTAATGTTAAAACCAGTAAAGAAATAAATTACGAACCTAGTGGGAACAGAAACCCCCAAAAAAGCCGTGAAGATGTAGTGGCAGAAAGGGAAGCAAAGAAATTGGCCAAAGCTGCAGCCAAGAAAGGAAAGGGTACATCCCAAAGTACTCCAAAGCCTATTTTAGTCAGTGGTTGTCAAGAAGAGATGAAATATGAAAAAGATGCTACTAAAAATGATAGTGTTCAACCTATAGAAAATCGACGCCCAGAAGTAACAACTGCTGCTGCTGCTGCTAATGGTCCTGAAACAGTTGAGAAGTCTAAAGCGCAGCTAAGAGCTGAACGGCGGGCTAAACAAGACGCTCAAAGAGCTAAAAAGGCTGAAGAAACGAGTAATGTACCGAAAAAAGGGGCAGATAGTGGTAGTAGCAAAAATGAGAAGGATGAAGTTACCAAAACCACATCAGCTGTTTCTTCTACTTCGTACGAATTGCCTCATGGCCTCAAATTATTTGCTCATCTATTTGTACGCCCCGAGTAAGTTAATAGATAGACAGCTTTTGTATAGAAATCCAACATGGCGGTCCTCCAAACAATGTGGCTAAGCGCCTAACCTAACCTAATGCCCTCCTTCGATGGGCTAAGCGCATTCCCGCGGTGGCTGCCCGTACCTATCTTAGGGGAAGAAGTGTACTTTATCACTTTTTATTTAATTTCACAAAGAATCACATGTTAATTTCGTTGTTTCTCTCAGTAATAGCAAATTCAATTCTAATGCCCGATCACGATGGGAAGAATTTTGGAACAATTATAAACATCGAATATACTCGGAGTTACGCTTATATAAGTTTTGGAATGAGTAAAGTGTTACAAATGTCTTGCTATTGTGGTCGGATAGTACATAGAAAGTGCGACAAAAGCTATCAAATGGTTTAGCTTGCCATTTGGGTGTAGATTATCAACTGAAGTTCTACATGTGTTTGTATAAAAGGGTTTTATACTAACACTTACTTACTTTACTTCTACTTTACTTTATCCAACGCCCACTCTTGGCGTTACCGCCAACCGGTGCCGCGCCTGCCAGTAAACTAACACTATACTAACACAACTCATTGTTAAAATTTACTTCGTATAGTCTTACAATAAAATTAAATTAAAAACACAACCGGTTTCGGCTCACGCCATCGTCAAGTGCGATTGAAAAAAGGTAAACAAAAGGTATGCAAGCTAAAACCATACCTTTCGTTTACCTTTTTTCAATCGCACTTGACGATGGCGTGAGCCGAAACCGGTTGTGTTTTTAATTTAATTTTATTGTAAGACTATACGAAGTAAATTTTAACAATGAGTGACAGCAAGTTTTACAAAGTTACTAAGGAGACTATTATGTTTATTTATACTAACACAAGTGGGTTTCTTAGACAAAGTTAATTTTTTAACGATTATTTGGGTTTTTCTTATTCGGGTTATAGTTATAACAAGTTTATCTTTGTTTTTGTTTTTTGTTTATTAAAATGAAATCCCACGAAGTAACGAGTAATATAATTTTTTCTATTTTTGTAAATGGGAAAAATAATTTACCAACCTTGAGCTGCCAATTCACACCTTAATTGTAGGATAAGTCAACTGACATAGCTATTGTCGTACGTTCCTTGCAGATAATTCATTATAATTCAATGAAATAAACTGTGTAAAATAAAATAAAGTGTTGAAGTGTCCCTCTCGGGATTTCTGTATATGTTACGCTTGAGAGTCATGTTGGGGATGGGTCATGCCTATAACAACCATGTTGGATTTGTTTATGATACGAAAGTTTACGACAACTTTACGATTAAGTTCCTAAGATTATTTTGAAAAAGTAGACTACAGCCGACAGGGATCACATTTGCCAGCGCTTGTGCAATCGTTTCAATTTTTGATATAGCGAAGTTAAGAGCAAATCAGAGTGGAAAGTCGATTTTCACAATAACAATCGATATTAGAGCCGTCTTAAATCTCCGTTAAAATGCGGTTTTTCCACCGACGACGTTTTTCAATGTGCATGTGTCATGGCGTGGTAGCAGACATCATTAATAAGTCTCTACCATATTATAACTTAATTTACAATAGATAAGTTAAGTATCTACATAATAGTCTCCTTATAATATGGCAAAGATTTATTAATGATGTCTGCTACCACGTCATGACACATGCACATTGAAAAACGACGTCGGTGGAATAGCCGCTTCAACCAGCAGAAATACATGATATATGGCCTTCACTAACACCCATTAGCCACAGTTCTTGAGCTACTTCCTGTGTTTCTGTGCTAGAAAGAGATACAAATGTATCAAAATGCTCAGAAAAATTTCTTGCGTCCGTCCAGATATTTTTTTACAGCTCTATGATTTATATTCCATGGGATTTTTATACACAGATACAGATATATAGTATATTCCCCTCCGATGGTCTCGGTTAATCGTAATAAGAAATCGGTTAATTTCTTGTCTCATATTCCGAATATTGAGAAAATTGCAATGCGAGCCCCTTCAGAAATATGTGAACTCTGTCAGCGTGCCTTTTTAATAGTACCGGTCGTACTTAACGACATAATTCATGTCGGTCATTCGTATTTTATACAGTAAAAATAATAATGAAAAATGTTGATCTTCTTGCAGTTTTCGAATGACGCTACTTGATGATGACTCGTACGACATGGTCGCTCTGTACAGGTCACGAGTCATATGCGGCTCGAACGTTCGATGTTTGGCGTTGCTTAAAACACTCAAGAAGGCAAGTTCTATTACCAATCATTAGGCGGCTTTTCCACTTGTCAATATTCCGTCATTTAAGCGTCAATAATTGATGAGATTTTTGTTTTACTCTATGTCATTGTCCATTTTAACTTCAGCGTGTTAAAATTGATCAATGACCATAGAGTACATAAAATCAAACATCAAATGCAAACAATAACAAACTAAAATTAATTAAACAATGGCGTCGTTTGGAGATGATAAATAATTGTAATTAATTTTTTGAGAACAAACTAATTATTTCATAATTTAAATCATAAAATTTCTTGTAGATTATAAAATTAAAATAAAGACGAGAAACTTACAAAATTGGAAAAAATTGAAAACAGAAATGGTCAATTATTGAAGACAAGTGGAATAGGGTGAAAATATATAAATATAATATATAATAAATATGATATAAATAACATTGATGTTATTTCTGCCAATGACATTATGAATATTGAAGAAAAACTGAAAGGGGGAATAGCCGCCTTAATAAATAAATAAATGACAAATTGTGAGCTTTGAAGTGAGTTAGTTTTAATAGCGTATTAAACGGTATTACAAAATTCCCTGCATAATATATTCTTCGCGTGTGTTATGTTATATTTTATATTTAATCAGGTAATAGCATCGTACACGCCTTCAACAACGGAGGACGTAGGTCGTGGGCTGGACAAAGTACTTGCGAATATCCAGAATGTTATACACTACAGAGAACGGCCTGTCGCGGTCTCCATGGTCAACGCAATGAAGCAAATTCGGCAGAAGGCGCGAGACGCGGTGGGCGACCATGTCAAGGAGGAGCTGCGAGATTGGATAGACACCTACATCAAGGAGCAGCTGGAGAAAGCTGCGGAAGCTATATCTATATCCGTCCGAAGGAAAATCACCGATGGTGACGTCATTCTAACCTATGGCTGGTAATATTATTATTTTTTACTCGTTAATTTAGGGTACGTAGACTTTTATATCAATATCCAATATTTTTCAATGTTTAACCAAACACTAGTATATTTCTATTACTTTAAAATCTGGTATGGGCGTGACTACTGATTGTCCGCAATGAAGCTGATTGTATATAAATGATAAACCTGTAAAAAGTAATGGAGAAGCTTTAGACAAATTATTACTTGTGTAAAATTCCAATATTATCCTATCTTGAGCTACTAGCCCAATTCTCACTATAAGTACTATAGGCACTATAGTACATGAGCTACTATTCACTTATCGGGTTGGCTTTTCATGACTTTTCCTAACTATGTGCATATTTTAAACCCATGGAAAAAATTTTTGCATTTAGTCAGCGGTTTCATTGGCATACGTTGCCGGCCACAGTGTCCATTGGACACTTATGGGAAATTGTATTGCGTCATTGTATCAACAGCCAGTTCGGGGGGATTGTTTAGTTTCAGGTAGTATTTCACTGTATACAATGTGTAAAGAATGGCATTTCTTTTACTTCCTTATTGTCATAGACCTCAACATAGCTTGCGGACCCACATTTTTTTGCCAAATCAGCAAACGTCATTTACTTCATTACAGACTGTAGTCAAACTGCAGTGTAATATTTGATGACGCAGAAAATAGGAGAAAACGCCACTCACCTAAAAAATTGGAGCCTATAAGATGTTTTTGATACTTGGAACCCTAACCTAAAAGAAGGCTATATGTACGAGGGTGGAGTATGACTGTGGATGAACAGTTGGTTACGTTCAGAGGCCGATGTGCTTTTCGTCCATACATCCCTTCCAAAACTGGGAAATTCTGGATAATTTTTGGGCTCGGCAAATGGGTTTGTAGGGAAATTAGAAGTGTACACAGAGAAGGACATAGGTCCCAGGTGGCACAATAGAAACGCTGTACGATCTTTGGTTGCAGAATTGAAAATAGTGGAAGAAAGGTCACCTGTGAAAATTTCTTTCTTAGTCTGCCAATAGCTGCTTTCCAAAAGCTTGACGTTGGTAGGGACCATTAAAAAAATAGAGGAGGGCTTCCTCTGATGGAATGCATTAATGCAAATATCCAATGATTTCAAATTATACTTTATTCGGGGTCCAAGATGACGTGATGATTGCCTCTAACTGCCCTAAGAAGAACAAGGTGTTCAGTAAAATGCACGACAAACCAGACCAGAAATCTCTGACACACTGAGAAAAAAAAAAGCCGGACCTACAACGAAACTAAAGCTGGGGTGGATAGGGCAGATCAAAAACTGAGGAACTACTCTGTAGCAATAAAAACACGGCGTTCGCCAAGGGTAGTTTTGGCAAACATGGTACTCAATGCCTTCTTTATCTACTTATTAGGTACATTCACGGAAAGGAAAAGTGGGAAAAGGCGTAAGTTGGGTTGCTGCCCCCCCCCCCTCAAAATTTAGTAAATCTATTGTTAGTTAATTAATAAGCTCTAATTTAATCGATACTGCATAATATGTTTTTCCTATTTTGACCCACAATTACCCCCCCCCCCCCCCAAGTGGGCTGATCCATCCCTGTTCTTAATACAGCTGGGAAAAGAACCACTCGGAACGGAACAGGATGGGGCGATCAAGACTGGGTATATTTGTGAAAAGACAATGCGAAATCTCATAAGAGTCCAATGGACACTGGCGGCCGTTAACGTATGTCAGATGCTCCGGCTGGCACAGTGTTAAATAGGAAAACAACAAATACTGCTATTGTTACTGAAACAGACATACAGGTCCTGTGATCTAAAAAGGTGGAACTAACACCACGCGACCACGATCGATATTCCCTTTCACTCACTCGATGGTGACTTTCATGCCATTAATTAAAATACTATTGTGTAATGACTGTTTATAATTATAATGCTTAGATTTATTATTTTCTGATAATTTAATAAGAATTATGTTCCAGGGGGGGGGGGGTTATTGTACATTGATACAGCCGTTGTCGAGTTATAAGTAGTCATAAATTTTTAAAGACTTTATTTTATATACTGTGTGTACATAATGTTGCAGCTCGTCGTTGATTGAGAAGATATTAGTAGCGGCGCATAAGGCAGGTATAGAGTTCAGAGTGGTGGTGGTAGACGGGCGACCTTTCACGGAGGGACGCGAGATGTTGCGGAGGCTGCTCCTGGCGAGAATTCACTGTACCTACATCCTTGTCAACGCCATTAGCTTCGTTATGCCCGAGGTAAATTTAGTAAGGCGGCTATTCCACCGAGGTCGTTTTTCAATGTGCATGTGTCATGACGTGGTAGCAGACAC
Source organism: Psococerastis gibbosa (assembly GCA_963971405.1). Classification (NCBI taxonomy): domain Eukaryota; kingdom Metazoa; phylum Arthropoda; class Insecta; order Psocodea; family Psocidae; genus Psococerastis; species Psococerastis gibbosa. Next base: position 31,957,187 of record OZ020484.1, read on the forward strand.
CATTAATAAGTCTCTACCATATTATAACTTAATTTACAATAGATAAGTTAAGTATCTACATAATAGTCTCCTTAAAATATGGCAGAGACTTATTAATGATGTCTGCTACCACGTCATGCGCATGCACAATGAAAGACGACGTCGGTGGAATAGCCGCCTAAGGGAGTAGCTGTTCTGTTGTTAAAGTAAAACGTTTGTCTAGTGCTCTTAGGCGCCCATTCCATTGACCGGCTAGGGCTATTTCCAAAAACAGTGACGTGGTAGCAGACATTCAAGACATAGGTTGCGTTTCCATGGATCTCGCATTGCAGAATGCAAATGACATTGACGGAAATTAGAATTTTTCTTTTTATAGAAATCTATTAAAATGTTTGTACTTAACATATCCCATGACGCCATTTTTTTAATTATAGTTTGTTTGTTTGTGATTTTACTGTATGACCATTGATCAATTTTAACTATGGCATAGAGGAAAATAAACATTTCCGTCAATTCTGCAATGCGAGGTCGGTGGAAACGCCACCTAAGTCTTGAATGTCTGCTACCACGTCACCATTTTTGGAAATAGCCCTAGCCGGTCAATGGAATGGGCACCTAAATATAAGAGTCATACCCAGTCCGTTGGCACATACGCAGTTGGACCAGAACCCACAGTTAAAAACACGAACATTTATTTTTTTAATATTTACAATATTTGTCATCCTAGAAACATATTTCATTGTTATTGTTAACCTATAGCAACCTTATTTAGCATATTTTATATTTAATTGTTACAACTGTCAAGTTGCCTGTTGTCCGCATATACGAGTATACGTGAAAACTATCCGTAGTTTAAAAAAACAAATTGTTTTCCAGCTTAATGCTAAGAAAGAAGATAAGAAAAGAAGCTAGCGCCTAAGCTAGTTGCGTATGCGCCATTAGCTCTGTCCCCTTGCACATTTGATACAAATTAGTTTTTATCTATTTCAAGTTACACCTGACGATAGTGTCATTGAAGACGTGTCTTAACCTATCAGCTTCGGTGGCAGGGGGTTAACGTGCTTGTTCTTGTGCGAGTCTCTACGCGATATACGATCGGAGACATATCGCAACTCGGCACAAGTATTAATTAACTCATTGAGGCGACTGAAGAGGTCAATCAGATACATCCATTAAATTATTTGTCTGCGATTATCCTTTTTTTAAACAAAAGAAAAAATGGCCTAGTGGCGAAACCGGTCATTTCATAATACAATATGATAGTTTTAATTTATTATTTGACTGAGCTAAATTACTATTTTACTTTTAAGTAAAACTTACTTTAATATTAAACCTAACCTAATCTTTCCAGTTCCTTGTCATATAATTAAAAAAAAAAAAAAACAACAACTGATTTTGGTCCACGGAATCATCAAACCACAGCTAACGAAGGCGTAAAACGGGTTTTGTTTTTCAATGATGTAAAACTGGAGAAGACTCATTACGTATCTTGTACCCAATGGAGGCGCTCTCTTAACCTGCGAATTGTATCATTGCAGGTGACGATGATCTTGCTCGGTGCGCATGCTCTGCTAGCCAATGGATACGTCATGTCCCGAACAGGATCTTCCCAGGTGGCGCTGATGGGTAAAGCCATGAATGTCCCCGTTCTTGTATGCTGTGAAACCCATAAATTTAGTGAACGCGTTCAGACTGATTCTATTGTTTATAATGAGATTGGTAAGTATAACTTTGGGAGTTTAAATAAACAAATATTATATTTCCTGCTACATTATCGGGTATTCCTGCCATATTCCAACTCATCTTGTCATAGGTTTTAATTCTTCTTCTTTAAATGCCTATTCTATCAAAGATTAGCGATAATCATGGCAATTTGAACCTTGGAGACTGATGCTCTGTAAAGGGATGTTGTGCTCTTGCCAAACCACTGCCTTAAGTTTTTCAACCAGGATGTTCTTCTTCTGCCGGGAGCCCTCAGTCCATCTATCTTCCCTTGGATTAGTACATGCAGAAGGCGATAATTTTCGTTCCTCATCACATGGCTGAAGCCTGTTAGTTTCCGTTGCTTAACCGTCAGCTGCAACTCGGCATCTATATCCTCAACTAAGCCTTTTTATGGGAGTACCACCCACTCCCGAAACGTCACCCCCTTCCCTTGACAACGGGCTCCGGCCTAATTGTTCTATGACTGTGATGCCACTGTCTCTTACTACTAACATTGTGTCAGGCTGCAGGTTGCTGCAAGTCAGGAATACCAATATGAAGCAGAGTTTCCAATAGTAGGGGAGCCCGTGATGCTAAGGCGCCCATTCCATCGACCGGCTAGGGCTATTTACAAAAACAGTGACATGGTAGCAGACATTCAAGACTTAGGCGGGGTTTCCACCGACCTCGCATTGCAGAATTGACGGAAATGTATTTTTTCCTCTATGCCATAGTTAAAATTGATCAATGATCATACAGTAAAATCACAAACAAACTATAATTAAAAAATGGCGTCATGGGATATGTTAAGTACAAACATTTTAATAGATTTCTATAAAAAGAAAAATTCTAATTTCCGTCAATGTCATTTGCATTCTGCAATGCGAGGTTGGTGGAAACGCCACCTAAGACTTGAATGTCTGCTACCACGTCACCGTTTTTGTAAATAGCCCTAGCCGGTCAGTGGAATGGGCGCCTAAATGGGGATTTACTCGAGCGTCATAGAGACCTACTGGGTTGCAAAGATTAGATGATAAAAAGAAATAAATGTTATATAATGTACACCTCTTCAGCGGTGCAGTAAGCGACTATAGGTTTTCAAAAATGCAAAAAAAAAAACTGTTGCGTGGACATACTCGAGCGCGTCAGATATTGATATATACGGTTCATCTATATATTCTAGACGTGCTGTATAATAATCTGACGATTATCAGGAGGGATCTGCCTAATCTGACAATTAAAAGAAAAAAAAAAATTCTTGGATTTTTTAAAATCATTTTACTTAATTATTTGAAAAGCTCAGGAATTATTCATTATAATATTATATTCATATTAATAATATTAAATAGTAAATATTTATAAACTTTAATTCTCATAACTTTTATTAAAAATAAATTAAAAATAACCAAATTAGCCAAAACGTTGGAAATACGCTGTAAATAATATCATGGCGTCATGGCAACTGAACTCAAAGTGGGGACGCAGTGAGAAATATAGGCATCACGCAGCTGCAGCTGCAGATTCTTTAGGTCACACTCAAATGGTCAGATTAGTGAAATATACACTACTTGGCATGGAATGAACTTACCATACCTTAATCTGACGCGCTCGAGTAAATCCCGAAATCCCCGCTTGGGCTCCCCTACTACAACAACAAACTGGCAAGAGCTCAATCAATCAGCGATTCGAAGGTGTAAGCGGGTGGCACCAACCAGCTAGCCCAATACAGTTGAAGACTGAACGACTTACTTACTGACGTACGAAACGTAGATTAAGCTTTTTTCGAATTTAAGCTGCACACTGGCTTAGCCCTGCAGCATATTACGATTACTGTAAATTTTTATGGAAGTATAAATTTATTGTATTGTATTGTAAATTATATTTTATTATTTATTTGCAATTTTGCTTTCAGTTGACCCAAGTCATATGCTGAAGAACTGGTATAATCTGCAAGTGACGCCACTGATCCCTATGTATGACGTCACTCCTCCTGAACTTGTGTCAGCTGTGGTGACTGAACTGGCTATTCTTCCATGTACAAGCGTCCCAGTTATTCTGCGAATCAAATGAATCTACTACCCTACACTTTGTCAAAATTACTATTTTATGCAGTAGTGGGCACAGCTTTTGTATTTGGGGGAGGTCATGCCTCAAAATACCAGTTGTCCCTTCAACTAGAAATAAAAATAACACCGTATTTGATTCAAGTAGCTGGTTTTTTTTACTCTTTAGGAACAAATAAGTTTAGGTTGGTTGGTGCATACAGAATGAAGATATAGAACAGAACAATGGATTCCACCTGCCCGGTTGAGAGTACATAAAAAATAAGTTGGTTCACTTTTTAATTATTTAAAAATTACTTTTTATTTACATATATTGAAACATATTTTTCGCAGTTACGGTCATAGAATAATATTTACTACGGTAGTTTATTTTTCTACTAAGATATTTCACGCTGTTTTCTTAAGTAGTGTTCCTGGCTTTATTGATAATTATAGGAGGGGGGCATAGCCCCCGCTGTATTGATTTCTTATATGCATAGTAGTAATTATAATAGTGAAATTATAACTGCGTGATTGTTGTTCAGCTTATGAAGTCTATTTCAATTTCACACTATTAATAAACCGTTACACAATAGTCAGAATATTATAACTTTGACCCACTGACAGTTTCTTATTCGTTCACATGGGAAACAGGAATTCTGTCTCTTACCTTCCAGTCGTTATGAATAGGATGTTGGGCTCTGCTGCATTAAGGTATTATTATTATTGATGGGTTTTTGTGGACGCAGGCCTACTTGTAGTATTTCCCGTTGAATCTTGCCCTGCCAACGACCCCATCAGTTTTCGGACATGGTTGGAATTGTTTCCGAATGAATTTCTAGTCATTGACAAACTGGTTCAATCCTCGATCTCAGCCCACACTGACTACAAGCGTCAATGGGCAAGCTTAGACATAATTACCATTGGTATTGTAGCAGGTGTTAGCTCGGCTGAACAACATAAAGGTAACGAGTCTGTTTGGCCACTAAGATAAGGACTATGGAAATCGTTCCAGATTTCTTTTAACCTTAACCAGGTCGTTTTTTTAGTACAATGTTTAATTATTTCCCAACATTCCAAGAATAAAATGTAATAATTTCTCCAGACACAAACTATTTTACTGTTGTGTTATATTGAATGTTACAATAATATAAAATATATTTGCTTCGGAGGGCATGTACAGCAGGCGGTCCCGTTTGTTAATTTCTGTTCCAACAAATGTCTGTAAAGTCATATTTTATGCATGATACGACAATGATCCCAAGCATCTACGTTGGCCTCCAGGCCCTGACGTCAACCCTATGAGAAATTATTGCCCCTGAAGCTAATCAGAAAAAACTGATATATATTTAAAGAACTATTGAAGACGTCTGGAAGGACATTCCCGGTGCAATTATTGCTTCCCTGGAACAGTCAATGCCCGATCAATGTGGGAGAGCCATGGGGGTAACACTAGATATTAATATTCAATGTTCAATATTCAAATAGGAGTCGGTTTTATTTATTTAGTTTTGTTCGCAACCATTGTGGCCAACGCCATTTCCGTCTTCAGCTCATCCTCTTTCAATCACTGATTCAATTTCAAAGTTCTTTTGCTACAATATTATGTACAGTTTGATATGTGAAATACGTACTTGTATGATAAATGGATTTTTGTCCAATACTCTAGGTACTCGGCAGTCGCAGACCGTAACAGAAAGCGGCTGCTTCGTGTACTCCTACGAGGATAATATATAATTATAGACGTACAGTAGCTTGGAATGACCATAAAGCAGGATGGCTACGCATAAACAAACTTGACGTTTACAGTGTTGAGTATGTATCGGTTAACTGTTAACCACCGGGCTCTTGCTTAATTTGGGGCCAGCCCTCTTTGACGTCATGTTTTAGACTAGATCAAAAATCCATCGACATTTAAAGTTCACAGAACATTTTGAAAATGCATAGAAAATTAGCACACTAAAATTTTATTTTTTTCAATTGGCTTTTTATTTTATAATTAATTAACAAAGCAAGTTATTAAAGATTTGGCTCATTTAAGTTGTAGAAGACTACGCTATGCATCATATAACAGGAAATATTAAATTTTTGGTACCATAGTTCCATATATTATGTTGTTCTGTGCATAGTTCTTTTAAAACCAGGGGGGACTAAAATTTTGCATAATCAGGGATTTTTGGAAAACTTCAAAACCGAAAAGTAAAAATACCCGATTATATGATGCACAAAATAGTCTTCTACAACTTAGATGAGCCAAATTTTTAAAAGATAATAAACGTTAATGAAATGAAAAGTTTTGGGGTGCCAATTTTCTACGTAGCATATCCTCTCAAAATAGTATTGGTACAAGTAATGTAAGAACAAATTGTCAAATTCTACAGGCACTAACACCGTGTTTCATTAAGTACTTCTGCCTTAAAACGTACGCCTATTGCAATATTTTAGAAAACCTTTCTTGATGTTAAAAGGTTGAATTCACAACCAGAGGCTTAAAATCAAATCAGATCAAAACAATCGATATTGCACAGTTATATAACTCAATTACAATACTAATAATGGTCAATGCGCCATGCATTTAAATCTAAAATCCTTGCCCTATGGTATACATACAGCTTTTATACCTACTCTTAGTTCCTCCAACGCATAATGTGTTCTCATGCAAGTGTTGCAGGATACATTTTAAATAGTTGGCTTTATTTAAAACTTATGTAGATTGAGGTCATTTGTGACCCAGACCTTGCATTATGTTAGTGCATGGTAAAACCAAAATTATAGATATGAATAGCCGGGTGACTTACCCAGTTGATCCCGAAAATATTCCAAAAGACCTTTTGGAATCTGTAGGTCGAGGCGAAATGAGCGAGGAGAGCGAAATGGGTGGGGCATTTGCTAAGGCACGAAAATCTGGTACACACTATTATCGAGGGCACAGTAGAGGGAAATAACCGAAGAGGACGGCCGAAGAAGGAATTCATGGATCAAGTAAAAGAAGACGCATATCATATCAAGAACTGAAGAGGAAGATCGAGGACCGAGTAAACTGGAGGACGATATGCAGGGAGTTGCTGCCAACCAATCGCTAAGATTGTAACCTTAAGAAGAAGGTCGAGGCCCTCCTCCGGGGGGAATACTTGTCCTAGAGAGTTCATGGCCAGGGCTTTTACTTGGAGGAGCTAATTTTGCATCAGATTCTTTAGCCACCTCAATACCAGCTGTCTTTGAGTTTTTCACATCCCGCTCAAAAATCTTTTTGACGCCTTTTGGGGGTTTCACACAAAATACACTCCATTGCTCCAAGATTGTTTCCACTAACGGGATATTTGAATTTTTGCGTAAACTAGTTAAGTTTTTTCGAATCTGAAATATAATTCAGTGATTGAGTTAATAATGATTATAATGATAAGTTAATTATGATTATAATGCCCGACCACCAACCGATAAACAAATAAGGCATCATCTAGTCATCTACAGATATAGAGATAAAGAACCCTGGGACTTGTAAAGTTTGTTGTTGCGTTGTATTTATTTAATTTAGGTTCTTGAAATAATATACAATCTTGAAGTTTCCATGTTGAATTTATTACATGAAACAAAATGGCCGCTGATGCTTGATAAACTTCTGCTTAGGCACCTTCTGGCTATCCTGACGTTGACTTTGATGTTCATTTCGTATTCTATCTACCATTGCTACATCAGTCTTCCTCATTGCCATTATTTGCTTTTCTGCCAGTTCTGAAGCTCTCCCAATATTTATACATTTGGCTAAATCAAGGTTGTCCTCCCTCAGCAACCGTTCCTTTAGTTGGTTATTAGTTGTTCCTGCTATTATTCGGTCCTTAATCAAGCTGTCTTTCATTGACTGAAAATCACAACTTGATGCTAAAAGTTTTAACGCAGTTACATACTCGTCAAAAGATTCGCCTTCCTTTTGCATTCGCATTGCAAAAATATGCCTTTCCATAGTTTCATTACTTTTTGGCATGAAATAATTATCAAAAGCATCCCATACCTTTTGTGGGTCTTGGGTTATGGGATATGTTAAGTACAAACATTTTAAAAGATTTATATAAAAAGAAAAATTCTAATTTCCGTCAATGTCATTTGCATTCTGCAATGCGAGGTCGGTGGAAACCCCGCCTAAGTCTTGAATGTCTGCTACCACGTCACCGTTTTTGTGAATAGCCCTAGCCGGTCGGTGGAATGGGCGCCTAATGAATTTATTACATAAAACAAAATGGCCGCTTCCGCTCGAAGTGCCTAGATTCAAACTACTTGACAGGACTTACTTAAATTTAGCCTTCTAGGTCTCGGCATATATTATGTTGTATTGTGGGTCTCGGTTTTTGTAAAACTTACCTCCTTGATTTTGTCGCCCTTGGTTATAGCCTCCACGGGAATTAAATTGAATTGTATCTTCCTTGATAATGACGTCGTCTACCTCCTGAATTGTATTCTACTCTATAATGACTTCCTTCTTCACCTCCTTTATAATACCTTCCTCGATCACCTCCTGAATCGTTTCCTCCTCTATAATGCCTTTCTCGTTCACCTCCTGAATTGTATTCCCCTCGTTCACAAGTTCTACACTGGGCTGCAAATGACCACTCCTGCCACATAAGTAACAAATAGTCACGCTTTCTCTCCGATCGAAATGCAATTTTCTTCTCTTTCCCTCATCTTCTTTACTGGCTTGGAACATCTGAATGTTATTCTTAAGGTACCGTAAACCGGCCTAACTTTGATCACTTTTCAACTTTGCAATGTCATAAATCTTAGGTTTTTTAGTATTTTTTTTTAAATAAAAAAAACACATCATCAGATTTACTTAAAGTTTTTAATAGTCAGGTGAAAAATTCAGGTTCCAATTAGGCTCCATCAAAAAAAATAAAATGTGCCTGAACAAAGTTAGACCCCCCCCCCCCCCGCCCCTCCAGGGTAACATTGTTCACTTGTGTTTTATTACGGATTTTCAATGTTTCCTCATTCAGAAGTGTTCACATTAAAAAAATAATGAAGTATTGAGCTTCGAACATTAAAAAAAAAAAAACTTTCACATCATTGGTTGTGGCCATTTTCTAAAATTGAAGTTGTGTAAGCCCCTCTTGATGGACGGTTCTGGTAATTTAGCGTAGACATGATCCCTGCTTAAAAGGTCAACGTCTTGGACGGTTGGCAAGACGAAGGTTTTCAATTTTTTCCCCAAATAAGACACTTCAATATCGTCATTTTCTTCCCGGATTACTTGTCCAACATAAAAAACGTCTCGTTCTTTAGCCTCGTACTTGATTATAACCCAATCTCCTTTTTGAACATTTATTTGACTTGGAGATGATGCTGGGCTGGTCAGTTCATAGTTGTCACTGCCACTTTCTGATGAGCTGCTTTCCTCAGCTTCCTCTTCACTTTTCTCTTCTGCTAGCAGCTCTGCAGCCCGTGAGCGTTTAATATTAGTCGCAACACGCTGGCCAAAACCAGTAGAGTGTCTCTTAATAAGGCCAGCAGCCCAGTCCTCTCCAGGAAAATTGTATGTGAATCTACTTACATACCGCCCTTTGCTGTCGAGGTAATATTTTGCTAACATTCTTATGTCAACTAATGAGAGGGGAAACCCCCAGTCTCCGCACTTTGCTGCTGCCTCTAAGATTGATTGTTCCTCCTTTTCGGTAAAGATAGTGGGACGCCCGGCTGCACTCCCGTGCCGGCCATGATATCGATTGCTTAGGGTGCCGTACACTATTCCATGCTTTTTAGCAGCTTGCCTTATCGACATAGAGTTGTCCACAACATCCTTTAACGCTGCCTCCATTTGCTGATTATTGTATACTTTATAAGGCCTAGCCACAAATTTACGGAAAGAATTTCTTGGCATAGTCTAAAAAAAAAAAAAAAACGGACGTAAGACAAAAGTCTTAGTAGATACGTGCAAGATTGTTTTTATTCAGCACAGCGTGCTTGGCCGGCTAATAAAGTATCTCAATGAGCTTATTGTATTACAAGAAACATCACTATACCGGTAAGTGGATGATCAATGTTACCCCAGGGGGGTGAACAACTTTACCCCGGAGCCTTCTTGTCAAAATATCTGGTACGCTATCGGTAATGCACATGTTAAAATATTTAAAGTTGATTACTAACAAAAGGCTTGCAAAAAAGTTCTGATGTTGCAATGCCGTAAGTAAATTCCCTTAGCCTGTACCTACAAAGTTTGTTTACTAACCAAAATCAGTAAAAATATGCTTAATTTTCAATATTTACCTGAATACTTATGTGACTTCACTGACTTGTTTACAACGGCGACTATAATACAAAATGGCCGCGCATGATCACTTTAGCCAACATTAAAGAAAACAATCTTTGCGACAAAATTAGCGCGAAATTCAAACAGTTTTATAGAAGTTGGAAGTTTTTACAAAGTTGCCCCGGTGAACAAAGTTAGGCCGGTTTACGGTATTCCAGTCTGGTCAGTTGCTTGTAATATTTACATCAATTTGATCATAAACATAATAGTCTCCTTAGTAACTTTGTAAAACTTGCTGTCACTCATTGTTAAAATTTACTTCGTATAGTCTTACAATAAAATTAAATTAAAAACACAACCGGTTTCGGCTCACGCCATCGTCAAGTGCGATTGCTGTGTATTATCCTGACAATGAGTTTTATTTTATTTTGTTTTAGCTTGCATACCTTTTGTTTACCTTTTTTCAATCGCACTTGACGATGGCGTGAGCCGAAACCGGTTGTGTTTTTAATTTAATTTTATTGTAAGACTATACGAAGTAAATTTTAACAATGAGTATCAATTTGATCTCCAATATGGCTCAATGATCAATTTTTCAATCTCACAAAAGAATGTGATACAATGTTCATATTCATAACTTTAATTTGTCCAACTTTTTATACTATACGTATTTGAGGTGTAGATTTCCTAGCTTAAAAAAACATCCAACTACTTTATAACGTCTTTGTGCTGTGGCGAAGCCTAGCACAAGTTGCAGTTGACTATGACCATAAATTAGTTATAAACCATAAATATTATAGCCTTCAAATTTCAGTTTTACCAATCTTTATCTCCAGTTCCTATAGTACCTAACAGAGTAACAGCATCGTCACATTTCTTTAACTTTAAGAACATACATATTATGTTGTTCTGTGATCAAGGCAACAACCTGTTTCCAATAATCATAGCCAACACCATAAAATACAGAATATATCGGAATTCCATTCACCTCATCATCTTGCTTGCTTTCATCATTCTAAATTCAATTAACCAAACTCCAAAGCAGCAAAGCTCTGCAAGTCTGCATCGCGGCGGATCGCCCATCAAGACATCAAACAAAGTGACATTAGATATTACTGATATTAGAAACTTAGAAAGCTAGTTCTTAGTTCTACCACTAAGCGCAGTCACTTACGCGCCAAAAGCTTGCCCTAAATTCAACCTCTCTGCCAAGATTTCATTCTAATGTTTTTGTCGTTCAATGTGTTTTTATTCATTTTTAACACCGGCAAATACGAAATTGAGGTTTACTATCATGATGCACAGTGCGGAAAATGCAGATAAGGAGTAAGGAACTGAAATGTATTTGATTTTAATTCGTGTATTTGTCAATCGAAGGTGAATGCGTCATATACTGCAGTAATTTCAGTTTTTCAATACTTACACGAAAACTGTCGAAGTTCCTCCTTTTGATTCCCTGCCACGTGCTCCTTTCAAGCTTTCTTACGGGTTTCTAAAGTTGATGAGCCATTATAGAGCCTTTACAAATATAATTTAGAAAAGTAACAGGTAACAATCATTGTATCACTAGTAATTTGAAAATTTTGAAAACTTTGAAAACTTTCACTGAATTCAAAAAGGTTCTATCTAAAAAAAAAATTGTCAGTGCATAAAAGAACTATCAAGTGTAATTGTAAATATATTTTAAAGCTTGTTATGCACGCAAAATTCCGATTTGATTATAGTTTGTTAAAAATTTAAAATTTAAAATTTTCTCCCTGTAAAGTTAGGTGAAAACAATTTCAGAAATACAAACTCGTAATTTATTGACTATCTATCGTCTGACGAACTATTTAAGTATAATTTTTCACATGAAATAAAAACATTATTTTAAATTAATTTAATGTCCAATGTCCATGCTCATTGCTCAATGCTCATCCGCATTCCTCATTTGCATTTTGCCGGCAGCCATTGTGGATTTTTAGTAATTTTTATTTTTTAACCTTTTAGTGAATTGTGGACTATAAATATGTTTAAAGCAAACCTACCATATTTTTTCAATCTGACTGCTTTTAGATATTGAAGAAATGTCTGCATCGTTGCTACAAAAGTCTTTAAAAATATTCGAAGAAAGACGTTTGAAACCTAGGAAAGGTAAGCAGCATACGAGCCTACACTGAGTGTCATTACAGAACATGACCATGTGACTGTCAAAGACGGTCGCGTTGGGTCGTTGATCTAGGGGGCTAAGACCCAAGTGTGTGCTATATAATATTATGAGTTGTAGATATGTATATAAAAGGATTTCTAAAACTGAACCCTTCCAATAAACTTAATTACAGCTTTTACTCCTTAGATTTATATGTATTCTGTGCGACCAGCTCCATCTGTCCCCATTTTGTTTGATTGAAAATTTATATGCTATGCGTAGAACCTATATAACTGACCCAGTGGGCCTACTATTGAGATTAGTATTACCTTATTCATGGGGTTAAAAATGTAAACAAAACAATTTTGAATAACACTTTCCATTATAATATGTATATTTACAACGAAAGGGTCATCAAAACGAGATTCACAAAATTACTTGAATTGCACTGCACTTTACTGTGACGCTTACACTTTCAATTATAAAATTATTATCTTGTTTACATTTTTAATCCCGGGGTAAGACTTAGTAGTAGTAGTAGTAGTAAATTTGGCAAAGTCCCAGGCCACGGTGAGGACCCACAGGACACAGGTTAAGACCGAAATTCATGTTTCTGGTGTCATATGACGCAAAATTTAGTGCTCAGTAATTTTTGTTAAGGCTACTTTTTCGTGTCTAAGGTAACGTCCCAAAATCAGGTGAAATTGTAGGCAGCACTGTCGGCCTCCCATAGGTCGTCTTTCGTGCATTGGGCTGCGTTGTTAAGGATATATAAGGGAAAAAGTACATTAATACCCCTTTTTGGGGTACCCCCACCACATAAGCATGTGCTGAAAGGGACATTGGGCCCCAAATGAAGATATTCCAGCAACTAAATCTTTTGAATACTGCGGTATCATTTATTTTCGACAACTAATTACTGTATACTTTTTTTTAGGTTCTAAAAGAAACATCCAGAAGCACGGGAAAAAGAAGGCTCAAGTTATTTTGCAGCACTTGCAAGAGGAAGAATTAAAGAAGAAAAAAGTTGAAGATAACATTAAGAAGCTAAAGTTTTTAAACACTTACACCGTTTCTACTGAAGTGTCGAAAAAGGTCAGTCCAGCATCTTTCCAGGGATATATCGTTATCTTATTAAATATAATAATACTTGTTTCGTCGAGAAATCCGAGACACTGGGCTGTAAACATACAGGTATTGCTACGCGAAGGATCATGATATGGGCTTGTGATAACTACGTGTTTTGTGTTACAGATATTTGAGCATACTGTGAAAGGCGGGAAACCTCTAGACTTCAAGCCGAAGACGGAGGAGCGGACGGTATTTACTGAGGAAGACTTCGCTAAATTCGAAGAGGAGTACGTTGGGGATAATTAGGTAAGTTGTTACCTTTTTGCATGATCGTCCCAAATCCCTAGTTGTTTGGTATTTGATGTTTGCACTGCTTTGCACTAGTAATGTGTCACAATGAAAAGGGAAGCTCGAAAAAGTACGTATCGGTTAAGAGGAAATGTCACGAAAAAATTTGGCACCCCAAAATTAAACACCTTTCATTTTTTATTTAATTAACTCAGCAAGTTATTAATAATTTGGCTCATGTAAGTTGTAGAAGACCACTTCGTGCATCATATAATCAGGTATTTTTACTTTTCGATTTTGTAGTTTCGCAGAATACACGAAATTTTAGTCCGTTCTGGTATTAATGAAAGAACTAAGGTAGCAAAAATTTAATATTTCCAATTTCATGATGCATGAAGCAGTCTTACATGAGCTAAATCTTTAATGACTTGCTTTGTTAATTAAATAAAGAAATAAAAACAACAAATTTTGGGGTGCTCATTTTCTACGTAGCATGTCCTCTTAATTTGTTAAAAAAAGTGAATTCAAATTATGAGATTTAAAAAGAAAGAAAAAGCAAATTTGTCAATGTCTTAAATTTAGTATTTCATGCTGGGCGTGAGAGCGTTTTAGGGATTTGATTTTAAATAGTTGTTCCATTTGTCAGCTATCCTACATCTTATTTTGATACTACCCGCTATTAAGGCCCAATCTGATGAGAAAAGAAATTGCAATTTTATCACTTCTTAAATTTAGTGTTCCATGACGACCTGGTTTCCAGAATTTGATTAGTAATAGTTGTTCCATTGTTCGGCTATCCTTCATCTTATTTTTATACGTAGTACAAAAGCAAGTGGCGTGATTGTCTCGGGGCGTACGATTTTCTCCTTATCCGGGTTTTCCTATGGAACGTTTTTATTAGATTAACGCTTTATCCGACAGTGGACTTTGAAATTGACCGAGGATGGACCGATTTGAAAAAAACAAACGCAAAATAGCAATTGCTTGCTCCTAAAAAACTTAAAAGAGATGAAGAGGAGGAAGGACTGATAATAAATATTTATAATTAATAATGTATAATTTTTTTATAATAATATAATTAATATTTCATCTTCTTTATCGGTAAATTTGACTTTTGACCGTTTTGTTTTACTCTTTTTCTTCCGACATTTCAGAAAATACAAAAGAAATCAAAGCTATAATAATAAAAAATAAATTGACATGTAAATAAAACGCGGCGCACGACGTTTTTGACTCCTTTGAGAGCAGTCAGGTCTTATCACGCTGGGCGCACAACGCTCGACTGAGCGTATTGCGCTCTGTAGGAAAACACTACAATTGAATTAGTACTGAGGAGTGCCGACGTGTTGCGCTGGGCGTATTACGACGTGCGCGGCGTACTAGAAACGCTGCCTAGGAAACCCCGGCTTAAATTTTTGGATTGCCGTAGCCTGTAAAAACCCAAAACAGTAAATAGTTCATCTTCAGTAGTCTACGAGATATCATAGATATACAGTACTTTTATTTTATTTGCTTTATTATTTTTAATTATTTTTATATGAAATATTTTTCTATTTATATAAATTAGCTATATCTTTTCGTAGTTTCAAGGTAATGCTTGCTTTAGTTTTTTTATAGCATCAATTAAAGAGAATAACTACTCGTCCGCTTGCCAGAGTGTCCCTGCGCGCATTCAAATTTGTTTCCTTCCATCTTAATTTAACTTTTTTTGACTAGATGATAGTCGTTAAACAAAGACCAGTATTTCAAATATGGAAGATAGTTACACAATAACTTTCAAAACGTCCCTAAAAATTGCTGTACATTGCACTTTGTACTGGTGAGCGCGTGGGTTTTTCGCTATGTTTGTAACCCGCTCTGTGGAATAACTTGTGACTAAGTCAAACGTTCTTATTTAGCTAAATAAATCCTCATTCTTGTTTTTCATCAGCATATGACGATTATGTGTTTTTTTTCTGTCAGTCAATTCGGTCTTTGGCCTTCGAGATAATTTTTGTTTTTCCCTTCGCGCAGCTTCACTGAATAGTAACGAATGATTATTAATTGTGTGATTTTACTATGTTCCCCGAGTGGTTTGGAATCCACTTGTAGGGTGCCTCAAGTTAATAAACAGACTCACTCCTCCCGCCAGGCTGACAGGGTTGCTTAAAGTATTTATGCTGAAAACAGGTTCGGAAAGCAAACAGCAAACATTTAATTAACTTGTTTTAAAAAAATAATAATGAACATTGAAGGTGTCAAGAGGATGGAGTTCAAAAATTATGGTCAATTAGTCACGCACGGCCTGTTATTTCATTATTATTTCTTCTGAAGGATGTGACATTTTTGGTAGCTCTACAATATGATGTTTCCAGTGAAATTCGACTGTCCAGGGAACAGGAAGTGTTCGATTTTCTCTTTATTGTCGCCTCTTGTACTATCAGAGTTGCCTGCATTCGTTTCGTTTCTGTTTGCAGGGGACCGGATGTTGGGTAAATTGTCTCTTGTCACCACCCTTCTCTTCTTTGCATATTACACCTTCGCTGTCATTCTCGTCCCCTTCTTCGAGCCAGAACACGTGCTGGTTTCTTTTTTCCCGGGACCTCGCGTAACCGTTCTACTCCCCGCCCTGTTCGGTCTGGCGTTCATTGGCTCACTAATTTCTTACACAGTGTACGTTTTACGATTTACGTGACTAGTTTTCCATAATTTTCCAACAGTAATTCTTCAACTGCTAGTCCACACCTGATAGAGTTTCTACGGGTGCTATTTCGGAGGGATTTGGAATTTGGGTGTAGGATTTAGAAAGGCAGATTCTCAGGTTCAATTCTCGCCCTTACCGCAGTCTCGTCACTGTCTGTCATCATCGATCTATTCTTGCTGATATTCGATTAGCTACTGTAATATGCATAAAGATTGGGTGGTGGTAGGAGTGGCCGGGGCTACATGTTCTGGTAAATCGACGCTGGCGGGAAGCCTAGCTGCAACATTCCCCGGCTCCATACATCTGTTAATGGACGATTTCTTTTTGGATATTTCAAGCGAGAGGCATATTCTTGTACCTGAAGTCCACCACATCAACTTCGAAATTCTCTCTAGTTTGGATGTTGAAACTTTTCTGGGCCGTGTGCGCAATATTCTTGCTGAGTCGAATTTGGCGACGAGACTGCTCATTCTGGATGGTTTTCTTCTGCTGAATGAGCCTAGATTGGCCAGTTTGTGTGACGTTAGGCTTTACCTGGGGGTGGATCGTGAGACATGCTGGCAACGGCGTAGTGCGCGTATATATGGTCCCCCTGATCCTCCTGGCTACTTTGATATATGTGTTTGGCCTAGTTATGTCAAGCATTGCGCGGAAGTTAAGGCAAATATTGAGAATGTGCGGTTTTTGGACGGGACTCTAAATAGTCAAGTATTGTTGGACATTGCTAAGGATATAATTAATGAAAGGCTTCTAAAATTCCAATAGGTTTACTACGTATTTAGATAAAAAGCAAGTGCCTAGTTCGTTTATGCAGCAGGTTTGGTCGATTGTGTTTAATTATTTTATTTGATTAGTATCAATGTAGAGCTACAACATTAAAGTGTAATTTTATTGGGAGGGTTTTCGTCGGCCTTAATAAATCTAAAAATTCAAAAGCTGCGAATGTTTTTTCTTTTTAAATCACTCAGTTATGAACCGTGCCATTAAAATAATATATTTTATCGTATATAACCGTTCTCCTCAAAGTGCGTGAAATAAGGACTCTGATAACAGTTGTTTCCTTTGTTGATTTGCTTATAACTGAATTACAGTATATATCAAACCTACCTTTGCTTTTCATTTTCGAACCTATACTTTAAGTCCAATGGAGTGGTGCTTGTTTCCGTACTGAATGAAAAAAAGCAATGAAAAATAGCAAATAACAAATTTTATTGTTGCTGCCGGCTAAGTTGGGGTGTTCGTCACGCTAAATTACTTTTGACCTGATTTAGAGTTATTGGGGTTAATTTTATTTTCCTTTATTTAATTAATTGTTTATAAAGCATGTCTTGACTCGCGTCGTATTTTGTAGGATATGTTCCAAAAAGGAAAAGAACTGCGCAATGTCAATGAAGGGATCGCCGGGAAGTATGTTAAAAAGGAGACGCCCCCTGTGCTTCCCGTCTCCAATGTGTGGGGTGAAGAAGCGAGACGGCGGGCTGCCATAAAGCCGCCAACCCCGGTCAGCCGCCCATCACGACAAATGGTCCTGCCTTCCTCACTACTGGGCAGAGATGGCAAATACACACCGAACGTCTCCGTACCTGATCTAGCGGCTTCCATGACGTCCCTCAATTTACCAAGTGTCTCAACGCCGCGGGGAAGTGCTCAATACCTAGCCACTTACCCGGACTACCGATATGAAAATGAAAGACGAAGTTCCGATGCACAGGAAGAGCTTCCTTTGCCGCCCGGTTGGTCCGCCGACCTTACATTACGCGGGCGAAAGTATTATATCGATCACAACACGAAAACCACCCATTGGAGCCATCCACTGGAGAAGGAGGGGCTGCCAACCGGCTGGGAGCGCATCGAGTCTCCCGAATACGGCGTGTATTACGTAAACCACGTAACTCGGCAAGCTCAGTACGAACATCCCTGTCAGTATCAGGTGACATGTTCGGTGGCGTGTAGGCCGCTTCCATGTCCCCCCCTGCCTCCGCCACACACCCATTTCCACCCGCATAGTGTGTTAGTGCCTGCAAATCCGTACCTGAGCCAGGAGATTCCGCACTGGCTGGTGGTGTTCTCGAAGGCTCCTCCCGAGTCGGACCATAAGCTGCGCTGGGAAATGTTTCGTCTTCCGGAATTGGACTGTTTCAACGGGATGTTGACGCGGCTGTATCGGAAGGAGTTGGAGGAAATCGTGATGCGGTACGAGACTTACCGCTCCTGTCTGATCGCGCTTATGGAGCGACGGCTCGCCGAGGAGGAGGATAACGTCGCAGCGCTGGCCCGCTCCGTCGAAACCAACGTTTAAGGTAGGATCGCTACATTTAAAATTCATCATTGTGACGCATTACTGTTATGCGAGACTCCGTTTTGTGTAATAATACGCTATTCGAGGGACTTGAACAATTTTTAGTTTGACCAAGTTTGAGAATGCTTCAACACTACATTTCTTGTCACATCTGAATTGTTTGATCCCGAAAAGCGGGTCATTCACTGGGTCTTGAGTCAATTAATTTCCTTCAAATTATATCAATAGAGTGATATCGTTGAAAAGGTCTGACGTCACTGTTTTAGGGACTCTCGGGCAGCATAGAAAGCTGTCCCTAAGAGGTGTTTTATAGAAACATACTGGTTTTTGTATAAGTAGAATCAGCTTACCTCTTTGTATGGCCTATGTGTCAATGACCCGCTTTAATATAGCCTGTTGCTGCATGCCTTTTGTATGAAAAAGCACCACAAGTGTCTACTATTATTGTTGCCCGCTATTTGTTACTTGGATGTTGATTGCTGTTTAGTTTGAAGTCGTACCTTTTACGTTAGTATGTTTTTATTATCCGTTCGTACGGCAGCGATTATTATTGCTGTTAAAATAAGGAAGAATGTAATGTGGTTGTATAGGGTAAATGAGTAGAGGGAATTGCGCCGACAAAAATTCTTCCAGGAGAAGAGTGGGCCGTTTAAAATGATCTTCCGCCAAGCTACGAATTTTGAATGTAAAGAAATAAAATGTTTTTTTTTCCTTTTTACTAACACCTTAGTACTATTTAACAAAGGATTAGTTGGACTTATATTGGCTATTGTGTTAATAGTCATTAGAGGCATGGGCCTCTTGGTCATCGAACAATTAGGTTGTAGCCCATTGTCAGGGGAAGGGGGTGACGGTTCGGGAGCGGGTGCTACTCACATCATCAGGCTTAGTCCTCTACATGAGCGATGAGTCAATCGACCAAAAACCATCAGTCCTTGTCAGGACTAGGCCTGATGTAGCGCTCACGCACACACGGGAGAAGCACCCACTCCTGAAACGTCGCCCCCTTCCCCTGACAATGGGCTCCGCCCTAATTGATCGATGACCATGAGACCCATGCCTGTAATGACTATTAACACAACAGGCAATGTAATTCCAACTAACCCTTTGTGAAATAGTTTTTGTAACAACAGCAATTACCTCGAACGGTCCAAATAGTTAATTTGGTGGGCAAGGCTTTTTTCCTTTGAGATCTAATCCATTATCCATATCAAGAAAAATTGGCTGTGCTTCAACATAATATTCTGAGGTGTCATTGGCGCATCATGGATATTTTATAAATTAGAATACAACACAGTACTATGACAGAGTTGGCTTGAAGTTACTCACTGTTTTAATTTATTCTTTACGATTGTCACTTATATTTTTTATTCAAGTTAATACACTTAACCCCTTCAATTCCGAAATTAACTACTCGTACGAAAAAAAATTATTTTCAGTATGTTTACGATCCTTCAGAAGGTACCAGACGAATAGAGGACCCCCCTAATTTTAGTGGTAATTATTTTTTTCCTAAGAATACGCATTTTAGACCGTTAAACTACTGAAATAACTAATAAATTAGTCTAAGAACCTCCAAACCTCTGATATTATTATTATGAGAGACATTACTTGCAGCTAAAAAAAATTTTTGCCTGACATTCTTCTCTAAAAACAAAACCAAATTCAGAAGAATCAAGAAAATCGAAGCGAAACCTGTTTCAATCTTTCGAGAGTCGATCAATCTATCTAATGAAGCAAACGGTTAAGTTGCCACGAAGATTGTGTAAAAGCATTTGATCGAGAGCAGTTCCTTTCTTACCTAAAATATATAATATATTCATTTAGGGTTATTCCAAAAATTATACAATGATAAACCACGTTTCTGCTTCATTATTTTATTGTCTTTCTTCATCACAAGAAGCATTCATAATAATTTAATAATTTTAAATATTATATTTAAATTTTATAAAAATGTGGTTAATGTTTTTTTCTTTCATTTTCCTCGTCTCCCTTTCAATTCTCGAAGGTCATCATATCCTGCTGTAAGGCCGCGCCATCTAGGTCGTCTATATCCGCCATACTACGAAATTATAACTTTTTAACTTTAAACGTCAACACACTCTCCTAATTTCGTGATCTGCCGTATATGTACAATAAGGCTGTTCCGAAATGTTACAAACTTATTCTCAAACAAAGGCTTAGTGAATATATCAGCAATCATTAATTCAGAGGGACAATGCATCACCTCAAAAATATTACTACAGTAATTTTCAGCCTAGTGGCGAAATCTCACTTCAATGTGTCGTGAACGCTTTTCAAATTTTCCGATTTTTGTTAGAGCAATAGTGTTCGTGTTATCAATAATAAATACAGTTTTTAGCTTGCTTCCACAAAGTTCTTCAATAAGAAATGTTAAATACAATGCTTCTTTAAAACATTCTGAAGCAGAAATAAATTCAGCGTCTGTCGAAAACAACGCTGTTATAGGTTGTTCTCGAATACCAAGAGACAGGTGCGTTATTCAAGTAACAAACATAACCAGTCGTACTCTTTTAAAGTTTCCAGGTCACCTCCCGCTTTATAGGTAATGCCAAAATCAGGTGAACCTTTCAAATAACGCATAGTGCGCTTTACATTTTCAAAATCAAGAGATGTATGATTTTGTACAGATCTAGCCTCATAATTTACGGCATAACTCAAATCTGGCCTTGTCTTTGAACTTCCAATGGCTTCCCTGTATGGGAAACTCACCTTTTCATACCCTGGTATTAAACATGTAAACAAGATAACTTTGCAATGGAAAGTGCTATTCAAAATTTGTTTGTTTACAGTTTTAACCCCAGGAGTAAGTTAATACCAATCGCCATAATTGACCCACTGAAGGGGTTAAGTTATAAGGATTTGATTCGTTCAGTTGGCAGAGGGCTATTTCATATACTATACAGGGTTTGTCCGGAAAGTAGTGGGACTGATTCCAGGAAAGAAAATTTATTTACAATATCGGCACATTGACTTAAAAACTTTCAAAATAGGAACCTTCTGCAGCCACACAGCGCTGCCAGCGCTTTTCCCAATCCTCGTGAGCCCCCTGGAACGTGGAAGCCGGAATCTCGTTTATTTTCCTCGTCACGGCGTCTTGAACGCCCTGTACCGAGCCGTGGTGGTGTCCCTTCAGACTTTTTTTGAGGTGAGTTAAGAGAAAAAAGTCTGTGGTAGCGACATCAGGGCTGTAGGGCGCTGGGGGATGGTTGAAATACCGTGATTGGCCAGATACTCCGTGACCATTGCGCCGTGTGACTTGGTGTATTGTCATGATGCAGCTTCCACGCATTCGCGAAGGCTGGGAAAACGATTCGTTTTCTCAGTCGGTCAAGCACTTTCACGTAAAATGCTGCATTCACTGTCTGCCCAGGTGGTACAAATTCCTTGTGAATCATCCCTTTGCCACGTTTTCGTCACTTTTGCTTGAAGAAGGACGTCCTGCGCGTCGATCGTCCACAACTTGCTCCCTGCCCTCGCGAAACAACTGTTTCCGTCGCTGTTTTGCCAAGTTTAACGCAAAACTTGACAGGGTAACGCTGTTCGAGTGAACGATTCATCTCCGACCGTGTATACACACATTAACAGAGGTTCGCTTGAAACCCGATGTTGACTCCGCAAAGGCTAGGGGAAGACACGGGCGACGGGTGCGCTGCTTCCGAAGAACCCCCCACCACCAACTCCGCCTATGGAGTCCTCTCTCCTTTGCTCAATTTGGGCAGGAAAAATCCAGTCCCACTACTTTCTGGACAAACCCTGTAGTAGGGTGTTTTTTGTTGTAATTTTTCCATTCATTTGGTAATAATTTTGTAGCGTGGCAATAAAAACCGGGTTAACCGCCGAAATCAATATTTTCATGTCGATCCATCTGTGAGATGAGCGTCTATATATTGAGTGCCTTTCGAGCATGCTGGACAAAAACAGCAGGGTTAGCCGTATCCCAAAGGTGTGTGACTTTAAATATGACAAAGTGTGGTAGAAGCACTCCTGTGGCTGAGCCACACATCATAATAGACGGGCTGACTTTGAATTATTACAAATCCTTTCTGGGTACTTTGTGCCACGTCGGTATAGCATCTGTTTTTTTTTTGTTTTTTTTACCAGGGTCGTCTGCTAAATTCGATTCATCATAATTAAATATATTTTCCGCATGTACGCCATCAAGAACTGTCTTTAGGGTTTTAAAATAACTCTTTACTGCCATTATTTTGTTTCTCTATAGTACATTAAACTAGGTATCCTTTGCTTCGAGCAGTAGATGAGGGCTTGTACTAGTTGATTTGTAAAACACTCCTAGAAGAATGTCATTGGGGCTACAATTCTTGATTTGGACAAACAAAGCCCAAACAGAACTTTTCGACTTTCTTCCATTATGGTCTCAAAACTTAGGTCCCTTTTAAGATACAAAATAAATGTCTACTTTCTGAGAAGACAGGTATGCATGAATAATTGAGATCCATTAGGGTCATAGACATTTTCATGTATTTCATGCGTGATAATATGTGTTTCAACTAGTGCCATTAAAATAGGGTTCCTGTCACTCAACTAACTCATTTCTATAAGAGCTCAAGTGTTTTAAGATATCATCCCTCCAATATTTTAGTAAATACACGTCATTGTTCGATCCTACTCCGGATGCTATTCTATAAATCAATAAAAGCTTGACATTACATCAAGTTTAATATCAATTTCAATTCTGAACCTATGACGTTTTTCGTTGCGGTTTATGTTAATTAAATTTGCAAAAACACAAGATGGTTGAAACAAATTAATAATAAAAAAAAAGTGCAAATTGAATTTAACAATAAAATAAAGGGAAAATTAATTCTCATAGAAATGACGGGGAAGTATCACTGTAGGCTATTATAGTATCTATTGGGTTTAAGAAATAAATAAAGCGTCGTTACAAGTTGTTAGCAATAACCCTACAAATTTAGGGTTATATTGGCCGTTTCGGAATCGCGCCCCATAAAGAGTGTTGGAATGAAACGTCCTGTGACCTAACTGGTAGCTTTCGAGTTGGCGACAGTGGCGATACCAAGGCCATGATAGTGTGTCGCAATTCAGAAACTGCCAGTTAGCTTATTTGTAATGTTTATCTGGCATTTATATGGGCCCTTCGAATAATGTCCCATAAACCTTCAAGTAAGCTAATCATTGACAGCTAGTGAGTTGTGATAACCAATAATGGCCCTGGTATCACCAGCTCCGTATCTGTCAAGTAGGATGCTTATTTCCAATGCTCCCTAATAAATGGACAACTTTCATATAAACAACGGACGCAACATTCACTCAACATTCGCTCCTCATTCATACCGTTGCATGAGAAAACTATGACAAGCCACCCTGAAACTCTCCAAACTCTTATCATCTCTGGTGGGATCAGACAGTGAATTGAAAAGCCTCGCCGCCTGCACAGCAAACGAAGCGCCCTGCGCCTGCGACCTGTGGATGGGTATAGATAATTTGTTTTTTACTCTGGTATTAATGTTGTGGTATGTCGACAAAAATTTAAAATATTGAGTTAAATAGAGGGGTAATTTTGCGGTACATTATGCAAAACACGTAGGGAATGCAAATCTCTCCTTTCTCTTATTTTCAGCCATTTTAATTGTCTATACTACTATAGTAACCAGTAATATGCTCATCCCAACGTGCTCACATAATGTACCTCACACGAACGTTTTGCATCTTTTGCAGCTTCTGAGACAGACAGACAGACATATTCAACTGCACAACATCACAGTAGTCGAATAGTGGAAGTATAAGTGCTCGCACCAGACAAGCCTTTGTTTTTTGTGATACAAAGTTTTTAATGCTGTACAATGAATTGATACAGCCATACACTTTTTTTCTCACTACTTTAACTTGCTCCGTCCATTGCAGGTTAGAATCAATAATGACTCTCAAATTTTTTACTGCGTTGCATCCCATCCCACCTGTGCTCTCACCCCCAGATCTACCCCCGATAGCCTCTTTTTAGTACCTATGGCAATAATTTGGGTTTTCGACGGGTTTAAAAGAAGCCCACAGGAGCTTGCCCATTTTGAGATGCTATTCGTTCTGTCAGCCTAGACGCTGTGTCTCCGAGTTCTGCACATTTTGTTTTTTTATAGACTTGAACATCATCAGCATAACAATGGTAACTGGTGTCTGGAAGCATAACGTTTTTAATATCCTGTATATATAATGCAAAAAGTAGGGGTGCTAGGACACTACCAGCCGGAACGGATCTTTCCAGCTCAAACCAATCAGACAGCCGTCCGTCTGGCCCAATTACCCGTTGTTTTCTGCCCTGCAAGTAGGTACGGATCCACGTCTCTTCCGATAAATTAAACTGATATTTTAACTTCGCTAATAAAATTGGAAAATTAACCGAATTAAATGCTTCACTGTAATCTAGTAATGTTAAGAGTGTTATTTGCTTTTCTTCAATCGCTTTTCTTATGTCCTCTGTTATTTTAATCAGGGCAGTTTGCGTACTATGGCCTGTTTTAAAACCAGACTGAAAATTGTCTAATAGATTATGCTGACACAAATAAGTTGTTCGTGATCTTTTCTTGCAATTTTGAGATACAAGGTAATATAGAGATTGGCCTAAAGTGAGAACATTCCCTTTAGGCCAATCTCTATATTACCTTGTCTCTCTGAGAGAGGTATATCGTATCACATTTGATAAATTTAGCAAAGGGTCAGTTGGATTGACATTGTTTTGTTAATAGCCATTTGAGGCAGGAGCCTCAAAGTCATCGAGTTGTCAGGGGAAGGGGGACGTTTCGGGAGTGGGTGCTACTCCCGTCATCAGGCTTAGTCCTGAGAAGGACTGATGGTTTCAGGATGCTTCATTACTCTTGTATTCTTCTTTGAATTGTTGAGTAAATTCGAACCGATAGAAATGCAAGCTTTCTAATCATTCGCCCACGGCCCTTGCCATTTACCTTTGCCAATATATTACCTTATATTTTATTTCATTCATGTGTAGAACTTGCATCTAAAGAATTATCTGCTGTTATTGAACCTTTTACCTTTTACTTCAATGGACAACAGGGAGTTTTCAAGCCCAGGAAAATTTTTGGAAGTTGTGGATATAAGATTTAACACACGAGATGATAAATTTTGTCATTTTTTTATTAGATAAGTTCAGTAAACAAAACTACTCCCGTTGCCTACTCGGCCATTGCATAAAGACGTTCCTATAGAAAGGGGCCTCAGGAATGTGAATCATCACTTTTTCTGTATCTTGGAGTTTCGTTTCCAAGATGGAACCTTTTGATCGATTGCTTTCCTAGTTGGGTCAAGTTCACCTCTTTTCTTCCAGGTTTTAAGAACTGGAACTGTTTACTTGACTCTTATGTATTCCTCTCTTTTGACGAACAAACAGGAGCTCATTTTGGGGGCTTTTTTTATTTCATTCATTTAAAACGCTGTTACAGCGCTACAAAGTTAACCGGGCTCGTCAATGCTCATGAGAATCCGGTCGTAACGAAATGTTTAACTTATTTTCTTTCCAATTTATACGTAGTATAAGTAAAGCTTTGTGACGGTCGAAATTTTCGATTCCGAGATTTCAACGTTTTGGGGTCCCATGAACCCAAAAAAGTGTTTTTTACGAAATGTCTGTCTGTCGGTCTGTCTGTTCGTCGATTTCCGGGCAAACTACTCGGTGGATTTGAGTGACATTTGGCATGTAGGTTCACAAAAATCATACCTCGGGACCATTTTTTTTATTTTGGGCTAACTCAATTTGGGGGGGGGGGGGGTTTATTCTCAAAAAACTCCAAAAAACGTCTAAAAAAATTATTTCTCAAAAACGGCTCCAACGATTTCTTTTAAATTCACATATATTCTAGTCGTTCTTAATGTTGATAAAATGCGGGGGTCGCTTACCCCTTGATAGTTTGCTTCTGGGGGTAAAAAAAATAAAAATAACTTAATTTTAATGAAAAATGACTAAAAAATAATATTTCTGCGAAACTTTTCTATCGATGATTTCTGCCTTCAGGCATGTTTTAGGTGTTAAGTTGAGTAACGAAACCGGACAGTTTGCTTTCCCAAAAACCTATTTGCTTTTGCGCAAAAATTTTTTTTGAAAAAATGATAGAAACTTCATGCTGAAATGCATTGCCTGCCCTGCCATTATTACTGTGTTGTAATGTGTTTTAAATACTCGTATATTGAGGCTATCTCACCTCCAGTGACGTCAGGTGGACACACACCCCCCCCCCCCCCCCCCCGAGGTATCCGAAATCGAAATTTAACCATAGGAAAATTATTTACCATGAAATTATTCATTTTCTCTCCCTACTAATTGATAAATTGGAAAGCATGTTCGAGTAAACTCGGACCGGTTCTTTTAATTGTAAATATATTCTTACAAAATTTTTGTAAAATTCGAACAACTTTATTCCTAACTCTTTTCCCCACTACCTATGAGGTAGAGTCTGTAGGCGCGTTTTTTTACATGGTATAGGACCAAGTGGGGGAAATGTAAACGTTTTTGGCACTTGTCGCGCAGTCTCTAACTTTTTACTGCCAATGGGAGCATTTTATGAACATGACAAATGTCTTAGTTGTTATTTCCATTAATTAAATATTCATTCAATGCATGCACTATGTCCTAATGCTCCAATTTAATTTATAAGATGAATTTGGAAGCATTTACATTGGCCCCACCAATTACAACTTAGTTTACAATTACCCCAGTTTTGGGGTGAATGTGAACGGTTTGCTTATTCAGCTTTTTAAGAATATTTTACATCAATAATGCAATGCCAGGATAGAACGAAGTAGGGTAGCCGGGGGTAAAAGCCCCCACCTAAGCTCATTTTGTACAATTTCATCCCCCATATTAAAGTTGTAAGTCGAAAAACGTCTTTATTGGCATTTGCATCCCTTTCAAAAGTATTAAAATTTGCTTTAACTCCTTATCTCGTGCCATTTTTTTTTAAATTTGTCATTTTCCTTGCTAGTACATGTGGGGACTTTTGCCCCATAGGTGAGGGAAAAAGTCCCCACTGGTTTTACCCTGAGGACTTTTTCCACATTCCAATTTTACACATTTTTAACGAACTTACCTAACACTTTTTGTTTCTTTCGAATGTACAATTGCATAATTTAAATGAAATATAGGACCACAGTTAAACATTTAGCATAAAAAGTCATGGTGAATCGAAATGTATTGAATACTGCGCTCAAAGAAACATTTAGCAGTATGGAGCGAGTTCAGGAACGCAATAAAAGCCCCTTCGCATTTTTCGGGGCTCCTTTATAATCATTTCCACAGCAGAATAGGGATATGATATTTCATCTGCTCGGACAGGCCAGCGGTAATATTTTTGAAGCATTTCCAAACACTTTACTTTAACACTATCTTCCTCCAATGCCATCACTAGCCCTGAGTAAAGTTGATCTCCGTACCGCACAGCAACCCAGTTTCCAATTCCAATGTCACAGCGATTTACGGGTTGTTCATTTGCATTATCATAATCTCCAAACTCGGAGCCACTGTCTGCATCGCTCATCAATATGAGATCTTCGCTGCTGTCACTGGACGTTGTTTCAGAGAACAAGCGTTTTCTCACATTTTTTTTCTGATTTCTCCCGCTTGCTCTTTCTGCTTTCTGTTTTTCTCTTAAAGCAGCTTTCTCAGCCTTTTTTATTTCTTTAGCGGCTACTTTTTCAGTTCTCTCTCTTTCCTGGTTTTCTAAAAGTATCTTGTTGGGGGTCCCTGTAAGAAGTGTAGATTTGAGGCCTTTAGACGTTCGCTTTCTTTGTTTTTTCAATTTTGGAAGCGGTAAAATGTCGACTGGAGACACAGGCACCAACGTTGAGGGAGACTCATTGGTGGTAGACACGATGAGAGTCGAAGGTAGCTCAGTGCTTGAGATGGCTGTGGAGGGTAAGGCTTCAGCTGTTAAATTACCACCCGCAGGAAGAGAATCTGTCCCTGCTTCACTTTTTACATCTCTTTCGGAGTCAAAATTGATGAAGGTTTCATTTTGATGTTCGTAAGGAACCTGATCGTTGCCTTCTTGCTCGGTGACCTCTGCAGGAAGGAATGATTCATCCGGAAATATGTTCGAATTCAATGGATAAATTCCGGTCGCTCGAAACCCTTCAACTGCTTTTTCAACAGTAGAAGCCTTTTCATAGGCTCTTTTAAAAAGGGTGGCAACGTCATAAAGCGCACCAGACTCTCCGGGATGAGACATGGTCGACCAGTCGTCGAGCGCAGTGTCATAATAAGCTTTTAATGGTCTAAAAAAGACGCGATCAAGGGGTTGATTCTTGTGGCTCGTATGGGGCGGAAGGCTGAGCATGTGAACATTCTTTTCGCGTGCGCTTACAATGGAGCAGAGGCTTACATGGGACGAATGATTGTCTAAAATTAATAGGCAGGGATTCTCTGTAGTTGGGTTGGCATGACTGGCAAAATGTGTAAGCCACTCATTGAAGACATCTGTTGTCATGTATCCCTTATCGGATACCGACATGGCGCAGTCTATCGGTCCGTTTTTAATGAGTAATGGATTTCGCCTTTTTCGTTTAAAAATAAAAAAGGGCGGTACGAATTGCCCCCCGGCGCTCATGCAACAAACCACGGAAATGGTCTGCCCCTGTTCGGCTGTAGTGGTCCGTCCCACCTCTTTCTTTCCTGTTGGGGCCACGACCTTCGGTAAGTTGCCAGGGACGGTTTGGATACCCGTCTCATCCATGTTGTAAATGCGGTGAGGGGGGAAATTCATTTTTTCCATGATTCCCTTTAGAACGGCAAAATAATTTTCGATTCGGGGCTTATTGAAACCCATTATTCTACCTACACTGGTTTTGCGGGCAGTCCGCAGAGATAATCGATTTCTCTTCATAAAATCTCTGGTGAAGTCGGGCCCTGCCAGCAGGTTTTCTTTTTTGAACCTATGTTCTAGATGGTTTCTTTCAGCAAATTGGTAAATGAGGTGCTTTAACGATTTGAGCGTAACGCCGTGGAATTGCCCATCTAAATCCTTGCAATGTTTAACTATTGCTCGCTCTTGTTCGAAGGAAAAAGCAGGCCTGAATCTTCCTAGTTTTCCACTTGTTTCTCCGGCTTTTAATCTTTTCCGTAGAGTCGACGGCTCAACACCCAGTTGGCGAGCCGCTTCTCGTTTGCTTATTCCGGAAGAAATGAGTTGTTTAGCTTTTCCCAATGTAGCCAAGGACAAGGCCTCTCTGTTTGTCTTTTTCTTATAAACCCTACAAAAACAAATAGGCCTATAGACTGACGTAGTAACATCAAACAATCAACTTTCATAATTTTGGGGAAAAAGTCCTCATGGGTACTTTTGCCCCACATCGTGCTGAGGACTTTTTCCCCGTTAACAAATAAAAATTAAGAAATTAAAATTATAACAACAACGCATATTTTGACTTGTTTTCCCAGCCAAAATCAAAGAAGAATTATCTTTTTTTACTAATAAAACATAGTCTAAACCATGGTACGCAATAGCTTTAGTAGCCGAACATAAATTTCTAACTTTTGGCAAATATAATACTACTGTATCAGACACGTTTAAACACGATGTTGGGCTTGCCACGGATTGAACTCCCGAACCTACACAGACTTTCACAGAAGATGGCTGGATTTCTGAATGAACAATGGTGCTTTGAGAAGGGGTAGGCCTATTCGAAGTCGCTGGTAGAGTGCTTGAAGGCTGAGACTGGATTGCTAAACCAACAGGGCCGCTTTCAGAAGGTGTAGTCGCAGGAAGGGTGCTTGAAGACACAGCTGAGCTAGACCTATTTTCATAATATTCACCGAGCTCATTCTTGTTGAAAAAATCTGTAGAGAACTTGGATCTGTCAAGAGGAAAAACCCCTGTGTTTTTAAAGCCTGAAGTTATGTTTTTTTCTGGTATCTCTTTCCATAGATCCCCCAGAACTTTAGCAAATTCATTTTTTTTTCATGCGTCCAGTGCCTTTTCCGACTTGAGATTTTCCAAATGCCACAAGTTTTTTTTCCCATGACGTTTTCAGTGGTCCAAAAACACATTTATCAAGTGGCTGTATTCGGTCTGATAGGTGGCTCGGAAATTTAAACAAATTTTACCAACGGCCTTACCATGTTTATTCCATTAGAGCAGAGCATGTTTCAAACTGCGGCAACTTGGTAGTGTGCACAGCGTTGGCAGGGGAACCTGGTGGGACATGATAACTCGCTTAGGCAGTATAAGTCGAGTCCTGGTCACCTCCGATTTAATCGTGTGACTACCATGTTCCCCTTGTGGTTCGGAATCCACTATAATCAGGAGGTCCACCCTGTTAGTCAGCTCCCCCTTCCCCGAGGTGAAAGAGTCTGCCCTTAGGGTGCCTCAAGTTAACAAACAGACTCACTCTCCCCGCCAGGCTGACAGGGTTGCTTAAAGCAGAAATGCTGAAAGCAGGCGTTAGAAACAACAACAACAACAAATTTAAACATTTGAATATTGTTTTTCATTGCTGCTTCTATTATCCTGACGCTTCTATGAGAAGCGTGGCCGTCAAAGAGAAGAAGTGCATATTGTTTTGGACAATTCTTCTCAATCCTCTTTTGGCACACGCAAGGAATGAACGCATTTGAAAACCAGTGATAGAACTGTGGCTCTTCCATCCAACCTTTCGATGAAGCAGCGTACAACGTTCCCTTGAAGTCATCAGGAGAGGTCCAACGGGCCTGCACAGCTGCTCCTTTGAAGATAATTAAGGGAGGGAGCTTACCACCATCAGCGGCTACGCACGCAAGGACAGTTACAGACTGCCTTCCTGATCCTCCGGTTACACGGCTTAGGGGCTTCCCCTTAACACCAATAGCTCGCAGCCTTGATGGATCGAGTTTGAACCCAGATTCATCGGTGTTAAATAAAAATGATGGGTCTCGGATGTTATTGGTCTTCATCGCCGCTTCCAGTTTGTCATAAAAATCATAGACAATATCCGGCTTTCTAGCACTTTTCCGTTTTTTTTCGAGCACTTCTGGCTTTTTGAGAGACAAACCTGTTTTATATCGTTGCATAAAGCCATAATACCAATCTTTCCCTGGCTTTCCTCCTTTAAATTTGTTCTTGATTTTAGACTGGGAGAGAAACTCCGAAACGAGCTGGATCACTTCATCGATGGTGCATGGATGGCCCATGCCGGCCCTCTCTTTGAGGCATTCCGCCAATGCGTCCTCAATTTCTTTGCCTAATTTACATGTCCTTCCTTGACCAATTTTCGATACAGGTGTTTTTCTTCCTTTTAGTCGGTTAAATATGACGCTTGCAGGAATTTTATATCGAGCTTCGGCTTCTTTATATGTTACACCTCGGCCAATTGCATTACAAGCTTCTTGTAATGCCTGGCTATCATATGACGGAGGTGGCTTTTTTGTTTTATAAGTGCGTGGCATTTCCTAAAAGATAAAAATTATGTTATAAAATTGTTTAAATAAATAAATAGATCGTTCACATTTACCCCGAAATGGTGTTCATAATCACCCCAATGATTCATCTTCTTGGGGTGAATGTGAATATGTTTTTCTTCGGCTTGTGGCAAACCTAACATGGTTAACTCCGCACAGTTAATGTAGCCACTTATATTCCCTATTAATCGTATACTACTTCATTTTAAAAAAAGTCAAAAGTAAAATTTTAGAACACTTACCAATTCAAGACGATCGTTTTGAAATCCACTTCAAAAATCAAGGTAATTTTAAAACTAATTTTTTGCCTCTCTTGTTATTTCGAAACAAATAAATGCGATTGCCGCTATCTAAAAACGTGTCATTAGAACAACGTGCAATGAGATTTCCCCGCCAACTTATGAAATAACAGAACTACGGTGTCTGTTTACAATCACCCCTATTTACATTTACCCCTCATGACCCTACCCAGTAATAATTAATAAATATCACATCCAGGATTTGAGCCACTAGCAGCTAGAAAATTGTGTCTTCGTCTATCGCACGAGACATATTCTCGGATCTCTTTGTCGTACGTTCACAATTTCATTTTTTTAAATGCGGCAACCCTCATTCTGGACAGGATTTTTCCAGACAGCCCTATATCATCGTATTCGCAAGAAAACCGCGCTGATTTCAATGTTAAATATTTTATCCATTAAACAAATCGGTGAAGATACCTATAATTTCAGTACCTGTTTAAACCCTGGCAACCCTATGTCTCGCCAAGAAAAATATAGGCAACCCTACGTTTTCATAATCTATAGGCTTAGTACTAATGGCTAGTGCAAAAATTATTCGTTAAACACATCGGTGGAAATTCAACGAAAAAGTGATTTTTTAATTTTGAATTAATGATAGCCTGGCCAGGATTTTTTCAGGCAACCCATTATTTTTATGATATTTAACTTACTAAATTGCTTATAAAACAATTTTCATCCATTAAACAGATCGGTGAAGGTCGACCTTACTTCGGATCTTAGACTATAAATACTTCCTGACGACAGTACACGCCATTATAAAGAAAACCATGGCGCATAACACCAAACGTACATAAGTGTATATAAATAAACGTAATAAATAAATAAACATAGCACTAAACCAGATAGGAACGTAGTTTTGTCTGTTATCTGTCAGTGACTATGTTCTACTCTTTCAATTATTCCTAAAGATTCCAGTCTGTCTAACTCGAGTTCAACCTTCTCTTTGATGACAAATGGTACACAACGTGCTTTTTTGAATATAGGATCAGCGTCTTTTTTTAACCGTTATATGCGCCGTCCAATTTTTAAGGCACCCTATTTCATCTGTAAAAACATCATCAAATTCTTTCAATGGTGCATCGCTCTCCTCGGAATCTTTGGACTGTGCCATCTTAATTTCTCCCCAGTCTAACGTAAATTTAAAAAGCCAGTCTTTCCCCAGCACAGCATCGACATTAGCATCAATTAAGAACAAGTTGCCCGTAAACTCTTCATTCCTATACTGGATATTGAGTTTTACGACCTTGGAGACAATTAAAGGCTCTTTAGTATATGTTTCTAAAGGAATATGACTTTTTTTTTCAATAGCAGCGTCAATGTTCAATGATTGAAACTGTGCTGTCTACATTAATGAATAAGTACTACCCGTGTCCAGTTCCAGTTGACAATATTTTCCATTTAGGTTAACTGGAACGAAGATTTTCTCCCTGGGGTCCTTGCCCGCCACCTTCATGATACTTGTCAAAAGTCAATTTCTGAGGAGTTTCACACAAGAGTCAAACCTCCAATTAACCGGTCCCTTAAAGCATCATCTAGAAAATTACCAAAGTCGCAGTTTCGCGCAACTTCCTTCATTCTAACTGTGAAGTTTGCCACTGTCTCACCGTGGTTTTGATTCAACTTGTAGAATTTAAACCGTTCTACAATTATAAGTTTTTTTGGAGCATAATGATCGTGTAAAAATTGTGATAACTCTTTGTAAGTGTAGTCACAGGGCACTTTTGGTAGGCACAAATGTTTTAAAATGCGGTAAGTCTCTCCGCCAATCAAGGTCACCAACAGTCCTACTTTTTTTTTCTTGTCTGTGACGTCGTTCACAAATAAAAATTGTTGGAATCTATCTAAATAGTCGGTGATGCTGTCTCTGTCTGTAAACTCTCCAATTTGGCAAATTAATGCCGACATTGTTATGAATTATTAAGCGTTACAAAATGGATGAAGCGCCAATTCCACACTCACAACTCGCCCGTAGGTAAACAACTACATCTATGCTCGTATACTCAATATTTAGCCTACTCTCGCGTTCATTTCTGTTTTATGCTCGTCGCCACTATTATGTTCTCCACTTCATGAAAGAATTTCAGCAGTTAATTATATTAATTTATATTATCAATTCAGAACAATGTTTTTCATCTTGTTGCTGGGCTTCCACAGTGCATTTCGAGCTTGACTGCTTTGCCGTTTATAAAAACTGTAACATACCACGGCTTGGTATGATTGTTTCGGACATGATGTATATTATGAGGCTTTGTATTACCTTCAGCCTTTTTCTTTTTTAAGCACATTTTTTCAAGATGTTGTGCTGTATTGCAATAGCCACAGAATAATTTCTCCTTAATTCGGCACTGTGTGAACTTGTCTGAGCGCTGTTGTGACTCGTATTTTGTGTTTTGATTTCGACCTGATGTAACAGGTGCTTTTCTCGGTTCGTTCCGAGTCTTTTTGTCACTTTTGAATCTCGTGGCTTGTACCCGGTTTACTGTCGTTGTCGATGTACCTAAACCAAGCACTTTTTGTGTTGATTGTTCGGCCAATTCCACGGCTACCGCTGTTGCTTACAGCTTGTCTAAGTCTGCAGTGTCGAGTTCGACAAATAACCTATTTAAAATAAATTTGGAGCTGACCCCGGCCACAAAAACGTCTTTCAGAATTTCCTTCAGAACATCGTCCTTGTACGCACATGGAATGGCTAGTGCCCGTAACGCAGCCATGTATTCTGCGATACTTTCGCCTTCCCTTTGTCTACGTGTATAAAGTGCATGTCGGCTTGGAATCTTGAGCGGTGTAGGCTTCAAATAATCGACTAACGTTGTCTTAATAATATCGTAATCGCATTTGTCAAATGTAAGAGGAAAAATGTGGTTTTAACTAATTGGAACGTTGTCGGTGGAAGAAGAGCCAAAAAGGAGGCTTTTTCTTAGCATTGTCGTACTTGTGTACGTCAGCTAACCCTTCAAATTGTACACAAAAATCTGAGAGGTTTTCGCCTTTATTGTATTTAGGAAAAGGAATTGTCCCACCTGTATTGTTGTTAGAACTCCCTTGTGTAGCCAGTAAGGCCTTTGAAATCGCAGAAGCCAATGCGTCAACTGTAGCTTTATCCGCCGCAATCCTTTGGCTCGTAAGTATTCCAATGAAATTCACTTAATAATTCGAATAAGTTGTATAATTCACTACCGATCCTACCGACTGCACCACTTTCGTATATGTATTGTATATTGTAATTAATTAATAATTATGTAATTACGAAGGACTGAGTGCTCACCGATATCTCTTGATTACTACTGCATCGAGTACCTGTCTACACATGATAGTCACGTGTACATATGACGTCACTATATACATGACACGAACTTAAACGAAAACTCAGTCAATTAGGCTGCGGGCCGGGATATCTGACCAGCCCGTAGATCGTTGCTATATGAAAATGTTTCCTAATTTCTCATTGATTAATTATTATAGTTACAGAGACAGATAATATAAGTAGTCCCATGGTAAACCATTCTCCTATAGGGTAAAACTTGAGTTGCCCCGACTTTCCCTAGCACGAATTGATCAATGTGACGATTGCATAGTCTAGAACGGGCTTACCAATGTATTAATAAGGTTTATAAGGTCGATCTTACTTCGGATCTCCTACTATAATAAAAGTACGGTAGAGGCTTATCATCATGTTCTGCAAGTCCACCCCTCCCATACCTTTATTATAGCGGTCAATGACTTCAGGGCATGGAACATCTACATATATATTCTTTTTTTTTCATGTTCCACCTTCTTTTTACGACCTTGTCGCCAATTCCGATAAAATTAGACCCCAGGTCAGCTGTCTTTCCATGCAACGAGACTTACTGTGCCGTCTTTACTTATAGCCTGTTCACTCCACCCTCGAGGTTTTTTGGATGTCATCTTCTTGTCCGACAAAGGAAATGCACCAAATCGGTTCGTCCTTATAATGCCTGCCGCTAGTACGTTCCTTTCTAGCAAGTACTTGAACAAGTAAGTTGTACGATGCAAAAAAAAGTTGTCCTTGAATTCTTTTGCTGATTTCAGCTGCAACTGCTCCTCCACTACCTAGCTCTTTTTTTAGAACCTCACTCAAATGTGTCTTTTCAGTTGAAGACACCTTCTACGAACTGCGTCATAAATAGGGCCCACTTCGAAGAGCCGGTCGGTGCAGCCCTCTGGTCGTGACATATTATCCACTAAGTGTAAATTGTTTCTTAGCTGTTAGTCTGTTAGTTGTTTCAGCTGCTGCGAAGTCACTGTCATTTAAAATTCTATTAAAGGGATAAATTCCTGTTATGTTTTTATTAATCCAGAAATGGCATTTTGCCTTGAGGCTGCCTTAAGGTATGCGACACGGAAGAATTCCTCAACATAGTGAATTTTAATGACTTTTCCATAGTGCTCACGCAACCATACACGGGCAGTTGGCTCATAATAGGTTAAGAGAGGTTCCATAAATGCAACATCTAAGGGTTGCAGACAATGAGTGCAATGTGGTGGTAGCACGACTATGTCAACAAAATTAGTTTTGGCCGTCTGCAATACTCTCAATACTACAGTTTTTAATGTGGGTGGCGTGACCGTCTAAATTTTAGACTCTAAAATAAGGAGGCTTGGTGGAATTCAAAAAGTGTTGGAACCACTTCGAAAAAATGGATGTTTGCATCCATCCTGATGGATGTGTAAACGTTTTTGTGGAAGAAGGTACACCCTTTTTAAATGAGTGATTTTTGCAAACCCCTGGTGTGGCGGTACCACACGCCTTCGATGGTTTTATGATTAGTGGACTGTATATGAGTAATATTGAGATGAACCTTACCTTATTTGGTCCGAGGCGTCAGACAGTTGAACATGTGTAGATGTATAATGTGTGTAAGTGTAAGCACTGTAAGGTGTGTGTCTCACCGCCGCGTGTTGAAGGGATACTGAAGAGCCTGAGGACTGGGGTTCGGAGAGAAACCTATTGAATACCCCAGCCCAGGCAGGGGCGGATTAGGGGGTGAAACCATTACACCTGGAAAAACTAAAGCAAGCTGTACATTGAAGCTGCATTGAAGCAAATCTCTGCGGTAACCAGTGTCCCTCATTCTGCAGATGTCAGTACTCCTAACTGTTTCTTGCCTTTCTTTGAAATTATTCTGGAAGGTTTATTCGGAAAAGTTGTAAATCCTGTCTCGTCACGGTTAAAAATCCGATCGGGAGAATAATTATGCTTAGTATACGATTCGTCTAAGAGATTAATGAATCTGTTGATAATGACTGTCTTAAAAGCTTGCTGCTGATATCTCTGGGAGCCTGATAGAAAGCTCGGCGTTCCTCTTCATAAAACTTTCATAAAAGTCTTTACCAGCCACACCATTTTGGACCTTAAAGTTGTGTTTTATGGTATTTCGCTCTGCAAAGGGTAACAGCTTTAAGTAGGTACAAGTTATACCGAACAGTCTTTCTTCCATCTGAAGGAGGTAGGTGACTAGCAACTTTTCTTGTTCTGCAGTAAATACTATGTTGTGGAAACGCCCAAGCTTCTTCCCAGTTATATGTTTGTTCTTAAGTCTCCGAAAAAGGGTAATTGTCAGGACTCCGTGTTGTTTTGCGGCATTACTGATTACAGTTTTACCCATCGATCAGTCAAAGCGTGGTGTACTTGTTTAGCAGCCAGAGTTCTCTCTTCAGGATATATTGTATGGGTGAAAGAAAGCTGAAGCTGTCCCCACTGTTCTAGCATTCTCTCAACGTCAACTTGTAATCATTACAATGTAATGGCAGCCAACGTATTGTTGTCACTCGAAGAATCTTATGCGTTTTCTCATTGGAAAACTTTTGCAACTCCATAAATTGAGCTTGCCGTTTTGCTGAATGACTCACGAAAGTATAAGCGTTACGGGCAAGGTACTCACAAGTTCTAGGAAGGCTAACTGCCCCCTGCACCAGCTGCACGAGAATGACATGCATTTCATTAACCCTTTCAATCCCAAATTATGATCCAGCTATATTTTTTTTTTAATTTTGTTTCATTTGTTATTTTAGATGATATTTTACAAAGCCATTCCGCTCTCTTGTGAAACATAAATTTATATTGCACTTAGTGCACATAATTTATTCTGTGTCTTTTTTTTGCACTGGGCGCACCTATTTTCCTTCTGGTATGAAGGCCAATGGCCGATTTGGTCATACCTAATGTCTTGGCATGGCAGCATACGCCGTGCTCTTGGCTTCTTTACTTGAGTTGATGTTGGAGGCCGCCCCCTCTCTGAAGTGCTTGGGTCCTCGTAGGCTTCAATGAAGGCATGTCACATGCCCTCAATAGTTGGCAATAGTTTCTGACGTCTCATTTGCGGTGAATCAAATCTAACCCTTTCAATACCTCCCTATGATTCGATAGATTTCAAAATTTTTCTTTGGAATACGAATTACTTGGCACCTAAGAATTACGTAAAAACAAAAATTTCATTCATTCATTCATTCATTCTCGAGAAAAAGTTTGTACTACCGGTAGGACAAAAGTGCTCGGAGTCTGAAAACAAGCGAATATTTATATTTATTTATTTTTTGTGTGAAAATTAACAATTTCTGCCTTTTACAAGGCATAGATGCACTTCGTGCAAAAGATGAATATTTTCTGGTTGCACCCAGCATATTTGCATCTTGTTTGAATGGGGTAAATGATTGACTTTGTCATAAATAAGGTCCCTCGCCGGTCGCTTTTCTCCCCGACCTCTTCCGTCTACTTTGGCTGGTTGGTGTGGCATTGAAGGCCTCCCCCTTCTTGGTGGCCCAGAGGGCGTCACAACCGCACGAACGTTCTGCGCTGGAAAATAATAACTTTTCCTGAGGACGTACGCGGCAAACTGAGACCATTGTTCGGAAGTGCTCCAGTCTGTTCGGACCGTATTTACCAACAACAACATGGCTGACGCAAATGTCGCAGTTGCTTGTGCAAGTTTTATAACTATTTGTTTATTATTGAAAAAAAAGAAAAAAGAAAAGACGTTGGTGGTCACGCCACCTGTATCGGAGGAGAACAGAAATTAATACCTCAATATTAAATGATCTTGTAACTGAAGATAGCGGTCATTTTCAAAATTTTACAAGAATGTCTCGCAATGATTTCAATTTCATTCTCAATTCTATCAAAGACAAAATATCCAAAAAAGATACAGTTTTCCGAAAAGCAGTCTCCCCTGAAGAAAGATTGGCTGTAACTTTAAGATTTCTTGCAACAGGTGATTCCTTCACTAGTTTGCAATATCTATTCAAAATATCGAAACAATTGATATCGGAAATAATCCCAGACGTGTGCCGAGCAATAATCGATTGTCTTAAAGATCACGTAAAGGTAAGTAAAAATATAACCAATATTAATATAGTTGTCACAAACATTTTTATTAGTAGTAAATATATGAAGTACAAATATATGATTATTATAGTGATTGAAGTGACTCTGTAGTGATAATGAGTTATGGAGACTCATTATTAAACATCATTAGATGAATCGGAAAATTGGTGGAAATAATTGCATAAAGAGGGCGAATCGTTTTCTTGGGGAGAAGGCGAAGGCGAATTTATCTGACTTATTGAAGTGGAAGAGCGAGAACTGTCAGTGACGAGTGTTTGTGGAGTAGGTGGACGTAATATCTGTTGTTGGAAATTAGACGAATGCGGGGGAGGTTGAACTTGGAAAAATTTGTGTTCGATGAAATTGATCGTTGTAAGCAAATCGTGTTTCATTCTGGTTATACGGAGCGAGTGATTGATTCTTTCGGAAGAATGAATGGGAAAAGAAGATTGTGTGAGTGGAGTTTCCGGATGCTGATATGCACTCATTTCTAATTCGAATAGAGCGTTGTTAATTCGATGTTGCGCGACGGCACGAGTACGAGCGTCAAATGTACGCAGTTTATCTGCAATGTACTCTCCAAAAAGACTACATTGGTTCTGCTTCGTGGCTGCTGTTGCTTCTTCGAGGTACCCAAATGCTTTTGCGATTCTCGGGTCCTCGTCATCCCGTTTTCGTTTTATTGTACGTTTTTTTGGTGACTTAAACTCTTTAGTATCTGCTTTATCCGATAGCTCTTTGCCTGGTATTTTTTCATCAATTACGTCCTTCGCGGTTTCTTTTTTTCCAATTTCTTCTTTTTCTCCGAGAGTCTCGTATTGTATTTCACTGCTGGAATCCTCTTCTTCTTCTTCGTCGGTTGGTGTTCGTACATTCTATGCAAATAATAAACGACTGTATAAGTAAATGCATATTGTTATAGTTTTTTTGGAATGATTGAACATTTGAGTAGACCAGACTAGTGTAGAGTAGGACTAAATGTATTATAATTTCATTGTTTTTTTTAAATTATTTTATTTGTTGTTATTTTATTACTACTGAGATATTTTTATTGCAGATGCCGTCAACTTGTAATGAATGGAAAAGCATTGCTGATGCATTTAATGAGACATGGAATTTCCCAAATTGTATTGGAGCCGTTGACGGAAAGCACGTCATTTTACAAGCTCCAATAAATAGTGGAAGCGAATTCTTCAACTATAAATCCCAATTCAGCATTGTTTTAATGGCGGTAGCAGATGCTGATTACAATTTTATATTCGTTAATATTGGCGCTCAAGGACGGATTTCAGACGGAGGTGTCTTCAAAAATTGTGAATTTTTTAAAGAACTCGAGAAAGAAAATTTGAAGTTACCCAAGCCTTCAGCTTTAATTGGGAGAAAAATAGAAGTTCTCTACGTCTTATTGGGAGATGCAGCCTTTCCTCTTAATGAGCATATAATGAAACCCTACTCAGGCATTCATCCAGTAGGATCTCCAAAACGAATCTTCAATTACCGTTTATCAAGGGCACGTCGCGTAGTAGAAAATGTCTTTGGCATTGCAGCTAGTGTGCTCAGAGTTTTGCGAAAACCAATGTTGTTACAATCAGAAAAAGCGGAACTGGTTGTAATGACAGTGGTAACTTTACATAATTTTTTACGCAGAAGTAACACTTCAAGAAATCTCTATACACCTACTGGATCTGTAGATTATGTTCAGAATGGAGAAATAATATCTGGATACTGGCGAAATGATCAGCAAGAAATGGCATCTCTTTTACCATTACAAAATATACCTCGAAGAACAAAACTAATCGCGCAAGAAATACGAGAAGAGTTCACGGAATATTTTTATACTTGTGGTAGTGTACCGTGGCAAAATTATTACACTTGATAAGTGTTTGTAAGGTTCACAATAGTTTCAAATAAAAATACTTACACTCGAAGTCTTCCGAATCTCGTTCTTATCATCCAAAAAGTTTAAATATTCAAACGCAAACCATTTAGATGTGTAAACCTCATTTCGTCCTGCAATTGTACGTATATTTTACAAATATATATATATTTTTTCTTTTTTTATTATTTTACAAAAATATATTCATTGTTTTTGAATCTCTCATTCTTTATATCTTACCTTTTCCCGTTCCAACACTTTTTTTCATTCGCGTTTTCTCTCGTCTGTAGGAACCTTTCAGGCTCTCCATCTTTTTTTTTACGTCATCAATATCTTTTCCAATTTTTTCAGAAACTTCTCTCCAAGCATCTTCTTTTCGTACTTTATTATAATACGAAGCATTTCGAGGATTCCACAAAATTTCTCTGTTTCTGTACTCGCCAATCAGCTTTATGCAAGTTTCTTCATCCCATTCCATGTCGAAGAAAAAAAGTTACTAAAAAAATAGATACGTTACATTGCGATACATAGTGTAGTAATTCCTTCATGTTAACTGCGACTTAATTATTATTCGATTTTAAACATTACGAATCAAACAAAAAAAAGAGTAAATTAACTAAAAATTGATTAATTATTTAATTACCCGTATTATGAAATGAATGAATAGATACAATTTTTTATTAAATTACAAAATGGAATAATTAGGAATTATAATTACCGCACATACCCTGGTTTTCCGATGCTCTGTTCGCGGTGAAACGTCAACTTGTTGATGCGCATACGAACACGTCCAGACTGAGCACGAATTTCTTTTGATCGACCGACAACATTTGGCTCGGTCCGAGGCCGTGCGCCGAACGACTTGAGGCAGTTTGCCGCGCCTCGGATCGACGTCCACACTTGCATGCTCATGCGGCCTCGGCCTGCCTCATTCGCGTTCGTGCTCAAGTCTGTACCCAGCTTAAGGCGAGGAACATATCGATTAGGTCAACGCCTCCCATTCCCTCTTTATACGCCTGGATGACTTGGAGGCGTGAAACACTTATGTACTCTTTTTTTCTTGTGGTCCCACCGTCGCACCCCAGCTTGCTCACCAACTCCTATAAAGTTGGGTCCTAGGTTTACGACTTTATTGTCGCACCATCGTACGATGGAAACTCCTTCTTCGCTTATAAACTCTTCACAGAAGCCTCGAGGATTTTTTAAAAACTCTTTAGCAGGGGCAGTGGGAAGATTGCCAAATCTATCGACTCTAACAGTTCCAGCACTTCGTACCCCTTCTCTGACAAAAAATTAAAAAAGATTGTAGGTCGAAGAGTAGATGTCAAAAAACAACTTATTGCCTGCCGATAACCGTTCAGATAACTTAGCCACGATAGCTCCAGAATAGCCCAATAAGTTTTCATAATCTCCGGTTGTTGAACCCTGGTAAAATACGAAGTCGTAAAGTAAACCGGTTTTCCCACAAATGGCGTATATTTTAATCCCCCACTTTTTTCAGTACTGTTTGATGGACAGGTGACCTTTGAACAGTACAATTTGCTCATCAACAGCTACAGTCTCTTCCAATGGCAATTCCAAACACATTTTCCGAACTGCATCGAATATCGGGCGCACCTTCCACAGACGATCTTTACTACGTTCCTCACCTGCTGTAGCCAAATTATTTACCATGTGTAGGTTCTTTTGGGGCTGGAAAAGACGGTTGACCGGTATAGTCCTTCGAAAAAGATCGTTTCCCAGGGCTGATCCCAATATCTACTCAATCGCGGATAATTTAATGTTCCATGACAAATATGAAACCCAATAAGTGCAGTTGTCGTAGGTTTGAGGGTGTGACATCATTTTGCTGCGCATACATATTAGTGTGTTCAGCCATCATTTCCATTCTACTTCTAGGTACGTACCGACTGAAATAGTCCAGAGAAGTAAATTCATCTTCCACTTGGGGGCGTTGGACGAAACTCAGGAGGAGCGTACCACTCCCAGTTCCCAGCCCTCCAAGTTATGTCTTCTTTCAATGTGGGAACGTAATAGAATGCATTTTCTGGTTCTACACCAGATTGTTCGTTTCCCCCGGGTTAATTCATTCAGGGTGTCTTCTTTTTCAAGATCACCTTCCAGTTCGGGTTCCACAACAATTTCTGGGTTTGAAAACTCACCTTCGTCGTCAGACCCATCAAAATCAGAATTCTCCAAAATTTCTAATACCCTCCGCATATCTCGTTCATTGTCAAGAATTAAAGGGCCTAACTTAGCCTGTAACAAAAGAAAATAATCTTAGCAATATACAAGAAACACTTAAAAACCAACATTAAATTTCTTTATGACGTTGAGTACCTACTTTTGTTCTACCCGTAAGACAAACATTTTTGACGCTTCACTGAAAAGTCATAAATAGTGGTCAAGAAGTGAATTATATATCACAATATTCCTTAAAATTACCTTGATGCGTAATTTCAACAACAAAACCATTTAAAACACTCCAAGTGAAACAATAAAATTAACAAAAAGGTCTTACTTACGTTTTTTCACATTAGCCGCATCCGCCATTTTTAAACAACTAATGAAAGTTCACCAAAATATGTCACGAAGCAAATAATCGA
The DNA here is from genome assembly GCA_963971405.1 of Psococerastis gibbosa. Classification (NCBI taxonomy): domain Eukaryota; kingdom Metazoa; phylum Arthropoda; class Insecta; order Psocodea; family Psocidae; genus Psococerastis; species Psococerastis gibbosa. The sequence goes on from OZ020484.1 coordinate 32,001,180, forward strand.
TCCTCAATAATAATCAGGCGATAACAACATCATGAAAAATACGAGAAATGGCGGGAAAACTGGCGGCCATTGCATTTTGGCCAAAATTCATAATCTCCAATATAATGCTAAAGTTTTTGTCTTTAAAAGCTGTTCAATTTGTTTCTATTCATTTTTAACACCAGCATATACTAAATTGAGGTTTACTCTCATGATGTACAGCGGAGAATATACATTTAACCCTTTCAGGTACACATTTTTTTTTTTAAAGTGACGTAATTTTCAGATGGGGGGGGGGCAATTTAAAGCTTACTAGTTACCTACATATCATTTGTTATTTGTTATTATTATTTTTTTGAACCTTTTTCGAACCTTTTATGGTGGGACTGCCAGTGACCCACCATCCCAGTAGAGCGAATGGCCGCTTATTAAGGAAACACAGGAAAATTGAAAAAGATAGGTAGTTTTGTATCTGTTGTATATTTTTTAGGCTAGTTACAAAGGCCTATGCATGGAAAAGACTGAAACAATTTTTTTCTTCCTTTATGCACAATGGCACTTCGCAGTATTGGCAAGCCCAGCAGGTCCTCACTTCATTGTTTTTTGAGCTGCAGAAGCCACAGCGTCTCCTCGTGGTTCCTTGCGGTAAATGCGGCCCTGGACTATGTATCTTCTCCAAGGGGGGTGTAGGTTTGTTTCGTTTCACCAACACAATGGATTTTCTCCCCACTTTTTTCGGCGCTAGGCTGTTGGCAAAAACCAAGCTCAAAATAAGGTCCAACTTAAATGTTTTGAGTGTTTCTTCTTTTCCCAGCCCTTTGTAAATCTTATAGCTGTTTACTACAGCAGCGTCAATAAAATAGAAAAAAAATCTGTGCCACCATTTTCGAGATTTCCGGTTGATTTCATAAATAGATTTTAAGTGGTCAAAGTGATCAACAAATCCCATTCTCATGTTGTCGTTTTTTATCATCTGTGGACATGGCACTTTTTTCACAGCGCCATCTTTACTTTTCCGTTATTGTCTGTGAGAATAAGTAGCGTAGTGACCCTAATTAGTCTCTCCATATATCACTATATTAATCACAGATTAACTTTAGTCCATGCACTAACGAACTATTTCGCACAGGGCCAAACGAAAGGCTCCTATTGAATCCATTTCTTTAATCGCACCGTCTAGTCTGTTATACTCCAAAAGTCCTTTCTGAAGTAACGAATTTCTACCTATCTCCAGGGTCCTATACTGTTGAGTGAAGTCCTTCCTTCCTCTGGTGTTGTACCCGTGATTGTCCGGGAATCGCTGTAGTTTTAGGTAACTTGGCATTAATTAGTCCTTTTTTGATCTTGTGTATAAAAGTTAAGGCGTCGGTCCAGACGATATGATTATCTTAACCACAAGCCCGACAAGTCTAGTAACTGCTAAATCCTCTACACTAGGCTTGTCGGGCTTGTGGTGCAGCCGTTAAGACGTAGGCGTAGATCATGGGTTCGTATCCGGCAAGTCTAGTTTTCGCTAGAATTCACTTCTTTAAGTTTTGACCAGCATAAAAGCGCAAGACTCCTCAAATTGCTCTCCACATATTGCCAAGAATTTAGTTGGGGTCCATCTGTCCCTCTTCATTGAAATTAGCCATTCTTTTAACAATGTCGCATTATTCATGGGAAAGCTAGAAAGAAATTAAAATTAACAAATAAGAATTATGCCAAGCATACACAATATGCGTATGACTATTGACTAAAGTTAGTTTTTTGCTAAATTGTTGGTTTTACAGCTTCAAAACTCTAGGACTGTTATTGAAGGATAATACTCAGATTTTGGTAGTGTGCTGAAACAGATGGCATTCTGTATTCATAAAGGTTAGCAACTTGTAAAGAAATGTATAATAAACTATATGAAGTGAGTAGGCTACCTACATCCGTACTAACTAAATTATATTTCTACTGTGCACAAGCCTACGTTGCCATCCAAAGAATACAGCACAACAACCTTCACTGTTCTTGTCATTAAGCTTATACTCACAACAGCTATTTTATTAAACATCTTCTAGTAATATGCCAGAGATCCGAACATTTTATTGATGATAAAATACAAAAATAGCGCTTATACTTTGATAGTAATTTCCACAGAACATAATATGGTTATTTCATAACAAACGTAAACACGGTGCACTTAAACAGGAAATATTGTGTTCCAGATATAAAATACATACGTACCGATGGAATGAAAATTTTAAGCCAGCTTTGGAGCGATCATTGCAAAAAACTGCAGAGCATTTAACCATATTGATCCCTTAAAATTTAATTTTCAAAATTAGCAAGTCTCCGTATGTTTTATATAGACAACTGATGAAGGTGGCCAAATGGCCTGTCTTCTTACAGTGGTGATATTCTCAAACGAAATAGAAGTCTGCCTATAGCCCTAGCATACTACATTAAAACAAAGTTTCCTATCCAGTTTATATATAGATCAATGATAGTAATAAATAATCCACACTCGCAAGGGGATTCGATGGTGGCCATTTTACAAATCTGCTGCCACGACAAAATTGCGCGCGAGAATTTTTTTTGAAAAGTTTGTACTACCCATAGGACAACAGTACTGAAAGGGTTAAGCAGCTTAGACTGAATGCCATCGGTTTCTGTGAAATACTGGATAAGCAGTGGAAATAACTTTTGGGCGTTGTGGTTGGAGGAATCTGTAGCTATTCCATAAAACATAACGTCATTTATGTTGATTAGCAATAATGAAATGCTATGCGGAGCAAGTATGTTTTTCACTATTGCTGTAGCTTTTGTTCTTGCAGTAGACTGCTTGTCTGCGATATTTGAGTCTGGGAAGATGGTAGCGTTTAATTTTGTTGTACAATCCAATGGTTTGAAGATGATGATACTTGAAAATCTCGTAACAGGCTGTTAGATCAGCAGCAGCGACAAGTAATTCCTCACGTGATTCTACTTTAACAAAAATCCTGCCACAGGTTTTGGACTGGTTGCTGCCATGAAAATGTTTCTTATGAAACTCTGTCTTTATATGCTCCCTCATGTAAAAAAGCATGAGAAAATTAAATTAAAGTTTCAAATGTGAAATGAGTCATTTGAAATGACGTGTAACGACGTAAGGCCTTATTTAAAAGACCTCTTCCCGCATGACCAACTTCCACCTGTTAAGGAATTGTTTTAATACTTTTTTTATAGTATGTAGACCTTAAGCATCGCCCCAAAAAAAAAATTCTAATTTTTTCGACACGTCCTTAGGCCTAAAAAACTTGTCCTCATATGAGGACAGCATGCGTCAATGGTTATCCTAAACTGTCCTCATATGATTACATAATTCAACAAGGTACAATTAAGTTATTATCATGAAAATACTACATTACAATACAATTTATTACAGAAATATTAAAACAATGGCAGGAATGGAATTTTATACATAAATTTTTTTTTTACTGAAATTTGAAAATAAAATTTTCATTTTGTTTACTTGCAAAAAAATAGTTTTTCATTTCTCTCATTCATTCATTTTTTATGGAAGGAAAGCATGCATTCAGGACAGACGGGTTCTTGACACTTTCCACACCTGTATCTTGTTTTACTTTTGCAAGATAAGGCATGGCACCTAGACGCATTCTTGACATTATTCCGCTTCTCAGGATAATGGTCTTTCCCATCATATTTGATTTCAACAGGAACTTTTGCCAATGCTGTCTTAGTCTTCTTGTTGGGAACTGGACAATGGGTACTCCAGGGTCGTCCTCTCTTTGCATCCGCGGTCCCTAGGGTAATTAGGCTATTGGCCACACTGGCTTTAAAAGCCAGGAAAGTTTTATCCTTAGGGCTCATTTTCTTTTTATATAACAGCCAGCTATTGGCCAATGCAACATTGAGCATATGAAAGAAGATCCTCAAGTACCATCGTTTACTTTTAAATCCATGTGGGTAATGGGCTACCATACGGTCCACCAAGTCCACACCTCCCATAAACCTATTATACTCAGCGATTGCGAATGGCCGTGCAACCTCTATCCTCGATTTAGTTTTTCGGTCCCATCTCTTCACTGTGTCCTCAGGTTGAACGCCGCAGTAAGTTGAAACCGTATGAACCGGTTTTGAGTCTATCCAACGAACGATAGTTATGTTATCTTCGTTGGTAGTAACGGCATTGCAACCTCGACGCAGCAATTTGGGGTTCACGAGCGTACTGGCGGCTGCATTGGCACGGCTCATCCGAATTGATCCCACGACAAATATTTCATGTTCTCTTAAAGTTTTCAATAACACAAGGGAAGTAAAAAGGTTGTCCAAAAACAACTTATGCCCTTTATCACTAATGCCGTGACAAAGACGCAAAATCACGTCTCCGATAGGTTCATAAATCGTTCTAGGAGCTTTGGAGGACTGATAGGGTTCAAAACAATGCACATAGCCATCTGCATTCGCCCTAACCCATATTTTAAACCCCCATTTCTTCGGCTTGTTTTTTAAGTATTGTTTAAGGCTGCTTCTCCCCTTGAATGGTACAATCATTTCATCGATTGCCTGGTGCTCTCCTGAGTTACCTGCCGCGTGGAATGACTCGTGTAACATTTGGAGGATAGGACGCACTTTCCAATACCTATCCTCAGTGCTTGGATCGGTATTGTCCGCAAAATGAAGAAACCGCTTGATTTCTTCAAATCTGTTTACAGCCATATAGTCTGCAACACAATCCAAGCGTAGTCCCTGAACACTGGACCAATACATCCGTGTTCTTGGGTACTTCAAATAGGTCATGATTATGTTTATGCCCAAGTAAACCTGCAGTTCTTTGTAAGTTATATGAGGCTCCTCGCCGTTATGTAGGGCATATTTATTGCTCTCTTCTGCCATCAAAACAAAAACGGCAGGCGTAAATAAGGCGTTGAAAAAATCGAACGGAGTATTACCCTGAACATAAATACAGTCGCTTCCTTTATATTGGGGTATGCTTTCATTTGCTGATGTATTCACCTTGCTAGATGCCAAATAGTGGACACGGTACCAGTGCTTCTATTGGTCAGAGGCGACATTTGCGGTATAGAACGAAATAACCTCCTTCGCCTTCTCTGATCTGATGTAGATGGGCTGGGACTTGAGGTAGCCGTGTTGACGGATGCTGTTGGCGTAGACGGGTTCGAGGTAGGCGTTGTTGCGTTCACTGCCATTGCTTTTGGCGACGCACTATTAGTGCTTGGAGAAGGTAAAGGGGAACTGTCTCATAAAGCCGGCGAGACGTCCCCATCAAGATCACTATTAATCGCATTCAACATGCTATCATCTATTTGATTAAATAGTTTTGAAGATGCAAAAGTACTTAATTCTTCAGGTTTCTCCCATACATCATCTGAGTCTGCCTCACTGTCACTACTTATCTCTGAGCCAGAAGGAGGGTCCGCATTTACCAGGGCTTCTAGCTCTTTTTCAGTCAAAGTACGGCTTCGTTCTGCAAAACAAATAAAAACAAGTTCAATAAGGTCAAATAGTCAGAAATAAACGGTGAATGATGAATTGACATGGTAAATATACTTATTTTTGTGATAGGCTCTTTATTTAAGCGAAGAATGCAGAGAAAAAGTAAAATTTCAAATTAATAAGGTGATACATTTTGGTGCTGTAGTTGAATGAAGTCCTCAAATGAGGACACAACTTTCTCCTCATAGAACAATTAACTACAATTATCAAACAACAATCTGACTGTTTTCCAGTTATTTCCCATACATTAGTAACCTAAAATTAAATAATACATTATAATTTAAAAAACAAGACTATATAAAAAAAATACTTACTCTTGGAATCCATATTAAATGAAGAAAAAAACAGTAAGACCAAGTTTTTAACCTCCAAAGCGGCGTCCACAACCAAAATATTGAAGAGAAGCCATTTGTTGCTTTCCAATTTATCCTCTTCATGCATGACTTTGTTCCCGGTTAAAAAAAAATATTTGGCGACTGTTTTGGGCACTTGGGGCCTTAAATAGGCTACTAATTTTTTTTTAGAATTTTCCAAGCTTTCCATCACCCTTAAATTTTCCGGCAACATTTGTAGCCAGCATGCATCTTACAGTTGGTTCTGGCTACACTTGTAGCCGAACGACAAAAAATTGAAAATACCATGAAAAAATTGGAAAACTGATATTATTTTCATATTAATTTATTTAAATGTATGAAAACCCTCAAAACACTCAGGGCAAACGGGCTCCTGACATTTTTTACAATAATATCTCGTTCGCCTTTTACAAAACTGATAATGACAACGAGGGGGGACTTTGTCAATTTTTCCGGGAAAATGCCCCCCTTCGTTGTCATATCATGTGCTTCATGATATGCATGTTCATGTGCACATGTGCATATGCACATGTGCATATGTTCATGTGCACATGAACTTCATGTGGAGCCACTTTATTAGAACCTTTTCTCTTCTTTTCTGGAATATCCGAAGAAACCGGCCGCCTAATGCGTTTTTTCGATTTCCCGACAGTAATTAGGGCTGACGCCACAGAAGCTTTAAATTTAAGAAAGCTATATCCCTCGTTATTTTCTTTTTTTCGATATAAAATCCAGGCATTAACTAATGCAATATTCATGAAATGGAAAAATATTCGCAGGTACCATTTCTTATTTTTAAACCCATGGGGGTAATGGGCTATCATGCGATCCACCATGTCCACTCCCCCCCCCCCCCTAAACTTATTGTATTCCTGAACAACAAAGGGTCGTGTTACATCAATGTAAGATCTAGTTTTCTTATTCCACCTCTTAGCTAGATCTTCCGTCATTGCTCCGGCATAAGTCGAAATTAGGTGGACTGGTTTGTTATCCATCCACCTAACAACAGTAATATTGTCATCGGAAGTAGTTTCGGAATTCCACCCCCTCATCAGCAACTTATGGCTCACCAGTCCAGCAGCTGCAGCCCTTGCTCGGTCCAGGCGAAGAGTTCCTAAACCGTAAATTTTATTGTCTGCCAAGGTTTTCATTAAAATAAGAGTGCTGAATAAATTGTCCACAAACAACTTGTGATTTTTATCTTCAATGCCATGGCAATCAGCTAGGACTGAGTCACCAATCGAACCGTGGACTGATTTCGTAAGTGCCTTTTGGAAGGGCTGGAAACAATGGACAAACCCGTCGGCCGAAGCTTGTATCCACATTTTGAATCCCCATTTTTTGGGCTTATTCTTAAGGTATTGTTTTAACCCATGGCGTCCCTTGAAAGGGATCACCATTTCGTCCACGATTTGGTGCTCTGTTTCGTGGCCAGCTTTATGGAATGTTTCATGTAAAATGTCCATTACCGGACGAATTCGCCAATAGCGGTCTGGTGATTCATCTTCACTGCCGGCAAAATGAAGGAATCTCTTTATTTCTTCAAACCGATTCACTGACATACTGTCAGCAATCATGTCCATTCTAAGGCCATTTACTTTTGACCAGTACATTCTTGCCTGTGGGTATTTTATGTAAGTCATGATGATATTTATTCCCAATTACACCTGAAGCTCCTTCTTCGTTAACGTATGATTTTCTTTGCCCTTAACAAAGGCATAGTTGTTGCTCTCAAGAACAATCATATCAAGCAGGGAATCAGGAAATACGTGTCGAAAAAATTCGTGGGGAGTCATAGTTAATTTTGTCGACACCAGTAAAAAGCGGTGGTTTTCCAGAAAAGTTATTGTCTTTGCCTGGTATGAAGATATCTGACGGAGCATTTGTGTTTTTGGTAGTGACCGGTGTAACGCCACTCATAGGCCTTTTAGGAATATGACTTCTGCGTGCTCGAGACCTACTGGAAGTAGTTAACATTAAGTGCTGGAGATGAAGGAGCAGAAGCTGGTGTTGATGATGCGCATGGAACCATTGAAACCCCTCCATCACCATTAATTATCGAAACTGGAGAAGGTGCAGCAGACGAATGTGGAATCGCATGAGCTAAGGGAGAGCATTGGTCAAACGAAAGTTGAAGCACTGAATCAGCAGCGTCCGGCAAGGCAGGGTTTGATTCATGAATGTCATTTGGATAATGTAATGAAGCCTCTTCATTCTCCACATACTGATGAATACGTGACCTCAATTCAATAGTAACGCCGCCGTCTTCTTCCTCGTCGAAGTCACTTAAATCTGATCCATCCGGTAGATCCATATCCATATATAACTGAATTTCATGTGGACGGAGTGGCCGTTCTAGAAGAAAAATCAAATTGCATTAGTTTAAGCTAATAAAAAATGCAAGAAATGTCATATAAGGCATTAAATTGAATAATAAATTACTAAAATTGAAATATCATCTTCGAAGTCAAAGTGCATGCTGGCTACATTTGGAGCCACATCGAAAATGCCTCTATAGGCGAAACACTGAGGTATTATCTAAAACCGTAAATTGCGTACTAATTTACAAGCCTAAAGGTTACGGGAAATTAATTTTACATTCCCCTAAGTCTAACCAAAAAATTAAAATAAAATACTTACGGTAAGGCTTGGGTTTTTGGTTCATTTTATGTAAAAATAAAATTCGCTGTTCGTTCTACTAAAAAACATAAGCAACCTAGCAGAAGAAACCGATATCAACAAATGCTGCCGACATTATTATTTTCTATTATAAAAAGATCCGTGGCGTTAGAAAAACAGTTCGCGCTCAAATTCAAAAGTTTATCTGGCTACAAATGTTACCGTCATGCGAGAAGAGGTTAACCTCTTCCCGCATAACGTCCTCGGCTGAGGACACCAGAAAGTTTTAAATTTAAGCGCGAAAACACATGGGGGCCAGCAAACAATTTATTTTCGAAATCGTTGGAGCCGTTTTTGAGAAATAATTTTTTTATACGTTTTTTTGGAGTTTTTTGAGAATAAAACCCCCGCAAATCGAGTTAGCCCAAAATAAAAATAAATGGTCCCGAGGTATGATTTTTGTGAACCTACATGCCAAATTTCACTCAAATCCACCGAGTAGTTTGCCGGGAAATCGACGAACAGACAGACCGACCGACAGACAGACATTTCGTAAAAAATACTTTTTTGGGTTCCTGGGGCGCCAAAACGTGTAAATCCGTTGAAATCTCGGAATCGAAAATTTCGACCGTCACAAAGCTTTCCTTATACTACGTTTAAAAGAACGCGCCCGAAGCTCCGTTGAACAAAGTGGCTTGAAACAGAATACTCAAATAAACAAAGAGGAACTTTTCGCCTTGCAAACGTTTGGACTTAGGAGTGCTGGGATAGTAGCAGATAACAGCTTTTTGTTTGTAAGATGTTTAAAAACAATTTTTGCCAACGTTCTTCAACGCTCTAATTTTTGTTCTCGGCTAACTAATCTTTTGGAATTAAAGCCTCAAAAATACCCTAGATAACGTACCTCTATGGCTAATGCTTAAATGCTAATGATGGCACAGGGACCTCCATTTGCAGGAACTGTCCATCAATTTTTACAGGTAACATTTTTCGTTCTGCTTTAGACTGATCCACTTTATTGAAATAATACAACGAATCCATGCTATTGCTATCATGTGTTTGAAGTTGGGAAGGCTCGGTGGGCTCTTCATGGATAAGTGACATCTTCGAGCGGCAAACTTTTCCGATATGGCCTTTTTGGTCGCAGGACCGACACTCTGCGTTCCAAAACTTACAATTTTGTCGGAGATTTTTACCTCCGCAGCCCTGTATGACGTGCTGCGCTGCATTCTTGTTTTTGCATTCTGTTCCTGCCGATCACCACGCTGGCACGCTGCATCTTCCAGTCAGAATGCACCTCACTAGTAGCCTCTTTCTTTTTGCTTTCCAATTTATACGCAGTATAAGGAAAGCTTTGTGATGGTCGAAATTTTCAATTCCGAGATTTCAACGGATTTACACGTTTTGAGGTACCAGGAACCCAAAAAAGTGGTTTTTACGAAATATCTGTCTGTCGCTCTGTCTGTCTGTATGTCTGTCTGTGAGTCGATTTCTGGGCAAACTTCTAGGTCGATTTTGATGAAATTTTGCATGTGGGTTCACAAAAATCATACATCGGGAAAAAGTTTTTTATTTGGGGCTAACTCAATTGGGGGGGGGGGGGGGTTTATTTTCAAAAAACTCCACAAAAAAACGCCTAAAAAATTATTTCTCCAAAACGGCTCCAACGATTTCTTTTAAATTCACATGTATTGTAATCGTTATTGACGTTAACAAAATGCCGGGGGTCGCTTGCCCCTTGGTAGTGTGCTTGTGGGGGTAAAAAAATAAAAATAACTCAATTTTCATTTTAAAAAAAATTTCTGCGGAACCTTTCTATCGATGATTTCTACCTTCAGGTATGTTTTTGGTGTTCAATAGGAAAACAAAAACGGGCAGGTTGCATTCCCAAGAAAATATTTGCTTCAGTGCAAAAAATTATTTTTTGAGAAATTACGGAAAATTCACGCTCCAATCAATACATTACGTGACATGTGCCATTGTTACTACTGTTACAATGTATTGGTCTGTTCGTTCCAGAATATGCAATTGAGTTTAAAGGAGTTTTTAATATATATTGAGGTGAACCCCCCCTTGAGGGATCTGAAATTTAACCATAGGGAAATTATTTCCTATGAAATTACGCATGTCAATATCTACTAATTTATAAATTGGAAAGCATGTTCGAGTAAACTCGGACCGGTTCTTTTTACGGGGGGTAGCGCTAAACCCCGTTTTTTAGTAGCTTCGGGGATTTCTGAAGTACCTGAGGCATTAAGTGCGATGGCGGTACGCCGTGTCACCTCCATCGTGTGAGCAATATCATAACCAAATGTAGTCGGCTTTTTGCCTTTAATTTCGTCACAAATGTCACGAGCTCGAAGACCATGGAGCAATTGCTCGATCAGCATCCTATCTAAGAATGCCCCAATGAACAGCCCCCTGCTTTAGTCGTGAAGTGAACTGCGCTATTGTTTCATGCTCTTCATGAACGATTGCACGAAATTTTATGCTCTCAGCATACATATTTTTAGGCTGGTCGAAATGTGTAGATGGGTATGCTTTTATCTCGGCATAAGTCAGCTTCTCGGGGCTGTTGGAACTCGCTAATATTTTAAGGGCGTTATTTAACTCGTACACAAGTACATGTACACAAGGGCATACTTTGTGTGTTCAGTACTTTGTACTTTACTCAGTTCTAAAGCCCAATCGAAATGTTTGAAATAGTCCTCAGTAGTAGCGTACTCGGAAGGTTTGTACTCACCAATAGTGAATGACGGGGGTTTGGGGCCCGTTGGTACCGTTGCTGTTGACTGTTGTATTTGTTGCATTGCGGCGGCAATTACCGATGCAAAACTTTCCATGGTAGCTTTATCCATTATTTTCTTTTGTATTTGTTTCTTTAAAAAAGACTATCCACTTCTGACACCACTTTTACGTCTCGTGTGGTAAATATGGATCAATGAGTTGGCTAATACTTAACAAATTTACAGTTAGGGCGTTTATACAAATTTTCTTTCCTTTGTGCATAACGTGCAGTGTGCCTTTTTTACAGGTTTTTAACAATACTCCATTTGCAGTTTTAATGCACACTTCTGTTGACAATGTTTCTATATTACTCATTTCTTTCTCAAGTAAAGCTTTAGCAAAATGTGCAGAGCAACCAGAGTCAATATCGAAATTTATTTTTGCCCTTACATTCATCAGATACGAATGAATAATGAATAATTATATTGAACACAACAGGGCCGTAGCGCTGAGAAAAGCATTACGGGAGCTGGGTAACCTTTTGGGGGGGCTATGTTTTTTGGGTTGTCATAATCAGATCTAAGCTATTCTCCGTGAATCCAAGCCCTTAATGTCATGGTAAACCTGAGATAGGCCTCACCATTAATATCTAACTATATCGTCGGCAGCAAAGTAATACCTCGTAACTAGCAAAATGCAAATTGTTCAGGAGAGTGAAAAAACTAATTATCTAGACAATTTTAAAGCTTGGTATCAAGTTATCGGCTCCTTTTGCATGTCGTGCCGTCTCTTTTTTACCATGTAAGGCAGAAATTTTACTTAACTTCATACTAAAGGAGAAATGTTACTTACGACATATTTCATTCTCAGATTTTGGTTCATTACATGCAGATACGAGGTTTTGCTAGCATAAATAATAGTAAAAAATAATAGCGCACCAATCAGTTTTTTTAGTTTAATGCGGTAATAAGTCAAAAAATGAGTGACAGTCAGCTGGCAAAACACTTTTAAGACAATAATGTGAAGGCAGTTTAGGCAGCATATTGATGAACTCCTCTAAAAAGGTTTGGTCATCTTCTTTCAAGGCTCCTTTTCTGGTTACCTTCTGATGGCTTAGAGCGCTCGATCCCCCTTTGCAACCCAGGAATGCACAATTGCAAATGTTGCTAGAAACATATCGTTGCAAACACTTAAACGCTGGTCTTTACCTTTAAATGATACTCGTATAAGAGTGTAGAACTTCGTCTGGAATTGTCGCCTTTGGGGCGCTTTGTTTGGATTTTGTCTGCTAATGCGGACACGTAAGCTTTTCATTGGTCCCAAGTCATATTTTGCCAAAAAATTTCGAACAACTCTTGCCTGAAGTCTTCCAAGAACTTTTTTTGTATTGTATTTCTCTGACGAGCAGCGGTTTTTCATTTTTCGTGAAGTTCTCTCAATTCTATCGACTTTATTTTCTCCTTTTTTTTACTTTTTACCCAAGATAATCCTTTCTTTTTTCACGCGAAGAGTGCGCAAGTGTCTTTACAATACAATACATTTTTCCGTTAAATTATGCAATACAAGTAAATTATAAAATGAAATCGTCAAAATCAGGTAGTTCTGTCATTGTCATTGTGCTAGTGCCTCAGTGACAGTGTAGAAAGCTTTCTCTAAGAGATGGTTTCTAAGCAATTTAGGGAATTAGAAGCATTTCTCGCCGCTCTCAGTTCAATCGGGAGTTTTCTAAGGTAGGCGAAACCTTGTAGTGTAGGATCCAGTCGCTCACACTTGGCTGTGCGTGGCGCTGGCTTTACAAGGTCTACCCGTTGCCTCGTATTGTAGGTGTGAGTGTCCCCGTTTTGTTTAAATGTCCCCCACACCTGAGGCTTTAAGGTATGTAAAATGCATCTAAATGTGTACAGACTTGGGGCTGCCATGATTTTTAATGACTTGACCCAGACCCTTTACTTTACCTCCCCCCTTTGACAATGTGCTTGGTCCAGCAATAGGAGCTGGAGAAGGGGTAGGTGCTATAGTGGTCAGAGATGCGTTAAGACCAGCATCACTCACATCCACTAAATTAGTTGTGGGAGCTGGTATAGTTGATCTTCTGTAGCTTTACTGAGAGGCGAGTTAAAATTCTGAAGAGTGTCTGCAGAAGTATTCAAGTTAAGAAGTAACTTTTGCGCTTCCTTTGTTCGGGTGTGTAGTCGGGGTCACTATCGCCATCAGAGGGTTCAGTTAACGAACTGAGTGATTCTCGAGATTGTTATTAAATTCATGTGGTGGAGCTGGATGTGCATCCTCTGTAGATGTGTTCAGCGACAAGTTCATATTCTGAGGAGATTTGCTTTTTGTAATGGCTTTATTCAAACTACAAGAGCTAGAGACAAAAATAATAATAAACAGGCAAGGCCTCATAATTTAAAAAAACTGTGGCGCAACACTTGAACGAAGGCTGAGCCTACTCAATCGGGTACTGCAATGCAATGCATTAATGATCATTTTGAAAGATATTATGGTCGACAATAATGTGTTATACATTATTTTTGCAAAAGAAAATCTAAAAATAATATTATATTCACCAAAATTGATAAGCAAACAATCAAGCTAAAATTGACAGCAGGTGGTGCGGCCATCAATAGGGCCGACTATCAGATACGCGATATTTCAGACTGAGCATGCACCATTTCAGTTACGATTTCGAATTTCCAATCTTGATTTTTTCTACGAAGATTGCTGCTATAATCGTAATTCTTGCATAAAAATGTGTCTTTTTAAATTCTCTTCACAATGCACTAAAAAACCGATTTTCGAAAAAAGTCAGTTACGAGGCATAACTTTGCTGCCGACGATATAGGGTAAGGGGGGGCAATGATCCGCAAAATGTACTCAAGAATTTTTTCCAGCTGACCATTTGCGGTAGCAGGAAATTTTTAGGTTTCGTCTGAATCTGTAACCCCTTGGCCACTATTTGTTAATTTTAAAATGCATTTGCCATGTGGGTGATTGCGGTAAAAACAAGTTTTTTTGAAAACTAGCATTGCGGATCATTGCCCCGCAAAATGGGGTAATGATCCGCAACGATGAGGCAAAGATCCGCACTGCGGATTATTACCCCTGGCATAGGAAATTATTATAATCAGGTAGTTAACAATGTAATTAATTAAAAATATCGTTAACCTAGTATATTCTTATATTCATCCAAATTATTAGAGAAAGAAAGCATGCCTTTAAAACAGCCAGTGCTGAATAGCATAGGACGATTCAGTTTTTTCACGACGTCTTCCTCGGCTATAACACTTTCTTCTGAAGTCGGTAGAAATTTTATCATTTTTTCTGCCTTTTTTAGAAATCTGACAGTCCATCCTTCGTCCAATGTCTGATCAATTACTTCCGCCACAAACAAGCGGTACGACTTTTTACCATAGACTTTCACCAGGGCATAGTCGCCAGTCCCAATCTCTGCATTCTCCTCTTCGTCACTATCTTCTGCCTCTTCAATACTGTCATCATGAAGAGACATATTTGTGTCCGACTGTGACGTATCAGAAACATGTGACGCAAATACCAACCGCTTTCGGGCATGGCCTTCCTTTTTTTGGGCCTCCTTTTCAAGCCTTTTTTGGCGTGCCTCATTTTTTTCAGCCTCTTTTTCAACCTTCTTTTTTGCGCGTGCCTCCTTCTTTTTAGCCTGTTCCATCTCAAACTGTTTTTTTTCCTCCACTTGCTGCTCTAGTCGCTGTTTGTTTGGCGTTGACGTAAGAATGGTCGACTTCATTCCTTTCTTGTTGCGTTTCCGTTTGACTGCCAGCTTCGGTAAAGGGATTATGTCGGCAGGAGACACCACTTTGGGGGGAACATTAACCGGGGTGGTATTTAAAATGTCAGTTTCATGAACTTGTTGCAATGCGACAGGGGGATCACCAATGTGTGAGGGTTCAGGAACTAGTGCAAATTCAACGGAAGAATCGGAATCTTCCATATGTGAGGGCCCAGGAACAGGAGAAATTGACGTAGGAAGTTCTTTTTCTTTGGTCGCTTCTTCTGACGGTCTCTGAGAAGGCTCTTCCCCCGGAAAATCAATCATACCCAGCCCTATATCTTCCTCATTCAGATCATCCTCAAAAGCTTGGTCCGTTACATCACTAGGAAGAAAATCGTCTTCACTATAGACAGTCGGGTCTAATGGGAACACTCCTGTAACACTAAATGCCTTAGTCGCTTTCTCAACCGTTGCTGTTCTCTCGTATGCAGTTTTGAAAAGCTCTGCCACGTCACTTACTTTCATAGTCTCTCCTGGGTGTGATGACTGCCAGGAATCAGCAATGTTGTCGTAATGACTCTTTAGAGGTTTAAAAAAAAACCGATCCAGGGGCTGAGTTTTATGGCTTGTATGAGGTGGTAGGGATGACATTATTACATGGTTTGTTTTGGCGTGAATCACGGCTTCCAAATTTATGTGAGAAACATGGTTGTCCAAAATGAGAAGCACAGGCAAATCTTCGGTCGGCTTCGAAAATTTTAAAAAATGATTTATCCATAATATAAAAGTTTCTGAGTTCATGTAGCCTTTATCCGACACAGCCATAGCACAACCTGTGGGCCCCCTCTTTATTAGCTCAGTGTTTATCCGTTTCCTCCGAAAAATAAAAAATGGAGGCACGTAGCTGCCCATGGCACTCAGACAACAAGCCACGGACACTGTCTGCCCTTGCTCTCCACCGACAGCTTTCCCAACTTGTTTTTGACCCCTAGGGGTCACAATTTTCGGGATTTTTCCGGGTATGGTTTGAATGCCGGTTTCGTCCATATTGTAAATACGATCAGCGGTAAATTTATATTTGTCGTAGACTTCTTTTAAATTGTCAAAATATTTGTTGACTTGACCGCGGTTGAAACCCATCGTCCTGGCGATGCTGGTTTTTCTGGCTGTTCGGAGGGACAATTTATGCCGAGTCATGAATGACATAGTAAAGTCTTTCCCCGCTGCCATTTTAGACTTTTGGAATGGATGGACAATATTGTTTAGCTCCGCAAAGTGGTACAGAAGATAGGACAACGATTTAAAGGACAAGCCATACAGGCGTTTGTTCATGGTCGAACAATGTTCCAATAACTGCAGCTCTTGCTCTTCACTAAAAATTTTGGGCCTGCCTAATTTTTTGGCTCCGACCCCCTTTTTCAGCCTGTAACAAGCAAAAGTAAAAGTCAGAGAAATATTGAACATGGAGCATACATTCCATTAATTATAAAGGATATCAAAGACTAATTTATAAGACATAACCTGTTACGGGCTGTTAGGTAACATAATTCAATGTGAACTGACCTCTGTCTCACTGTCGACTCGTCGAATCCCAATTGTTGTGCCACTTTTCTGATGGACATGCCACTGTCCTTCAGAATCCGAGCTTGCGACAGAAGCTCCTCTGTTAATGGCTTGGCTCCTGTTTTTTTCTTATAAGTCCTAAAATGATAAAAATATATTATTAACAAACTACAATGCTTTTGTCATTATTTTGGGGTAATGATCCGCATGCGGATTTTTACCCCTGAACACTGCGGATCTTAGCCCCATATCGCACCTTCAATGGAATGTGACAAGGGCGGGTTAATTACTCATTCTATTGGCAAAAATAGCTTTGCCACAGGTAGATTAAACATACACCCTAATAGTAAGTCAATTCTCAAGTTAATATATTGTTTAGATTCACCACTGCAATAGGTAATATATCAAAAAAATTACGGAAAAATGAGTAAAAACTGTTCTTACCTCATGGTTTGCGCTATGTTTGTGTGTAGCAGACGATGTTTCGTAGCTGAGTTACAAACAATATGGCGCGTCAGAAACCAGTCTAAAACCACGACAAAACGAGACGGTAGCTTCACAAAGTTCATGCGGATCATTACCCCGTGCGGATCATTACCCCAATATACCCTACCTATGAATGGTTTTGAGTTTCAACACAAATTTTCATTTTTCAAAACAACAAAATAAATTAATACAAGTTTTATTTGTAATTCAACAAAAATAATTGTCCTTTCATTTTTTCACAAACATAATTTCATTATAACTCGTAAACTGAATAACTGAATCGTCTTAAAATAAAATACGTGTTAGCAGGATAACATCAACATTGTGGAATTTTTTTGAATCGAACCGTAGGCTACTTTTAGCGTCATACAAATCTCATGCATAGCCTACCTATAGGCCTCTGTACCCCATTTAACCAAATCTACAATTATAAATTAATAATCATTGTCTGAAAATCAATACAATTGCAGCCACCGTGTTTTGGTTTTGCTGAAATTTCTACAAAACTCTTCGGGTTCTAAAATTTTCACCCTTTCCGTTTCGAAGCATAATAGTGTTAAGTGAGCTTGGCGGGCGTGGGTGATTGACATTCTTTGGGGTCTATTAATTCTATCTAGTACAGAGAAATTGGACTCTACTACTGCTGTGCTGCAGACGAATGTTCTCACCGTGGCTATCAAGCTATGTGTGTCAGCAAATGCTGATTAGGTTTAGAGGGAATTTCAAATTTCACAAAACTACTTTTTTGAAATAATTGTGGCTATTTTTTGAATTTATATTAGGTATAGGTACTAACTGAAAAAATAGTTATGCCGTTAGGGACTTTACTTTAATCCTTTTTGGGGGGGCGACAGAACGTTTCGGGGGGGGGGGGGCTCAGCCCCCTTGTCCCCCCCCCTCCAGGCTAAGGTCCTGGAACACAATATTAACACTATTAATACAATTATTACCCTCGACAGTCTTTTCAGCATTTAAAACCTCAGAATGAAAACCACTAGCGTTTAAATTATTACAATTACCTCCTTGATTTTGTCGCCCTTGGTTGTAGCCTCCACGGTAATTGAATTGCCCTCATGAATTGTATCTTTCTCGATAATGACCTCCACGTTTACCTCCTGAATTGTATCCTCCCCGCACACGCATTCTACACTGGGCCGCAAAATGGCCACACTTGCCACATGAGTATCAATTAGTGTCACGCTTCCTCTCCGATCGAAATGCGTTAGAACTTCTTTTTACCTCCTCTTCTTTGCTGGCTTGAAACATCTGAATTTTATTCTTAAGGTACTCCACAGTCTGGTCAGTTGGTTGTAATACATCTATTATATCTCCAATGTGGCTCAATGATCTAGGTAACATCTTTAATATGTAACCTAGTTTCTCTTTTTCATCTACATAGTATTTGCACCAGCAGCTTTAAGTTCATTGATTAATTTCTCAAACTCACAGAAGAATGTGCCACATTCATCATAGTCCATTAATTTTAATTTGTCTAACTTAGTGCGTATGCATATTTGTAGAGCTGTGGATTTCCTAGAATATAATACATCAAACTTATTTATAACTTCATGTGCTGTGTTTAAGCCTTGCACAAGTTGCAGTTGATTATTACTTAAGCATCCATAAATTATATTAATAGCCTTCGGATTTCTGTCTTCCCAATCTGCATCTCCAGTTCCCTTACTTACCGCATCGTCACATTTCTTTAACTTTAAGAACCTTAACAACCTTTGTTTCCAACAATCATATTCAAATACAGTTATCGTAATTCCATCCATCTTGCTTGCTCTCATTATTCAAAATTAAATTAACCACGCTCTGCTACCATGTTCAAATAAGGTATATATATATAATACGTATATAATACGTAAGGCTACCATTTTTATTTTGCAAGAAAACGGGACACCTATAGAATTTTTCCAAGAGGCGGGGGTTGAAATTAGTTTTCGTGGTGTTCATTCCCATGTAAATTAGGCTATCGCTCACTAAAATAGGCCGACCGACGCAGCAGATTTTTTTCACCTTTTTTTAGTGTAGGTACATCTTAGACGATTTTGTAAGTTTGCCCCCGTCGGCCCTGTCCCATGTTCCTTGAACCGGCTGAGTCCCTCCCCTTGGGGTATATGCTCTTAAAGTAAAGAAATAATAACACGGTTCATTATCATACAGTAACCATTTATTTTGTATTAGCGGCGTAGCCGTACTTTTGCCGAGAGTGAATTTCTCTGCACAACTTTTTGTTTACAACTATTTTGTCGTACATTTCGGAACATGGAAAATTTAAATTATACAACAAGGACAATGCATTACCTACGTTTTGTTCGAGCATGTTTGTTTTTCCAGACGACCAAAAAAGATTCATTTTAGAAAACAGACGTTCTATTCCGGCATTGGAACCTGGTAGACACATACAATACTCTACTGTTTTCTTCAAGTTTGGCAATAGTACCCCCTTCTCATCTGCTTCTTTAAATATTTCCACCCACCTATCATGCGCCAGGGCTTTAGTTTCCCTCCAGACAGGGATTTTTGCCTTTATTAAATCGTTTATAGTGGCTACTTCATCGAAAAGCGCCGTGTGGTCAATTTCGATTGAATTCATATCAGCCAAAGAAGCCTCCACTTTATTCCACTCAATTGGTGAACTAAGCGCAGACCAACCACAAGAGCTGGAGCCCTTGAATTGTTTTCCCCAAGAAATTAAGTATGCAGATGCCCGCTCATAAAAAGAATGCACATATGACATTATTCTTGCTTTTTCCTCCTCGTTCATGTCTAAATTCCGTAAAACCTGCTTTACTGGAAGGCTTATAAAAGCTTCGTCTTTGCGGCATTGAATTTTGTTGATAAGACTCTCATAACTTGAATATGATTCGGCAAAAGAAACGTTCTGTCTTTCAATTTCCCTTATGCATACTTCAAACGCAGTCAGTTGACTGTGCAGAAACATTAACCATACTTCTGAATCTTTATTTTCAAAAAACGTTTGCAGCGAAACAGGGCATCCTGATTCGGACAGAAAAAAACTTTTTAGCGCATCGTAAATTTGCAAAATTCTTTCCAGGGCTGGCATTAATGCCAGCCACCGTGTGCTGCTATATCCTGACACTTGGCGGTATGTTAAACTCACGAAATCGCAGAACGTTTTCAATCGCTCCACTCTAACGGTATATATGTGGAGATACTTGTATATTTACAATTATATTTTCCACATCAACTGGCAGCAGAGCCACAGCTGATTCTACACTGTTATGTACAATGTGAGCCATGCATCCAATGCCTACGAGCGGCTTATTTAACCTGTCTTGAAGCTTTTTAAATAAATTGTTCTCACCACCACGATTCACTCCTTCGAACATAGAGTTCGTGTTATCAGCGGAAAAGCAGATGAGCTTTTTTTCAAAATTGTGCTTTTCTATAACAGACAGAACATGTTCTGTTAGGATTGTCGATGTTTCACCAGCAACTGAATCAAATTCAAGCATTTTCACATGAACACCTGATTCTGGAAGAAAATATCTCACTAAAACTGGAAACAATTTTATGTCCTTGTGATTGCTAGCGTCAACACTTAAGGTTACAAAGCTAACTTTACTTAAGTCATTAAAAAGGAGTTCCTTAGCCCATGGCACCAGAACTTCGTTCACAATTGCCTCACATTTTGTGCGAGCGCAACTGAACTTCGCGTCATATAATTTCTTGATGAGTTTCGATGTACAATCCATAGAGCTGTAACTTTGGTAGTGGCGCACCGTATGGAAGGCGAAGGTACCTTCGGCAGCAGACATTTTCGTCTCATCGCTACCTAACAGAAAGTAATAAAATGACGTTACTTCTCCACGAAACAGCTCTTTTTAATGTTCAGCAGTCTTTTTATCTAAACCTTATGAGCGCGGGGAGTTAGTCCGGAAGCCCAAAAAAATTACCGTTCACTGAAGCCATTACTTTAAAGCAGGTGTCAATTTATTTACATTATATTGTACCTCACTACCGTATTTAAAAATTTCATAAGTGTCTACTCTAAACTCTTCAAATACCATACAAAGTCCAAAATATTTGCTTGCCCAAGTTTTTCTTGGCGAAATAGCTGTCCATTTTCGAAGAAGAAGCTGCGGCTGCTAAGGCAGCCTTATGCTTAACAGTTCTCTCATGTTGTGTAATGACCAATTGAAAATTTTATCTTACAAAAAGAACATGTAACTTCGCTATCCCTCTCAGTTGAGCTCAAATATGGAAATTTACTCTTCAATTTCTCATTAAAAGTGCACTTTCTTTTAGGCATCTTTGCTTCGTTTTTTTTCCTTTCCTGCCGGCGGCCAAGTAAATGAGCATAGAAATATATTAACTGTAGTGGCGGGAGCCATCATATGACTTACGAGAGGCACCCGTTAACCATAAGCCAACTATCAGAGATAAGTACCAACCCAAGAAATATCGAAGTCTTATTACACATTGAACGGATACCTGGACCTGGTCAAAAACTCTGTACTTAGCTTGTGCAGGCTATTTTACCCGACGAATTGCGTATTTATCTTGTGCAGTCTACACTAGCAGCCATATTGATAACTCCAGCCACGGGACGTAAAGGAGAAGGACGCCGAACACTCGAACAAGCCATCTTCGTACAGTGAAATCAAATCGAAATAGATTTAAAACTTTGGCGGCAAAATTCAAACATTACCATTGATTTATTTTTCTTGCAAAATATCTTCTTTTTTTTCAAAAGATATCGATTTGTTCGATAAATGAAAAAACGGGACATTATCGCGTCCCGACAACAATTTGACGGGACACGGGACAGTAAGCTAAAAAACGGGACGAATGGTAGCCTTAAAAATACGTTGACTATGTTAACTTCTATATTAAATGCATGGCCAATGCAATCACGTGGAAAAACCCCATTGTAAACAAAGTGACATTAAAAAGCTAGTTCTTAGTTTTACCACCAGGCGAACTTTAATAGAAGTCACTGGCGCCAAAATTCAACAAAACGTAAACAAAGAAAGTGCATTATAAAAATTTTGCTCTTGTCTATCCATTGACGAATGGATATAACGTATTGGCTGCATGTGCCATGTCAATTTTAGCCAGATTTCCGCGCTTAAATTTCAAACCTGTTGGTCACCCATGCACATCATGAAAAGTAATAAATAAATGCGTGTTGACCCATATGGATTGACGAATAACGTAAAATGGTAGGTCATTGAAGTTGGGAACTAAAGGCAACGTTTGTTTAGCTTAGTACTGTTTTATTTGACTATATACATGTATGTTTAACCATTAGTTTTTGTAAACACCACGCACGGGCGTCGCCTTGTGGTAGTTGACGATTGTAACATTCATTGTATTATTTTAATGTGGAAACTATACTAATTAATTTAAAATTAATGGTTAAAAATCCGAAACAATTTCGAAATGTTGTCAAAAATGTTGTCAACTCATTAAATCATTCAATTTTGTACCTGTATATGCACCTTCATAATTAATATTAAATTTAGATTTATAGCCTAAATATGCTTCTCTCCTATTATGTGATTGTGTATATAGTATTCAACGCATGTTCTGTATGTAATGTGTTTTTCTATGGAAAATTTAAGAAAAATTGAAAATATGTCATTCAGCGATACAAGGATCATCTGATAGGTGCTGGATATTTTTGTATGTACTTCATATTATGATGAGAAATTAAATATATATATTCATAAATTAATTTCATTCATTCAATACCCAAACAACTGTATTTTTCAATTCAGAGACCCTATCCTAATCTCGCAATACTAAGGCACGACTAAGCTAACATACCCAACAACAACAACTAAAGAACTGGACCAGCCCACATTAAACGCTCTACTCTTTATACATTATACATTTAGGCGGGGATTCCACCGACCGGCGAGGGCTAAATACAAAAACGGTGACGTGGTAGCAGACATTCAAGGCTTAGGCGGGGTTTCCACCGACCTAGCATTGCCGAATGCAAATGACACTGACGGAAATTAGAATTTTTCTTTTTATAGAAATCTATTAAAATGTTTGTACTTAACATATCCCATGACGCCATTTTTTAATTTTAGTTTGTTTGTGATTTTACTGTATGATCATTGATCAATTTTAACTATGGAATAGAGGAAAACAAACATTTCCGTCAATGTCATTTGCATTCTGCTATGCGAGGTCGGTGGAAACCCCGCCTAAATCTTGAATGTCTGCTACTACGTCACCGTTTTTGCATTTAGCCCTAGCCGGTCGGTGGAATCCCCGCCTTACCTTACCAAATTATTAGTGATTGACTCCCCACCCAAAACGTTCCACTGACATATGTATATTTGTAGGATTTGAATTGATTTCAATGCTGAGCCTGCAGCCAATAATGAAATTTCTCCTCTTCGTCTAAATTCTCCATTTTATGGACGCTCTAAGTTCTAACTTTGTCAACTTTAACTTAGCATTGCGTGCTAAACTAACTCCATGTTTTTGAATAGGCTTCCATTATTATCATTAATTTTTTTTTTAATTTGCCACCAGCATTAGAATTTTTTTATTTTAATATAACCTTCCTAAGCAATGATAATACTAATACTAAAAAATGTGTTTTGTTGACAATAGGACAATCCCAGACAAATAAGAAACTTGTGCGAGTATTATTTCACAATTCATTAAATTACGCATGGAGGTTTGCTGCAGCCATCTTCCATGAGCTCATGAGCAAATAATTTTAGAGAAAGCTCGTTTTGAATATACTACCTAAGTATTGGGGCATCGATTATACATAATTTATTCAACAAATATTTTTTTTTCAAAATCAAAACATTGCTTGAATTTTCCTTTAGCACCTAGAAGCATTAGAAGCAACCTCTGCATCATGTCTCACAACTATGCATTCGTTATTATTCCGATTCAGTACGTTTCTGTCTGTTACTTGCTAAACTTGAATTTCCTAGAGTTGGCGGGTGTCCGTACAAAGAAAGGAGGGAGGGCTACAAGAAGAGGGGAACTAGGAAAGTTGTCGACAGCTATTTGTGCGAATTTATGTGGTGCCAACGCTGCAAGGAAACGTCGGCATTCAAACAAATTTTAAAGAAACCTGAGTTTTGGTCTATTGGATAATGTAAATAAATGCCAATAAAATCACTTTAGAAGCTTACAATACTGCTTTTCTTTATATGTCAAGTAAAAACCCAAAAAAAGCTATATGGGATTATACCGGAAAAGGTCCAAGATAATTTTTCATGAACTTTGAGCGATTATTATTATTTTGTCCCCTGAAGCACTGCTATTCAATTTACGCTGTGAGTGCGGAGATTCCAGGATTCCAGGATCATGCTGTTGCTGCCTTGCTTATTGCTAATCCGAGACATGGTCATGTTCACTTTCCATGTACAGTAAGTTTGTCACAGAGATTAAGTCTTACAATGAATCTACCCGCTTCTAACTTGGACTTAGCTCCTAAATATCGCACATGTGTAAACATGTGTAGAGTGATAGCAAGAAGTCTAAAGTAGGCTGTAAGTTGTAACAATTCGATGCTGAAGAGTTTGGGTTTTGGAAGCGTGATGTGATTATAACAATATTAATAATAATAATAAATACGTATATTTTCATACTTCATCATTTACAATTTCTGTAATTTCTGCGCTCCCTCGTGCCGTGAGGCGTAATGGCTGAGGACTGTTGAGATTTTGTTCGCCAACGGGTACATTGTAACTTGACATAATCTTTTGGAAGCATCTAATTCCCTAAGTGCACCAAAATAACGCCAGGGCAAAGTAAGTAGTAAACTAGATGCATGAATTAATTAACGTAGTAGGTAGCTGCTACTCGTAGAGTAAATTAAAATAACAGTGTTACGATAAATTCGGACAACCTCGCTTGACCTTTATGCATAAAATCGAATTTCTCATTTCTCTAGAGTACAAGAAATGCTGCTATACACATTTACCACCGTTTTGCCGCAGTTTTTGGAGGCGTGAAAAAATGCAAGGTTAGGTTAAGTCCAGGTCTTCAAAACTAGTCACACATTATATGCTGTATATAAACTTTACGTATATATTATGCATCAAAATGTAGAGGATCTGAGCAGAAAGCGAGCAAATCAGGAACGAGGGTGCCTCATTGTATACATATTGTATATTAGTGCCTATCCCCTTGCTCATACAGTTGCCTTGGGGATATAGACTGTAGGCTTAGGTGCCCATTCCATTGACCGGCTAGGGCTATTTCCAACAACGGTGACGTGGTAGCAGACATTCAAGACTTAACTAGCGTTTCCACCGACCTCGCATTGCAGAATTGACGGAAATGTTTATTTTCCTCTATGCCATAGTTAAAATTGATCAATGATCATACAGTAAAATCACAAACAAATAAACTAATATTAAAAAATGGCGTCATGGGATATGTTAAGTACAAACATTTTAATAGATATCTATAAAAAGAAAAATTCTAATTTCCGCCAATGTCATTTGCATTCTGCAATGCGAGGTCTGTGGAAACGCTACCTAAGTCTTGAATGTCTGCTACCACGTCACCGTTGTTGGAAATACCCCTAGCCGGTCAATGGAATGGGCGCCTAAGTAGTCTGCGTTACTGCGTATTGCTGAAGTAGGCGTACGCTTTTATATCGGATTCTACTGCTTCATCATGTAGAGGACCATTTCTTCTTTATATTTTCTTTAAAATTCACATTACTCGAGAAAATCAACTTTGTCCAAAAAAACAAATATTTTACTATTTAGTGTATGTTTGTAAACGCCTTTTGTTCATAAAACTATTTTTAACACAAAATCACAAATTGCACTTTGTTAAAGATTTTTCTATGCTTACTCTGAAAAGGAGTAGGCCTACTAACTCAAAAAACTGTGAAATTATCGGGTTTACAGAGTTGTGCAAGTTACTACATATCGTGCAGGACTCGTATCTGTACTTGTTTAAGTCATGCTTTCGCCTGTTTCATTGCGTCAATGGTAAGCTTGTCTCGACTTGTCCATTATCGCTTTTAGCCGGTGTAGGTTGACATCGAGAACGTATAACCCAGTTTGCTAATGGCCAAAAATTCATACGGAAACAATAAAAAAAATAATGTCCGAAATCCATGGGGTCGTTGGCATTGGACAAATTAGGGGCCTAGGTCCATAAAAGGTCCTTCAAAAATTACAGTTACTGCATGAGTGGACCTCTGGGTGAGTAATTAATGTGCTAATTCGAAAAAAAATCGTTAAGCTTCGCATGAAACTTTGCCACAAGCCCTTTGCCCCAAACCTTTGTAGCAGCCTTCTGCAGTCTTTTCTCTTTACGTTTATTTTTTTTATTTAAATTTATGATATAAAGCAGCAATTGGCCAAAAATAAGATTACAAAAAAATACTTGCAGTTCACCGGCACCGTAGTTATAAAGAAATATATGGTGGCGGCTGCATTCCATTCAATAATAGGTAGCAGCGCCGATTAAGAGTTTGAATAACTCGCTTTAACCAACAGCAGTCTAAAAAATATTCACATTGTTGTAGTTGTCGAATTATCTCAAGTTGCGTGTGTTACTGTTAAGTCGAGTTAAGTTAACACTCGTCAAAACGAAAAACTGCTGAGCTAACCGGCGTGTTAGCTAAATGCTCTTCAGCCTTGGTTATTCGAGTTAACCTCTTAACCAGCACTGCGATCGAAATTAGAATGGAATGCAGTCATTGTTTATAAACACGGCTAAACCTGTAACTAAATTTGTAGGTAAGCATTTTTTATAATCTCAAATTATTTTTGTACGATGTCAGACGTTTAAATAAACGTAAATAAAATATGTCAAAAATTTCTAATTAGTACATTAACCGACACAGAGGTCCACTCTTGATGTATGATAACTTGGATAACACCTTAAGCTCGATAACCTGAAGAAATTGAAAAAAATAACTAATAATCATTTAGCAAAGTTTTAATATCTCAACCACAGACTAAGGATGTGTCAACCGTTAGAGAAGAAAAATAACAAGGTATAGTTGCCATAGCAACCACAAATAGGAAGAAGGGGCTAGTTTATTTCTCATTTCAATTTGCCCTCACACTAGCCTTCTCCAGAAGAGTCTTCAGTCTTTCGTTGTAGTTCACACCGTATTCTTGCACAAATCCTCGACACAGTAGCCTTGCTTTGAAACGTTCTATATTGTGTTTCTTGGTTGAGACCCGATTGACTCCTATCACTCTCTTCTTAGAAGGCACATCAACCACTTCAAACACATTATTTTCCTTGAGAGACTCCATCTCCTCGTTCATTGCAATTTGCCAATGCCACCATTGAGGACTCTTAACGGCTTCGCTATAGGCTAGCCCCGCATCAGCCAAGCACACGTAGTCGGTCAGATAGCCAGGTCGACGTTGCTGCCTTTGTGGTCGACCCACAACATGTGTAACGTCATCGACGCTGCTATGAATGCCATCATCGCTAACAGTCTCACTGACATCATCTGGAAGCTCATCACCTACAACACTCGAAATGACGTCCTCAGTAGCAGGGTTAGGCCTGTTATGAATTAGTCACACTTTCACTGTCGCTCGGGCTTTCTGCATCAATGTTTGTCACTTCATCATTGTCCGTGCCCTCTGCTTTAATGGCTTTCACTTTTTCATTGTTCGTGCCCTCTGCTTCAATGTCTCCATTTTTCATAAGACCACACAAATCTCCACTAATAATCTCACCTGGCTTTGTAGGCTTTGCGGTTCGTGTATTGTAAGTACCCCTTTTCTTGTTTTCCCATTATGCAGCTTTTACAAAAATAAGGTTTCTTACTCACTTCTTTAATCCCGTACTTCTTCAAAACTTGATCCATATGCTGCTGATTCTGGTAAGAAAGGCACTCATGCCATTCCTTCAAGGTCTTTTCAGAAGAGACAGTCATCATAGCGGAAGTTTCTGGCTTAATATCCATTTCAAATAAGCCACTTTTTTTCTGTGTCCAATCATTTGCACTTTGTCGTCCATCACACACTTGCAAGTATTGTCGTTCATTATGAAAGTGTACCCTTTCTAACACGTTTTCGAAACAGCAAGCAAATTCCTTGACATTTTTGGTACGTACCATTCATCATTAAGATGGCTTGACACTTTGGTGGCCACTCACTTGGAGACCTGTTCCAGATTAAAACTTCTTCCTGCCGACACAACGAGGCGCTACTGGGAGGCTCGGCGTCTAATGGCCCAACTGCCACAGACGGGCGTTGGCTAAACTAACTAACTAAACTAAACTTTGGTCCCTTCTAGCTTCACGCTAATAGGTATACTACCCTTTCCTGTCGTTTCAATCTTGCCACCATTGGCCACACCTATCTCAATTGGCCTGTTGAAAACAGAAAACGATGAGAAATACTCGATTGTAACACATATGCTGGGACGCTCCCGTCTCAGCAATAAAAACACGTCCATCATGACGAGCTGCAACATTCACATAACTTAGGAACCCAATATTACTTCATGGCTTTCCTTCTTTAGATTTACAGCCCTTCTCATCACTTTTACCCTTCTTCTGAGGGCAACTTGACGCATAAATTCAATCAGTCTTATCCGTTCAATTAACAGATCAACAGATCGATCTTTTATAAGAACACTTTCTCATACTGACTTAAATTCAAAGTACTCCGATGATAGAGTACTCACTATCCACGACATTAGTACTAGTTCAGGTAAAGCAGTAGCACCTTGTTTCTGTAGCTCATCATTCACCTCATTGAAAATAGTTTGCAAGCGAGCAATAAACTTAACCATGTCAGACTCATCATCTTTCTTGCGTGCAGAGAAGAAAACATTCAAGAACTCAAGTCTTTGACTAGACGACTGTTCATACTATACACTGAGTAACTTTGCCCAGGTTTGGAATGAAGTTCCACAAGCCGACGTACTGTAAGTTCTACATGATAATCGTCTAACGAGTTCACTAATATGACTTGAGCCATCGAATCATCTTTAGAAAATTGACACCTGATTGTTGAAGTCAGTAATTTCTGCTGCGGTTGCATTGTTCAGCAGAACAGGCTCAACACTTTGTCCAACGACAATTTTGAGAGCAGCACGGTGTTTCAACACCAATTCCATCTGTTGTTTCAAATGCCGCCATGACTCTTGCCCAGTTAGATTTTGCATTTGAAGCTCAAAATCCATTTTTCAGTGCTAAAAATGACTATTTTCTGCGTGGACTGGGCCCATAACCAATTGAAAAAATAACTAATAATCATTTAGCAAAGTTTTAACATCTCAACCGTTAGAGAAGAAAAATAACAAGGTATAGTTGCCATAGCAACCACAAATAGGAAGATGAAGTTAGTTTATTTCTTATTTCAATTTTAGATCGTAAGGTCTTGTGAAGTTGTTTCTTGATTCTACTTCGGATATAATGCCATGGTCTTCAACCTTAGTTAATTTAGGTCTGGTACACACGGAAGATTCTCGCAGACGCAATATGCCGACGTTTTTTTCATTGCAGCCATAATGATTTCTTGTTGATTCCGGAAGCTTGTTTGAAGCACGAAAGTGCACGGCTTCCCCCTATATTTTATACACGCTAGATCATAGAAATCTTGTGAAGGAAACTCTGTGTGTTTGCACCCACCATTTAGCAAACCCTATTCCTACAATGGAACACACGTTGGCAAATCACGACTGCGGAATCGTCTGGGTGTGATTAGATTAAATAATGATAACAATTACTGGGATGTTCAGGTAGCGAACGATGGCAGCTCCGCTTCGGCCAGGGACGGCAGCCGATCCGTATTCGGAAGTGGAGCTCACAGTGTCGGGACGCAGCCTCCGCAATATGGATTACTTTTCGAAATCAGACCCGATGGTCGTAGTGTCCCTGCTTGACCCTTGCCTGAACCTGTGGCAAAACATCGGCAGGACGGAGGTAATGCAGGACAACCTCGACCCTGACTTCGCGACTAAGGTATGCATTAAGGAAAGGAGGGGGAGAAGTCTTATGAGTGTAAAAATATAATATAGTACTGAAATATCAATCGTAGAGTTGTCAAAAAAATATCAGGCCAAACAGAAGAAATTTTTCTGGGCATTTTGATACACGTGATATGTAGGCATTACATTTGATTTATATTGAAAACGATTGGTGTGGTAATCGCGAGGAAAGAGTTCAAGAACTGTGGCCAATTGGTGTTAGTGAACACCGCATGTCATACATCGAAATTTATTGTATGTCTGTTCATGTAATGGATATTTTTGATGGCTTTATGTTCGACTTTGTACAAAAAACGCGTAGTGGCGGTACTCCGATTTGCTCTTGAGGAAGCTGATTGTAGATATTGGTCGCGCACCCCTGGATGACACCAAAGTTTGTTAGGTTATTTATTTTATTTTATTTAATGCGTAACGTAAGAAAGAAAGAAAATGAATCGGAGAAGGCTAAAATTGATAAATATTTTCTATTGGGCGAATTTTGGGCCTTTCGGTCCACTCTTAATTAGTAACCCAACTTACCCCGAACTGACTGTATCTGAAATATCCAAAGATAGTAAAATAGAATAGATGGCGCATAACCTTAAACCATTGAATATATATCACTAGTGTGTTATATCATTCCTTGCACCTAGTGCTATGTAAATTGATAAAAATCGTAATTTAATGTTTAGAATAATTTTTAAACATTTGTTTTTCAGTTTGTGTTGAAATACCACTTCGAGGAGAGGCAAGAATTAAAATTCCGTGTGTTTGATATAGACTCATCAGATTTGAACAATTTAGAAGATCACGATTTTATTGGATTTTGTATTGTTTCGCTGGGTCAGGTGAGTTTCTTATGTGTAATTTATTCTTCTAGGCTCGTCAATTTTAACTTTTTTATCTATTGTATAAACAATGCTATGGAATTAATGTCGGTTCCTTTGGTAGTATTAAGGCGGGAATTCCACCAACGTCAATAGTGATTTTAAATATTTTTTGACGTGGTAGCAGACAGTTTTAGACTGTCTAATAATGTCTGCTACCACGTCAAAAAACATTTAATATCACTATTGACGTTGGTGGAATCCCCGCCTAAGGATAAATTTGTGATGGTTGAAATGTTCTATTCAGAGATTTCAACGAATTTACACGTTTTGGGGTTCCAGGAACCAAAAAAGTGATTTTTTCGAAATGTCAGGTCCGTCTTTAGCTCGATTTGCCCCTAACCGGTTCGATAGAATTTCACATATTACTTATTAATGTAAATTTAAATTCAAGTCAATTCAATGCCATGGGATAGGGAAAATAGAAATTTATCCCTAGGACAATTATTTACTTTTATCTCGGTACCTATACTTACTGATTAATAGGAAAGCATATACGGACTCACTCGTATCGGTTCTTAATAAAAAAGGCTATATGTATCGAAAGTACAAGACGTTGTCTGCGTGTTTAAAAAAGAAATCTGTTATTTCAGATTGTATCTAATGGCAGACAAATAGTGAATCTTGAATCCTCGGAAAAGAACACAGGACTGGGTCAGTTGATTATTTCTGCGGAAGAACTTACACCCAATCTGGATGATGTCTCGTTTCATTTAAAGGCGCAGGGACTGCCGCGTCACTGTTGGACTTGGTAAGTGAACAGGAGTAAATGTCATGTATACCTATATAACGGCCACCTGTAATTTTAAAGGAGAGTCGATTTAAGCTAGTTGTTAACACGGGATATGGCTTACCCATCTGGATATCTAATATATTCTATAGTATAATGCATATTCAATGGTAATTATGTCTTCAATAAAATATGTTCAGTGAACTAGGATATGCGGATCACTGGTCACGGGAACTTCAGGCATCACCTCGCTCGGATTGGTGTGCAAGTGGGCAATGATATGTGCCGACATTGTGCTATAGTTACCGAGAGTGGATGGCACATTCTCGCCGAGTGCCATATGATCTGGCGCCCAAGACTGCAACATCTGGGATGTACTATTGCTACTGACGGCTGGGCTCCAGAAGTCCAACCCGTGGCCATGGCGAGATTCGCTGAAGCAGTGGGTCTCGACTAGTGCGACTGGGGGACCTATGGGCCCAAATTGCGGTCTGGTTCCCGACTACAAATACTACTAACTTACTACTATGATATGTGGAAATACTAATAGGCCTATATGATTTCCCGAAACTGTCTGGAACGCATTGTGTTAAACAAAGAAATAATGTTCCAAAACTGCTCCCCTCCCCCAATGTTATGCGTATTTTCAATTTTATTTTTAGAAGTATCTTCAAGTTCCACGAAGTCACTTTGGGTGGCTTCTTTTACCATTGTTGAATTCTTATGGATAGAATTAGGAAAACCTTTTGGCCACTTCATTCAGATTCCACTCCCGTACCTAGCTTAGCTAACAAAATTATATTAATAAGGGCAGGGTGGCTCCCACAAAACAACGCCAAATCAACGTTCAGACAGGCCTGATTGAAGTCTTCCCTTACCGGTTGACTATCTTCTTTATCTGTACGTCAGCTTCCCACACCTGACGCATCCTCTTCCCTCATTCATCTAGTAAGAATACCCGACAAATTATAGACGCATGCCTCTTACTTTAGCACTAATTTTACAGGATGAACCTTTACCTAGAACTACATAAAGTGGGTGAGAACGGGAGCCACGTTCTGGTTCACAGAACCCCAGCCGTCTCCTTCCACGTATTCTCTTCTGATCCCACGTGGCCGCCTATCTGCCTCGCCGTGAGAAGTCTCTGCGGTGGTGACGATGAGAGGACTATTCGAATTCGCTGTCTCAGTTCCCGCGACTTCTGCATGCTACCGCCCCATGTGATAGGTGAGTCACATGAAATTTAGTCTCTGCAGCATACTTGGCATATAAATTGTTGGTGTAAAGGTAGTAAGACCTTCTATGGTGGAATAATGAGGAACAACTGCTGCTTATGGCTGAGCTGTAACCCTTGGGTAGTGGACGCGAGGAACGAAGATTCAAGAGCAACTATCGCTGAAAACATCAGGAAACTGAGAGATTTTTAAGTATCTTTGAGATAATTAAACAAGGTGTTCATGCAGGGCCTGATGTGATGGTGACGTACGGTAGGCTACTTAGGGTCTAAACATTAGCCGCCGAAGTCTAACTATTGAGAATTTATTTTGTTTTCTATAGGAGAAGCTTTTGTGACGCTCAGGGAAATTCGTGATGATGGAAAAAATTCCCTCGACCTCATCAACCCTAACAGAAAAACAGTACTTGGAAAATTACGAATATCCGACTTTCATATTACGAAGAATTACTCCTTCTTGGAATACATTATGGGTGGAATGCAAATCAATTGCTCTGTCGCCATCGATTTTACAGGTAGGCCCATACAGTAATGCATTTTTTATTATTTTTTACCTGTGATATCAAGGTCGAAGTCCACTAATTTACTAGTACCTACCAACGAAAAATATAATAGATACACATTTTGCAGTATTATATGATACCTATGTATATAACACTGACATTTAATTAGCTTTGGCTGAAGAGGTCACCTCGTTATAACCGAAATTTGAGGATATAGAAAAAACTTTGTTTGGTGGGATTCGAACTACGTCAACCGGTGTGTCGTCTTAACCGCTGGACCACTCATAGTAAAATAAATTTATGCAATAAAGTAAGCTAAAAAACCAGTTAGATAGTTGTGTAGCTGTGCTAACCTGTCTAGCAATACGAATCTTGTCAATTAGGCGGCTATTCCACCGACGTGAATTTTCGATGTGAATGTGTCATGGCGTGGTAGCAGACATCATTAATAAGTCTCTGCCATATTTTAAGGTGACTATTATGCAGATACTTAACTTATCCATTACAAATTATGTTATAATATGGGAGAGACTTATTAATGATGTCTGCTACCAGGTCATGACACATTCATATTGAAAATTCACGTCGGTGGAATTGCCGCCTTAAGAGCATATACTGTACAGTAAGTAGAGGATTTAGACTCATTAGATGGAACTGCACTTGTGGTCCAGCGGTTACGACGACAAGACAAGGCAATTGCTGTTGGCAATACGCTTTGTTTATTTATTTATTTATTTAGGCATAGATCGTTTGTTAGAATCCTGCCAAGTCCAGTTTTTTCTATATCCTCCAATTTGGTTAGATTAGATATAAGCTAAGTATGGCCGATAGTGGGTAAACGTGGGTGGCATTAGT
Organism: Psococerastis gibbosa; assembly: GCA_963971405.1. NCBI lineage: Eukaryota > Metazoa > Arthropoda > Insecta > Psocodea > Psocidae > Psococerastis > Psococerastis gibbosa. The sequence continues at coordinate 32,035,275 of OZ020484.1, forward strand.
CAAATCGTTGTGGAGGAAATGTGGCCAGGTTGTTGGGGTGCAAAGGTAACAAAAGAAAATATCGGAAAATGTGAACCAATGAACGTGGTCAACAGCCGCAGAAATTCCGAGCACTTGACCTTGGGCTACAACTGCGGAACCGTTGATTTCCGGGTGGTTATCTGAATAGCTGTATTTCGAAGCTTATTGACGAGAACAACCTGCTTACAGTGAGTCACAACTGACGAATCTTTGATTGCCTGAGCTGTGGATTGCCATCTTACCCTCTTGCTTACTACAAATTTCATAGAGTGAATGAGACTTGATTTTTTTTACTAATTTTTCACAGGGCCGTTTTCTTATCTTTAAGATCGTAAAACAAGAAATCAATTTAGTCAAAAATACCCAGGATTGCTTTCATTACAAAATATTTGGAAATATCTGCCTTAATTGCTCAATCCTTTTTCTCTTGCAGCTTCCAATGGGGACCCGTCAATTGGAACCTCACTGCATTACATCAGCAACAGTGGAGCCAATCAGTATGAATTGGCCTTGCAGGCTGTCGTGGACATCTTGCAAGACTACGACAGTGACAAGCTGTTCCCCGTGCTTGGGTTTGGTGCCAAGGTGCCCCCCTACGGCCACGTGAGCCACGAATTCTACGTTAATCTTCACCCAGATAATCCCTACTGCAGTGGAGTTGAGGTATGCCCAGACAATGGTGAGACAGTAGAAACCGGGCTGATGGGCATCCAATATTAATTGGAACATGGAGGTGCCGCTATGCTCCATAACAATGACTTGATACCTTTACATTGTTATGCAGTATGGCGGCGACCCCACGTTCCAGTGCATATGATACATATTCCTCACGAAAACATTTCTATGCGTGGTGGCGTAAAGGAATGACTGGCTACTCTGACTTTACCTAATTAAATCAAACTGAACAGACTTAGATGTCATAGTAGCAGCTTGTGGAGTCTCTGCACATCATGCGATCGGTGACCTGTCGTAACTAAACACAGGTATAACCTACAGAGGCGACTGAAGCTGTGATTTGGAAGCTTTCTTTGAATTGTTTGTATGCAAATCATTTAACAAAATAAATAAAAAATAAAAATTATTCATAGTGTATCCCTTTGTGTTTGTAGGGCGTATTGAGCGCGTACAAGACGTGCATAAGGCAGATACAGCTTTACGGACCCACCAACTTCAGTCCTGTAATTATTCACGTGAGCAACTTTGCCAGGGCCTATCAGGATGGGTCCCAGTATTTCGTCCTTCTTATCATCACTGATGGCATCATCACCGATATGCAACGTACCAAAGAGGTACATCAGCAATGAATAGCTAAATTTCGGATTTATAGAAAATTTAGCTTAATCTTAGCACAAACCTTTACCCTAACCGTGGCCGTATTGTTAAGGAAATTAGTGCATTTATAGAGAACTTATTGTGACCAAAGGTATTAAATATAATAAATGGTGCCTAACCATAAGCTAATCACGGTCGATAGTGGGGAAATGTTAAGGGAAATGTAAAAATAGGAAATGTGAGTGAGTTTATCGGGTTCCAACATAAAAAAATATAATTTGTGACAAATGAAGAACAAACTTACAATTCAGTAGGCAAGGCTGACAGCAGAACTGGTGCAGTTAGTTCTGCGCACATGACCTGGCAATCTTAATAGCTTTATAATGACTGTAATTAGCATATTAGCCCCTAGTGTACCCCAAGTTATTAAACAGACTCACGCCAGGCAGACGTTGGAAAAACTAAAACTATAATGTGTTTAAACTATCTAGGACCTAACCTAGATGGTGTTCCGGAGAAGACTGACCCTATCAAGAGCTTGTTTGCTCCTGTTGTGTGTGTCGCTCCCTAGTCGCACAGTTTACAATTTATATACGCTATACAGTGTTTTTGTTTCTCATTATCAGCAAATTGATTAAGCGGTTGCTGGTGGACCAAATCCAATTATACCCTTTCCTGTACAGCAAAAAATTGAAAGTTTTTAAAGATATTTTAAGAAAAGAAATAACCTCATATTGCGGCATTAGGGAGAGGAAATTTTCTGACTAGTGCTAACGTAAGAAAGTTTAAGCCTGGAAACTATTTATACGTTGTGGATAGGGTATACGAACGGTTCCTAAGCTAAGCTAAGCTAAATATAGTGTGAACTAAATGAATGTAGTGTCGACTTCTCGACTCCCATTACTCCAGTCTGTGCTTATCCCGCAGTCATGGCATCTGTCCTAAGCTTTGAGTAGGGCGTGGGTGGTCTCAATGCGTATACTGTACCTACTGTTGGCAGAACTATATTCAAAGGACCACTACTAGTAGGACTACGTCCATAAAAAGTCCTTCGTTGCCTCTATAGGCGCTCCTAAAGTTTCCCTCTCGTAGCCGCCATTCATTTAAAAATGAATTTATTATTTTCAGGCAATCATTGACGCATCGACGCTGCCTATTTCCATTATTATCGTCGGTGTAGGAGACGCAAATTTCGACGACATGTCTGAACTGGACGGCGACGTGAACCCAATTGCAGTGGGGAGTCGAGTGGCGGCCAGGGACATAGTTCAATTTGTCGCCTTTAAGGAATTTCTCAACGTTCCTAATAAGTCGGACGCCAAGCTGCGACTTGCTCGGGAGGTGTTGGCTGAGATACCGGACCAGGTGGTCGGCTTCATGAAGAGCAGGATGAGGGCGCCTATGCTCAGAGCCCCCCGCGAAGATGCTAGTGAAAGTAGAGTTCTGACGAGTGGAGGAATGGCGCCGATGCTTCGGACTCCTTGTAAAGGAATTCGTGAGGATAGCCTTCCACCTCCTTACTCGTAGTAAGAAAGTAGAAACTAGCCTGCAGACTTCCTCAAAGGTCTCGATTAAAGCCGCTGTCAACTTAGGGCCGTGCCCACCAACACTTGGAAAGTTTTCTGGGTGCACGACTTTGCATTGAAATATGGGGGTTCCGCCCCATCTTTAGCAATGGCTCGGTAAAGAGTTCGGGACGGCATCCCCATGTTCTAATGCATAGCGTTGCCTTCCAGCACTCTACTGAGCCATTGTCGAGGATGACAAGCAGATAAGTTGAGCTTTTTGGATTCCTCGGAATAAATGGCTGTTCAGGTGTTCATTCGGATATCAAACGTTGGGCACTATCTAACAGATGCACAACTCATCTCAATTTGGAATTCATTTAAATCATAAAGTTATAAGCCGTATTGTAGTTTTGTTTGCACTGGTGGCTCCCTTATCGGAATGCTCAAACTAAGAATAATCACTAACGATACAGATCATTGAGACCGTGTTCGCGTTACGCCGGATAATGTAGATTTGATGTGGCAAGATGCCTGGTTACATGGTCGCGTGTGTAGTCGCCAGTGATCTGCTGAGGAAATTGTAATGGGAGCAAATGGGAAATGATCTAAAAGCGCAGGCTACAGCAGCAGATGTTTGTAGCTGGCTTGTCGCTGGTTAAGGTGGAGATTATGTATGAGTTTTGTATACAAAATATTTGGAAATCTCTGCCTAATTTCAGCTTTCTAGTTGAGTGTAAGAGAGGGCTTTATAGCCCTAACCCCACTAGGTTGGCTTAGTAAAAGCACAAAAAAAGTCCTTCTTATTTTTATTTTATTTTTATATTATGCTGCAACAGACTGTGGTTTTTCCAGGTTTTGCTTCAATGAAAAATTACTCAGCGGATCACTGTTGAATCGTTCTTGTGTACCGTTATAGCAGAATTGCTGCACAAACTTAAATTCATCAGTTATCAGATATCCCCAGCTATCTGTTGTTATATTATATGTTAATATGATACTGTCAGACGTATCGCGAATTTGTCATCAACAGAGCCCTATGTAAGCCGAGACCTGAACACAGGCTAACGCTGTAAAAAAAAATCCTACTGCACTAATGCATATACTATATATATATATATATATATATCTAACAAATGACACGTGCTTTCATTGTCTAACTAATATTCTAGGCTGCTATTGGAAAGACTTTGCATTCTGCTTGCTTCAAGGTATCCACGTTGATCACTGTAACGATAGCACTATGTGCACATAAGTCGCATACATCAATTGTCATGTCAATTAGGCTCTGTAGGTGGGGGTTTGAACCAAAAACAAAGGGACCAAATGTCGAACGCAATGGCTCCACACTATCGGGCAATTTTCATTGTTTATCAAACGTTTGAAGCTTTGTAGTCGTTTCGCTTCTCTTTCGCGCTCATGTCTAACCCCGACTCTCCTCAGAGTGGCCTGAAGAGGGGGTTTGACATGGTGGTCAAAATGATGACGAGACGTATGGCTCCTCTCGACACTTCCAAGCATTGTTTGTATTGCATTGTGTACGCAAGTGGCAGAAGGGACAATCAACAAATTACCAACACAATTTGTAATGGCTCCCCATTCGTCACTATCACGCGACGCGCAATTACCGGATAATGCTCTAATGCTCATTGGACGTTGAATGTCGTTGATCCATCATCCATATTCGAAGAAGGTGACATTTTTTAATAAATAGGTGTTTAACACATCTGGGCTTCGGCGCTCATGTTCTTGTCAACCTCAGACTCTCTTCAGACAGAGTGTTTTGAAAAGGGGGGTTGACATGACTTAAACATTGACATGAGGTATGACCCTCTCGTCATTATTTTAGAGCTCTTACACTCAATTAGGGTGGCCTGAGATGCTTTAAATGCCCTCCGAAGCATGGCCAGAACATTTGGCAAGTGTGGGACTCGAACCAGCAACATTTCGGGTGCAAGTGAGTCCGTAGTACTACTCTAAATATCCTGACAAGGAGCCTATTTTGATGCAATATTGCGCGATAAGTGTAGACATGAGTGATTGCATCGAATTGGGCGATATTCTGGAGGCAGTGATTCGTGTTGGCGCTATGAAACGTTTTTGTATGGGAATCCATAGGAAAATAACGCCAAATGCTAATGTTTTGATTGGTCGGGCGCAAGCATTTTTCCTATACGAAAGAGGTTCAATGTGGACACAACACTTTGGACAAAATTACGCGATACTCTGGAGCAGGCATTATTGAAAGCGATTCTGTATTGCATTGCTGTGCCAATCTGAATCTGAATAGAATAATTGGGGCCAGAATATACTATTATGGGGAATATACTATATGCAATAAGCTATTATTATGATTATTGAGGGCAAAATTGCAATATATTGCATTTTTTTTCACTTCTATACTAGGCTAATTTAATCAATCCTTTATATTACTTATATTGTTAATGATTGCGGTTTCGTGTGTCACAACTTATTTCGTTGTAACACGACTTCTGAAGAATAAATTGGCTATTTTTTGAAATTACTGTTAAGTAAAATAAAATTTTTAAAAATTACATGTGTAGGTAACTAAAGAGACTCCGGATAAATTTAAGTTACTTTTGACTTCGTGCTATTTCCTTTTATTGAACAAACAATAAATAGCCTAAATGTTTATTAAAACTTGCTATGCGTGTATGCTACTGCTATACGTAAACTAGAGTTAGTAAAACCCAAATAAACGTTAAAACGTATCTTTGGTGAATAAACCCAGTAATGCTAGTAAAAAGCATGAGCGCTTTAGACAAGAGCTGTCATCTACAGCGGGGGCCCACTCGTATTAGGGACGGTTTCAGAAAAAGGTTTTCGGGGGGGGGGGGGGGGGGGGTGGCCTGAAAAATATCGCGTTTCCCTTACTTGAGTAATAATTTTTCTTAATTTCCTTCAAAAGTCCATTCTACTTAGAGTATAAAGCTATTTCTCGGTCGCCTCCCCCCCCCCCCCCCAAGGATCCGTCCCTGACTCGTACCGTTACACCTTATCTGCGATTTGAGGCACAAGAGAAAATGCAATTATGATTTTGTCTGATGTTTATGGTGAATGTGTTGATGACTTCTTACCGAATAAGCTCAGAGTTTTTTGCTAACATTAGTGGATTTCTTTGTCAATGTTAACGTTTATTGAGGTTTTACAGAAGTACATAACAGATTTTAGTAATAAAACTCAGTTTTATTTATTGTTTGTGCATTAGGAGACTCTATTTTATCATTGCTATTTTTAGCATTTGTTATTATGAACAATAAACTCAATAAATAAATAAATAAAAATAAATAAGGCCTTTTTATTGTTTCTATTACTAAGCCAACCTAGCGGAGTTAGGGCTATAAAGCCCTCTCTTACACTCAACTAGGAAGGCCCGGGACCGCCTGCTTTACATGCCCTCCGAAGCATGGCCAGAAAATGTAGCCAGTGTGGGACTCGAACCAACAACCTTTCGGGTGAAAGTCAGAGTCCGGACCACTACGCTACATGTCCTGACAATATGTGTATTGAATGTGTTTTTCTTTCCTTAGATCGATTCCTGTCCAGTATTATCGACTAAAATACACCGTATGTGAATTTTAACATTTTTGAGAAATCTTTTAGCCTTTTTAGGGATAAACCCTGTAGTTTGCCCACAAATCGATACACAGACCGATAGACATTCGCTAAAATCTCTTTTAGAGTCCTCATAACGTGACGTCTCGAAATCGAAAAATCACAAAACTTTTCTTACTGAACTGAACACCAAGTTTGCTCGATTTTATTAATGAATGCCATTCTTAGGCGGCTATTCCATTTGTCAATAATCCGTCATTTATGCTTCAATAATTGATGAGATTTTTTACTCTATAAAACAAAATTCTCATCAATTATTGATGCACAAATGACGGAATATTGACAAGTGGAGTAGCCGCCTTATGGAATATAATATGTATTTTCTATAATGAATATATTGTAATCGATGTTTTTAGCAAAATAATTTGATTTGAGGTACTACACCGGGACATTGTTAGGATATACAATTATATATAATTATAGGCTACCATTAGTGACTACATTCATATGTACGGTAGTTATCAGCAGAGTAGGACTAAAGTACCTATAGCCTACTAAAGGAAAGAAGCGCAGTTTGTGCAACATGCTTTGATCGCATACGGGCAACAACAATAAAATTAAATGTTTTTACAGGCTATAGCCTATTGTACAGTATTGAAGGAGATACCTATAGGAATACCTATATTGTTGTATGGCTGATATATTGTACAAGTAGTAGAGTTTGGCTCTAATGCACCCTCCAGTTTATAAAGAGGGGTGGATGACTGGAACACGCATCTACTTATGACTCACCTGTACTGTCCCCTCTGGAAATCACCTACAGTTTTCCAGTACCGCTTGGCTCTCATAGTGCTACTAAAGCAGTAATCCCCAGTTTGTTGTCCAAGTATCTCTTATTTAGTGAAAATAGTCTGTAAATTTTGTGTTGTCTTGCAGTGTAAATATTGTTGGCTTTAGTCGTGTGTGTTATGGAAGGTTGGCAGTCGCATAGGGCCCCTGATCGTCGGATAAATTGTTCCGAATGTGCCATGCTAACTTCTAGTAGGGCTTCTGTTCCTAGCACTGGGGTTATGTCTACAGGAAGGACTTCTGAATGTCAAGTAAGTCATCAAAATTGGCAATAAGCGAGCATCTAGACCTTGAGTGATACGGTAGGGAAAAGAAACTTTAACAGAAATAGGCTAAATCCGCTAAATAAATACCACCGCAGCGCAGGTCTGCTCATCAGTAATTCATACGGTACTTTTAGGTCGTGGTCTACAGTAGAAAGGGGTGGATCAGGTGGGTTAGGTAATGTCAATGAAGGACATCTGATCTCATTGTCAAGTGACAAGTAGGTTTTGTGAGGGAAGGTTTAAGTAAAAAATAGTTATATTATAGTAGATAATAATAATTAAGTTATCCAAAAAAATGGCATGGTTGCATAACCAGATTTTTGCATGTACAAAGGCACCTACCTAATGCTACCGAAATTGCTGGCCACTATACAATGCCGGTATTTAAGTTACTATTGAGTTTCTATGTCTATTGCCTATTAGTACTTAGATTACAGTGCGCTACTCAGTCTTCATGTTTAACCTCGTAACTCAAGTGTTGACATTGTTTCGTACACGGTAGTCCCTACTTTTCAGACAAAGCCTTCAAACAATTTTTGGTTTGCTTCAAAAAATCAACTGCTTTATAGGATGCATGGGCTATAATACTGTAAATAGATATACAGTACACAATACCTAGCAATAAGTTAGTATATTATGTAAGTTGTAGCCTATATTATAAACTAGGTACGGTAGGTATAGGTACTTATGCAACCATTATAAATAAAATTAGAAATACTCAAAGTCGTAATTTTTCCGAATCCAAATATTTCGAACCTAGGCCTATCTCTTTGACGTCCTCTTATCAATTCTTTCAGGGACGCTTAAACTGCATAAGCTATACGATTTTAAGCAGAAGAGTCTACAGTTATAATTATTATAATGGAGTTTAATAGTCTCTCCTTTTGCTGTTTTAGGTGGATTTACTGTTGCAAGGGACACCAGCACCTCGATGTGATAGAAAACCATTCAGACCGAAATATAGACCTCGGCCACCGCCTAACAGTCCTAGTCTGTCAAGTGCAATGCCACCCCTACTACCTCTCCCAATCGACCGAATAATGGTTCTACAACAACGACTCGACCTGTCAGCAGCCCCAGATTTCGACCAACAGCAATTTTATACAAGTCACAGTCGCTCAGCTCAATTTTCTGCCACTGCCAGACTTAGTTGCTGCCCAACTTCATATGAGAAATCAGACTCCAACAGCCAACTTGTAAGACCATGCCAACGAATTAATTCCCGTCTGTCTTTCTCCGACAGAGCCAGTTCAACCACTTCGTCGCAACGCGACCTCTCCATCGACCTCACATCTCTCAACTCCGATCACGAAAGCGACAGCTCCCACGACTCCGACAGTAAGTATCGATCTACTACAAAATCGTCTAGAAGAGCCCAAAACTTTAGTAGCCCTCTTTTCGTTCCTTCGAATAAAAACGGGGGACAACAATACAGTTGCAAAACCAGTTCCTACTTCTCATCAGAAACCAGCAGTGATACATCGAAATTAGTGCAGAGGAGACGTCTTTCTATGTCTCCTACCGATAACAAATCCTGGTCGTCTTTGTATCCTGGATCATCCCAGCAGAGCAGTTCGCGCACTAGTAACGCCCATAGCAGACGCAGTTCTGATTTGATTTGCGTTTACGTTGACACCGTCAGCAACACGCATCTTGCTAAATACTTAAGGCCCTGTATCAGTTGCCATGAGCCCTGCTGCGTTTGCCCCCCGGAAACAACCAGATCTCTCGATAAATCCTCACCGGATTTACCAGAAAATGATAAAATTTTCTCCAATGGAAATGAGTCTACAGAGAAATCGCTAGCCAACACCACTGGTGAGAAAGTGGGTGCCTTCAATTGTAAACATCAGGAAGCTGTAGCCATAAAAGAACCATCTAGCACGAAATTGCTCTGTAATGATGTTACTTCAAAAATGATAGACCCAGAAGACCAGGAAGCAATCAATGTTTTCAATAAGCTCCAGGTCATTTCGGAAAAGAGTGATGAACGAAGGGATAGTGGAAATTGCACTCTAGACGATAACAGTCACAGCGGCATTCTGTCGCGCCGCCACGTTTCACTGTCGCTTATGCAACTGTCGACTGCGGCGCAGTGCGCTCGCATCCTTGCTGACAGTCTCGAGGGAGTACTGCAACTGGCCAAGGAAGAGGTGTCCTCACTGGCTGAGTCACCAGCCCGGTCTGATTTTGATAGCACTCCAGATAGCCTTCAGAGCGCTCTGGAAACGCTTAAGAATACCTATTCTAAAGACAAGTTTGAGCCTCTCCTCTCTGGGTTTCTAGATAATTCTTTTGATTCAAAGGCAGAGGGAAAAGAGGAATTATTATCATCAGGAAAGATTGATAGCGTGGGCTTACTAGAAGGAAGCAGACCTGCTGAAGACGGTGATAATATCATCGATCTTAGAAATGTGAATGATTGTGAAACTGATTTACAAAACTGTTGAGGGCAACTGAGGAATAAGCCGGTTTGGAAAGCAGACAAATGAATAATTTAAGCAAACTAAGTGATCTTTAATATTTTTGTATTGGTATATACCTAAATAGTCCTAATACCAAGGGTAAGCGCTGAGCAGGCACGTGCCAAATTGGTTCATCAACCCTCCAACCAACATGAAGCACGATCAGGTATAAAAGGTCGCGTGGCAGGTTCGAACGCCCCGTCTCTCAATTGCCTTAAGGTAGAAAAGGTTGGGGTAGTTGGGCTGTGAATAATACAGGCTTGCTCACCCTCTCGGGCTACCGTCAAACACACTATCTGGAAGCGTGGCGACCCGTTGGTACTAATATGGCCTCACACAGTGACAGCCCCTTGTTAAAAATATCACCTTTTGTGCCACTGTCCCTCATTGTGTTGTTGCTTTCCCATTTATACGTAGTATAAGGAAAGTTTTATGACGATCGAAATTTTCGGTTTCGAGATTACAGTGGATTTTGGACGTTTTGAGGTCTCTTTAAAAGGGTACCTAGGTAGCGAATAACCATATATAATTAATGGCTTTATACTAGTATATACTTTTATTATGATTAAATAGGCTAATGCATTTTAAAACAGTATTTTATTAAATACAGTATAAACATAGAATCAACTCGAATGGGCCTCAATCGGCCAGCTACTGACCTACTGTACTGTAGAAACACGTCCACACCACACCACTAATTGACCTATTAATTTTATTTCCGGCTAATGGAAAGAATGAAGCAAGCGGTTACTGTTGCCGTAACCATAATCCGCTTAATGAAAAAATCCGATTTCTCAGGAAATATCAAAAAAACCATAATAAATGTCACATCCTGATGGGGCCGTTCATGCCCCAACAGTAATTTGGCTTATTCTCCCCCCTCCCCCTGGGTAGGGAAGGGGAGTTCTTGGGCTATAAGAGGTAATGTGGGTGGCCGGGCTCAGGGCCCTTGTTCCGCCCCTGAGGCGCAACCCTTGCAGGCTGGAGCCCGGTTTCTCCCTCGTCCTGCAGACCCAGTAGTCTCAGAACTCAGCAGTCTAGTACCACTCTTGACGCTGTACCAGTCGCCGGTCTTGAATCTGTTCTTGGTCTAGCTCGGTCCGCGTATGTACATATTAACTATTTGAGTCGCGTGATAAATCATGATATGTCAGAATTGTAGATGAATGTCAAACTTAGTTATTTTAACTAAATAATTAATGGTAATATTAGGGTATATAATAATGTGTCAAACCTAGATATTGGACTTATTATTTCTTCATTTGGCACCACATTGCCCGGAGGTCTGAAATACCGCGTGTGGCCAATACATATCCCTTAGAAGAAGTGTTTCTCTGAATTTCGTACAGTATGTGGCCGCATAGGCGGATCTGGGATTTTATTTTAGGAGGCCCTGAATTGGGAAATTTTTTTAAAAAATATTTAGGGGTGAAATAATAGTTTACGCATTTTGAAAGCAGCAATCGTATTGATTTTACATCAGATGAAGATTAATATAACTGATCCAAATATATAGAGGGAAGAGTCTACCCCGGGTGAAATGGAAAAAAAATATAGTCCCCATATAATGGCGCTTTACTCATTTTTTAAATACAAGAGTAAAGTTCTGCATAAAAAGGCTTACTAAAATTACTTTATATTGGGGCTCCGCGGAGGCCTCCCCCTGGGGAATCGTTTTTAATATTTATAGATGCCAAACAACGGGGTTTACGAATTTTGACAGGTCACCGCTGGAGACTCAAGTTTTAACTTATCTGTAAGTGCATTCTACATTGATGGTGCATTCTGTTAAAAAAGCGCATTTTATCCTTTATAGAGCTTGGTCAAAGGCGCCATTAATAACAAGAAACCCCTGCCTGAAATCCTCAGTATCTCTAAAAAAATTTAACTCAAGATCAATAACTGGTGCCGATAATGGTTAGTTTTGAACGCTCATCAAAATGTAGAGGAACATTTTTTCTACAAGAGATGTAATAATATTTTGACACTACAATCGATATTTCCTGGGAAATTTGATATTTTTAATTAAAGAGTTTTCCTCCCAGTCTCTTATTAGTCCAGCGGGCTTAATATAGGCTATGCCGTTTAGTATTAACTTATTATTGGGATTAGAAATGTAAACAAAACAATTTTGAATTCCATTCTAAAATTATCTTCTTTCCATTTTTAATCCCAGTTTTTAATAAAAATAATCGCCATAGTAGGCTCGCATTCAGCAATCCAGCATAATCAGCAGACGTTCACACGGAATAAAATTGAGTTGCTGCGGACGACTGAAGCTCAATTTGGCCCATTTTAAACTGGAGTCTTTGTAGCCATTTGGCCAGTAGGCTGTTATTCGTTGGTGAAGACGGCGTGTAGTTGCGACAGTTCTGCAGTCTAACCTGCAGGTGTCCAGGTAGCTGAAATCCGAAAGTAGTAAAGCCAATAGTCAGAGACTTATTTATATACATAAGTAAGGTTATCTACAGACAGGGTTGACCTCGAATAAAGTCACACAAAAGGTAGGCTAATGAAGGTTGTAGCTAAAGCAACAGTTTGCAGCTGCAAAACTTACTCAAAAGTTATGTAAAAATAACGGTTGTTGCAACAATCAAGTTTATTGCAATCTACATCACTACATGTAGTGGCACCACAAATAGGTCATCCAGTGCACTTTTAGTGTGGGTATCTGTATCCCAGCTCAGGAATAGAACAGAAACACATTAAGATCGAGATTCGACACTCGACATAACATTTACCACCTGGCGTGGGTCAATCTCTCTATGAAAAACCACGGCCATGCTGCCTGTGGTAAAAGCCAATTGAACTTGTACAAATATTTTTGAGTCAAATAAATAAATTGAATTGAAATTGAATTGAATCTAACGCGACTGCGGGGCATGTTGCTGACAACAACATCACAAAAAGTGCAGTGGCCAAGAGAGAGGATAATCTACCAGTCCTCAGGTACAGACCCACATTGGGTTGCCGTGCTACATGTAACCTTTTTCTACCTACCTACAGTATATATATATATATAATCTACCAGTCCTCCGGTACAGACCCACATTGGGTTGCCGTGCTACATGTATCCTTTTTCTACCTACCTACAGTATATACACTATACCGTAAATATTCTGCATTTCCTGTAGCTTGCAGGCCTTTCGCGTTGGACCTAACTAATCTTTTATTCATACCTGTGTATGGTGTGCGTAGAGCACGGGTGTCCACATCGGCATTAATTTGCCTAATACTGAAGCATTTACTTCTAGTAGTGCTTCCAACAGGCTCAAAAAGTGAAGGTTCACCATTTCGGCCAACTGAAAATCAGGAAATACATCTAAAGCTATTAAATACAGTAGGTACGGTTACGGTATACCACTGTACCCGTAACTATCGAGGTTTTCAATTTGGAAGCATCCTAATACATAATGTAATGTGTACATACAATATAATGCCCTGTAATGTGCATCAGTAGGTATTTCTATAGCTTACCACTTTCGAATGAGCGACTAACTGAAGAATGCAGGGAGTTACTTTTCCCCAGAAGTCCAACAGAATTGTATTGTGATCGATATGGGGGTCAGAACCTGGTGGACTGCTGTTGGCTCCTGCCTCCAGGTATACCGTCCAAAGCTGAAAATCATAAGCGACTCAAATTAATTAGCGCTGCTGGCAGAGGGAACGTTTCAACATCTGCTGATTTTCAAATACACACTTACCTTGACCTGTTCCTTAAGACCGGCGTAGGCTATGTAATGCTTTTAGTCGGTTAGTTAGTGAATACAGGGCTCAAATTCCATTATATGATTGATTATTACCGAAATTCCTGACTGGCAGTTCCGGCAAGTTAATAAAAAAATTAGGCCTAGCTGAGGGTATATAAAAAAATACGTGTTTAGCCCTACCAGTACAGTGCTTATAATAGTCACAAGCGGAAAAGATAATCATTTGAACATACCCATACCTTTTAAAACATAACACAAAAAGCCACAAATGTCAAACAAAAGTAAGACTATGAGCATAAACTCGCCTATGACTGTATGACTTGGAGTATTTCTGCTAGATTAACCGCATGTTTCGTACCTGGCACAGAATGAAAGCGTGAAAGAGTGATGACATGTGTAAGACAGAAGCTTTGGACTGTTCAGCAAAGCCTGCCAAAATGACCTGAATGTGGTCGGCGACGTGGCACGATGCTTCTGAAGGTACTGGAGTACAGGGGGAGTGTGCAGACAGGCTCTGGAACAACCCTCCGAGGAGAACCCACGACAGCAGCCTAACGTGGCCCATGCACTCCAAGAACTCTTTTGGTCTGAAATAGGTACAGAAGGCGTATTAAATAATCCACCAGTTTCCACAGTTTGTAATGTACTCGTATAATCCACCAGTTTCCACAGTTTCTAATGTACTCGTATATTGAACTACTTTGGGAATGGTATCCTATTTCCAATTACCCTGCCCCTGCTGGCAGGTAAGCCGAATCAAGCAGCATTTAGAATAGATAAGCCAGTCATGCAACAAAAATGAGTGTCTTATGTTATTCTTATCTGTAACCATGGTGACTGCAGTGAGACTCACCCCTGTTGCAACGACGAGGGTGCGTTGTAGAGCCAGGGCAGGTGGCGGGCGACAGCGCGATTGTCGCGTGCACCCCGCGACATCTCCAACGCAACATATTGCGCCACTCCCGACTTAAGGGCTCCCCCTAGTGTGTCTTCATTGAGGCCGATGGTGTCCCCTTGACAGAAGCTCTGAAATAAGACGTGGGAAACGTTTCTGAGGAATTTGACCTTAAATTATAGTATGGATGAGTGTTAGAGTGAGTCAAATGTTCTTACTCACTTCGCCCATAACAGTTGTTGTACCTTAATTTTGCTGACAGTGTGAAAGTCAGCGAGGAAGTCGAGAGCGTCAGCCAGGTGTTGTCGCATGACTTCAGCAGCACTGGTACCTGCGGTGAACGTGTCGGGAGAACATGTCACTACCCCACTCTGGACGAGGCAATTCCCTGTGTCCTGCAAGAAACTCCCATGGTCAGTAAACCTATGGTAGCGTACTATAGGCAGTAATATAGGCTTACATGTACCAAAGACCGTTCAAGACAAGTAAACGTACTTTTAGGTAAATATTGCATCGTTTTCAAGAAACAGGGTTCCTATTCCAGCTGCTGTAAGCCTACCGCAATGCATTGGAACATAGGGTGACGTCCAGTATATTCATTACTGAGAAATTTCCAAGAGTAGTGGGCAGCAGCCTATTTCTCGAATTTTCAAATAGCCTAGGCTTTCAGTAGGTACTGATTTATTCCGAATTACTAGGTTTAGCTTTTCTGTTGAAAATTTCCAGCGAACAGGACAACTCTGCTCATGCATTGGTTCTTTTTCGATGGAGGGGGGGGGGGGAGGCTAACGTAGCCAGCTGAAACAATAATAATCGTAATCAAGAAGGGTTGCTTACAAATGCTGGAATTCCGTAACTGTATGATTGATATGCTTGGAAAATGCAGATGTTGATGTACACTGCCTTGTAATACTACTATATATTTTCTACATCGTAGATAAGCTGCCTATCCTGTAAATAATAGGCTAAAAGTTAGGCTACCTGTATTACGAAATTGATAAGCATGACAAAGTTGGCATTGGGCATGGTCGTTTTGAACTTGAGCGCCTGAACCAGCTCGATTACGAGCATGCGCGTCAGATACAGCTTCTCCCGGTCTCTGCTGAAAGAACGACCGCACAGCTGACAAAGCTCCACTACAACACTCGCCTCCACGACCGCATTCTGCACTGCGAAGCTCAGCACTTTCGAAAAAGGCTCTAGAATACTCTGCAAAAGAACGGCTTCTATGTATACACATACATACGTCATACTGTACATACATGCAGTACATACATACTGTTCATACATAAGGTCAACATGAAAGTGATGAGTCTACTGTCGTGGCGAATCCACAGAAAAATTTGGATAGGCTATTTCTCGATTTCAGTGCATGCCAAAAGCAATTACTTATATATTATATAAAACACAAGAAAACTATCT
The DNA here is from genome assembly GCA_963971405.1 of Psococerastis gibbosa. Taxonomy (NCBI): domain Eukaryota; kingdom Metazoa; phylum Arthropoda; class Insecta; order Psocodea; family Psocidae; genus Psococerastis; species Psococerastis gibbosa. The sequence goes on from OZ020484.1 coordinate 32,051,256, forward strand.
CCCTTCAGAGCTTTGGCGACATCCCCGCCTCAAATAGAACCGCACGACCATTGTAAATTTAATGGAATCCATAGGATACAGAACGTGGAATCATTACTAAGCAAATTCATTAGAATATTTTGAATTCTCATTCTAATTTGGTTACCGTTATGCCATAGCACAGAAAACCAATACTTGGTGGGAGTCACTCTACTCTCTAAAAAGAGGCCAAGGGGTACAGCTGGGCTTCAGTACCTTGCAAGATGAAATTCCCGGAAATTTTAAAATGAAGGGCATGAGTTTGAGAGGGCCCAGAACGTCGTCCAACGTGGGCAGCATGAGGGCAACCCTGCGGAAGAAGAGATCCATCTGGGTGAGCAGTGCTGACCAGGGCCCGCCCTCCATGGTCAGCAGCTCCATGTAGAGGCCCATGTTGTAGCAGATAATACCGACTGTCTCCGGAGCCACACATCTCTTCGCGTTAACTGCCTGAAATGACATGCCAACATTAATTTTTATAACTTTATGTTTCTTTCGCTGAAACTAATAGTAACAATAAAAAATGGTCCGACCCTCGAAGGGATCTGTTGACCCGCCTCATTATAGGTAGCCGTAGGTACGCCCCGCAGACAATGTTCCCACGATCTAGCGTATAACCTTGGCTCATTCGCAAAGGTTTGACGAATTAAGAAAGTCATAGTTACACGCGTAGGGGTCTTCTTCTGTAGTTGCAATCTAGCGATTGGTTTGCTGCAGATCTTTCCACCTCCTTCTCCACTCCTACCTGTCTTGGGCCGTTCTCTTGAGTTTCAAGTAGGTTCCGCATCTCATATCTTTCTTGAGGTCTTCTGCGTACGCCGTAGGGGTAGGACGCGAAAATCCAAATCCAACGTTACCCGGGAGTGCGACTTGAACGCTGCTGAGACCAGGTTCCGAAGACCACTTATCGCGGCTCATTCGCAATGCCAGGCCTCTGGAATCCCCGGAGCCCGGAGGTCTGACCAGTTAAGAGGCTCATAGATACTCCCGTAAATCCAGTATAGTATTGTAATGTTAGAGCCGTTACAGGAATCACTGGTTGTTTATAAATATGCCTCAGGCCATAAAACTACACAGTAATGTAAATAAATAAATAGGGACTTTTCTTATTCTATTACGAAGCCAACCTAGCGGAGTTAGGGCTATAAAGCATGGCCAGAAAATGTAGGAAGTAATAATGCATAACTCAGAGCTTATTATTAGTTGGACGTCCGTTTTTTGGACTAGGGGCGCTTACCTCCAAAAGATGTAAAAGTGGCGTGCTAGGTGGAAGCTCGCTGAAGTCAACCAGAGCTTGTGCAATTCCCTTAAACTGCTCTATTCGCTCCTTTACTGTAAGTATGTAAAAACACTAATTAGGCTTTATTGAATTTGATCTTCTAAGTTATTACTATAGCCACAGCATATTGTTAACAATTAACAAATAGTCTGTTTGCTCACCTTCTATTTGGGTGTGAAATATCTGGAAGAAGACATTGTTAGGTGCCAGTTGGTGGAGGGTGCACCGGAGGAATTGGTGAGCAACTGCGACTGCACCTCCAGGAAGAAACGACCCCCCATCGGTCTGCCAAGGGTAGCCAGCTTTTAGCGAAACTCTAAAAGCAACAAAATTTTATTGATTCAATGGGATTCATATCAAATTGACCTACTATTTGTAGAACAACTACGAGTACCTATAAACAAGCAGTTATACACGAACACTATATCTATTTATTTAACGTCCAAACTTTTAGATCTATCAACTTAAAATTGTACACGGCCTTTTACACTGCCCTTGCCACCACCTGTGCTAAATTTCTAGTTTCCTGTTAAAAAAATAAATAAAAATAAATAAATAAAAACAAGAAAAGCCGAAATATCGGAGGGACTGATAAACTGATCCTACTATACAGTACAGGAGTAAAAAATTCGCAATCCACAGTTATTGAGCAGTGTCACATCCCTTATATAGAAGAAATGTTCCTCTAAATTATAATGGTGGACACTATAGCTATGTATGTCTGGCCGCCCAGTGGAGCACAAGGGGGTCATGGACTCATGGCCCTCCGCCCCCCCCCCTCCCCCAAGTTTGCATTTTATTTCTTCATAATTATTTCAATAAGAATCAACCTCGTGATTTTTTAATTTTTTATTTTCAATATTAAGGCATTTATGATGACCCCTTCTAAAAAATTTCACAGTGCCCGCCTCTGGCAATAACGCCGACCCACCAAACAGTTATTGAACTTGAATTGGAATAAAAATAACAGGTGTTAGGTCTAATGAGTTCAAAACTGGGGGGGCCAATTAATGGTGTTAGTGTCGCACGCAATGCCATCATACATACATCAAAATGTAGAGGAACATTAATCTTCTCAAGGATGTTGCATTTTGTATAGCTATACCCTATATTTCCTGGGAAATTGGATTTCCCTCCGATTGTTTCATAATCACACAGGTTTGGTTTGTAGTCTAACTCAACCTTCGTAATTTCCGATCGTAATTTTCTAAACGATACCAGCATGAAGAATGCCCATGAACAACACATCATTCAAAGATGTAGCCAGGATTTTTTTTTTGGTGGGGGGGGGGGGTGTTTCAGAAATTTCATTGGATGTTACATAGTGGTTTTTATTGTCCTCTCAAAATCTGATTCTATCTAGTATCAAGCCATTTCATTTCATGGGGGGGGGGGGGGGGGGTTGAACCCCCCATGAACACCCCCTTGGCTACGGCTTTGAACACATTAATGTACTCATCATGGGCTGGAGCATTCATGAATAATTCTTCTAATTAAAAGGCTTAATCCGTAAAATCACACCCACTTTATCACATTGAATATTGATGTGTGATCGACCTGGTTAATGGTAGACTATTGTCATCAAGAGTCAACGTAAATGCATCTTTATTGAATCAGCCAATGTTGAAAGATATTTAAAATAATGAAAATTTACAAACCTAAAATATATAATTAGTAAAGAGTATAGAATACACCGATTTATATAGATTCGTCTTCGAGTGACCCTTCCGTTTCTTGCAAACTTTCCAATGTGCTTCGCAATGGTGTTTCCTGCGACAGTGCTAGACTCGGCGTTTTTGAATCACAAACCAAAGGAGGTGGCTCACAAAACGGTTCACCCTGTCTTTCGGCTCTTTTTCTCTCATACCTCAACCACCGCTCCTTGTTCAAGTAAAGCGGCACGTCCAACATTTGACGTCGACGTACAGCTTCCTCAATCTCTTGGCGGAAGTTAATCTTTTTGTCAAATGAAACTCTGTTAATGGTTGTGGTTGCGATAAGTTTTTCATATTCTTCCATGAAAGCACTCTCCATATTGCTAATTTCTTTGACGATCTGATGTACTTCACTATGTACTTCCTCAGCAGCTTCAATAACATCAGGGAATAATCTGGAAACAGTTTGAAAATACAAATCCTCCTGCTGAGCCAGTTTATCTCGTTGCTTCATTTTCTTCTCTTCTTCCATTTTCTTCAGCATAATTAACGGCTGCTGCTTCTGTAACAATTCTTCCTTGTCCAAGTTTTTTGCCCTAAGAAGATGATTCAGCATTTCTTCCTCTTCCTCCTTTAATTTGCTATCAGTCGCTTCCGTCATGGCCAAGAATTTGTTTCGTTTCTTCAATTTGCTTCTTTCTACAAGACTAACCCTTTCTTCTTGTTCATTTGCATTGTCACCTTCAGCTTTGGGTTTCATTCTTTTTAAATTAGCAACTCTTTTTGGAGGAGAATATTTTCTATTCCAGGCCTCGTATGATATCTTCAAGTCCACTTCCCTTTCTACCCACCTTGAAAAATCATTGGCATCGCTTACCCTTTCTTGGGTGAATTGGGAAGGTAAAGAGAACAGTTTAATGTTGTATTTGTCGGCTAATGCAATTATGCGGCCAGTTTTAAGTGGGCGTAAATGCGCGCCTGCCGTGGTCAATGGGTCTCCGGACACAACCTGTTGCAAAACTGGACGATCTGTTCGATGAAGAACATCCCATATTTCTAGCACACCGTCGACACGAAGAATCATAAACTGTGATCTTTTGTCTAAGCTCCAGCTAGCAAGAGTGAGACGGACAGGTCGCGTTTTCCACATTATTGGCTTGTTTTTATAGGTATCAGACCAAAGAGCAAAGACGTGCCCACCGGATGTAATTAGCAAATTTGGAGAGAACAAACTTCTTTCTGAAGAGGTTATAGGACCATCGTGAACCCCAGTTGCGTGTGTCAAAAATTCAACCGTTTCCATCGGAACATCTTCTCCTTTATCGTATTCAGTTCCCTCCCAATACGCTTGAATGACTTCCCCATCTTCCGTGCCCAAGTGAATCTCAGAGTTGGGTAAGACATTGGACGCTATTCTTTGTGGCCAATACCTTTCCCTAAGGTGACTGCTCAGAGAAAATGCTTCCTTGGTAATACGTTCCTTCTTCGTTGTCTCGGGGTCCTGCTGATCACCATCAGCTTCATCATCTGAATTCTCATCAACTGACGATGGTCGCCCTTGCAACTTCTCAAATGTCTCATCTAGAGTATACTGAAGAGGAACCTGTTCGACTATAAGTGATGTGACCATCATTCTTACTTTTTTTGTCATTAATCTATAAGTGGGTTTCATAACCAAATCCAAATCTTTGAACCTCAGATTAGAAATAAGTTTTTTATTCTTCAGTGCTTTTGGGTCGGGGGGAGGTAGAAGGTCCCATATTAACATCAGTCCACCCTCTCCACTACTCATCAACTGCATTGAATAATGCTCATCAGGCATCTGAAAGAGATAATTTCACATTAAGTTTTATTTAAATCAAAATTAGAGTTAAAACAACCATATATAATATGCAATGAAAATACAAAAGAAACGTTTCAAAATCTACATTTGAACGTAGGCTACTATCCGTGCGTGGAAGTTGAAAGATTGCGTTAATAAGGGTGCATCATTGGTGAAGCTAAGAACAGTGGATTGCGGAGGAAGCATCAACGCACAGGAATAGGAAAATTGTAAATTCGTATTATATTTCCTATAGCTACCCTAAGTAGTGTAATATTCCGTAAACATTGCAGATTGCATTAAAAAAAAAATCACCTATTATCCAGTTACAGCTTACCCTTGAAAAATGGCCACTGAAGGTCAATGTATAGTATGGTGATAGCCAATGCAATGCCGAACCAGGTCCTTGATGTGAATTACTATTGGATGACACAACCCTAGGTTGGACGTATTTAATATCTTCTAAAGGTTGCGACCAAGAAATCAGATTGCGAATGGCAACGCGGAAGCGCTGCTGATCACGCGTCAGTACTTCTTGACTCTCAACTGCCTCTAATCGCCCCGTCAAATCCCAAATCACCAACTGACCTCCTTCGGAGATAGCTGCCAGTACATTGGGGTCTGTCGGGCACCAGGCCATATCTCTCACTTCACGAGGAGACACCAAAATTAAGCGTGGCTTTAAAGCATCTTCAATGCACCACAGAAGAATGTAATGTCTGTCAAACTCTGGTGTCTTGGGTTTCGTAGTGGGTGAAAGAGCTTTAATGCAACGTAAATAGGACACAGCTACGACTCCCGTCCACATAGGATGCCATAAAATTTTACTTGGCATTTTTGATGCGCAGTGTTGAACGTCGACAAATGATTCACAAGGTTCCAGTGATGAAATACTTGGTATGACCCTGTCTTCGGCTCTTAAAACCAACAATGGGTAATCATTAGTGTACAGATTTAGCGTTTCGTTGTAGTCCAGAGCTTTTTCCATGTAACTCAGCTCTTGAAATTTAAAGTCAGGTGGTATGTCTCTACTGCCTGTTTTCAAAGTAGCTTCTTCTAGATCATATGCATATTGCGTCCAAGCGTTAACAGGTAGCCCCGGGTTCGTCTGCGAATTCACAGAACTCATTATGGGCACAGCTTGCACCTCTCCATCAATGCGGCTTCGGTGAACTCCTTTAAATTCATGTCGCGGTGGGCCCATAGAGACATAGTTTATCAAGGAATCATCGAGTTTCATTTGTTTTCGCATGTGCCCAGGTGTTGCTTCAATTTCCATTTTTATCAAAGGACGACCGCATGCCTCATAGGACTGTAGGATTTCGTTCTCACTACCTAAGCTTTTCCATGGCCTGGCAATCAATTCAATAGTGCCAGAGAGTAACTGCTTTTGCATCTTCATCTCTTCCGCCAGTTCGTTATCTGCTACCGCACGCGCTTGTTTGGAAAGGGCCAATTTCCATACAATATGATCTTCTCTAGAGCTGTTCTTGAGTACCCAAACATAATCTGAAGTCACCTCGGTCAGGATTTCCTTCAGGCCAGTTGTATCACCTTGTACTTCTAGCGCAGTAATCACTTTTACCCGTTCCATCTGAACCCATCCTGATTGACCTACAGCATTCGCAAGGATTGCTTCCAAATTCTCTGGTGTGAGTGTTAGTTCAAATAAACCATCTGGCCCTTCAACCGCTTTTTCGGGTTCAACAGAGATTTTGGAATCGGCTGCAGACTGTATATTGCCTGCAGGTGCTTTCTTTGCTCGCTTTTTCTTCTTCTTTTGAAGCTCATCATTGCCATCAACCGAAGACGCAGACGAAACGAATTTTGCAACTTCTGTTTCTATTCTACCTTCTTCTTCCTCCATTATGTATGCGACTATAACACAAATTGAGTTTGTTTGTTTGTGGTTGCCAACACTGATGTTGACATAGCAACGTAGTCGCCCGCTAGACGGCTGCTCATCGATTATAAAAAGTACAGTGGGCAGTATAGTATAATACGATACTGCACTACACTTTCTTTTCCTCTCTTATATTTTCATAAGTTGCCGTAGACAGCGATAAAATTTACGCAAAAACAGAAGGAAGAAAGCAAAACTATGGTATGCCATCGATTCCAAGCTTATCATTGTTATATATTGTAATTATGTAGGAACCTGTCATATAGTTTGAGAATCAGTTCATAAGACGTAGCTTCCGTTCCCTCAACAACATTTTCTCTATTATACAACCTATAAGTTATAGGTCTATTTTTCGCAGTTATACGAATTCCTCTGTTAAACTGATTTTACCTTATTGCTGTCAAAATGCGCATAACCCCACTATTTTTCAAAGCTATGTACTGTACCTACAGTATGTGTATTAGTTATTTATACTTGAACATTGGTTACATAGGCTAACATTCTACAACATAGGCCTATCATCCATCCGAGTAAAAAATCAAACAGGCACGAAACGTGGAGAAGTACGGTGACTTACTTGGAAACGGTGGTGAGAATTTCGGGCAAGAAGGGGGCAGCGACCCCAGGCTCTCTGTGTATGAATGTACCCAGAATGACGATGCAGAGGCCAAGTTCCTCATCGCTGTACTCCTCGCGGGGTGCGCCACACTCCGAACACCGTTGTAACACACAGTCCTCTCCGATGCGGAAGCTGCTCTGTTTCAGGTCGAAGGACGCGTGGCAGGCTTGCTGCGCGGCAGGGTCCTGCAGGAGCTGCTGTCCACTTCCCCTGCAAGAAGAATAGTTGGAATCAAATTAAGAAGCAGATGACAGAATAGAGAGCGCATCTTAGGGTTCTGATTTATTAAAAAAACGCTATAGAAAAATGCTAGGTACCACTGACAACTTATAGCCCATACTATTCCTTTTTTCTCTGTAGTCACACAAACTTCGTATAGGCCTAAACAGGAGCAATTTCTCAATTCTATTTCTAATCTCTAATTTCTAAATCTAATTTAAATCAAGGTTTCCTCAAAATTGTTAGCATCAGTGTAAAGATGAGGATCCTATACTATGCTGAAGAACTCAGTGGTAGAGTGAAGCCTTTAAAGTGTTGCTCTGTGTTCATGAAATCTCGTGTACAAGATAGTGAGAAGCGTTCATTCTGTTCCGATGGCAATAATAGAACACCATGCCCTATATTACTTAAAGGACAGTGATGTGTGCTTATGCACTGGTGCACAAGATAAGAAAAAAGCCTCCTTGCCAGTGCAAAGTTCTTTCATTCTGTTCCAGTGGCAAAAACAGGGCCCTATGCTAAAGTACCCAGAAACCAGAAACTTTTTTTTGCATCATTTTTTCTTATTAGGTATCCATATTGTCCAGACCTAGGCCTACTTACCAGGTGCCTGGCTGTCGTGGGATGTGAGTCCTAGGGGCAGACCCAATGCTAAATAGTCCAACTTTTCTCCTCTTCTTACTGCTGGTCTTTTCGTTCTTTCGTCGTCCACGTTCATCGTTCTTCTCTCGCACTGCAAAAATAGTAGGGGAAGGTCATTGGCGTAAATTCCCAAAATTTCTGGGGGGGGGGGGGGCTTTTGGACCCCAAGCCTTTGTTCCCCCGGAGAAAAAAATCGATAAATGTGCCCAAATTAGTGAGGTTTTACGCATATAATACCCTGGAGAAAAAAAAATGATAAATGGACTCAAATTAGTGAGGTTTTACGAATATTCTACCCTTGAGAAATGCCCCCCCCCCCAGAGAAAAAATTGGAGAATAGGCCCAAATTAGGGAGGTGTTACGCATTTCGGAGGCAGTGCAGTTGAAATTTTACCGACGAATAAACCTACCGCTCAGGGGGGCCCAGGGGTCTCCCCCGAAGAAAAATTTTGAAAAAATGGGTCTGAAATATTGGGGTTTTAAGCATTTTGAGTAATATATTTTTTTGTGAAAGTACCTGGTCCATATGTTGATTTTTCATGTAAAATAGCATACTAAGAATTAATTTCCCTTTCATTATTGTGGATACTATACCTTTAGCCTCCATAACGTCTTTTTCACCAGAAAAAACCAGGGGGAGAACCTGGGGGGGGGGGCTCTATTTACGCCAATGGAGAAGGTGTAACTTGTCTATCAATGGATAATATCTTAACAAGGGCAACGATATTAATTATAGCGAACAGATTGCCTACGTCAATGTTTAACTTATAACACAACCAAATATTAGGCTACTACGCAAGTGAAAATCGCAAATCGGCCAATCAGCGGGGGGTTATTAATTCAAATGATTTTTCAGTTACTTGAGGACTGATGAAGGTGTTTTTTCTCGGAGCTCGTCACGGCGCGGTAGAAGTGGTGTTCTTCCTCCGGCGGTGATTCTGCCAGAGCCATCTGCTTGGTCAGCCTTCGGGGGCTGGCAGAGCGGCTGGGGCCAAGCTCCGGACGCTCCAGGCTGTCCTGCTTCGAGGTGCAGTGACTAGGAGCGCTGGAGTGCTCGTCGGGACGTGGCGACGACTGGTCCTCTTCTGTGGTTGACACTGCTGCAACAGATACTTGTGATTGCACGCGCTCGAAGAGTTTGTGGAAAATCACGGGATTGAGCCATTGAATGGAAATGTGATTCACGAAAGAAAGAAAAAATCCCTTTCGGCTCTGGCCGATCAGGAGTAGAGAGATTCCGCAGACCCTGCTTTTCCTCTACGCTACCAACGCTATGTATGTACAATAATAACAAATAAAAAATACTTAATTATATTCCCGACCACAGCATCAACACACAAGACACTCTTGTGTTCCAAATATCGAACCACAATGCCGACTATGAATTTTTATTTATCAAATAATTTTCACTTTGACTGGATGCCATCTTAAAATGGTGGATTTGTCGTAAAAAGTGGTGATTATCATTATCGTAGATAATAATACGGACTTACAGTCAGATTTTAATTCATTCCTCTGCGACCAATATTAAATTATACAAAGTTTCAATCGGCCGCCATCTTGTAACTAAATAGTGGATCTAGCTGGTTAACGAACTCGATCAAGACATTTGCATGATCAATTTTTGTGCCTAGTTTCATCAAAATCGGTAATATTTACGGAAGTTAGAGTGTTTCCTAAAATCGAAATACTGTACATACATATGTATATAATATATAACATTTTGAACGGATGGTGGTTTTAAGCTCAGGGGGTCATGAAATGAAAAGTTGTGAAGAAATTTTCCGAAAGTCGAACATTGGTCGCCATCTCAATAGGTACGGCCGAGGCTAGGGGTTCAAGCACAAATTAAACAGTTCTATGAAATTTTGGGGAAAGAAATCTTGAGACCTAGAAATTATAACTTCCCAAATAGCACGAATGGAAAAGGTTCTCCTTTACCTTAAGTCTGTTCTTAAAAAGTCATTTTTTATGACAATATCAAAGAAATATAACGCAGGAGGGGGAGGTCAAACGCAGAAATCCTCTGCACTTAGGACGCGAACTGGTTGCGTCGGACAGTGTTATCAATAAAATTAAAAGTAAATTAAAGTACTGAACCCATGGCCGTGCCGAGAGGGGTGGTCCAGGGGGTCCGGACCCCCCCCCCCCCGAAACCAAAACCTGCATACGGCTTGCTGAACCTATACGTCTACCTTTAAGACACCACTATCGAATATTATGGCGAACAAAGGGAATTAGGTCAGTTGCCAGTTTTTGAGCCATCCAAAAATGATGCTTGTTGCCTGCAGCATTTTTGTGACAAGTGACTTACTTGAACAGCAGTCGTTCGTGGTAAGGGAGCGGTGCAGTCTTTCTGCGAGGGCGGTCACATCCTGCGCTCGTCCTACTGGCAACAGACGTTCTGGGGCAGGTATCTCTAGCTGGGTAACGCTGTTGCCGCAACTATCGCGGCTGCAGATACTGTCAAGGTCGACAGGAGAGCCTGCAGAGTAACAACACAGTGTTTATTACGAAAAAACAACTGAATGGTAATGGTAGTATGACTGGCTTTTTAGGGTGCTACTATATTTTAGGTAGGTATTTCTAGCTGAGAAACGCTCTTGGCATAGTACTATCGCGACTATACGGACATGGGTGAAGAAAGATAACCTGCAGAGCATCAGTACAGTTGATGGAAATAAAAGAAAGGCAGTGCTGCTTTTCCAATGAGGACACTCAATCGAATAAAGGAAGCTGATTTCAAGGCTCTTCAACCATAGGTGATGTGACGGCTGCTGATATCGTCCTCGGCCTCAGGAGCCCTGATGAAGACAGACCCGGTTACGCCTGTCAGTAAGTGGGGTTCGTTAAATTGAGGGTTACATGAGGCAGATGTTTATTAATAAAATAGACCAACTACTGGACGCTATCAAATGTGTACTAACCTAGCGTGATGAGGTCCATTTTGGACATGGGTGACTCCGGGGAGCCGTATGAAGTCGTCTCAAACTCGTGGGGATTCATATCAATGCGCCATGGGGCAGTTCCGTGCTCCATAGAGGCTAGACTATCAGAGAAGTTGTTGTAGCAGTCCTTCCGGGGTAGGGGCGACATCGGACTGCTACCGGAGCTCGACTCCCTCTCTTTTCTGAAGATACAGAGGAACAGGTGAAAAAACAGTTGCAACGGGAGTGACGATAATTAAGGGAATAACGGTGGCTAGAAATTAACTGGACAAAGATTCATTCAACAAGGAATAACTTTTTGTTGGAGCTGCTCCAGGCTCCACCTAACCCTAACGGGAAGTGTAAAGAAGAGCAGCAAACTACAAAAAGGATTTGCAAGCTTCCCATCATTTTTATGCTTCTAGACGTAATCAGCCTACTTATTTCAAATTGTAGCCTACTGACCTTTTACTTGTGGGCTGCGTAGGCGATGCTGCAGAAGTAGAAGGGGTATTCTTGGTGGCTGCTTTTACAACAACCGGCTTATTAGCTGCTGAAGAAAAAAGAAATAGCCTATGCTATTGTTGTATTAAATCCAACCTACCTATATAGGCCTATAGTTGGTACGAGACAGTGGTGGACACTTCTTAAGGGGGGGGGGGGGGTGAACCTTGCTTTTTTGCTTGCACTTGCTTTGCTTAGTGTTGCTAATAGGAATGAACGCCATTTTTCACCTTGCGCATTTTAATTTAATAACGAGTTATTTATAGAATGTATTAAGTTATTTACTTATACAACTAAATTGAAATTGTTATTATTTTATTACACAATATATAGGTAGGTACCAGTAATCCATGGGAATCTATTGTACAATAACTTAAAAAGAAAGGAACATTTTACACACTTCTGCCCTTTTTCTCTGCGAATCAGCCTATGTAACCTACACCATTAGCAAGCGAAAAAAGCAGAAAAAACAGAACCATTTCAATCTGCGAACCATCTTGTTTACAGAGAATTCTTATACCGCCCAGTTGAACTGGATCCGAACCCGGGTAGGTCAATCCCCCCTCCCCCACTCCCGGCCAAAATGAGGAAATGGGACTAGCAACAATAATTAATAATCCAATAGAACTCTATCCCTAATGCAAGAGCGGATCCAGCGGAAAAGTTATGGGGGGGAGGGGGGTCACAAGTTGTATGTATGTTTAAAAAGTAATGGTTTTGTTGAAAATTTGAGTTTTATTAAATTTAAAAAAATTATCATCATATGAATTTTACTCATTTAGGGGGTCATGACCCCCCCCCCCCCCCCCGTGGATCTGCAATTGCCCTAATGATTTAGGTGCATTGATTAGTTTTATAGCGACTAATCTTAACTTATATTCTTGTCATAATTTTAATTAGAATGACTTGCTGGACTGTATACAGATTTATCGCTTGGCTCTCAGCACATATGGCTCTCCATAGCTTGCAATCCATACAAAATGATAACTAAAACCTTACCAGCAGATGAGACAACAGTGGCAGTAGCGACGACCGGTTGCATTGCTGTGGCGACAGCACAGGCCAAACTGGAGCGTCGCTCCACATTGGCCTTGGCCACGGGCTGCGCCGCACTGAACACGGAGTTGGCCACCATCATCATCATCCCTTGCCTCACCCCGCACTTTTTTTCTTCAGTCTGGGCAAAAGCAATATTCAATATGTAGGCTACTGTAAGAGGTACTGTAATGTATCGTAATTGATCTAAGTGCCTAGAATCTAGATGCTCTTGACTTGACCTATAGATCGACTTGCCCCAGCATGACTTTAAGGATGGGCCAGAATCGATTCGTATACTGTCAATCAACAATCAATTAGCGAATAGATTAGGAACACCGAACGAGACAAATGGCAAATGCATTATGGATTTTCTTCGACTCTCAGGTTTTTAACGCATTGCATTAATTTGCATCGATGCTTTATGGCGGCCACGTCATCCAGAAAGTTTTTGAACCTTACATACCGGAGCATCATCGTCCCCTCCAAGAAACCAGCTCGTCTTGTGCAGCGATAACTTCCGCTCACCATCTTCTATGTCCTGGGGGCTGCCCCTGAGAGTACTGTCTGAACGCCACATTCCATCCTCTGCATCTCCACTGGAAGCAACATATTTTACAACAGAAATAATAGTGCGAACACTAGGACTACAGTCTTCTTTATGCACCGGCAACTGTCAATTGGCATCTTCGACGTCCTGGGGGCTCGGAGAATGCGGAGAATACTGTCCGACCGCCACATGCCCTCCTCTTGGAAATTAGCTGTTAGAAGCATTCAACAGAAATAATAGTCAGAACAATTGGCGGTCCTCCCCGGGTGCCAAGTCACCTAGGGACGCCAAATTGTACAAAAAATAGTCAACATGCATTTTATGTAACAAAAAAAAAATACCTCATAAAACTAATTAAATATTAAAAATACCAAAATATATTGCAATATTACTTGGACTTCATTGTGAAAGTGGGGTTTATATAAGCAGCAGGAAACCTTGCTATTGCAGGTGCGCTGGTCTACAAACGTTTTGACAAAACGGCAATGCCTTAAGGCCGTAGCCAAGGGGGGGGGGGGGGGTTCATGGGGATTCGACCCCCCCCCCCCCCCCGAAATGAAATGGCTTGATACTAGATAGAATTGAATTTTGAGAGTAGAAATAAAAACCACTATGTAATATCCAATGAAATTTCTGAAATCCCCCCCCCCGAAAAAAAATCTAGCTACGGCCTTGAGAGAGGCTGCGCTCTCCAAGGGCGCTTAAGATCAAGGACTTTTTTCATCATAGAATATACTCAACGTTAAAATATTAATTTTATTATGCAGCTATCCAGCTATCTGTCATATTATAATTTCATTTTCAGAATGAGGTGAAGTCGTGCGACATTTTGAACTTCTAGGGCCTATTGGTGTTTGTTTTTTCGAATGGAAAAGCAAAAAACAGAGAAAACAGAGAAACAAACGGTGTTGCTCCTTTTCAGTACCAAAAACAATAATGTGCATGCATAAAACCTTGGAAAATTATCTCCCTGGGAGCCTTTTGCGCGCCTCTAGAGGTTCAATGTTGTGACCGCGCTTCACCGCCTCATATTGTAGGACGGTAGCCTACGGCCCAAGAAACATCATGCTCTACTGAAGTCAAAAATACTAGACTAGGCTATATCGTTGCGAAAGGTCCGATCAAGCTTGGTTAGGTACATTACCTTCCTTTTAATAAAAGTGCACGATCTACATTATTATGATTATGCTATAAGTAGTGTTGATTAATACAGACAATCTACTAGTAATAGCACGTTATAACAGTAGAGCAATCTGTTACCATTTCGAAGTTGGAGCAGGGCAGGGCAGTGATAAGGAAAATGGCCAAAGCTGATTAGTTGAACACGCGCCTCTGTAGCTCAGTGGTAGAGCACTGGTCTCGTAAACCAGGGGTCGAGAGTTCAAACCTCTCCGGAGGCATTTTTTATTTTAAGAATGGGGTTACAGTTTCATTTTATTTTTATTTCCTTTTCTTGTAAGTAACCCCCATTCTTAAAATAATATTGATAATACCGGACAGAATCTCGATGCCACCTTTTTCAGTGGTGTGCATTGCGCTTGGTGAGAACCTCAAGGCAGAGCATATTTTAACGTAGTTAGCCTCGACTGGGCGGAAGAGCTTAACGTTTTACCGTATTACCTACATAAATTATATTTTCGTTAACTACCACCCAGTAAAAAATGTGCTTTGCTGATACACTCAACTCTTTCTTGGACGCATACTGAGTGATTTAGTATGATTCAAATTATAGGCTATATATACCTGGAAGTCGGAGGCCTGCCATCAGGTTCCTCCCAGTGGGTATCCAACGGCCCTCCAGACTTGTGGATGTACGACTTGCCCTTACCGTCAGAGGTGCACATGGGGGACAGGGGCGGAGACTCTCCCCCGTCATCTCGTTCCCCGCCAAGCGATGGTTGGCTCATTTCTGCACCAATCAAAATTAAATTACAATACATATGTTCACGTACCTGGCTCCCTTGCACCGTGCTAAGCATTGGTTTCCATATACCTTGGTTCAATATATCAGAATTTTTATGGCAGCCGCGGCTCCTGGATAAGCTAAGCACGATTTTAATGAACCATACGTGACAATCATTTATGTTAATTGTATGTATGTGTGTATGTATAATTGTATTAAGTTAGCATTAGCCTGTAATAATATTGTAGATTGCGTCCGCGACCGCGTCTGAAGTTAGTGCGATATAGATATTATGAAGTATGCAATAGCTAACTGTCAGTTACAAATAACTGAGAACCAAGATTTTAGTAATATTTTCCATGTTCAGTTTGTAATACCATACAATACTACGTCATAGTAAAAAATAAAGTAACTGTCAAGAATTACTAAAAAAAAATACTAAAATACTAAATATAATTAATTAAAATTTAGCTATGGACAGTATATTATAGTATTATTATACTAGTAGTATAGATTATGAAGTGAGTGAAGTAGGTACTAAAGTGACATACCGCGAGATCTAGTGGGAACCGAGCCAATTATCAGAGAAGTAGGTACCCTCTTGCATACGTGATGCTGCGCAGACACAGTGTTGAGAACTATTCGGATAAGAGCTGTCACCTGTCCACTTAGAGGCTGTTGCATGTAGTTGTACTGCAATGAAAAGAACCGGTCCGAGTTTACTCGAACATGCTTTCCAATTTATCAAAATTAGTAGATAGAGAAAATGAGTAATTTCATGGTAAATAATTTTCCTATGGTTAGATTTCCAATATCTCGGGGGGGGGGGGGGGGGGATTGTCCACCTGACGTCACTGGAGGTGAGATAAATTCTAGATAGATCAGACCAACACATTATCACACAGCAATAATGGCAGGACACGCATTGCATTTGAGCGCGAAATTTCTATCATTTTTTCAAAAAATAATTTTTTGCACAAAACCAAATAGTTTTTTGGGAAAGCAACCTGTCCGGTTCCGTTACTCAATTTAACACCTAAAACATGCCAGAAGATAGAAATCATCGATAGAAAGGTTTCGCAGAAAAATTATTTTTTAGTCATTTTTATTTTTTTACCCCAGAAGCAAACTATCAAAGGGCAAGCGACCCCCCGCATTTTGTCAATATCATATGTGAATTTAAAAGAAATCGTTGGAGCCGTTTTGGAGAAATAATTTTTTTAGACGTTTTTTTGGAGAATAAAACCCCCCCAAATTGAGTTGGCCCGAAATAAAAAAAAAGGCCTCGAGGTATGATTTTTGTGAACCTACATGCCTAATTTCATTAAAATCCACCGAGTAGTTTGCCCGGAAATCGATGAACAGACAGACAGAGCGACAGACAGACAGACAGACATTTCGTAAAAACCACTTTTTTGGGTTCCTGGAACCTAAAAACGTGTAAATCCGTTGAAATCTCGGAATCGAAAATTTCGACCATCACAAAGCTTTCCTTATAATACGTATAAATTGGAAAGAAGAAAGATGTCTGATAGACACAGGCAAAGTCACACCGTGATGTGAAGAGCCGGAAGAAGAATTAGGGTGACGTACCTACCACCAAGGGCGGATACAGGAGGTGACTGCCTCCCCCCCCCCCCAATTTAAAAATTTAGTAAGTCTGTTCTAAATCTATATATCTACTAGTATTAATTTTGACCTACTACCCCCCTCCTCCCTCCGCTTTGCATAGCTTTAGGGGTCTTGCACAATATAACTTAATATACAGTACACAATATTGGCATTGGCTGCGCTGAGTCATCCTAGGTGTGCAATTAGCCCAAACGCTTACTTCAGTGGCATAAGCGCCCAAAGTAGACTTTGGCAAAAGAGGAAAAAAATGAAAAATAGCAAGTATTTTTTTTTTTTTTTTTTTTTAAAAGAAAACAGGTTAATTTTAAACTTATAAACATTTAAAACTTGATTGCGCGGAAACAAAGAAAAGTTAGGTACTTTCTAGTACGAATATACGAACTTCAACTATTATATAATAGCTACTGAAATAATAGGCTCTAGAAACTAAAAGAAGATTCAAGATTCAGCCTGCTTTACTATAAAAAAAACAAACTATTGGAGGGGGGGGGGGTCACTGACTTCTCTTGCGTTTGTTTCGCTGCTGCCTTACTTACTAATGGCGAGAATTTACATAGACGCACTTACGGCAATTTCACGCTTTCTGTCCTTATCATGAAACGGTCGCACCCTTAAAAGATTGAACCTTTAAATTCTACAGTCGGACTGTATCACTCAGTATAAGAAGTTTCAATTTTGTCAATTTATAAAGCCATAACTGCACCAATTAATATTCCAACATAAAATGAGTACCTTATAGAGGACGACCAGTAAAGAGAGTAGCCAAGAGCGACGGACATGCGCTTCCAGCAGCCAAAGGGTAAAAGTAGGGGCAGAACTGGAGGACGTAGTGCGGCCCGCGGGACAGTGCTGGAGGAGGGCCATGGCTGGTCCGACTAGGACGCGTCCCATTGGATGGTTTTGGTCCAGAACTTGCGGCAAGTTGGAGATGAATGCGTTGAAGACCGGTGAAGCCCTAGAACATGGATGCAATTGATTATACGGTCATCGCAATGGGAGGTGGTCTTCAAGGTAGCTGAGCTGCTGAGTAATGCCAGAGCCAAACACGCGAAAGTCTCTAATCTAATACCTCGTCGCGGTGAAGATGAATGCGCGTAATGGTGACTAATCCGATAGGAGACCGAGTTCGAGCTGGGATAAGCGGGGAAATTATAGTATTTTATGTGCAGGGTACTCTTTCGTCCCGTGGTTGGGAAACTGGCCCCGAAGGTGGAGAATCTCAATGTCCTGTAATCGGACAATCGGACGGGTGAAAGCCATAAAAGTACAATTAACATGAAAAATATCATTGAAATATCTCGATAGTACTGCTGTCAAAAATATCAGGACAAGCAGAAGAAATTTGTCTAAGTATTTTGCCTTTTTCTGAAACAGGCAATACGGCGAGCTGCTGGAGCTAAGAAGGTCCAAAAGTTTTGGGGACCCTTACGCAATTCAGAGAAGTCCCCCCCCCCCCTACTAACTATACTAGGTTTAAACTTTCATTTTCTTTTCTAAAATAAGTTCTTTGAAGTGTAAACTTCTTTAGCCGCACCACACACAGTTGAATTAAAAAATCTTTAGACAAGATTTTAGCAGGGTAGTGAATTGGACTGGTTCGTTCGACGCGCGACATGCGACATGCTCGATAGAGTGAGGCGCACCACACACAGATTTTAGCAATTAAATTGCATGGCGGGTTTAAAGCAACTTTTTGTGCAGATGTAGAAGGCCTATCTCAATTTAAATTATACCCATGTCTTCGTCTATTCTTCCTTTTTCAGACCATATATTTGTTGTGATAGGGCAAAGGGTTCGACTTTGGGGGGAGGAAACGTGAGGAGGTGCGCCAACAGTTGCCGATTTTAATTGAAAATATGCCTTTTTCAGCCGCGTTTTTGGAGTTGTTAATATCAATTTGAAAACTTCAAACTGCTTTAGTTATTTTCCACCTTCCTTACTCGTTCTAGACATGTATTCAGTTTTATTATCCGTCTCTTCGTTCAGGCTCAAGTGGGTTGGTAAGCCATCACTGTTTCGTCGGAAAACAAGTTCAAAGGTACTATTGAATTTACATGCATAGAGTAAAAAAACTCCACAGCCTGCAATTTTCAACCGAAATTAATTTTTAATGTCTCATTAGAAGCAGTATGAATTAAGGTTTCAAACGAGTATAAATACATATTTTCAAAATAACCCGTTCACCCTTTAAACACGAGTGGAACGGAAAATTTGTCATTGTCACTGAAAAAATTGTCACTTGAAAAAATGTCTCATTAGAAGCAGTATGAATTAAGGTTTCAAACGAGTATAAATACATATTTTCAAAATAACCCGTTCACCCTTTAAACACGAGTGGAACGGAAAATTTGGCTTTGGGGGGGGGGGTCAGGTTTTCAACGAAAATCGGCCTCTTTGGGCCGCGTAATTACGATCTATTTTAAAAAATCAAACTACTTAACCACTTAAAATAATTATTTGTTTTACTTTGTGAGACTAGTGTGTGTATTTAGTGGTTTGGTAATATTGAAAAATACAACATTTTGAAATAGATAAGCTTATATATATATATATATCTATTGAAAAAAAAACTAAAAAAACTGAGTGTGAGCTTAGGGATCGTAGATTGAATGAGAAATAAGTCAGATTATTATTAATAATAATAATTAAATAAATATATTAATATGAATATTTATTAAATTTTATATAAATCAAATTATTTTTTAGTATATTCAATTCTTACATCTTTATTGTCTTTATTAAATTAAAACCTGTAGTTATAATTGATACGTAGCCTAAAGATAATTATTTTGACAATTATTTTTATTTTCATATAGGCCTATAGTTATAATAATGTGAGATATGGAGGACTACTGTCTACTGTCTTTTTAGATTGGAAAATCGACGATGCTGGATCAAAACAACAAACTTGATGACGAATTAAAACGAAAGAGAAAATTAGCTATAATAATGCATGCTTAAAGAAACATCGTAAAAAATAATTTGATATAACTTACATAGAATTTAATAAATATTAACTTTAATTTCTGACTTGTTTCTCATTCAATCTTTTCGAACGCGATCCCTAATAATACATTAATACTACATAATACATAATATTATTATTTTCTATATACATATCAATTAATGGGGAATGCCAATGAAGTTTTCACTTCTGCTGCGCGGTTTTAAGCACACACTCGTTTTTATTTTATTTTTATGTCATTTTTAAGAAAATCCCCCAAAAAATGCCTTGTTTTTTTTCCTTTCCAGGGGGTCCCCATATGCCTTGCATAACTTGCTACACTTCTGTTACGCACGCCACTGACAATCTTTCTTCTTCTTCTTCCGGCTCTACAGCCCTTGGTGGGCTTTGGCCTGCTCGACAACACTCCTCCATTCTTCTCGGTTTTGCACAACGCTCCACCATCTGGAGACTCCCAACTCGCGAAGGTCATTCTCTAACTCGTCCTTCCAGCGGTTTCTTGGCCGTCCTGGCAGTCGTCTTCCCGTCATGCTTGCTTTCTGCCACTGACAATAGCCTACGCTAATTGGCTATCAAGGTTTGGTATTGTATTGCAATACAATACAGTACACCTACGGCATACGCAGACTCATTCATGAGAGCATAGTATCGGAGACTCGCGGTAGTACTATATAGCGATGTTCCTTGAATGAACGTTGTGTCTGAGGTTATTGAACTGATGAGCCACTGCTAGGGAGCTCAAATGACACACTTCGCAGCGGCCCTGTATCGCCTCTATAGCTCAGTGGCAGAGCACTGGTCTTGTAAACCAGGGGTCGAGAGTTCAAACCTCTCTGGAGGCAGATTTTTTTCAGTGTTTATTATTTTTATTTTATTGCTCTTATTTTTATTCGTTCATAGAAATAAAGCTTTGTGATGGTAGAAATAGGATTTCAACGGGTTTTCAAGTTTCTGCGAAGTATCTGCCGGGCAATTTGTCGGCAAATTACTCGAAGAATTTTGATGAAATTAGACATGTAGGTCGACAAACGTCATGTGGTGAGATCTGTTTTTCTACTTTTCCAGTAGCGTAGCGAGGGGAGAGCCGGACACAGCCGGACTCCAACGAGCGCCTAATTGCGCAAAAATATGCATATTACATAACAAAAACATTGAAACAAAATTAATTAAACAATTAAAAATAACATGAAGTTCATTATTTGAATTTCATTGTGGAATGGGGGTGTGTAGGCAGCAGCACTTTACACATCTCTAAATCACTTCGGGACAATGGAAAATCGTTACAAATAAATTGAAGATGATTCATAATTAACTATTATTCTAATGATTGATACATAGTAGGGCTCTATATTAGACAGGTATTGTCATCCGCCATTTTTTATCCATTATAGGTCTGGTGTATAAGCCAAGCATTGGGTGTTTACCTATTTATTATTAGAAATTTATCGTTGTTTATTTGTTATTATTTAAAAAAACGTTCTACCAATTAGGGAAGTGTTTCATAAAAAAATACTAAAACGTGATTTCGTATTTTTCAATTTTTACTTTTTCTTACAATACTTACCATACAGGAAATATATGATACAAAATGGCGGATGACAAAACCCGGGTATATATAGTGCCTTAGTACATAGGAAAGCATTTTATACGAGTTCATACTCGTACAGGGTTTTTATATTAACTTGATGGTAAAGTTTTCGTAACCCTATTGTGGTAATCTTGGGTTACGCAATAGAAGGTCCTTAACGGTGTGTTAAACAAAGCGAAAACTGTAAACACTTCCATCATGATTTCTCACCTGAGCCTCTGCGGAGGGTAGTAAAACGTATTCTCCTGCTGACTGTAGCCCAGCAGCAAGTGCAAGTGTCTGAGGACGCAAGTCTGCGTCCTGCTGCCCGACTTTTCGTCCCGCGGGAAGGCCTGGTCCGACCGGGACAAAAACTGCATGAGAAGAAAGATGAGGAGGTGCGCCGTTTCCCGGTCAGACCCCTCCAGGTTCAGGACCCGGGACAGTCCCGCTAGGCCCGAGTCGTCACCCGCAACCAGAGAGTGAATATGTCCGTCTGAGGATCATTGGCCAAGCATATTAGGAATTTGGGCATTGATCCTATATACACAGAAGAACCTGTTTATACCTTATGAGCAAATCGTACACCCCACTTATGTACACTATACTACACAAAGTCAAATTTCTCATGAAATACTGATCATTGAACCATAAATGAGATTCCACGAAATAGATATAGATATAGATACACTCCTCTACATTTTAATACACATAGCAGGCCCGTACCCAAGGGGGGGGGGGAGCGCCCCCCTAAATTTGATAAAAATAATAAAAAATAATGTAACAGTTTTAGCCAAAACAACTAAAATCACTACGGACGTACCTATCATTTATAAAAAAAATTGTTCTTGCCCCCCCCCCCCAAAATTAAATCCTGGGTACGGGCCTAACAAATAGTATATAGCAGTACGGACAAAATACTGCTGCGACTGCTGCCTCTCCTCTACATTCTTTATCTGTTTTAGCAGGCACTAACTCATTATACAGTTAGATTACAGCCCACAGCCCTAAGTTTTGAAGGCTTGAATAAATGCCTCAATTACTACCAAATATTGGTAGAATAGGTCCACGCCTTCAAATGATGTTAGTAATACCTGCACGTAGGCTACTACTAAAAATATTAAAATTTATAAAAAAAAATTATAATAAAAAAATATTAGGCAGGCCGATGTTAAGGATATGAAATATTTCTTCTACTTTACGGCACCTCATTCGTGGCTACAGGATCGATATTTAGTGATAAATTTGGTCAAATTTGTAACTACCAATAAAGTATAGCGAGGTGTCCGAGTCCGAGTGTCGTTTAACATTTAACAGATTCTTCGATTCTTCCTTGGTGACCCCCCCCCCCCCCCCGCCATCTTTTGATAATATATGCATACCAATCAAATCTAATAAGCTATCCCTCAGAACCTCAAACCATCTCAAGCCTTGATGCCTTTGTAAGGTATACGTAGTCTAAATACTTTCACGTCACGGCATGCGTATTGCGCATACAAGATTAAAAATTAAAATGCTATTAAATATTAATTTGACTAGTGCCATGCTTTGCTTACTAGGGTTAGCCATTAACTAGTATTAAGTTTCTCGTGTATTACTCTAAATTAGACTACTACCAACTCAGGGAAGTGAGGCTTCGCTTTCCTAGTGTAGATTTATTTTTAAAAAATCAACAAACACAAACAAAATCACACTGTGTCTCAATTTTCTAAGGGTGATAGTGACTTTGCTATCTGGGCACCAAAGAAGACCCGTTGTCATCTCCAGCAGCTACAGGACACTTAACCTGCAGCAGGATGGGAGTGGACTGTGCAGTTTAGCGGGTCCAGAATCTGGTGCGGCGGGTCCGACACCACACACCAAACACCAAACGGTACTGGGTGCATGGTCTTCTTAGGAGTCCTAAAGCATGTAATGTCACTGTTGTGCCAATGAAAATAAGGTATAATAGTACTATTTTATAATATACAGGCGAACCCCGTCACGGTCTTCCATGTCAACACACACCTGCCGTTCCTAAAAAGAATTCCTACATATTAGCCTTCCCGGCTGAACCCCCCTTATTTTGATATTTAAGTCGATTTGCGAATACAGTACGTTTTTTTTTTCTTAAGAGGATGCTGGCCACCTGGCCATACACATTGGCCACCACTGGATCACCCTGAAATCCTGAATCAGGTAGGCTTATATTTTTTAGGCGGGGTTTCCACATGCGTCAATCGTCAATGAAAAATATGAAATTGAAGGATATTTCAATTTTTTATTAATGGCGGCGTTTCCACATGTTTTTTTCAAAAATTGACAATTTTCTATTGAAACGTATGCGCCAAATTTTTGAAATTTGCTTGCTTGTTTTTTGAAATTTTGTTTGTATTTGTTTTCTTCGTACACTTATTATTTTTAATAAAACCTAATAATAGTAGGAGATCCGAAGTAAGATCGACCTTCACCGATCTGTTTAATGAATGAAAACTGTCTTTAAAAAAAATTAATTAAAATAGTTGTACTTGACACACTTGACATAGGCCTATCCCATGACGCAATTTTTTTTTAATTTTAGTTTGTTTGTTTGTGATTTTACTCTATGATCAATTGATCATTGATAAATTTTAACAATGGCATAGAGTGAAATTGAAATGTCCTTCAATTTCATAATTTTCATTGACGATTGACGTATGTGGAAACTCCGCATTACTTAAGTTAATACTTAAATTTATAAAGATTTGGTCTACTCAATTGTTAGGGAACTATTTCATACACCCTATTATAAGGTGTTTTTCATTTTTGTTGGTATAATTTTTCCATGAATTCGATAATTCGGTAAATCTCTGTCGGTTTCACGGAAAACCCCCCTAGGGCAAAACTAAATAAATCGTTGTAGTGCTATGCATGAAATAGTCCTCTATTGAGTAGATCAAATCTATGCAACTTGAAGTATTAACTTAAATAATAACTATAAACCAACCTATTTTAGGGTGATTCAGAGGTGGCCAATGTGTACAGCCAGCTTCCACTTAATATGAAACCGGTTTTGTTTGTCAGTCTTTAGAGGCTCGCGTCCCTTTTGTTACCGTCTTCTTTAGCTCAGGTTGCAGTGTCAGCCCCTGAATTCATTCCTGTTTTTCCGTCGCTACAGTCCGGGTATCATTCTTCCCAGTAGCGTAGTCACTCAATAACCGCCTCACAAACTTGCCATCTCCCGTCAGACCTGCACGTATTTTGCACATTCTGAGAGGCACAGAGAGCACATTGTCATTGAGACCATATAACATAACCAGCTAGGGCTCGATTTAAGAATTAGCCACCCCTGGACTACTCAGAATGTGCCCCCCCTCCCCCCAACCAAGTCTGGATTTTTTTTTAATCTTTATCTTTTAAGTAATTGGTAAATATCGATAATGGTGACAAGTTACAGAGTTTTCTCATAATTTGCCGCCGTAAATTTGTTAAGCTGAGGTTCTATTAACCTGATGGTACTCAGTCGAGCAATTTACAAAATTATATAAAAATAAGCAAATAACCAAATTAAAATCTAATAAGTCAAATTTAATTATTAATGTATATAATGTATATAATTCTGGTACTCCT
The DNA here is from genome assembly GCA_963971405.1 of Psococerastis gibbosa. Taxonomy (NCBI): domain Eukaryota; kingdom Metazoa; phylum Arthropoda; class Insecta; order Psocodea; family Psocidae; genus Psococerastis; species Psococerastis gibbosa. The sequence goes on from OZ020484.1 coordinate 32,076,084, forward strand.
GCGAGAGTTTGCCCCCCCCCCCCCAATCAGCTTCCCCAGTGGAAAAAGCAGGCCCTGAACATAACAACAGCAGGATCCACAGTGTTATGATTGTTCACTTTGAAAAGTTACTGCTAAACAGAGCAGAGTTTCCAACACGGAGAACCCAGAAGGTCCCAGGATTAAAAAAAAATATTTTTTGGCACGCTCAAATGTCCCATCTCTCCTATATAGAGCTCTAGGTTCCTCTATAAAAGTACAGTATCCTATATAAGCTAACTCGCTGTTTACGCTAAACAATACAGAACCTCAATTTTCAACCGTAATACCGTATACAAAACGTAACAACATGCAGGAATCAATCATACAATACAAAACAAGCATTTATACATCACCAATCAACCAAGTATAGGTACCTTCATCTAATTAGAGCAGCGTTAGTGTACATGGTCTTTAAATTATGATTAAAAATGTCTATAATTTTCATTGGCGTAAAGTCCCAAAATTTCCCCCTGGGGGGGGGGGGCTTTAGGGCCCCATGACTTTGATCCCCCGGAGAAAAAAAAAGCGATAAATTAGTGAGGTTCTACGCATATTATACCCTGGAGAAAGGGGGGTCCGGGGGTCTCCCCCGGAGAACAAAAATTGATGAATAGGCCCAAATTAGTGAGGTTTTACGCATATTATACCCTGGAGAAAGGGGGGCCCTGGGGTCTCCCCCGGAGAACAAAAATTGATTAATAGGCCCAAATTAGGGAGGTTTTGCGCACTTTTCAAGCAGCACAGTTGTGATTTTACCGACGAATGAACCTACCACTGAGGGGGGCCCGAGGGTCTCCCCCAAAGAAAAATTTTGAAAAAATAGGTCTGAAATATAGGGGTTTTAATCATTTTGAGTAATATATTTTGTGAAAGGACTTATATCGGATAGGTTAATATGTTGATTTTTTTCCCTTTCGTTATTGTGAATACTATACCTTTCGCCTTCATAACGTCTTTGTCACCAGAAATCCTGGGGGGGGGGGGCTTAGCCCAGGACCCCCCTATTTACGCCAATGTTTGCAAGCAATACAAAATTGAGATATTACAACGGCGAATAATCCTACCATTGAGGGGGACCCGGGGGTCTCCCCCGTAGAAAAAGTTGGGAAAAATAGTTCTGAAGTATTGGGGTTTTAAGCATTTTTAGTAATATATTTTTTGTGAAAGTACTTGGTCAATATGTTAATTTTTTCCATGTAAAATAAGCATACTAAGAATTAATTTCGCTTTCATAATTGTGGATACTATGCCTTTAGCCTCCATAACGTCTTTGTCACCAAAAATCCTGGGGGGGGGGGCTACAGGTGGACATGGGGGGGGGGGCTAAGCCCCCCCAGAACCCCCCTATTTACGTCAATGATAATTTTGTAGAGCACGACCTATTGTATATCCAGTTAATGGAATACCTAAGCAGGGACAACTCTGGAAAATTCAAATAAATTGAAATAATGCGACGCTTTACAAACTCTTATAGTCCAGCACCCACTCACCCATTGTCCTTGTATACTATAGTATATCCATGGATGGGTCCAGGGAGACACGCATTTAATGGGTACAACTAGATATTAATTCCTACTATTTTGATCGAAATAGTTTTGCTGGACTGGTCTTGATGTAAAGACCGATTAGCGATATGTGTCCTGGTCGGCGGGTTGACACTCGCCGTTTCCAAGGTCTTCCGATTGCTCATATCTCATGAAACGCTCAATCTACTGGGAGGCTCCTTCCATGTTCCCGATGGGGTTTAATGGAGTGAAGGGCCTGGGTGAAATTTATAAAATATTGGTTCGAAGTATTAAAATTGAATATCAACTTTAAGAATTTTATTTTGAACAAGCACATTTTGATTCATATTTTCATGTAATAAATCAGGGCTTCACGCAGGGACGGATCCAGCCCATTTTGGGGGGGGGGGTAGCTGAGGGTCAAAATAGGAAAAACTTATGTAGGATCGACTAAATTAGAGCGTTATAACTTAATTTACAATAGATTTACCAAATTTTGGGGGGGCAGCTACCCCCCCTACCCCCCCCCCCCCCTGTATCCGTCCTTGGCTTCACGGCTTATTTTGTTAATCCGGCACTGCCAACATATCTCATGAAGGTACCGAAAGGGAATCTCATTTAAGGTACTGTACGCGAACGATGGAAAATGGAATTCACAATATGGTGGGATTGACCTTTCGTAGGCATATACAATATATTAACGTATATACTGAAGAAGTTCAATTTAAAAAACCCTACCGGTTGGTATCATTCCCATGTTGTAATGCGTATTTTACCATAATCGGTGAATTATAGCCTATACGGTGCAAATTGAAAGGCAGTAGTATAATGTGTAGGATTTTTATAAGTTAGGCATGTCAATTTTAGCCATGATAAGGCTTTAAGTGAAACTTTATATTTTTATAAATGTAAAAGGTGTTATCAGTTAATAATTGCACCCACTCCTTAATTAGAAATAAATTTTATTTCTTAACAAATAATGTGCAGTTAGCCCCTTTATTAAAATGGAGTAGGTTTCATATGTCGATTCTGGCTCACCACGGTGTCCTTGTAATAAAATTTAAATCAGATGGGTTTCACGCAAAAGCTGAGTTGTCATGAATGGTGGAATACAATACAATGGTGGAAAGCAATGGGGTTACTATGCTAAACACAACAAAGCCAACTCTACCTGGCAAGCCGCTAGTGGGTGGTACTGAACCTAATAACTGACCCAGGCCAAACCTCGAGCTCTTCCTCTTCAGAATGGGAGCCGAGTACTGTCTGCTGTAAACCTTGTCTTTCTCTAAAACACACAGAAAAACATTAACATCCCAATGCTATATTTTGTGAAGTACAAGTCCTGCAATGCATGGGGGGATGTGATGTCATTTTCATGTCTCCCATGTCTGCTGGCGTTGACAGTATTGCATGTGTGAATAGAAAAGTGGCTTGCTGATGCCATTCAATTAAAAAAGAAGTTTAAACTGACTTGCAATCTTCTCTTTACCAAGCGAATCCATAGGAATCCAGAATTTTTTTATTCCTTAAGAAGAAAGCCGGAATCCTAATGTTGGGAGTGGAGTTATAGGCCTACCATAGTGATGCTAATGTGAGCTTCTGTTACTGCCCTTGAAGTAATAGATGAATAGATGATAACGAATCTATCGTGAGTGGGTCAATCAAAATTGATAAAAACGCATACTGATACTGCTACAATTCTTTACGTAAAGTCCATATGTGACGGATATGAAAGTCTGTGTGAGCAACATGATGGAAACTGTATCTAGGCTATATTATATTACTTTTTCGTATGATAGTATACCTGTTTTTGTTTCTTGGTGGGGTAGCATGGAAGCGGGAGCGGACATGGTTCTCTTGTATGGCCATTTCGGACCGAACGAGGCCGTCAACGTTCGTAAGGAGCCATCGGTTGAGCTTTCTGAACGTGACAACGCCTCCTGAGCTCGGTTCAGACGTCGCGTGAACGCCTCGGAGCTCATGTCCGAGTTCCGCAGGTCTAGATAACATAATAATTACAATAATAACCACTTCCACTGAAGCACCAAAAAGGCACACAATCAGAAGCCAAGTATAAAGACATAGGATGGATTAAGGGTTACCGCTCATATACAAGGCAAAACCAACGTACCTCGTATAAATGTAATGTCTCCCGACTTTTCTAGAGTAATCTGAGATTCAATGAAAAGGGCATCAAAGCGATTGATGAAAAAGTCCCATGAGAGAATTTTTCTGTCGGTCAAACAGTTGTGGAGCTGGTATAGAGCCTGTTAAGGATAATAATATTGATTTGTTGATGTTTATTTAACAATATATAGTAGCAAGCTCAGAATTAATCTAATCTAAGACTGGAGGTATATCAATGTATCTAATTACTGTCCAGAAAAGTTCTTTACCTGCAGAACGACTGGGCGGTCCACCATAACGGTGTCAAATTGGGTTTCAAGGCAGCCGACGAGATTTTTCAGTGCAGCATCGTGAATAGTTCCCAAATACAGCGTCGCTCTTTGAGCCACCTGAACGTTTTCGTCGTCCATACTGGCGATGAGGTAGCAGAAGATGTTGGCAAGGGCTGCTTGAAGAATTGGCTCGTTGTAAAGAGGAGTGCAGTCCATGAATCGAGCAATCACAGTTACTCGCTCAACTGAAACAGTCACATTGATAGAGTTACAGTACAGCACAAGTACAATATAATTGGTAATTCGTACCAATTGCATAGGCTTAATTAATATGAGTCTTTTGAACTTACTATTGGTACATTGGGACATATTTTGTTTCATATAGTTACAGTTGGATCTGAACAATATATGAAATTCAACTTTTTCCCACTACACATACCATACGGTAGCATGTTACTATACAGTAATTGCCGTACCTGCTTCAAATCTGACCTTCCAATCTGCGCAGTGGAAATCATGCTGCACAACATTCCAAAATGTGTCTGATCCCGCCGGCAGCGTGACGCAGTGCAAAAGTAAGGGCACGCACATTTCACAAACATGCGACTGGCTTGCCTTGCACATCTCCCACAAGCTAAAATGAAGAAGAACAGGTTGATAAAGTATCTGATCACTGCAGAACATCATATATAAAGTTCAGCCGTTAAGACCTGCGGTATACTTCGCTTCTCTTGACTCTTAGATTTCATTTATATCGAATTTGATGTAGGTATTATGGAGAGCCGGAACAATACGTTACTTACTTCTTAATTAGCAAGTTTTCTTGGCACCAGATGAAAAAACCTCTGTCATCTTTGGAAGCTTTAGTGAATGCGTCGCCATGCAGGACGATAATATTAATGCATTGCAATGCATGGTAGAGCTCGGAAACCGACGCGTCGGGCATGGTTTTCAAGAATGTATACAAAAGCTGAAGATGGGCAGGCAGCTCTGTTATCACGAAACGAAAACGGCCCTCAGACGTCTGCCAGAAGTTTTCTTGATCTTCTTCAGGGTCTTCTACGACCTGGTCATCTTCGCCGACGAGGGTAAGACGTGCTATTTGTGCTGTTGCAGTAGCTGAAAACCCAGAACAATAATTAGGTATTAAGGGTTATTGAGATTAGGATTAAACCTAGGATTAGGAATCAAGTTCAATAATTAAAAATACCGAAATGTATATGTATATAGCCTATGTAGTTTGGAGAATTAGAGGACAGAACATTTTTTATCGGCTTGCGACAATAAAAATCATTTGAAATTAGTACGAAATACGATAGGGTGGTATAGTCCACGCAAAATGAGAAAAGTATGGACATGGAAGGTTTTGATCCTGTCCAACACTGTAAAAATATTTCTTGCACCATTTTGTGTTACCTTGTTGTATTGGATGCAAGGCATAACTAAAATTGTGCAAAGAATATTTTTACAGTGTTGCACAGGATCAAAAAATTCCATGTCCATACTTTTCTCATTTTGCGTGGACTATATACCATATACATATGCCTAGCAAAGAGTTTAAGTGTTGTTAATTAATATTTGAAATATGGATATACGGACGAGTCCTGCGTATATCTTGGAGAGATCGTGTGCCCACCCCCGGCAAGGCAAGGCATGCATCGCGAAACGGCTTCTAGGCTAATTAATGTACTATACAATATAAATTATAGTCGTATTGGCAGAATCAGAAGGGTGGATTCGATTCGAATCCAATCAATAGCCCCGATTGTACTTGGAATCGAAATCGCTAAGAAGACTAGTTCTGTGAGGAATTCAGAGCATTCACATCGCCAGAACATTAAGTAGAAAATAAAAAATACCACCACGAGGGTTCCGTTAAAACATTCTCGTACTACATACAGTACCATATTGGTCCCTATGGTCGTACTTTTGGAATATTGACTTGTACGCCCTTGGTAACAAGAATCCTGCCGCTCGACGAAGAAGAAGATGACTCACGTACGTACACACGGACGATTCGACACGCGCGATATACCGACGTTATTTTCTCATTGTAACAAATATAGTTGGACAAACTAAAGAGCTAACTTTAGAAGACTTCAGACATTGAGGCGAAGCCGACGCGAAGTCAAACCTACAATCGAAAAAAGAAAGAAACGTCGGCCAAATCGTCCGAACCGAGCTTTACAGCTGAACTTCAACTTACCAACATCAGCGTCAGATATGGTGACTTGTCTGGCGACAGCTGGCAAGATGTTCTCTGCGGCGACGACAGGAGCGAGATCAAGTTGTTCAGCGACAGTTTCAACCGTAGCGGTCATGATCTGCGAAAAAAACTGTCCACCGTCCACATTTAGCTTCAGTGTTAGAAACACCAAAAGCACAAGAATCTTTACTCACCGGAGAATTGTGCGATTATTGCAAGAAAAGGTGTGCACGTCAGCCATCCAACAATCAGGCACATATAGACATTTACGTCAATGCAATCAAAATGGACAGTATACAGTATGAATCCATAGAGGGAAAGTACAACGTTTAAGAGAAGTATTGTATAGGTTATAGAAACTTAAATGGCAGCCACATCCAACGGTGAAATAACAACAGCGTATCAAAAAGTCTCCACTAATCCCTGACTTTTTGCGTTCTACAAGGTGCAAGCCGTTATAAGGGATCCACTACTGTACAATACAGTCTACGCTATGATCGAACGAATTTAAATGATGATATCAGTTATCTGTACTCTATTTAATAATAATTGACTTAATTTTTTTAAATATAAATATGAATCACGATGATAAATAAAATTGTCTAATATTGACTAGATTCTACCGTACTATTCCTACTTAGCCTATATGGATATTAGGCCATGCTGAATGTGAAAATACAAATTACCTGTCCACATACAGGTACGTACGTAACTATTTCTTTTCCATTCTGATATTACAAAGCTATATTACTGCTGGCCTCTGTCAAAAATATTGAATTATAATGTTTTTTTTAGGTAATTTTAATACCAAGGTACAATACCTACTGTCATGATTGCTTTCCAAAGTTATTTATGCCTATTAGTTGAATTTTTCTTTCTCAAAGATTCAAGGAGGCAAAGGCGAGAATGAAAATATTTTAAAATTATTCGTACCTAGGTACCTACAGGACCGTCGACAGGGTGCGTGGGGGGGGGGGGGGGGGTAGCAACTGTGCCTCGGGGGCGTCCGACACGATAGTTTAAACTTGCTTTTTTTTTCTACCCTCGGACACTACCTCCCCTCATCGTTTGTCCAACTCATAAGTTTTTCTAAATAACTTATCACGAGATTAAAAACAAAAAACTCGTAAAATGCTCTGTGATTTTTAAAATTCAACATCTTCAAATTGTTATAGCGTATTTGTAGTTGCATGGGTAGGGTACCTACAGCAGATTGCATGACAGAAATACTATCCCCTTCCCCGTTATGTCGGCAATAATATGTATGTGAAATGTTAAAAAAAAAAGTACCTACTTTTTCGCACATGCATTTTTCATTTTTTCCTCCGGGGTATACCCCCGGAGCCCCCTCCCCGGGAGATTCCACAGCTCTTAATTTACAGGTGCTATCTTTACATCTGCTAATTGGAGAAGGGATACCAAACCTCTCGTTGAACCAGGACCCTATTGGCAAACCAGGATTCACCCCCGAAAGCAGCACATTTCCGCATATAGGTAGCCTATACTTGGTACTCCTTCTGAACTACTATTATAAGTACTTCAAAAATCTCTACAAACTGGTCCAAAATGGCTGTCGAGGGCCCCGGGTGCCTAACATGAATGCCACTTACTCTTTACTTCAATTTAAATTCAATCATATAAATTTTCATTCTATTACAGGGTAATTATTTTATAAGTAATTTGGCGCATAATTTTTAAGATTGTAAACATTGTTACTTCCACTAAGGCCCGCGACACACGGCATATTCTTGCAGTCGCGATTTACCGATGTCTTTTCCATTATAGCCATAGGGTAGCGTGAAGTCGACCGCTCGAAAGTGAACTTTTTTTCTCTAGACATGCCCGATCATATAAATGTTCTGCAGTAGACTCTGTAGGTTTGCACGTACCAGTCACCAAGCCCTATCCCTACAATGGAAAAGACGTCGGCAAATCGCGACTGTGAGAATTATCAGCGTGTACCGGGCCTAATGAGACAAGAGGGCACTTTACAATAGAGTTCTAACTTTTGGAACAGTGTCCCGATTTATTGGCTTAAACGATTCTACACTTGAAAATAGAGGAAAATTTCATATTTACTGTAAGTTAACATCCAAAGGTTTATAGTTATTATTCGAAATTAAACGAGCCTCCGATTTTCGAACGTGTCCAAATTCCCACAATTTTAAAGATGACGCCTCAGTTGCATAAATTCCCCAATATTACTGTCTTAGCCATGCTTAGACCTGTTTAGGCGGGAATAGAGAGAACTTTCGCCTGTCAACTTAGGGTCTGGCTGTGTGCAGTAGGAAACGTGGAGTTCCTCCTGTCCTCATAATTTATCCTTTATTTATTTAATGAAAAAATATTTAATTAATTCATGAATTTATTATGTAATGCAGTGTTTTATCTATTCCTATTTCTATTTTTAATTTGAGTGATACTGTACGTTGATTCTCTTTCAGCTATGTAGCTGTTGTGGCTACTGCTGATCTTGCAATGTAAAAAAAATTTTTTTTTTCAATACACATATTATTATTATATTGGGAAATTATTTAAGTTAATCCTTATATAAAAAACATAGGTATTACATTTTTGACAGGTTCCCAAATCGATGTCACTTTATTTTTATATAGGCTAAATAACTGCAAACCTATGGAAATTAGTGTAAATTTGAAAGTTTCTTCTTCTTTTTTTTTATTTAAATAATAAATGTTTTTGTTTAGAACTCTATTGAAAATTATTAGTGGGCAGCATTTTGTTTTGTGTTTGGGGATGGGCTTTATGGTGCCCATTCCATCGACCGGCTAGGGCTATTTACAAAAACGGTGACGTGGTAGCAGACATTCAAGACTTAGGTGGCGTTTCCACCGACCTCGCATTGCAAATTGACGGAAATGTTTATTTTCCTCTATGCCATAGTTACAATTGATCAATGATCATACAGTAAAATCACAAACAAACAAACTAAAATTAAAAAATGGCGTCATGGGATATGTTAAGTACAAACATTTTAATAGATTTCTATTAAAAGAAAAATTCTAATTTCCGTCAATGTCATTAGCATTCTGCAATGCGAGGTCGGTGGAAACACCACCTAAGTCTTGAATGTCTGCTACCACGTCACCGTTTTTGTAAATAGCCCTAGCCGGTCGGTGGAATGGGCTTTAATTGAAGTCAGAAGTTAGACTTACATGTGGCATTTGCACGAGGACCCCTCCCACCGTGTGCACCTCCATAAGAGGCATACCCATGGCCATACTTAAAGCAACAGGCTCGCATTTCTTGTCCGAGTCTCCAGGACTCTTGCGACTTTGGCCCTCGTCACTAGTCTCTTCGATAAACGTCTGAAAACATGTACCACACCGATACCAAGACAGAAAGAAGAAAAACATGCATGTAAGGGAACATCCAAAAGAAACATGAATAATGCGAGATGAAAACAGTTATCGAGCCCAGTTTACACGCACAGTCAAATATATAGTGTAAAGTAGGTTTCACATCAAAAGTTTATATTATGTTTCGTTCTGAGGGCCTGTGTCATTGTTGTAAGATCGTGCCTACTTACGTCTGGGGGGTGGGCAGTTTCTTCCGGGTTTAGAGCTTTTACCAGCTCCAATGCGAGCTGATACCACATGACGCGAGCTTCGCAGTGTGCACACTCTCTTCGTTCACAGACATGAGGCTTGGCCCACGAAGATGTAAGCATTGTTCTCAGTAGAGACCAGACGTCCTGAGCTGGGGAAGAGCTAACACCCGCGTGCCACTCTACATTCTGCAATTGCATCTGAAACATTGAGAACGGAAAATTTCAGTGGTTCCTTTGTTCTGAACAATCATCATATTATTACAAAATGAGAAAAATATGGATTTGGATCGTTCTGGACCTGTGCCATACCGTAAAAAATTAATTCCACTACTCTTACTCCCAATGCAGTTTCCTTTTGCAGATATATGATAACTTACTTAGGACTGTTTTCTTCGAATGCTGCATACAAAACTATTTAAGTAAGCTTCTGTACTCTAAATAAAACGTAAAAAAACTCGGATAATTATTGTTATTTAATGCCATAATGTTTGAACAAGAAATTCACTACTAATTAACATGCATTTCCTAGAGTTTAGCATGTTATCATAATAACGTTATTTGTTATGTTGGAACATTTGAATATACGGTACATAACGTACATACTGTGTATGTGCACTGTATACAAGAATCTTATACATTTGTTTATTTTGGTGACAAAGATTTTTATTTATTTTGATGTAATGGACGATACAAGCCCAGATGAAATAAACAATGCTGAACCTCTAGTAGTTCATCTTGAAACTGTTCCAGACCTAGAAGACATTATCAATGATGAAACAGAAACAGAAACAGAAACCGTTACCGAGCAAGATGCCAGTGGCGAAGAGTCTTCGCCCTGCAGTGATTCTCAGGACGAAGCCAAAGCAAAGGAAAAGGGTAAATTGTGTGGCAAATCAATGAAATCCGTCAGCATGCATGTAGGGGAAAGTGACACCGAAGAGGAAGATGCTGCTGCACTAGATCTGAACTTGAAGACGTTTAGAGAAGCCTTCGCTCTGTATGACCCAGATAAAAGGGGCGTAATTGTGAGGGAACAGCTAAATCCCTGTCTGCAAACTGTTTTCTCCACACTACCTGATGATGAAATTGAGCAGATTATCAGTCAACTCGAAGGAAGTGATCAAGGTCAGTATATAGGCTATGCATTATAAAGAGAATGCGCTTATTCATGACCGTGCTATTCATTATTTAAATCAGCGTCCAGTCCAAATTTCGCTCAGTAGTCTATTGAGCATAAGTGATTCCTTATATGATATGATACAGCACATGCAACCCTTGCCAACTTGAATGTATACAAACCGCGGGTTCCTGTGACGGAATTTGCATGGAGCCCTAAGTTTTTTACTCCACAAGAAAATAAAATGAAATTTATTAGACTGCTCATAAAATTTGCTGCCCTTCATAAATGAGCTACTTGAAGCCTTTAAAGATACCTTGCTACTTTTTGTTTCGTTTCAGATGAGATTGATTTTAAAATGTTTACTGACATGGCTAGGTACGCTATGTCTGTTGTCGACCGCGAACGAGAGCTTCTAGAAGCGTTCAGGGCGTTCGACCCTGAACATAAAGGCTACATGACCGCTGAAGACCTAAATTTGGCGCTCTTAGCCTTTGACAGGGTAATCTCCGACAGGGAAGCGCAGCAGCTCATTGGGTTGCTGGTGACTAAAGAAGGCAAATTCTACTACGAGCCTTTCGTCCAGAATTTGAAAGAAATGGGCGTACTTGATGAGCTATAATAATTTTTGATGCAAAACACAATTTACCACTTTCCGAATGCTAAATTTAACACGAGTGTATAATTTCCAAGTATGTTATTGTTGCAAAGTTCATCGAAATTTTTAGATACAGGCTAACTCCATTTGCCTTTCTATAAGGGTCAACTGACGATTTGATTGACAGAGGTACTGTAGAAATAAAACATTATCTAAAAGTCGACTAGCCGTCTTATATGCATTTAAGGTACCTAAAGTGAAACTTACTTGTTTGAGAAGAATATCAAGCATAAGTATGCAGCAGGATAGATCTAATTCGAGATCTGACTCGAGCTCCCTCGTCCTAGTCAGCGGGGCCTCGTCGTCAGAGAGAGGAGATGCAATGTCGTTATCATCCTCCTTCACGGGTGCTAAAGATTGAAAATACCAGATATTAAGACCAGGTCTTAAGTTATTAATATTTCAACTTAAACCTTAATTAGGTAGGCTACTGAGTACTTAATACTTACATATGCTGCTTCTCCTAGAGGTTTCTTCATTGGCTGAGAGATGGTTAGAGGACGCATTCGGTTTCGGGTCTGGTGGGGGCTGCATCATGTGCACTGCATCGTTGAACATTGAAAACAGCAGATCCATTGGTACCACAATTTCAAGGGTCGTCAGCATCTGCAATGTGTCACGCAAAATTGAATTTTAGGCTGCTACCCAAAACCGAGCACTGTATACGGCCATACGGGTTACAATATCCATTCATATGCGTTACTAATGCAAATCCTGTACCTATAAGAACTAGCTGACAACAATAAAAAGTTAAAACTCATTATTAGATATTCTTTTAATATGGGTACTGTACACCTATTGCATACCTGGAGCCAGCTGAGTGCCTGTTCTTGAACTTTAGCGACAGTCTTCTTAAAGCGAATACTTAAGAAACGATACATTTTCTTGGCATCGAATCCAAGGGGGCTTAACACAGGATCCAAAATTTTGCTGAAAAGATGAATTAAATTGGTTAATTGCTGTTGAAGTGCATAAGGTCACTAGGCAGGAAAGCATTACCAAAGAATGGTACCCATTGCCTACGAAAGGCCGTGTTGCCTCGTAGGCCAATTTCAGTAAAAATGCCAGCATGAACGCGAACGGTTAAAACTGACTCCTTATTCGCTATCAATCTGGTAACCAAGTTATGAAATTGAGTAGGCTAAGTTGAAGGCAGCAGACAGCGTGGTGTAAGCTAAATTTTATTGCTGAAGTTAAATTTCGGAGCAGCAGTCTCCAAGGTCCAAATTGCCATGATGATCGCCAATTATCAAGAACCGATAGGAGTGAACTCGTACATTTCTATTTATCAATTAGAATAGGTACCGAGCAAGATGATATATGATTATATATAAATAGTATGGAAACAGTTGCCAAGGGAATGGGCGAAGTTTTAGGAGTAATACCCACACCCGAAACGTCGCCTTCTCCTGAGAACGGGCTTTACCCTAATTGTACGATGACTCTGAGGCCCCACCTTTAATAACTACTAACAAAACAGGCAATGTAAGTCCAACACTTTGTTATATAACAACTAGCCCACTAGGTACCCAATTTTGTCGGATGCGACGGAAATAAAATCTTACTTTTTTTAAACCTTATTTAGGCAGGCAGGTAACCTACTTTACCTACCTAAGCAGGAGTTTGAAGTGGTGTAACTCCCTCGGGTTAACATCCTTGACTATGGCTTCAAACCACCTCGGCATGATATGCTCCCAGATCTCGACACTGACCACCTCGTAGGGCACGAGGCACAGGAGCTGGTGGAGCCCTTCTTGCAGGTGACTAGTCCTTGAAGCCTGGGTGTCCCTTCAATACCAAGTTATAATTTTAGACTCCAAACATGGGCTACATGTCAAAGCATAGTTATAACGACACATCGTATACGAACCAGTGTCCACCGACGCGGGAATATTCAGGAGGGTGCGGGAGCAGGCACGACACGAAGACTTTGAAGTGCTTTTCGGCCACAGAGTTGAGCCAAGAGCACACGTACTCGTTCTTCAACTTCTCAATAGTCCCTTCGTTGAGCACCTGGTCGTCGTACAGGTATGCTGTCACGTAGAACCAGTGAAACAGGATCGACAGCAGCCGCCCAATGACCTAAACATAAGTCAATAAATAAGGACTTTTTGTTGTTTCTATTACTAAGCCAACCTAGCGAAGTTAGGGCTGTAAAGCCCTCTCTTACACTCAACTAGAAAGGCCTGGGACCACCTGCTTTACATACCCTCCGAAGCAAGGCCAGAAAATGTAGCTCTGTAATCATAACCTATGGCTGTGAAATTGTCAGATTTGATCGTTTTGGCCTAGACTAGTATTTCCTTCTTCGCGTAGGATAAAGTTATTTTTATCTGCTGTAGGCAGCGGTAGTTTCTTTCCAGCAAAGTGACTTATTTACCTCGACTGCATCTTTTACGCCGAAACTAAACAAACAAAATTTGCTGGTTTCCTTTTGCACTAAGGTAGGTACTGTATATCAAACCTGGCTCACCTCAGGAGGTGTGTTCTCCCTCGGGGTGCAGAGTCCTATTAGCAGCCACACTCCATATCGTCCCAGCAGCTGACTCTCCTCGAGACTCATGTTGTCCACTTTGATGACATTCTTGCTTTGATCAATATGGTCTTTTGGAAGGTCTTTAGGTTGTGCCTCCTTCAGTAAGCTGACCACTGCTTCAATCATGTAGGTCTATAATAAGCAAGTTCTCAGCAACCATATAGTCTATACATGTGTAGATGCATACAACACGTAAAACAACAAAAGAAAAATTCTAATAAATAGGTTTTGTTGTTGTTGTTGTAAAAACAGTTAATTGGGTGCAATCAACTATTATATAACCTACCATACACATTATCGTGCTGGCTTCAATTTGATTGCTTTCCTATTTATACGATATACAGTAGGTAGGTTACCTATTATATGAAAAGCTTTGTGATGGTCGAAAATAAAGATTTCGGGGTTTTCAACGGAATTACACGTTTTGAGCTCCCACCCCAGTAACCAGCAAGAAAAGTGTTCTTTACAAACTGTCTGTCAGTCTGTGCATCGCATCGGTTTGTTGACAAAATAGGCTACACGATCGATTTCAACGAAATTCAGCATGTAGGCTAGGCTTACAAAAATTATGTCTCGGAATCATTTTATACCTTAGTGTAAAGCGAGAGAGTTCTACTGTATGTTGTGGGCACGAAATTGCATGTTTTCAATAAATTATCTTTCTGCTGCCCAAGAATATACCCGAATATTATATGTGGGCTATTTATTCGCGATAGTTTTTCCTACATGTATTTGGTGAAACCATCCCACAATCAAAACAGCATGAATGGCGTCGTAGTAACCTATATACAGGTATAGGCAACATATATTGTACATTATAGCGTGTAGCGTAAGCATGGGATCAATGACCTCAAAAGCCGTGATCTAACGCCTGCGACATTGTGTTTATGTGACCATGCACGCTTTGGTTTGATTCGGGTTTTCCGTAAAAGATTATTCTAATCACTAGAAAATTATCAACAAGGATTACTAGACGGATGTTCCAAAGCATGGCGGACGGTGGTGCGCCGGTGCCATACATTACTTACCAAGACTTTTCAAAGGATGATCCGGCCAAAGGGTTTCATTACACGAATTAATTGCCCATCAGCCTGTCCCATCAGCCTGGCCCATCAGTCCAGATTAAACTGCATCATAACTAATGATCACTTACCATCATATCGGGGGGCATGTCCCACACTTGACCGAGACTCGTGTGTACCATATGGCCTTGCCCCCGCTTGTGGTTGTGTCTCGTGCCGTGGCAGTGCTGACAGAATCGGATGGGGTGGTTTCCGTTGAAGTTGGCGCACTCTGACGCGAAGCACACGGACACCGCCATCTTGTCCTGCCCGCGACAATGCTAGCAAGAAATGGAAATACGGTCAATAGGTCTTTGCAAACCTTACGGAACACTATGTATCCCATGATACTTCGGAAAACCACTGATGGGTCCCGACTCCCGATGAGTCATAGTTGTTCCGAAATACTAACTACACGCAAGGAATCCAATACATATTTATTATTTATTATTTACACTGTATAGCCTATTATTTATTATACTGTATTTATTTTCCCAACTTGGCATTTGCGCTAGGTGTATGCGAGAATAGATTTTTTGATTAATACTTTTAGTTTTAGGACTTCACTAGCAGAGGCGTAAAGTTTTAGAATGATGGTGGGGGCAAAACTAAGTAGGCCTTATGACGTCATCAGGCAGAATTTAAGGAAAAATTGGAAATATAAGAGCAAAATAGTAGGGTTTTACGCATTTTAATAGTTGTAAAGTATAGCTATAGATTTTACAAAGCTAAAAAAGGAATGCTTATATTCATATTGCTGCAAAGGGGACCATGCAGTATGAACCACGTCTTACAATGCTCGGGGCTGGGGGAGGGCAACTTGGACCGTGCCCCCCCCCCCCCAACTTTACGCCCCTGTTCACTAGATAGGTACTTAAACAAGTTTTAACCCTTTAATGAGTCCTTGCGCTCCATTTTTGGAACAAACTAGGCCTATATGAGGGCGTTGTTAATATGGCCGATGGTTATTGTTAAAGCGGACGCTACCTTAATTTCGCAGACCAGTGAAGCTTGCTGCATTGGATGTAGGATGTCATGGAACATCTGGTTGGGGTGCTCCCTGTGTATTTCATTGGCGCACTCAATGCAGAGGTATAGGGGCGGCGGTCGGTCGGTGGAGAACGTGATGGAGATGCAGTGGTCGTAGCAGACCTTGGCCGCCTCTGCGTTACCCACGTTGGGGCACATGTCTCTCTGGCAGACGAATGGAGTCCACTCGGCTGAAAACACGACGTTAAATCAGTATCAGGCAATGGAAGGAGAAAGAGCTAATCCACGCAGCCATAATGCTGGTATTCATTCGGCTGAAAATGCGAGGTTTAATCACCAACAGACAAAGGAGAATGAGCTAATCTATGACTATATAGTGAATAGAGTGACAATTTGACTGAAAAATCACCATCTGACAATGCTTGGGGAAGGAGCTAGTCAAGTTACAACATGAATAGGAAAAACTGCACAGGTACAGTCAGGACATGTAGTGTAGTGGTAAGGACTCTGACTTTCGCTCGAAAGGTTGTTGGTTCGAGTCCCACACTGGCTACATTTTCTGGCCATGCCTCGGAGGGGATGTAAAGCAGGCGGTCCCGGGCCTTCCTAGTTGAGTGTAAGAGAGGGCTTTATAGCCCTAACTCCGCTAGGTTGGCTTATTGATAGAAACAATAAAAATTCCTTATTTATTTATTTATTTATAGTATAAATCTAAAACACACTTGTATCGGTAGTCACATTATTCGTAAAGTAACTGTTTTCCTTTTATTCAATTCAATATTCAATATTATAGTGACCCCCCCCCCCCCTTCTGCTGGATCGATCATCTTCAGTCATCGGGCGCCCGCATCATCAACATGAAACCATCAAGTCGTAAGTTTTGGAACAACAGCCCCCTCCAGCTAGACACACCCACTATAGGAGCTCATCAACGATGTGATGGTTACGGTTGTGCCCATTCGGCTGAAAATACGAGGTTCTTTTACCATCATACAATGGAAAAGTAGCTAATCCATGCCTCGCTCGCTCCTCTATTGGTTCACCTCAATAAATGCTGCTGAGAAGTTGTGATGCCTTGCATATTGTTTTGCGCACCTATACAATGATGATGCAACTTCCCATTTTCAATTCATTCTATTAGCTATCATAAGTATGGTGGCATTTGAAATATTAGAATTTAGTGAAGGGATGAGATGAAGCTATACCAGACTACAATTGAAAATTGGGTGATACCTCTTTTTTCCTGACATTACCAGTGACCATTTAGACCCGAACCCACCTGCGCTTGAAAAGTATTTATTAATAATAATGAACGTCACCACCCTCTACCGTTGCATGACGGTGCCTTACCTTATCGAGACGTTTCAAGCAATGATATTAATCAACCCTTAATCTAGGCGTTACTCCATTTTAGCAAAAAGCTGTCTGCAAGATACATTAAACTGTGTAGAGTTCACTTTACATTAACGCAGTTATGTAAGCTATAGGCTACTATAGATAAGGCCTGTCCTATATAGGTAATTACTGGCTGATATTGTTTACTACAGTATATCTGTATATTACAGATATTATATATTATTGATATTCATCCAGTAAATTATCCTATAGTCGGGACTCACTGCAATATTTGGGTAGCACCGCCTTGTTCTTCTCAAAGATGTTATTGTTGAAGGGAGGCCAGTAGTAGAAGAGAAGTTTGGCTGCGGATGCGCGAGCGCCGCTGGTACCGTGCGCGATGACGCATAGCACATCGCTGACGACCGTCGGCTTGAGGGCCATAAGACACTCCATCACCTGGCAATGGTGCGTCGCCGACAGCGAGTGCTGCAGCACAAGCATGATCACAGCGGTTACCGACATACTCGCGTAGCTCTCCGCCTCCTTGTACTTCCGAGCTACAGTAAAATTTCGAAAACATGAAACAGCGGTTCAAATTAGAGTACCTACTAACGTTGTTGAAGTACGGGGTATTTTCGATGTATACGTACAGTGTGTGCCTGTTTTGGCTTGACATCATGTCTTATATTGTCCATGAAATTTCGATAGGAACTACTCAGCGACAACGTCGTACAAGCGCCAAGCGCAAAACAATGGTGAATCTGTCCGTAGAGCGGCGGCCAGGTAGAAACAAAGGGAAACAAGAGCAGACCCACAAGGGCAACCCCAAAGGAAGAGGAAGGGTGAAAGGGCCACGGATGCGATGAATGAATGATGTCAAAGCAGATCTCGTCGTTACTATAACTTGAAGCTGCATGAGAAATGTGTTGTAGAGCAGACCACGACCCTAAATGGACTGCAACGGGAAAGCTTCAGAATCCACTTCCTATATAATTTTGGGAATATTAAATAACTCTCTTCCCGGAAAATTATAGATGGGCATGCATTGACCCTTATGTACTTACTGATTGTGAAAGGTAAAATATGATAGCAAAGAGAGTTCACGATCTCCTGATGTAGTGCCGACGGGAGAACAGCGAGCGAAGACGCCACAAGGTACGCCAGACCGTCGATCATCTCTGTGTCCAGGAACGGCATCAGGCAGCCCAGACACTGCAGCACAGCTGTCCCGAATGCTATAGAACCAAGAAAAAAAATCAAGTGCAACATTATGTAGCTAGGTTTTAGAGTTTTCAGCGACCTATGCAATTGATTAGGTACCTGCAACTAGCTAGCGTACATCTAGGAAGTACCTACCTAAAGGATATTTATTTTGTAGGTACTCCTGACTAAAGTAGGTTGTCCCGATCATACTATAATACAATATTATACAATACATACTACAGCGGAAATGCATTTATAAATTGTATATGCTTAGAAATATAATAGATTTTTCATTATTAAAAAATGTATACTTTGCCTTGTTTCAAAGCCATTTAATTTATGGTATCATTGCCTGGGGATCTGCCTTTTCAAACCTTTTAGAAAGAATACAAATAGTCCAAAAAAGAGCTCCTCTAAAAGTGATGCACAGAAAACCCTGTGGGTTCCCAACCACGGCTCTGTACCTACTCGCCGACGTCTTAACAATTGTTCTTAAAGGAAGCTTTAGTTCAAGTCTTTAAGACGCGCTGCTCCCTTTCCAATGTTAGGCACCATCATGGCACCATATATTTGAGCAGAGAGCCACTGAAGGTCCCACATCCCAATTCTAAACTGTTTATGAGATCAGCGTTATTCATTGGTGTAAAACATTTTAATGCCCTTCCATTGATATGCCGAAGTTCTGGAAGTCCATATATCGTATCATAAAAAAGGAAATATCCAATTATGTTAAAGTCGTTAAAGAGCGTGATGTTTTTGACATTTGATACTTTGTAAAGTCGATTTATAGCAATATACAGTTGTAAACAGTGCTACTATACGTGTGAAAAACAAAATTAAACATGAGTATACCTATTTTATTGTAGTCTAGCTAGCAAACTTTTACTGATGTAGGCCTATAGTATTTCGTTGCGTTTACGGATGTAGGCCACACTCGGGCATTTGCCCAGTGGCGTGATTTTTATAAATTTTTGTTGTATTGCATATTGTCGCATTGTATTGTATTAAAATATATTCATTCATTCATTCATTCAATTGGGGGTAGCTACTGCCAGAGAGAGTTCGAATCCTTAGAAACGATTAGCTCTACGCGATATAGCAAGAATCTACGATAGTAGCCGAAATCAAGAGTCCGCATCAGGTGGCTAGAGCCCTTGGAACGAATTTCCGAGAATAGGGCACGAGAGCAGCCTTACACAAGGTGCCCCAAGGGAGTAAACGAGTGGGACGACCACGGATACGACGGTTGGACGACGCGACGCGACGTCGAGGTGGATCTGGCGACCCGGAGAGCTCAGGACCACGTAGGCACGATGTTGCAGGCCAAGACCTTTCACGGGCCGTAGCGCCAAGGAGTAGTAATAAGTTGCTACTGCCATCAGATAGTGTCATGCGCGGTTTATATGCACTTTATTCGAACGGACCTTTAATATACTTGCATCAGACAACGCAGATGCAAAGATATAAAATATTGACTGAATAAAATATTGACCAAATGTGCTGCCATCAACGGGTACGTCTATACGAGTTTTAATGCACAATAGTTAATAAAAATCCCTTTCGGCTATGGCCGATCAGGTGTAGGGAGATTCCGCAGACCCTGCTTCTCCTCTACGCTACCCAGAGGCGTAAAGTTTTAGAATGATGGCGGGGGCAAAACTAAGTAGACCTTATGACGTCATCAGGCAGGATTGAAGAAAAAATTGATAATATAATAGAAATATTGTAGAGTTTTAAGCATTTTTTAATAGTTGTAAAGTATAGCTGTAGATTTTACAAAGCTAAAAAAAGAATGCTTATATTCATATTGCTGCAAAGGGGACTAGAAGTAAGAACCACGTCTTACAATGCTCGAAGCTGGGGGGGGGGGGGGTAAAGCCAAAAGGAGCTGGGGGGGGGGGGCAAGCTGGACCGTGCCCCCCCCCACCCAACTTTACGCCCCTGACGCTATGTGTAATAGAAAAAAAAAACTTCATTATTTTCCCGATCTCAACATCAACACACAAAACACTCTTGTGTTCCAAACTATGACGACTATGAACTTTTACTTATTAAATTGTTTTTACTTTGACTGGACGTCATCTTGAAATCGTTAATTTGTCGTAAAAAGTGTATATTACCATTATCGTAGATAATAATACGATCTTTCAGTCAGATTTTAATTCATTCCTCTGCGACCAATGTTGACTGAGATATGAATTATATAAGTTTTCAATCGGCCGCCATCTTATAACTAAATAGCGGATCTAGCTGGTTAACGAACTCGATCAAGGCATTTGTATGATCAATTTTTGTGCCAAGTTTCATCCAAATCGGATAATATTTACGGAAGTTAGAGTGTTTCCTAAAATCGATATACATATATATATATAACGTTTTGAACGGAGGGTGGTTTTAGGCTCAGGGGGTCATGAAATGAAAAGTTGTGAAGAAATTTTCCGAAAGTCGAACATTGGTCGCCATCTCAATAGGTAGATGAATCTCCCTAAAACTGACGTTATACGCTTACGCTGTATGCCGAACTGTATAAGGGATGCAACTTCGAGGAGAGACGAGCATGCCCGAAACAACCCCTTGTACTCCAGAGAGGGAAAAAGAGTCAATCTGGCAGAGTCTTGTTCGGGGTTCTTCAGCATGTCCAGTGGTGAGCTAGGTACATCCTTCAGAACCGCTGCAATCACAATTTTTTTTTTTTTGTGACAGATCATGACATGGGTGGTCGAAATCACCTCCATAATTATATATTATAGGCCTACTGCTGAATAGATAGTCTAAATACAGTGCGAAAACATACCGTTTTTATTATTTTTCTCTTAGCATGACTGTCGAATCATCAATCAGCAACACGTTATTGTAGAATGGAAACGTCTCGACACCACGAAGCAGGCTATCATATAAATAAAATTTTTAGTCTACCTACAACACGAACGAATCATTCTTTATTCAAACCCAGTTGACAGACCGCATTCCTATCGGATAGATAATAATATGGGATATGATTCGATATAATATTCATTTTTTTTCCAAAATCATACGACGACTTTGACCGGCATAAATCTGACGGAAAAATTTGTCTGACGATTTGTTTTATTTTAAATTAGGTCAAAACTGGTCTATTAAGGTAGCCCTTATCGCAGGCTCTGGCATATTGTAACCCGACTTGCCTCCTTCTTGTAACTTGTAGTTACAAATAGGGCCCCCCTAATTATATCTTTCCTTAGCTCAGGTATCGTACTTGTGTCTGCTCCTGGACTAGAAAGTACAGTTTTTCTTTCGCTATAGTTTTCCGTTTAGGTACGTGCTGGCAATGGCCCTATGCCAGCCCCTACGCAAATCCGGCACCCACCTATGCTTTTGTAAGCCGTGTACTTACTTAAGAGAGTCTGCGAGAAGTACTTGAGGGTGTTAGCGATGTCAATTCCGGACGGGAGGGGTACGATGCCATGCAGAAGTCGTAGGTGGAAGTCATTCAGGCTGCGGACCTTTGCGGTGACTAAAATACGGAAGAAAAATGAAAATAGAAAATTTCTTTCGGCTACAAAACAGGGGCATCATTGTGGGTTCTCGGGAGGATTAATCCTTTAATCCCTATGCTTTTGAAAAAAAAAAAGTTAATATTTCTGAATGGTGCGGGTAGGCTATTGTAACCCAGAAAGACAAAATACCTATATATTTATATGTGTAACGACACAAAAGAAGTAAGTAGTAAGTATAGTAACCCTGAAAATTGTAGTTATTAAATATAATGACAGATAAGATAAGAGAATGAGAGATAAGATCTGGATTTATACAATATGAGGTGCCCATATACGAAATAGCCGGTTACAATGTATATACTAATTGCCGTGAGGATTACCGGGCTGGTGGAGTCGCCGTGTATGTCAATAAAAACCTACACGTAAAATCAGTCCCAGTTGTAATTGAACCGGGCAAAATACACACATAGAGGAGCATTTATTCTTTTACTTTATGACTTCTCATTATGTCATTAATGACTCCATACAATCGAGGAACCGACAGTTCCTGAAAAATGTGTCTTTGTGAAATAAAATAAAATAATGCAAGGTCTCCAATATGCCCATAAAGCGGTACAGAAGTGTTTCATGATTTAACCTAAAACAGTTCTAAGAAGTGTAAAAGCATTTGATTGCGGGGGGGGGGGCAGGGGTTCTGACATCTAAAACGTTCCCCCTCCACCTTCTGAGCGCGACCTTGTGTCACCTTTAGCACGCATACACGTCTCTTTTCAATCAATCTTTCTCTTAACGCGCCCCAAATTACAATCTCTTTTTAGCTAAAATAGCCTCCGCCCTACTCGATTATCAATGTTTAAGTATCAACTGTTTCTCGAAACGATGTTTGCCCCCAGGTACCGTACTTGACAGTTATGGAAACGGATACATCCAGGAAAATACAGTAGGGGTAGATTTCTCATCAATCTTTCATCCTATAACTAGCAGTTAAGAAGCAATCGGGCACCCCCAGAATCAGTAACAGTTTAAAAAAGAATCACAGGAAATAAAGTCATAAATGAGATTTCATAATGTAGAGAAAATGTCCCTCTTCATTTTTCATATAGGTCTAGAGAGTATGTGGCGCGTATACGTCGCAAACACCATGCAATATGCAATTAAGTGGCCACAAAAGTTTGGAACTCCTTCGACACGACATTCTCAATACCTACTTTTAAAATGTTAAATATCTGTGGCCGAACAGTGTTTGTGACGGCCACATCATACACATAAAAGTGTAGAGTAACCTTTCCTCTATTTAATGGTGTCTCATAGGCTAATTATGGCTCTATAATGTAGATATTTCTTGTGAAATTTGAATTATACACACATGAGGTTTTTCCCGTAAGGTTATCTCTTAAGGGATTCCCTGACTAATAAAATGCATATGTAGCTAATAATGCTACAACAGTATACAGTATTATTTTGTGTGCAATAATTACTCAGAAAACTGAATGGTATTTAAAAAAATCTGTAAACCCTATTTTATACTCTATTTTTTAGTTCCACGTAAGGAAAGTAATGAATGAAACATGTTTTACAAAATGAGACTCACAGGCCGCAGCCCTGGTCCCCATGATAAGCATGGCGGCAGATTATAGGTGAGTCCACTCCACGCGCGGTGACTTGTCGCGACGGTGACTCGGCAGCACTCCACTCCACACAGCGAAGGATGGCTGGCGACGTTACATCTACGCAGACTCTTTCTACAAGATCGATACGCAGCATCCCATTGACACAATACCTGCTCAAAGGTCTTCGACTAAATTCTGTCTAGATACAGCGGGGCTCCTTTAAATATTTCTCCCCTGATGAGGTAGAAACGAGCAACTGCTTATTTTTAGGCCCGGTACCCATGAACAATTTGACACGCGCGAATTACGGAATTTTTTTTTTCATTCTAGCAAATGGGTAGTTGGTAATATTTCTGCGGTTGGTGTGAAGGGGACAAGTAGCCAAAAGTACGGAAGTGCACGCGGTTTTCCCCTCGACACGCCAGCTCATAGAAATCTTCTGATGTATACTCTGTGGTTTTGCACCAACCATTTAGGCGGGGATTCCACCGACCGGCTAGGGCTAAATACAAAAACTGTGACGTGGTAGCAGACATTCAAGACTTAGGTGGGGTTTCCACCGACCTCGCATTGCAGAATGTAAATGACATTGACGGAAATTAGAATTTTTCTTTTAATAGAAATCTATTAAAATGTTTGTACTTAACATATCCCATGACGCCATTTTTTAATTTTAGTTTGTTTGTTTGTGATTTTACTGTGTGATCATTGATCAATTTTAACTATGGCATAGAGGAAAATAAACATTTCCGACAATTCTGCAATGTGAGGTCGGTGGAAACCCCGTCTTGAATGTCTGCTACCACGTCACCGTCACCAGCCGGTCGATGGAATGGGCGCCTTACCAAGCCTATTTGCTACAATGAAAATAAAAACGTCGGCAACCCGCGCGTCTTGAATCGTTCGTGCGTACCGGGCCAAAGAGTAGGCTACTTATATGTACACACGGAAAATGGCAACGTGGTGGAGAAATCTGCCCTAGGAAGAAATGGGTATGTGTTTGGTTGGTGCAAATACAGCCTATTTCTGAACGCACTTCAGAAGATTTTTATGTCGCTATATAGTGTGTCGCTGGCTTGTTTAGGAGAAAAGTCGTGCGCCTGCGACATGACAACGACAGAAATAAGCTGTAATAGACCCAAATGCTCTGTTTTCTTGACCACTCATCTATTTAGGACAATGTGATCAGAAGCACATCCGGCAGCCGCGGTTTTTATCTACACCGATGAATGTTAGCTACCAATTAGGGGAGGGTGAACCCGGGCCAGGCGGAAAAGGCTTCCTTATTTATGTTGACTCTCGAACCTCGACCTTCCGTTTCTTAGTCAAATTCTCTACCAACTGGACTATTTCTTACCTTCACCAATGCTGGGAATTTTGCTGACCCCACAACATCTCAAATACACGTAGATCCGTGTTGAAGAAAAGAGAAACCTCTCAAACTTACGCGCTTTTTACTAACTAGGTACCTTTACGGACATTACGGAAAAACTTCCCCTGCAGCTAGCTTGTAGCAGTTTACATAAACCAGGCTTAGTTGAATACAAAATTACGAAGCATAACCAGTAATTAGGCTTAAAACTGATATTGTCTTAAATTCTATGCTAGCCATTTAATTTCTTGCGCAATAAACGTAATTTCCTCAATTGGACTTAATGAATGGAGTTTGCGTCGTTCAATAATAATTGAGACAATATTGGGAAAATTGAAGCGAGCAATGCCATAAGGAGTTACGTGGAGACATCGACCGTGACAAAGTCCGGACTAACCGCATGCACACTCAGCCTTGCAAAATGTCCGATAAAAACATGGCTGCCACGCAATTTACCATACCTAATAATACAATAAGATTAGAAAAAGAAAATAGGTACACCTAGGTATTGGTTAGGGTTCTATCTTGCAGCTCTTTCAAGTCTGGCGGGCTTATTGGGTGGGCAAATTTAAATGCAAGCTTGAATCATGAGAATTGACGTAAAACCGCTTTCCTAGTTGGTTTACGGATGCCCATGGACAGCGGTTTTTTTGTTGCGGGACGGAACACGATTGATAAGGGACGCCGCCCCCCCCCCCCGCCTTCTGGTGATAATAAAAAGCGTCTTTAAATAAATAAATAAGGACTTTTTATTGTTTCTATTACTAAGCCAACCTAGCGGAGTTAGGGCCATAACTTTGTCTCGGTGGGAAGAAAGT
Source organism: Psococerastis gibbosa (assembly GCA_963971405.1). Classification (NCBI taxonomy): domain Eukaryota; kingdom Metazoa; phylum Arthropoda; class Insecta; order Psocodea; family Psocidae; genus Psococerastis; species Psococerastis gibbosa. Next base: position 32,101,962 of record OZ020484.1, read on the forward strand.
TCAGGTTGGCCTGAAATTTTGTTACAACCCTAGTTATACCTCTGTTTCCACTGAGGCTATATTTCATTCAAGAGCTAGGTTGGCAAAAGGCAACCGAAGAGTCACTGATGACTGCTATTCTAGGCATAGAGCCTTGTACTTCAGAGTAAGATCTCAGTCCAGGTCGAAGTAATAATATTATATCTATCTTTGTTTGTAGCATTATGAGCTTAATCAATATTGTATGGCTCCACTCAAATAACTTTGTGCCCATCGAACCTATAGGGACTACAAGTTTAATTGAATTTTTTTATTTTTTATTCTACTCAATTTTATTCTTTTTGGATTGTAAGTTAAAATAATAATAATAATAATAATGTTAAATTATGTATTGTACTTAACTTTTGACCCCAGCGTGACAAGTCATTTTTGTACTTAGTGCTGGGGATTTATGCTTCGATTTTTAATGATTGTTCAATTATATATATACTTACTTACTTACTTACCTTGCCGGCAAAGAGGAAACATAATTAAATGTACTGTTTCTGTCCATTTATCCATACTTTCTTTTCTCTAATTATGTAATTATGTATGGTCCGTCCCTATGTGTATGGTGAATAATACAGTCATTACATTTACTTATTTTAGGTTGAAACAGTAACCACCTCACATTTGTAAATCGAAATTAGAGAATCCAAAAAAAAGAAGAAAAAAAATATCTGGACTTGTCAGTTGTACAGTTGTCGGTATTCGAACTACACGGTCTACGTCTGTAACACGATGTCCCAGCAAGACATATCGAATCCCGCCAAGTCCAGATTTTTTCATTATTCTCTAACTTCGGTCATAACGATGAAATATGATTAGTATAGATTACTGGTATAGCTGAGTTGAACCGAGCTGTAGTAAACAAAACAAGATATAGGCTAAGCGTGGATGCTAAATAATATATAAAAATTTATTAGCCCCCCCCCCCCAATTCTATGTTTGTAGACGCCTATGCAATGGCGGATCCACGAGGGGGGTGGGGGGGGGGTCATGACCCCCTAAATGGGTAAATTCAAAAGATACCTGGTAAAAAAAAAGAAAAAAACTAAACTTTTCAACAACAAAAAATTACCTTTTGAAATGAAATGAGAGGAAAAAACTACTTTATTGCAAACAAAAGGCGAACAATAAAATTATAAAGTCTTGTTCTCATGCTAACCTTTTAAACTTAAAAAAAAATTGGGACCCCCCCCCCCTAAATTTTCGGCTGGATCCACCCTTGCGCCTATGGTGCACAAAGTAACATGATTTGCGAGTAGATTGACATGGTTGAGCTGAGCCGAGCTGTCGTAAGATAATGGTGGGAGTGGTGTGGCATTACAGGGTCCATTGCCGCAGTTACCGTGCGCCGCCCGCAGCAAGAGACACCCTGCCTGTCTATAACAGCGCCTACTCAGCCTAAAACCTACAGGTATGCACATACCCCTGGTATCATAGCCTTTTTACTTTAAAATATTAAATGTTGCTTGCCATATTATTTACAGTATTTTGTAGTCTACTAAAATATTATTATTAACATGAAAAGAAGACTTTATAGTCTTATTGTTCGCTTTTTTTTTGCAATAAAGTCGTTTTTAATTCAATTCAACGAGAACGGTGGTGAAGGGGTTTAACTTAAGTCAACTTAAAGTTCAGATTGTATTGCCGGGTATTTCTCCCATTGAAAGTTAAAAAGAAGATAAACTTTGGAATAAGGCCCATCACTTTCACCATTTATGGGCAAACATTCTCTTTGGGGAATGGGATAACATTTGCAGTATATCTGTCGAATTGGTTGCCAACATCAATTGAAAAATCGCGGTAAGGAATACTGCACGGCACGTTTTCGCAACAGCGTTGGTCCTGTGATCTGTCCCACACTTGACTTGAAAGAATTCTCTGGTATGCTTTTTAAAACAATTTAAAACAATTTTAAAATATCAATTGAAATCTTTGAATTGAGCATTTTCCTATGGGCCGATATACCTGATAAATCGTCCAGTAGTTTAACTTGAGGTTTCCCATTCGCTACACTAATAAGCCATGGTGTCGTCTACTCTGCATCTTTCAGTTAATGTATTGGTGGATACTTACCTATAAGTGCCTTTATTCCGTACACACCCTGCACAATATAATTTTTTCTAACCGTTTCAACAGGAAATGAACCTCGCACTTGCTGCCGTGGCCATGGGTATCATTTCTGTAGCGTCAGCGATGAAGAAAGGCGATGACAGTGTCGAGCACCAAGTCAGCGAAGTTGAGGCGTCTCTAGTGGCTACCCAAGTTCGTCAGTTCAGTGGTAAGTTAAAACTAATTGAAATAACTACGGTATTTAAAATTTAAGAAAAAAATCGACGAAAGGCAACGGGTCAGGGAAAATTATAATTAGCGAACCCTAGGTCAGTTAGCTCTTGCAAGAGTATATGAATTCAGCAATTTTTTTGCTGCCGTGGCCATGGGTATCTTTTCTGTAGCGTCAGCGATGAAGAAAGGCGATGACAGTGTCGAGCACCAAGTCAGCGAAGTCGAGGCGTCTCTAGTGGCTACCCAAGTTCGTCAGTTCAGTGGTTAGTTAAAACCAATTGAAATAACTACGGTATTTAAAATTTAAGAAAAAAATCGACGAAACGCAACGGGTCAGGGAAAATTATAATTAGCGAACCCTAGGTCAGTTAGCTCTTGCAAGAGTATATGAATTCAGCAATTTTTTTTATTAATAAAGGTTAATCGCATACAAACAATTTAATGAATGTATCCGATTGACCTCTTCAGTCGCCTTGCTAGGTTATTACCCGTGTTGAGCTACGGCACGTCTCCGATCGCATGGCGTGTAAAGACTCGCACAAGTGCAAGCACGTTGCCACTTGGCCATCGAAGTCGATATAATTATATAAATATAAATATAGGGAAAACTTTAAATATAATTGCAACAACAAATGAAATGAAATGTAACACAACAGCTATAAAAGAGAACACCAGAGTGATGGATATTCTACCAATGGTTTTGATACCACTTTGTGTCACGCTGACAAATTTTAATGTAAGAGTTAAGACTGAGATCTCCAAATATATTTTTGTAAGGAAATCATATTTCTGACTAAAATAATTAATTCCTCAATTCAGAACACAAAGATTGAAATATTATTTTACGAAAAATGCATATAGAACCAGTACGAGTGAATCCCTACAAGCTATTCTATTATAATTGTCAGTTAGCATACGTATTCCAGTAATGCCCCCCCCCCTCCCTCCACCGACCACCGTAAACCTTTACAGCATCTAGAAAATGATGTTCTAACATACAACGGCTGTCCAGTACAGTTTCTAGATAAGTTCAGTCAGAAGTGTTAGGCATAGGTTATAATTCTTCTTTATAATATGTCATTGTTCAGAACATGAACAAGTAGCAAGGGTCAATGGAAGATAGGTAGGTGGGTACGTCTAGGCGAGGCCGTGCCCAGGTTTTGATTTCGGGGGGGGGGGTCCAAAAAAATTTTACGTAATTTATTAATGGATTAATGGATAAATTCTTCAAACCATACAGGTTTACATACAAAATTTTATTTCGAGGGGGTCCGGACCCCATGGACCACCCCCCTGGACACGGCCAATGCACTGCTGATAGCAGTTTGCCTATATCAAACAAGGTATGTATAATTGGTAAAACCCACAGTATGGAGCTTGCTGTCTATTCCCTAACCCAAAAAGGACATTTTCATGTTGTGGGCGACACACGAACCTTTTATTTCGATTTCCCTGAATTTCTAATTAACTGCACACTTAAATTTACTTCAATTTGTTAACCCATTATTGGTTCAAACGGCTTGATTTGCAACAAATAATCGTTGAAATTACTGCCGCCAACTGTTAGTGGATTTTGGCTACTACCTTCCACATTCTCCTCTCCGGCCACCCATTTATTCAGCAATGGACAGCTGCGGCGACTTAACCAATCAAAATTAATCAAAGCTGTTAACGACTCCACTGACGTCAAGCTCTCTTCAAGGCCATATTTGTCGACACGTGTACTACACCTGTCTTTCTGCCTTAAATTATGAAAATACGATATTAAAGCCGTGCAAATTGGACACCTTCCAATATCCATTTTTTTTTTTTTTTTTTTAAGCAAAATCAAATTCCACAGGAAATATGGTGAACGTGGAGCAAAAAAAAAAAATATGTTCTTAATAAATTAATATTTTGTGCTCAACACGTAATAATATGTTTTGCGTTGAATCGGAATCGGTTGCAAAAACTGAAGTAACCCCTTTCATCCCGCTGAGCGAGAGGGGGGGGGGGCGTCCAGGAGGTCCGGACCCTCCCGAAATATTTGCAGGGTACACTAGATACTAGATAGAATGGAGTTTTAAATATATTGAGATTATCTCACCTCCGGTTACTCCGACCCCTCCCGAAAAAAATTTCTGGCTAGGGCCTTGCCGCTGACAATCCCTTTCTGCTCTTCTATGACTGATAAAGCCATTTCCATTGTATAGGCTACCTCCAGCGGGTTTCTTCATTAGTACAGTATAGGGCTAACCAAAGTACCTACAGTACTTTACGTAATGATTTACTGTATGATAACGCTAATTGTATTGTATAACAAAACCAGTTTTTCACAATAATATCGAAACCCACTTGCCGTTCTCAGTCGCAACGCAGTGGTACTCTTACAAAGTCATTAGATTACTCATTATTTTGTTACTTGTTTAGTAGGCCAATATTAATTGTCTTCACTCTATAACTATGTACGGTATGACCCGCAATACATACATTTCATGCCCCTGTACTTATGTAAATCTCGTAACAACAATTGAGATAAGTTTTTGCGCCTTGTCTTCTGCTATATACAAATAAAGATACTGTACATTATTAGGTGTGTGTTATGGTAACCTTGAGGTGTGGCGCTTGATCATAGAAGGTCTATGATAATATGTATCTAGTTAATGACAATTCCCATTAACCTTGTGTCACACCTCATTATCTCATCCTTTGCATGCAAACAGTTTTACTTCTATATTTCACATATGCAGGGTGTTTCAGACCACCCGGGGCACCCTTTATCTCAGTTATTATCATGAATTATGAAATACGGTAAAATTTTTATAACAAAGTCGAGGTGAAAATATCTTTTGGTAGAATTCAATTTTTTTCGGGGGATGGAAAGAAGTTTGCTTAGATAGCGTTACAGATTTTTTCAAATGAAAAGGTACGTAAATTTGAAGAGTTTTCATTTGGTGTCTAAATTACGAGCCTAGCCTGAAAGGTTCAGGTACAATTAATACGAATTTCAAAACGTCCGAAATTTTTCACTCTGCATTTCCAAGATGAATGCTTGCATTCTGTACCTTGTAAATGGAAGATGTTTTAATCTGGTGAACTCATTTTTATCAGTTATCTTAAAATACAGGCACTGTCAGCTCATAATTCCTTAATTGGGCCAGTTTCAGACCACCCGGACACACCAAATTTCTCGGTTATTATACGAGGAATTTTAAAGGTAACAAAGTGGTGGTTAAAATATCATTTGGTAGAAGATCAAAACGATCCCTACGATACAAGGCAACGACTCTGTACAACGCACTCACCAAGGACATACACATGAGGAGGCTGTTTACAAACATGGCCAACTCCAAGTTGTAGAATTTTTCAGGAGAGCGGATTTTCTGTTGAAAATTGCATTAAGTTTGTAGCTAACCGTAGACTTCTCAGCGCTTCTGTGCGCAATCTGTCTGCTTTTGTCACTTTATTTTACAACGTGCAGGTGGACATTAAAATTTTCTGCAAGGTCGGATCAAAACCCCATTTTGTGAAAAAATGGAGTTGGCCACGTTTGTAACCAAGCTCCTCACATGAACAAATACAAGTCTCACCCCTTAGACAATACTGACAGTAACACAAGAACAGCAAAATACAGGTCAATCAGGCGCGGATCTAGAATGACACCAAGGGGGGAGGGGCTGAGTTTAAATTTCGATTTTATTTTTTTTTAAAAATAGGGCTGAAATATAGGGGTTTTACGCATTTTCAGAGCAATAAGGGTTCTATATTATAGATAATTAATACAATCGAGCACAAAGGGGCCCAGGGGTTTTAAAAATTATTCTTAGGTATACAGTAGGTAGTTGGGAAGGTATAATTTAGTTGTTAACTCGTAGTTAGAAAAAGTGTTTTGGGTGAATTAGGTATAAATTATGTACTGAGTGCTACCCTCGCACGCCGCTGGCATGAGGGGGCATTTCAACTTTCTCTCTATTTGTGTAAAAATTCTTAAGAAAAATACACGGATTATTATTATTAGAAAGGCGGGTTTCTGGGTGGCATCTTATCGTGTTACATATTAAATTAAAGCCCCCTTTTACAGCTTTCATTTGGTGTCAAAATTATGAGCCTAGCCTCAACGAGTCAGGTTCAAATAATACGGAAATTGTACGTGAACCTCCAAATCCTCTGACGTGACACAGTTGTTTCTAATACAGTCGAAAGGTTTAATTCTAATATTCTATTGTATTTTAGCAATGTCCGAGGCTGGTTGCAAGTCATGTACATGGAAGGAAGTACACTACTGTAGAAGTCTGCAGGTTCTGCAGGACCACTGCTGTTGCGACGGCTGGCATTCGGGTATGCATAATATATATATACTGTATAAATATTGTATATAATAAAGTTAAGAGGTTGCTGGCCGTACACATTGGCCACCCCTGGATCACCCTGAATCAGGTTGGTTTATATTTTTTACTTAAGTTAATAGGTACTTACATTTATAAAGATTTGGTCTATTCAATTGCTAGAGGACTATTTCATACACCATATTATAAGGTGTTTTTCATTTTTGTTTGTATAATTTTTCCATGAATTCGATAATTCGGTAAATCTCTGGAGGTTATCATCAGTTTCACGGAAAACCACCTAGACCAAACCTAAATAAATCGTCGTAGTGCTATGCATATGAAATAGTCCTCTATCAATTGAGTAGACGAAATCTATGTAACTTGAAGTATTAACCTAAATAATAAATATAAACCAACCTAGTTTAGGGTGATTCCGGGGTGGCCAACGTGTACAGCCAGCTTCCTCTTAAACGACAACACAATGTTAAGGGTCTTCGACTCTTTGCTCTCTTTACCAGCATCGCTCTATTTGAGATTGGTAAGCAATTAACCAAGTTTTACTGGCATGGAGAAAAACACCCCAAGAAGGTTGATATTGCTGACCATAACATCCCATGTAGACTGTAGACTGAAGAATTTTGGCAAATGAGCGCTCTCTATTCTCAGATCATAATTTTCATGTTTTGCAGAGAGTTTTCCATACATGCCCCACTTATGCTACAAACATCTGCAGCCCATGTGTCAACCTGTTGCAGATGACTGCGAAGAATACTTGCGTGTCAATACCTGTTGTTGTCAGCCCATCTTAAGAGCCAAATGTAAGAGCGAAAATTTCTATATACTGTATGTATCGAAATTACAAGCAGTAGCTAGTAAGCGACTTCAGTGGCATGGTGTTAGCGTGCTTGTAGTTGTGCTAGGTGTGGTCGGAGACATGTCGTAACTCGACACAAGTACCGATTAGGTGACTTAGTGAGGCGATTGAAGAGGCTAATTCGATAAACACATTAAATGGTTTGTATGCGATTTAATGTGTTTACTTAAAAAAAAAAAAAACTGAAACTGAAGCTTTTTATCCATACTCTACTGTGCTATTAATGGAATGTTGGTCATAGGTGCACTAAACTAAGTCCATGTACTTTAGAGCTGATATTTTAAAATATTTCGTAAACTGAACATGGCCTTGTCATTTTGTCGAAATTTATTAATTTCCCTATTGAAAAATTAATATAAAATAAAATTTAAAAAAAATAAAAAAAGAACAGACTGCCATACTACTTAGGCCTAAGTGTAAAATTTGATTAATGCACATTAACACGTTCTTCTAGAGCAATAATTCCCATTTGAGTGCATAAGAGAGGATTATTTCATAGCCCTGACTCCGTTAGGTTGGCTTGTAATAGAACAAATTAAAGTCATTATTTATTGCTTTCCAATTTATTTATTTATTGATATATTTCCAGGGGTGGGGTATGGGCGGGCAAGCTCCATTCAGCCAGTTTGTGGCATTTTGATGTTGGTAGGAGTGTCAATGGTGAGCCTGTGCAATTAACGTAATGGCGATAGCCTAACAGGACCGAGAAACTGGAACCTGGATCCGCATCCTCCTACATCTCAATTCCAGGTAATAGTCTGCATGTATTTAAATGTTATTGGTATGATTAAGATAGAATATGTTATAGCAGTGCTTCCGTCACCAAAAAAACTGACTACTGATGAACAGGGGCACGCAGCCAAAAAAAATAGATGATCAATGCTCAAAAGGCATAACCCTATAGCTATAATATTTTAGAATTCGTCACTTGCATTCCAATATTTCCAATGGGGTGAATGAGGCCTCCTTTTGGGTTTTATATGGGATTTCGGTCCCACCGTTGCCTAATCTTACAAAACTAGGCCAATAGGGTCTTCAATGGCGTAGTGGCACTGGCAGGTTGTTCGTACTTGTGGGAGTCTCTACACATCATGCGATCGATAACCTGTCGTAACTCAACACAGGTATTACCAACAGAGGCGACTGAATAGGTTATTCGGATACATTTATTGAATTGTTTGTATGCAAATAATCTCTTAAAAAAATATTTAATAAATTATACTATAAGAACAAAATGCTTCAAATAGTCCTTGAAGATTCATAATACGTTATAAGGTTTGGTTGAAACCATTACCACCATGGACTCCAATTTACTTTATCCTCAATTATTTATAAAACAGTTTTTCGTGATGAAACTCACCGACTCACTTAGGCGCCGATTCCACCGACTGGCTAGGGCTAAATAAAAAACGGTGACGTGGTAGCAGACATTCAAGACTTAGTCGGGGTTTCCACCGACCTCGCATTGCAGAATGCAAATGACATTGACGGAAATTAGAAATTTTCTTTTTATAGAAATCTATTAAAATGTTTGTACTTAACATATCCCATGACACCATTTTTTAATTTTAGTTTGTTTGTGATTTTACTGTATGATCATTGATCAATTTTAACTATGGCACAGAGGAAAACAAACATTTCCGTCAATGTCATTTGCATTCTGGTCGGTGGAAACCCCGCCTAAGTCTTGAATGTCTGCTACCACGTCCCCGTTTATGTATTTAGCCCTAGCCGGTCGGTGGAATCCCCGCCTAACCTGTGGTAACATAGGGAGAGCCGGGGAAAATAGAAATCTCAAAGTGAATGGGCTTTGATGACCCTTTGGTTGTAAATATATATATAAAGTGAATAGGCTAAATAAACTTAAAATATAATGGAAACTTTGATTAGTAATTACTTGTAATTTAATTAAACATAGTTTCCCTGGACTTTCCCTACGTTGTCAGAGGTCTGTGAGTACCCCTAATTTTTACCATTGAATCTTGTTATAATAGAGCACTGAGATTGTGGATAAACGTCCGAGCTTTTCCAGATTTTGAGTGGGCTCCCGCGCGTCAATATGCAAACAAGTTTGACCGAGGCCAGTGCCATGGTATGGTTGTGCGTGTGCTTGTCAGCGCTCGTGCTGATGTCAGGGGCGATGTGTCACAAGGAGGAGCTCAGCAGGACGAGAAGAGAACTAGACGGGACGTCGCATCAGCAGGGGGAAGTCAGCAGACCACAGCTAACGGGGAAGACACCACAGCAGCAGCCTGAAGTCAGAAGGACGCAAAGAGAACTAGGCAAGACGTCGCATCAGCAAGAGTTGGAGGGCCGTACCAGCATAAGAACTATTATAGACCTGCTTTTCAATATTGGAAGAGACTTCTACGAATTTGGTAAGCAATAGTGGGCTATATGTGCTCTATTGGACCAATACAGTAGCTAAGATGTGCCTAGATAAGAAGGCATTTTGTCGTGTTGTCTGTACGCAACAACATTAACATATTAGGTTTTAGTAGGCCTACGAACTGTATGCATTGTGAGAGTCTGTCTACATAGGCTACATATTATGGGCTACATAGCATTCGTCAAATACATTTTTAGTATTGTATTATACAATACCTTTGCTTTTGCAAATATGAGCTATGGCCAAAGATAATTTAACCGATCATTGTGTCACACTCCGAATACTATTAAATTGGGGAACTTCTAAGATTATTTTTAGGGCACTTCTGTGATATATATATACTAATTATTTCAGAGAGTACGAGTAACTTATAGCCTATGACCAAATTAGAAACAAGAAGCAACATAATAGCTAAGGGGACAACTTAACAACCTACTTAGTCAAGATATTACTAGATTACAAGAGGATACTATAAGTGGATAGGAATTAATTAATTTGATTTAGTTATATATTCTATATTAACTACTGTAAATACGTACACTGTACAGATTACGATGACGAATAGCAAGTATTTTATTGTACAAAACATTCTTAGGTACAATAGGTACCGTTACGATCGAATGCAATTAAATTTCATAGACTAACAACTGATTTATTCGCTTGTTTGTCGCCTACTTCTCTATAGTATAGTCCACGCAAAATGAGAAAAGTATGGACATGGAATGTTTTGATCCTGTGCAACACTGTAAAAATATTCCTTGCACCATTTTGTGTTACCTTGTTGCATTGGATGCAAGGCATAATAAAAATTGTGCAAATAATATTTTTACAGTGTTGCACAGGATCAAAACATTCCATGTCCATACTTTTCTGATTTTGCGTGGACTATACCTATATACAGAATTAGTGGATCTACAAAATACCACCTACTAAAAGCGTAGGTCTATAGAGTTCCATTTAGGAGAGATGCGACATTCGAACCCGAGATGATGGAGACTATTTCCGTCAATGTTTCCATGCATTACTTTCTGTACTTCTCCTGCATGTAGAGGCTGTCTACAAAGTTATAGGTATGCTGTACCTCTAATTGTTATTCCATTATAACATACACTATTTCTCCAATCCAATTTTACCATACAACTGTTTTTTTTTTTTCACAGTCGTCCCAGGTGATCAAACCTTTTGATCAGCACCCCCTTGACATTCTTGTACAATAAATTAAAATATTAGTGTTATTTTACAGGCCAGCCTTCTGGAAATAACCGTTACGACTGTCCATTATGTGACTCCTCCGTGTACAGTTACTGCTCGGAAAAACTGCTGCACGATGCTTGCTGCTGTCTCGATCGCTATGGTAAGTCTGCGATAGGTGCCCATTGTTGTAAATTTAATATGAAGCAGAGTCGGATTTAATCTTGGAAAGAATACCACTCTTTAAACGCCATTGATTTCATATGGGCACATTAATTTCGATTTCCTCCAACGATTTTCACCGTAACAAACAAACAAAATATATTAATCAAGTCAAATTATATCTTACTTAAGTCAACTTAAATGAGTAATTGAGTAATTGAGGAAACAGCAATTTTATTCAGCATTTATAATAGTTTAAAATAATACGATACCGTAACTGGTTTTCACTACATCAGCCGAGAATTATGGTAGCCTACTCTTGTCTCCTACTACCTGTATATCGTACCTAGGTACTGGGAGCATCGGCGTCACTATACTGGGGAGGAAATCTTATTCAGAGAGAAAATAATCATAATCATACTCATAAATTTTAAAAAAGGTTAAAAAGCGCAGGGGGAAGAAGGGACGTTTACAGACTTTTAAAATTCATGCCAGGCCCTATCTTTCAATTAAAAACTGTAGACCTTATTTCCACTTTAATTAATTTTTCGTCAGTATTTTTTAATTTTCAAACGCTTGGGGTTTCCACTCACACCCAATCTTAAGTACATGAGGGACTGAGGCCTATAGCATTTGTGCTGAATTTTCATCTCCTATAAAATATGTACAGCTTAAAAAATGACTTGACAAATACTAGCCTATAAACTGTTATACACTGTACAGTAAGTTTGTGTGAGCTGATAATTCATTTGTTTACATTATTTTTACAGAATGGCAGTAGAATACATGGGCAAGAGGAAGATAACGTTTGCCGTAAAATACGAACTTGGCCTTAAAACAATTGCTCTTTCCTTTTTTACTTTCTATATTTCCATGAAATATTCAATAAAGCATCAATGTCATCAGAATAACATTAAGCCTTTAGCTTACAAATTTGTTTTTATTTTTCCAGAACATAATTTGCCTAGACAGTGCAGGTATGCAGACTGCAGTTTTCTACACGCCAACTCATGTGAAGAACATCGCCTCATCACTGCCTGTTGTTGTAGTAAACAGTTTTATTAGTTATATTGTAGGTACCTATAGCTACGTACGACAGCTCATAGTCTAATATATTTATTTATTTATGTAATTCATTTTCCTGCTAACTGTTGCCCAGTACGTACACCCGTGAAAAGACGGAGAGTTTGGCATGAAAGGGACATTAAGAAAACCCTAATAGATCATCATTCCGGTCCATCATAACAGTCCAAATGAAATAGAGAATGATCGTATGGAGGAAAAATATTATCCACTTCGTTTCAGAGAAAATGTGAATAAATTATCAATGAAATGTTGTTAATCTGAACCTAAAATTCATCTGAACAATTATAACTTAAAAAAAAACTGAAAAAACGATAATAAAGGAAAAGCGATGAAATGTTTTGGCTCACTTCTTGTACACAATTTCACACCAAATTCACACCTTTCGGAGACGTTGCACTTTTTAAATGAATTTTGTTTCTATATTTTGCGCCTGCATTGTGGAACGAGCAAAATTAAAGTAATTTTATTTCGTACAAAATCTACAAATACAAAGTCCTTGATTTTTTTAATATTTTGAATTCTCTGCCTTAAATAAACAATGTGGTACGATATGTAGCTTATTTTTACAATACTATACTTTATAGTAGGCCTACATAGTAAGATAATATAGTACCGTAGAAGAAGACGTACGGTAGTAGTATTACATAGAGCAATAGAGCTGTTATTATTAACCTGAAAAATAATTTATAACCAGCTACTAGTGGTGTAGAATTAAATTTTTCCTTAGTTTCCTTTCACCGATGACTTAGTTATGCAGAAAGTATTTTCATGCTCTTTAAAGTGATCTGTCGAAATCAACGGCAGAAATATCAAGAATTAATAGTCAAATCGTCAAGGAAAAGAATAATGCTTAAATTATATCTCCGCTGTTCTAGATAGTTAGACCTATTAACTTTCTATAATATGTACTGTTCAGTTCTCACTATAACGATCATCTGTACAGAATTGCATAATCACGAAAGTGCAGGGTTTTTCATTACCCGCGATTTCATACTGAATACGTTACAAGCCAGCGGCAACATACAGCTGCACTCTGCGGCGCTGTCAGGCAGAAAAAACAAAACACATTATTTAAAACGTGTAAACATCCTATATAGGAAACATTTTAGAAAATGAGAAGGCTTTCTTAAACAATATTGTAAAAATAATCATTAAACGCCAGAAATATTTTTCTTATCGTATTGTACAAGTAATAAAATTAAGTAAATAAATAGGCTACTTTACTTTACGCTTAAGGACGGCCATTTCGGGCCTCGCACGTTGGTGCATCGTCGTGCATAGTCTAACGTTGTTTAATGGGAAACTGACTATGACCGTTCGGAAAAAAAAAATCAATGGAGTTTACGGTAGGTATCTAAGTTGTAACGATTGTGACGCATTTCACATAGGTCAAACAGGTGGGAACTTTCAACTCAGGGTTAAAGAACATACAGCAGATATAGGAGACACAAATACAAACAGCGCATTCGCAAAACTTCTTAACTCAGTAAACCACACATTCAATCCCCATATAACTGAACAGTGCTACACCAAATATGAAAAAGTTCACATAATAAATTTTTTCGAAAACGTAGAAATTATAACGACACATTATTTACACAAACAACCTCTCTCATAGATTTAGCCAGCAAATTAGTACTCAACAAAAGAGGACTAAACATAATAAAATTGGTAAAACTTTCCACCGGACCTGGTTCCACTCTACCCTAACGGTTAACTTACCGTCACCGGTACGTTGCCGGCCATGCTGCTGACCACAATATCTCCATTAGAACAATACTAAAGAGGGAGGTACCTCTACCAAGCCTCAACGGGTTCTCGCGCCAACGGTGATTTTTTTTTTCTATACCATATATACTACTACAATAGGAAGGAAAACAGGTGACATCTATGCGCATGTGCGGATGGCGCTGGGCCTAACACGTGTGGAGGGCCCACACTTTCCCGGCGTCCAGCCCACTCCTCATGAGAGCTAGGCCTCGCACGAGGACCCATCCACCAGTTTTGGCCTCGTTGGACCACTGCACTCGTTGCCATTGTGCCAATTCACCAAGTTCAACGTACAAGGGACTGTCCGCCAATCGATGCCTTATATTAGCAAGCGACTTCGTAACTCCAATAATAATATTAAAAATCACAGCAACAATCAATCTTGAGCCATAAAAAAGTCTCACTGTCAAGAAGAAATGTTCCCCTACATTTTTATGTACATTATGTGGCCGCCACTAACACCAATTAGCAGCTGTTTGGGAACTTGAATAAAAACATGATGATTTTGACTCGTAACTACTATATTTACTGTACTTGGTTGAGTCATGCTTTCGTCTGTTCTGGTCATCCTCTGCCTTGCCACCACTGACTAGGGCAGGGACAGTAGGAAATTGGACGAAACAGGAAACGGCTCACTGAAGAGTCTGCGACCAATTCTACGAGTCCCGAACTGAAGTCTGAACTACAAAAGAATTAATATTGGCCTAGTAATGGGAGTCCTTGAGAGAGGCAGTTGACCCCCACCCTCCCCGCCCGTTTTTGAAAGTAAAAGAAAATTTATTACGGAGACCCGGACAGAGAGGGACTGGAACGGCCCCACCATCCCATCGCATCGTCCCGCTCGCATCTATATACCACTGACATCTTTCGGAGGTCATTCATATTCTACCTCGTCTGTCCATCGCGTCGGTTTCGTGGCCTGCTTAGAATTGAAAAGCATTCGCTCCATGTACCCAATCCACCGAATTCTTGCGGAATTCGCAAAGTGAACGATACCTTCTTTTTCCTTGTTCAAAGATTCAAAGACAACGAGAAGCTTATGCAACCTATATAAGTAAGTAAGCAAAACTTGACCTTGCCTCGTGTCCGACAGAAGACCAACCACCTATACCATACCTATTTATAGCCCATACGTATTATTTATCAGATAGGCGTGGAATTTGCCAGGGGCCACCACATAAATTAGTAAAATCAGTAAATCCTGGGCCAATCGCGTGGATTCGTCGTATGTCGTGTTAGATACGACTTTTCGCATAACATACAGTAGATACCTGTGTGATTTTATACTACTCAGCGAGTTGCTTCCGTTTGGATCAAGTTTTACTTACAGTCTACGGTGCTGCTTACATCTCACATCAACTTAAAAGGTAAAATAGAACGCTTAATGTTATTAGCATCTTTAATGGGCCTAATGTGATTTGTTAATAACTTCCTCTTTCCATAAGTTATACACCTAGGTACATTTTCTGTCTAGATAAGCTGTCTCTGCCGTACGTATGGGTATGACGCGACCAACGATAATTAACTATAATAGAATAGTAGGAATTGTTTGTACAGGTAATAAAATTACTTGTAACAATAACAAACAGTGATAGAATGGGAGTGGGTAACCGCTAATCAGAGCTGGAGAGATATTCCTTTATGGGGCGGTTCACCGTGCGGAAGTCAGCGAAAAGCGAACCCCGGCCAACATCTTTTGTCTTGTCCAACCCCCAAAGTTAACTCATTTTCAGGACTTAATACTGTATATAAATCTTAATGCTGTTCTGGATGGTGCGCCTGTAGTACAATGTAAACCATACCGGTACCTCGGATGCACTGTAAACAGTGAGTGGGAGGTGAGTAAGGAAATTCGCAGCGACTTTGAACAAGCTGGAAATGTTTTCACTATAATGCAGGAAGTGTTCGGTGTCGGACTCTTTTGCTAGACCTTCAATTGAGAATGGTGAAACGTTATGTTATGTGTTCCCAATCGTTCTACTTTATATTGTATGGAGGGATGGACGTTGACACAAGCTATGGAGAACAGAATCAGTGCATTTGAAATGTGGATATACAGACGAGTGCTTCGCAGATCCTGGAGAGATCGCTTCCTTAATGCTGAAATCCTGAGGCGAATGGATACAGAAGCCGATTTGCTCTTGGCCGTTTAGAAACGGAAACTGAGGGTTCCCTGCAGAAGAAGAACATTCCGGTTTGATACCTACTGAAAGCTGCCTGTTGCGGTTTGTTTACGTTAATAAGGACTAAAATAATATATATGAATTTAAAAGACATTTGTAGTTGGAGCCGTTTTTGAGTAGAAAAAAAAACTGTTTTTTTAGTTTTTGGTGCATAAAACCACCACTTGGCCCTTAAATAAAATAAAAATAATCCAGAGATATAGAAATAGTTGGAGCCGTTAAAAAAAAAAAAAAAAAAAAAAAAAAAGGAAGCGGCTTTGATAGTTTCTTTTAGTTTTTGATGCGTAAAACCACCAATATTGAGTTAGCCCTTAAATAAAATAAAAATAATCCATAGATATGATTTTTGTGCACATATGGGTACATACCGAACCTCGTCAAAGTCCTTAGTGTAGTTTGCCGACAAATCGACGGACAGATCGACACACCAACCGACCAACCGACAAACAAGTATTTCGTAAAAACAACATTTTTGGGTTCTCGCGACCTCAAAACGTGCAAATCCGTTGAAATCTCAAAAAATGTCAACCATCGCTATTAGCTTCCTTCATTAATTAAAAGGCCTACTAACGTATAAATTTACTCCTATTTGTAGAAAAGCAACAATCGCTAACGTGCAAACGGGCAAAAACAAGTTCCAGGCTGGTAGGGGTAGGTACTAAACAAAAAGCAAATGCTTAAAACAGAATTTATCTACTTTGTGCCCATATAATGACCGACCTACAGGATAATGACCACCCATCTTATAACGAAATCGCCCGCTTCTCCCTTAAATCGAACCCTAGATCCGCCTATAATACTCTCGAATGATTCTGTGCACCCCCACGCTACACAGGAAAAGTCTCCAGCGATCGAGCACTGGCCCCCCTCCCGGAATGCGACTCCAGAGTGTATTGTGTAGGTCAGTTCGTACAAGCCATAACGCGTTCGGAAGTGTGTGTGTAGTACTATCTACTATGTCGATAACTTAATATTTGACACTGTTATCTTCAATTTGGCAATTACATTTTGCATCACTTGAACTATTGAGTTCGAAGTATAAAATATTTTGGTTAAATCTGGCGAATTATGTGAGTATTGTACTTACTGTACGTTCAGTTATTATGTATTTTAAGGTTTTATGGAAGTTAGCTTGCAAGAATGATGAGGAACATCTGTATTTTTCTTTTTTACAAAATCAGGCCTATTTGGATAGGCCTATAGTGTAAACAATAAAAATAACTTACAGTACATAAAACGCATCGCATTTGCTTTCAATGTGCGATTACTCAAGCTAGCTTTTACTCTGTACTACGCACTTGTTAAAATGACATGCATACGGTACTCAATCTCTGTATTGTTTTTATAATTATATTATAATTTTGTGCAGAATACGCACACTGGTACAACACTTAGCCCGAAAGAGGGTTTTAGATACCAAGAAATGTGGTCATATAACCTATAGTTCTGGGCTACATACATTTCCTGGCCAGTTAAATTTCATTATAGCCAAGACCATAGCGTGTGGGGGGAAGCATTTTTCGTGTTTCCATTTAGGTGGGGAGGGGGGGGGGGTAGAACAACCAAGCAATCCCATCAAAACTAACTATAGCACTGCCTACACTATAGGCAGGCACGGAACTACGGGGGGGGGGGGGGGGGGCTATGGGGCCTATACCCCCCCCCCCATTAGGTTCCTCAAAATGCGTAAAAAAACTCCACTATTTCAGTCCTATTTCCCACGAATTTTCTTCCGGGGGAGACCCCCGGGCCCCCCTTGTGCTCGATTGTATTAATTACCTATAATATAGAACCCTCATTCCTCTGAAAATGCGTAAACCCCCAATATTTCAGCCCTATTTTTCAAAAAAATTTCGTATTTAATCTTAGCCCCCTCCTTGGTCTCATTCTAGATCCGCGCCTGACTATGGGCGGAAAAATAACAATCAGGTTCTGGGAAGCAGGCTCGACCCCCTCCGAAATAAAATCCTGATTGTAGCCTTTTTGCCGTGTTTACCAACGCTCCAATTAGCATATATACCAAATTTTATCAAAAATTGAAAATTTGTATGCTCTGCTTCTGTATCTCTCTCCCCCGGCATTGCTAGTACGGTAGGTACTTAAAAACGCAATGATCGCGTATTCGCCTATAAATAGGGTGCAGTAAAACTCAAAATTTTACTTTATTTGAGGCTTTTAGAGGTTTTAGGAGATACTTTAATGCAGGGAGAATTTGGTACTGATATCATATTATGACATACGTGACTGCGTATACGATCTTCCGCAATATTAGTAAGCAATGATGGCGTCATTTCAGCACCTAATTACACCTTAGGCGGGGTGGGAGCGATTGCCCCTCAATATTCAGGCCTCACGGTATGAGATATCCGATTTGCCGTATCCCGTGTTGACCCCGTCCCTGGTTGTCGTGACCTACCTCAACCCTGCACCAGTTGCATTCAGCCATCTTCGTATCGTAACCCATATAGGAACCACTACACAGACAGTGCAATGTCTCAGAATGCATTATTCAAAGAGAAAGGGCACGATTTCGTTTGGAACTTTGACCCAAATGCAGCTTTGGCCCACTTTTTATTTTTTTATAGATTTTTTGGTCGGGGTGCCGGGGATTCTCAATTGTTCACCGTTTTGTCATCCATCCTCCTTCCTGGCAGGCATCTTCTCTTCGGGTTGCGCCAGTCTCAAGGCCGTATTTATGGCGGCGGGACGGGGGGGGGGATCCAGGGTTCCGGATTTCTACTTCTTGTATTTACTAAAGTTCAGTCTTGCTTTCTTAAGCTCGGTATAAACTACTATGGCAGCCTCGGGCCTTAGGCTAGCTTATCCCATACCTACCCCCCCCCCCCCCCCCCGTCGCAAATCTATAGCTACGGCCATGGCAAGTCTCAAATCGTTAACTGTGCTAGCGGGTTCCCTCTGCGGATGGCAATTCTTACCGATGGTGCTCAGGGTTTTATACAGCATTAGGTAGGTTTCTTCGACAAAGTTAAATTCTTAACCATTATTCAGGTTTTACTAGCTGTTTTATTAAAACACTTGTTCGTTCACTACTGACATGCCTGGGAACACAGTTTTTGAGCTACTGCTAATTTATATTTGTTGGTATTTCAGTCTGGCATGGGCTGGGAGGGCTGGTTCTGTATGCGGGTATACGCGGCTCTCGCTGTTGTACTGCTGGCGGTCGCTGTCTACGTCACCAGGCTTGCCCTGAAGAGAAGGAGGTTCGTGAAGAGCATCGAGTGGATACCTGGCCCGCCCGCCCTGCCCATCATAGGCAACGCACTGCAGCTCACAGGCACTCAGGAAGGTACAGTATATAATCGCTAAGGCCGGAGTCATGAGAACAACGTCAACGTGTTTAGTTGTGGTCGAAAAGAGCGAGTCGACGATTCGACTCCTCTTGCTTGGTGACGTTCACTGCAATTCTGCGAGGGTGTTGGTCGATGGATTCTCTTCTAGCTCCTTTCGACGACGGACCACCATAATACTATAACATATACAATAGTATGAATACATAGGGGCCTCCTTGCAATATTTCACATCAAGATAAATTTTAACATCTAGAGACCTTCAGTACACCATTGCATATATTATAACAAAGTCTCCAAAGATCCTATTTCTCCAAGTTATTCAAGGTCTTTTTTTTTCTTCGTAAACAGAGTAAAAATTTCTATCCGAAATCAGTCGAAAATTATATATTTGTGCCCTAAAATTTTCGACAAAATTGCCTGAAACCTTTTTTATTCGAAGGAACCATTTCTGGGATATCGCGATTTCAAAAGTTGAAGGAGTTACTGTATATAGTTTACCAGGCTCTTTAGGTCTTGCAGCGAATAGGCCTAGTATAATATAGTAATAATCGTAATATATAATATATAGTGTCATTAGACTGGGATCATCAAGTGATCGCACCGCAACAATTCATACAACAATATAAACTACAAGAACTGGTCCGAGTTTACTCGAACATGCTTTCCAATTTATCAACATTAGTAGATAGAGAAAATGAGTAATTTCATGTAAATACTTTTCCTATGGTTAAATTTCCGATATCTCGGAGGGGGGGGGGGGTTGTCCACCTGACGTCACTGGAGGGGAGATAAATCCTAGACATGTCAGACCAACATTTCACCACACAGCAATAATGGCAGGACACGCAATGCATTTGAGCGCGAATTTTCTATCATTTTTTAAAAAAAATAATTCTTTGCGCAAAAGCAAATAGGTTTTTGGGAAAGCCAACTGTCCGGTTTCGTTATTCAACTTAACACCTGAAACATTCCTGAATGTAGAAATCATCGATAAAAAGGTTTCGCAGAAAAATTATTTTTTAGTCATTTTTCATTAAAATTTAGTATTTTTTTTTTTACCCCCAGAAGCAAACTATCAAAGGGCAAGCAATCCCACGCATTTTGTCAACATTATTAACGACTACAATACATATGAATTAAAAAGAAATCATTATAGCCATTTTTGGGAAATATTTTTTTTAGATGTTTTTTTGGTGTTTTTTGAGAATAAACCCCCCCCCCCCAAATTGAGTTGGCCCAAAACAAAAAAACATTTTCCTTAGGTATGATTTTTGTAAACCTGCATGCTAATTTTCATCAAAATCGACCGAGTTGTTTGCCCGGAAGTCGATGAACAGAAAGACAGAGTGACAGAGCGACAGACAGACAGACATTTCGTAAAAACCTTCCTGGGACCTCAAAACGTGTAAATCCGTTGAAATCTCGGAATCGAAAATTTCGACCATCACGAGGCTTTCCTTATACTACGTATAAATTGGAAAGCAATTATAGCCCAATAATAATACCATTTGAACTAAAAATATGTCTTAGAATGCAATGAAAAATGAGAGGGCTTGTATGCCTAGGTTATGGCAACCTTGTCTTTGACCCGTTTATACGTGATCGGACACGTGTACCAGAACCGAGGCCACAGCACCACAATCCTCACCGTATAAATAGTGTCACCATTATCCACTCGCAGGCCTAAAGCTATCAGCATGCCAATCAGGTTTAGGCCTACCAAGCTATATGCTAGTATATCAGGTGGCGCTACTGATTTCTCATCAACCAGGAAATTTATAACAATCGGATAATAATTGCGGTCTTTAATGGTTTTTCGCCACTATTCATATTGATAGTTACCTCGATTTCACGAGGTAATAAGACTATATCGCTAATGGATATCCAACATTATTAAATAATGAATTGTATTTGGTCCATTTTACCATTATAAAATCAGAACATTTTCTTTCATTTAATTACTGAAAAAAAAAACGATATCGCAATTTTTATTATTAAAGAAAAACAACGCCGTAGTCCTACAACCCAACGAAGATATAGGCCAGAGGACTGGTAGAGGATTCACTTTATTGACTACTACTCTTTCTCGGTTTTGTGGTCAGCAACTTGCCCGCCAGCTGCGTTTTCCCCCTACCTATGAAGGAACCAGGCGGAAAACAGAACAGTTTTCCTTTTATGTTGAGTAATAAATTTAATTTTCCTAATTTAATAGTTTTCATAAGTTAGTTTCACAGGTTGTCTCCCAATGGGACCGTTCATGATCTGATCTTTGCTCTTTGGACTCGGCCAATTTTATTTGTGGTGGTCATCAATGGATCATTGGTCTGCTTATTTTGGATAGATAGTACAGTCATACTGTACAATCATACACCCGTAATGTGTCTCGGCTATAAATTTTAATGGAAATACCATAATAGACCATTAGAATATATAGGACAAGAAGAAGAAGAAGGCTCACCAATGGGTCGTCGAGGACCCCTATAACACAAACACAAAACAAATTTTCTCCCAATTTTTAGTGATACAACATAGACCCTAATCATGAGGCGGTCGCTTTAGATAGGCGCCAATGCTGCATGGGCACCGAAAGGCACCACGACAGATTATTTTCTATGGTTTTTTTTCTTCTTCAGCCGGTACTCTTTAAGATTTCGGCCCAAAATTTTTCTTAAATGGCAAAGTACGTATGAAATCTGCCTTCATCTGCCAACCTTGTTTTGTCTGCTTGTCCTTTATTCTTTACCATATACACTTTCATCTATACGTACTTCACACCTCATTCATTTATTTTTTCAGAGTTTTACCGAATTCTTCTGAAGTGTGGGAAGGACTACGGACCTATCTTCCGGCTGTGGATCTGCACACGCCCTTTCGTGTTTATGGCTCGGGCCGAAGACATCAAGCCCATTCTCAGTTCAATGCAACACATCGATAAGAGCTTCGAGTACTCGCTCTTGCGTGACTGGCTAGGCCAAGGCCTCATCACATCATCAGGTAAGCCTGGTAGTAAAAGAAAGAACAGAAAATCAGAATCAGAATGTACCGAATGTTGAGCATTAACAATGTCCTCTGCTCCAAGTTAGTCTAGGTCGCTACAGGAGTATAGGAGAATACGGTACTGAAATGCTGACGGCACGGACGCCGAGTTTTGAAAATTCTGGAGGGGGGGGGGGCAAGAATTCGGTACTCAGGAAAGTATTAAGAAAATGCATTGGTAAATGGTTACTTAAAATAACTATAGAATGCAGAAAACGCTGGCTGACCGACGTACACTCGCTCTTTCTAAAAGATTATTGACTAAATTTTACATCGAGGTTTTGTGCCTCTTTATTATGAATCATCCTTGCTTCCGGACGGAGGGGGGGGGCCTGACCCCCCAGAAACTAGTCTGCGGGGGCAGGATGGACCGTGCCCCCCCCCCCCAAGTCGGCGTCCCTGGCTGACAGTTATGAAAAACTTAGCAATGACCCTTTCGGTGTTATTTTTTGCTTTCCTATTTATTTATCATGGTGATGACAATATTCTAGAAGTGTGTTGATCTGTAGGTACGAACAATACCGGATTAAACACACTGGTCAGGACATGTAGAGCTGTGGCACAGATTCCGACTTTCACCCGAAAGGCTGTTAGTTCGAGTCTCACACTTGCTAAATTTTCTGGCCACGCTTCGGAGCGCATGTAAAGCAGGTGGTCCCGGGTCTTTTGGTATTTTTCGGATGACATGGGCGTAGTTTGGATTAGATCCTGAGCAGGTGCAAAAGTTTGATTAACTCAATTGGTTTTCTCAGGCTTATTTGTAATTGAAACGTTTTTTAATATAAAGTAAACATAAAAAATAAAATATTGTGTATTATATATTCTAGTTTAAATTCCCCGCACTTTTTTACATTGTGTAAATTCATCAAAGAAACCACAATTCTATCTAGTGTTAACTCCTCAAATCATTGTGGGGGGCGCCCCCTCCCTTGCACATCTCTGGCTACGCCCATGTCGGTGCATTGGCGCCTGACCTGGGTCTCATGCATTTTCTGTAGGCAGGATAACCAGGAGGTACCTACTGCATGTTGTGACACAAAGCCAAAGCGTTCCAGACAACCTTGAGATGCAGATACGAGTGCATAGTGCATTGCCCGCCGTGGGCTATACAAATGAAAATTGACCTTGCACTATAGTGCAACCAGTGACGTCATGCACTTGACCTCGGTGCAAATTTAGCCGACAGATAATCTGCCAAATTTTGGCTTATCATCTTATCGTTATCGATGCAGTCTGTAGTAACCGCGTCCCTGACAAAAAGAAACTGGAAGAAATGGAAAGAAGAAAAGGAACTGGTAGAAACTAAAGAAATAAACTCGAATGCAGTTTATTTTATATTTTAAGTATGAATGGCTTTTTATGGAAGCAGGACTATACTTTTAGTGTGGACCGTTGGAACTTTCCGTCCAAACGACCCCATCGGCTTTATTGGTATTCCAAGATATTTTTCGTCCAATGACGTTATTACGGCAAGTGCTGATAAATTGATAAATTTATGAATTTTGACAAGAAACAATTACCATTCAGGTCTCAGGAAGCGTTTCAAAAATAGACAGCAATATTTTTGGTTCAAAATCTAAACTATTTGGACCTTCTTGTATCCGGTATTAAAATATTTAATATTAATAATATATTAAAATTTTGTTGGTAGCAAAAGCTGACAGAGTGCAGGGGAGTGCAAGTCCTTGACTTGGTGCAAAGTGCAAGGGCCTACAGGTGCGTTGCACTGCGAGATGCATTCCAAGGCTGACTGCGCTCTTTGTCTAACCAAAACTCTTTAGTCATAAGAATGGCCCACGGGTCGCGATGTGTCCATATTATTCAGCATATATTGTTCGAATTAACGTCTCCAATTGTTTGTGCCAAAATTGGTGGGCAGTAGCGATTCCAGAGCGGGGGGGGGGGCAGAGGGGGTGCCCACATACTGTATGTATGTGTACAAGTAATATGTATACCTATACAATATAATTTATTCAAAAATACTGGATCTACAATATTCCCTGATGACACCAGTCAAACCCGGGATAATGGGGATGTTTTTTTTTAATGTAGTGTGGTATGATAATAGTCATAAGCTGATCTCCGTTTCCGGCGGAAGCCATGGACCGCACCCCCAACATTTTTTACTTACGTCCTGACTTCTAATAAGTGATATAGTAAAAGTAATGAAGTGAAGAAATTTGATCATTTTGGTAGGTAGAGATTTGCCGCTGCATATCTAGTTATATATAGGTGCCTACATATAATATCCTGTATATTTTCAACTTCGAAAGCTTGTAACTTAGAAATATTGGTTACAGGAGGAAAATGGCAAAAAAGGCGCAAAATGCTGACTCCCGCATTTCACTACAATATTCTGGATGACTTTGCGGAACCAGTCTTGAACCAGGTCTACACATTGCAGATGGTGCTCGACAGACACGCTACAGGGGTTGCCTTCGACGTACTTGCTTACCTCAAGCTCTGCACTCTCGATATTATTTGTGGTCAGTTATACATATATTGCCATGGAAAATTCCGGAACATGCAATAATTTTTGCAGAAATTTACGTGAGAATTTGTGTAGGCCTACTTCAGTAAGTTCACTACTGCTATACTGCCGTATATATGGGAATAGTTAGGTACCGGACGGGGGGGGGGGGGGGTATTAATCGTGTAATCCGTGTAATTAGTGAGACGGCTCCTACATTGGGACTTTTTGCTGTGGCTTGGATGAATCCTGTAAATGCAATGTCCCAAATGTGGATATCCGGGCCCTTTAATTTTTGATTGTCAGCAGATACAGTCATCAGAGCTGATGAACTTCGAGTGTTGCGGCTTTATTAAGTAACCTGAACTCATGCATCTTGGCTTAATATGGTGCTTAAATTATGGAATTAAGCCCTAATTTGGCAATGGTAGTGAAATGATCCATTTCACTGGTCTTGCCCTTTTACTAAGATGTGGTAAAGAAAGAGCTATATTGTGATTATGCTTAATTTTCCATTACTAATGAGGTTTAAGTGCTCTTTCAGGTTTCTTGTTATAATAGAATCTTATAGGCCTAGCCTAGCTGTATAATAAATTTATTGAATTATTCTATGTTTTTAGTAACTGCAATGGGGAAAGAAGCACAAGCGCAACTACAAGGAAACCGCGACTATGTCGACGCTATAGAACGGTATGTAGCATGGTGAAGTTGAATATATAGGCTATAATTATGTTTTTTTGTTGGCTATACACAATTGCTCAAAGCCGCAATTTCTTCAGCAGTTCAAGCAATCCTATACTTACCAAATTAAACGCTTACAATGTAGAAACAAGAATGGATGCTGAAGACGTCAGTATATATATATATATATATACATATAAGACAGTAAGACTTTATACTACTAGAGATATGCAATACACCTAAAATTATTGTCGCACCCTAGCCTTTTTTATTTTTCAGAATAAGTTCGGTGGTACAGAGACGGTTCATCACGCCTTGGCTGAAGCCGGAGCTAGTGTTCAAACACAGCAAGCTCGGCAAAATTCAGGACGAATCCTTGCAAATTATCAATTCCTTTGTCGGGAAAGTTATTCAAGAGAAGTTGGAAAATAAGACGGCAAATGGTGAGTATATACCGAACCATATAGAAATAGTTAGAGAGATGATTATTATGTTAGCGACCCATCACCAATGTGCACAAATGTGCACCAAATTATATTTAAAGAATATACGAATATACGCAACAGACATAAAATATGGGGTCGGAGGGGGGGGGGGCACTCTCTGACCCTCACGCGCTCTCCAAGTACCAACTCACCCCCTGAAATTACCCCCCCCCTGTCATTGAAAATATACGAGATTGACCCTGCGTGACTAACGAAGAAATTATTACAACCTTGTTTAAAGATAATTGTCATCGTGCCCCCCCCTCCCAAATCCAAAAATATTGAAATGTCTCCCCCTGTCTACTGGTGGTTTGCTGCAGATAGTTGTACGTGCCAAAACAGATAGAAAACTAATGCAGATATGTTGCAGGACAGATGTAAACTATTTGTGAACTTGAAAGTGTAAAATGGATTATCATATATTACAGTACCTATATGCATAGGCGACACAATGATTTCCCATGGCTGAAAAGCGTTTGATTGGGACCATGGCTATTTAGCCTAAATCAATGATTATTCCTCCTGTTAAAATATACCGTTGTACCTACTTTTACTAGAATCTTCGGGAAAAAACATCAAGACAAAAAGGAAAGCATTTCTGGACTTGCTTTTGGAGTCAGCTGACAGCCTAACCATACAAGACATCACTGACGAAGTTCATACGTTTATGTTCGCGGTAAGTCAAACACTAGCAGGGGCGGATTCAGGGGGCTGGTCAAGGGGTCACAGATCGGATGAACCTTTGAAGGAAAGTGAGTATAGACGCATGGTTACCTTAAAAAGAGTAAAATTTTACCACAATTTCAAAAAAAAATTACCCATGGCCCTCCCTCCGAAATTAAAGCTTGCAACCGTGCCTGAACACTACAGGAAAAAGGCTTTTGTGGCTAAAAAGTTTACGTGCACAGAGGTTTTGAAAATTAACGTGCGAGACAGCATATACTGTATATTAAGAGATGAGGCACGCATTTTCTGCAGTACGTACGGTAGGTCCATTATATTACAGTATTCCTGATTATTATAAGTATCCTACTTCCAAGCCCCGAACACTAGAGAAAAAATAAATTATCCTTTCCAATACACGCATTCCAGGTCTTATCTTCTTCCTATCCGGTGCAGGCAGTGAGGCTTGTTTTGAATTCTCTGCCGGACCCCATCAGAAATGAAAAAAAAAAGTTAAAAGAAATTTAAGAGTGCCAGTCACAACTAAGTATTTTATGGCATGGTGTGTAAATGGATTTTTATTTTATTTTATTTTTCAGTTCAATTTGTATAACAGCATATTGTACAATATTTATAATGAATGGCGTAGAGGTAACGACTCGGACTATCATCCAGAAGGTGACTGGTTCGAGTCCCACCCGAATGCCAAAATTTTCTAGTGGTACAATTATTTATCTTCTGACTACCATGCTTCGGAGGGCATGTAAAGCCGGCGGTCCCGGCAGTCTTCCCTGACTGTCGATAGGTTAAACAGGAGGCTGTTGATGCAACCTGAAAACTCCTGTACCACGGGTAGTACCACCCCGACACGAATTTACTTTACTTTATATTTATAATTTATTATAGGCCTAGATTAATTGTAAAGAGTGAGCCAGCCGAAATGCCCAAAATTCGCCAATGTAGAAAATAATTGAAAACAAAATTGTGTTTGTTTCTTTCCTTGTTTATTTGTTTCGTCTGTCGAAAATTGGCGATCATCATGCTGGCAATTGCAGTCATGATGACTACTAGGGAATTGTAATATCATAGCAAAACGGCAGAATGCAGGCCATTAATCAGGCATTCAGCAACCTATAGTAGCCCATATTATGCCTATATGTGCAGAGTGCAGTATGTATATACATACCTACTTGTAAACTTGTGTCATTATTTTACACAAATACATATAGGTACATAAACAGGGCTTACTGATGAGAGAGCGGCATTCTGGATGTGTTGTGGACTGAATTGATAAAACTGATAGAATCGGTAAATATACGTATACGTACTATACATTCTTTAGGCCTGTGTGGACGAAATTCTTATTTTCAATAATTAATTGCTTATGTTTTTTTCAGGGGCACGACACAACGGCCACAGCAGTTGGCTGGTGCCTGTACGTACTTGGCCAACACCCAGACGCGCAGGTGAGTAGTATTCAGCTGTGAGAATAGTATTACATCCTGCAATTAATCATTATTTGCTTTCCAATTTATACGTAGGCTAGTATAAGGAAAGCTTCGTGATGGTTGAAATTTTCGATTCCGAGATTTCAACGGATTTACACGTTTTGAGGTGCCTGGAACCCAAATAAAAAGTGGTTTTTACGAAATGCCTGTCTGTCTGTCGCTCTGTCTGTTCATCGATTTCCAGGCAAACTACTCGGTCGATTTTGATGAAATTTGACATGTATGTTTACAAAAATCACGCCTCGGGAACAATTTTATTTTATTTTGGGCTAACTCAATTTGGAGGGGGGGGGGTTTATTCTAAAAAAAACGTCTAAAAAAATTATTTCTCAAAAACGGCTCCAACGATTTCTTTTAAATTCACATACGGTATTATATTGTGGTCGTCATTAAGTGAGCCCTTACACCTCCATATGATTTGCTTGCGGAAGGGGACCAATAGAAAATCCGCCATATTTTGGCGTCAACGTTTCGCGCCAAATGAAACTCAATAGTTTTCTTATGGTACCTAACCCAAGATTTTATGTATTATGTAAGTTCTTTGGTTTTAGGTGATTTTCGTGTTTTTTCTTGCAGTCGCGCATCGTTGAAGAATATAATTCAGCAATAAAGGGATCAGCAATTCCTACGTACAAGGACCTAGCTCAGATGACTTACTTGGACCTGTGCATTAAAGAAGTGATGCGACTTTACCCTGTTGCCCCTCTCCTTGCGCGCGAAATCGCACACCCTGTATCTTTAGAAGGTAAATAAGTTACCCCAATTCATCATGTCCACCAACTTAAGGCTGAGTGTTCAAAATGTTTTGTAAACAAGAAATTATCGTAATTTTTGGATGAAGTTAATTAATTGCTCGTTTGACAGCCAGCACAAAGATATAAAAGGGAACAGATGAAAAAATCTCAAAAAAATACGAGCTTTCTGTGAAAGCTGTCTATTTCCCCTAGAGATTTACAACTGTGCTACACAATGGGTTTAAGGCTGTTTGTCCCATTTTTTTAAGGTAATAATATTTCAGAAAATGTAAACTTCCTGCGATAACTTGCATTTTTTATGGGGTTTTCATCTGGTCACTTTGTTATCTTTGTATCTGTGGAACGAGCAATAAATTATTTTCGTCAAAAATTCAGCAAACTTTCTTATTTACAAAACATTTTGAACACTCAGGCTTAATGAAGCTAGGCAGTGACACGATGCTAGACTAGTGGCTACGCAGTGGAGTTCGTAAGATAAATAGGAAAGTGAAATGGAAGTTATAGAGTATAGTGGTTATGGACTCCACCCGAGATGTTAATTTGAGTCATGTACACTTGCTACATTTTCTGGTCATGCCCGAAGCAGGCGGTCTGAGCAATTGCGTAAATAACTTTTGCTGCGCCCCCCGCAAGACCTTTCGTGCGCCCAACCCAGTGGCGTAACGAAAGATTTTCCAGGGGGGGGGGGTGGTGTCAATGGAGGCCTGGAGCCTTTTTTTCGTAAAGTAGGCCTGAAATTGTGGGGTTTTACGCATTTTGAGAGCAGTGACTTCAAAGTTGCAGCGATTGATATAAAATATATCGTTCTAACCCGTAAATTTCCTGCAAATGATTAACTATATGCAACCATATTAATCTCATGGGAAAAGTATTTCCTTCTACTTACCTGTGGGCTGCTGGGTTTTATCTTTTTGAAGGGAAAACGTCTTATAGCGCACCACACACAGATTTTTTTCGTGGTTAGTAAGTTGTTATTAATTTTCAGATGGTAAAGTTTTACCAGCCGGAGTCACGGCATTGATCCATTCGCCCCTTCTGCATAGAGATCCTGCCTATTTCTCGGATCCTGATAAATTTAAACCGGAAAGGTTTCTGCCTGAATACTCTGAAACACGCCATCCATTCGCGTATATTCCATTCAGTGCAGGCCCGCGTAATTGCATCGGTAAGTTCACTAGCTTAAAAAATTTCATCTGCGGCGTACCCTATATAGAAGCCCGAGAGTATTATAATCTGCAATATTGTTTGAAATTTTGAGATACCTAACTGCAGTATCGGTCTTCCTGAAGCACATATCTATTTTAGAGGGGGGAGGACCCAGCGATTTGCCAACTCAGGCATGCGAATATTCCAACTCAATATTCTATTAAATGTATCAATTATCACACACAAATTATACACAGACCCCGCATTGGCGTAAATTCCCAAAATTTCTGGGGGGGGGGGGGTTTACGACTCAAAGATTTTGATTCATTACTCATTCACTTCCGAAGTGAAAAAGAGGGAGAAAAAAATTGATAAATGGGTCCAAATTAGTGAGGTTTATTATACCTTGGAGAAAGTGGGGCCCGGGGGTCACCCCCGGAGAAAACAAAAATTAGTTAGGTTTTACGCATTTTGCAAGCAGTACAGTTGAGTTTTTTACCGGCGAATAAACCTACCACGGAGCGGGGCCCGGGGGTCTCCCCCGTAGAAATTTTTTGAAATAATAAGTCTGAAATATTGGAGTTTTAAGCATTTTGAGTAAAATATTTTTTGTGAAAGTACTTGGTCAATATCTCGATTTTTTTTAATGATGTCTTTCATGTGAAATAAGCATACCAAGAATTAAGTTCTCTTTTCGTTATTGTGGATATTATGCCTTTCGCCTACATTACGTCTTTGTCACCAGAAATCCTGGGGGGGGGGGCTACGGCCCCCCAGGACCCCCTATTTACACCAATGGACCCCCGTCCCTTAAAGAAAAACCCTTACTCCCCTCGCCACTGCGCTAGCTAGTTAGTTGCCTGTTTTTGCGATGAATACATAGGCCGGTTCAGATTGATTTGAAACACACCGTTTTAGCATTAGCGGATCCAGGAGTGGCGCACGGAGGCACCAGACCCCTATAGGCTCCCTGCTTTTAGCTAGGTACCATTATTATATTAATTCATCAGTTAAGTCCATATAGGCCTAGTTTTTTTGCTTTCAAAATTCGTAAAACCACAATATTTTGCCCCCGCATCTTAGAAATTCCCCCCCTAATTTTTGGTTTGCCAAATGTAAATTTTATAACTATCAATATGTCACGCCATTCGCCCATTCCGTCTATTTTTTAAAATAATTGCCCGCCACCCTGCACAAACGTTTTGCAAACGCCCTCCTCCTCCCCGAACTCTGAAGAAGAATTCTACATAACTTACACATACAGTACATGCTTCATTTCAATTCATAATTGTCATTACTATTCATGCCCCATCCTGAAGAAAATCCTGGTTCCTGGGTCCACCTATGCGTTTTTGGGTAATTTTGTATTCCGGCCAAAATAACTTATAGGGCCATTGGTATCTGATGTAAACAATAACTTACCACCTCAGGCTGCGTTGCGATGATTTATATCCAAAAGTACCGTAAACGGGGGCAAAGTCGATCACATGGGTAAACTTCGATCAAAGTTCACTGTCCGGGTTTTTATTTCTCGCGCAACTGGGTTAGGCATTGAAAGTTTGCTGTGGCAGCAGATTATTTGTAAATGCGTTATATTTTCAGGATTTTTGGAACACATGGCAGAATTTAGTTTTGTTAAGGTGTTATTGGCGGGTTAAAGTTAGTTGGATTTTTTAAATTTAATTTTAAATTTTTCATGGTACATGTAACTATGTTTTGCTGCCATCACACATTATGACTAAACTTGAATTTTAGCATGTTCATTGAAATTTTATTTTTTTCCACCAAACCACAAAATACTTCTCAATTTCGCATGTTTAGAGGGAAAATGTGGACGCATGTCAAAACAGGGAAAAGTCGATCACTATTACCCTTCCATAGTATGTCCTAGAAATTATTTTTATTTGCTAATATTACTTCACAGAATAGTTGCGCTTGGTTTAAACAATCATGAAGTTGCGGTACAGTTAGTTGCAAAGAGATTTTTTTTTTTTTAGATTCCTGAAGAAAACAGTGTTTTATAAATTTTTGGGAAACCATGGTTCGCGTGTAAATAAATAAATAAATAAGGAATTTTTTGTGCTCTTACGAAGCCAACCTAATGGAGTTAGGTCAATGAACCCCTAAAATTGATCGAAATCGGTTTCAAGTTGATTAACATTCAAAATAAGATGAGTGATAGACTTTGCCCCACTCACCGGGTAAAGTCGATCACAACAAAATAATATTAAAACCGATTATTTCTTCACAAAAAGTAATGAGAACCATTGCCATAGCATTAACGATTGAGTAATCTTTTGTTATGCACAGGTCCCTTGTCAACAAACTGAAATGGTACTTCGAAAACTTACTTACTGAAACCCCATAATGATGATCGACTTTGCCCCGGTTTACCGTATCCTATTTCTAATTCACATCATTCACCATCACACAGATAGAAAAAAAACACAAAATTCTTCAGGAGGGTAGGCCTATCAACAAACAATAGAGGGATACTATAAATTTAATAAACTGGATAAAACTCACGACGACGGCCAAACGACTACTGAACACCTACTGAGTACTGACTACTGATTTAGCCAAGTCTGTAGCCTGTCGGCTTCTGAACCTATACTCAGCAATTTTCGATTGAATGGTGCTCAAGCCTGGCTCAGCAAACAATTCACAATCAGAATGCCGAAGCACTGAAAATAACGCCTGCAGACGCTACAGGGGCCGGCTTGTAGGTAATTCTGCATATTGCTTAATGCTTATCTTGCGTTCATTGCTAGTCATAATAAATGGGGGCGATGACAGCAGTCTGCATTCCATTTAATTCACATTATTGTCTTGTGTTGTCTCGCTGCAATTATCCAACTGCCTATAACAATGAATTATTTATGGCCATCCTCAATTTGCCAACTGGTCACCTCAGAATTACCAACTTTCGTGAGAAACTAAATTATTGGGGGGGAGGCTCCCCCCTACCCCCCCCCCCTTCGCGACGCCCCTGAGCGGGTCTAGCCCACGGGAGTCTACGTTATATAGGGGAAAGTTTGTAATTTTTTATGACATTTTCAAAAGACTATTCTCAGATGTTCGTGGAAACGGATCGAAAAATTAAGTAATTAATTTCGTCAAAAAATCCGGCCCGGTTGGTTTACATTTTACTTTTTAAAAAATTATTATACGAATGCCAAAAAGGTCAGCTTTTCTGTTCTCAATTAGCTACTATATAATCATATTCCAGTACGGTTAGAAACAAAAATTATCATGGTTTCATGTTTCAGGTCAAAGATTTGCCAGCATGACAACTAAATTAATATTGGCCAACATTTTGACCAAGTTCCACGTTGTGTCAGTGGACAGCGAACAGGATCTTTGCCTAATTTCTGACATTGTCCTGAGCAACAGGGACGGTATCAACGTCAGGCTCACTCCCAGGCGCGACACCTGACCCATATTAGGCTCATTATTAACGGGCCTAAAATATGGCAAGAAACAAAACAGTTACATTTTTTAGTTTTGGAGACATTTTCAGTTTAAAGAACCTTTATTCGCCCCTTTTTTCGTTTAAACATGGGCTCTTTAAAAACGACAGTATTACTTTCCTCTTTTCTTACGTTGTGTGGACCTTGCATGAA
This sequence comes from Psococerastis gibbosa, assembly GCA_963971405.1. Taxonomy (NCBI): domain Eukaryota; kingdom Metazoa; phylum Arthropoda; class Insecta; order Psocodea; family Psocidae; genus Psococerastis; species Psococerastis gibbosa. The sequence continues at coordinate 32,135,912 of OZ020484.1, forward strand.
ATACAGCTGAGTTTCAGCGCAAATAATAGAATACGGTAATTATTATTTATTGTACACCAAATTATCAAACATAACATTTCCAGACCAGTTTCATCCTCAGCATTACTTAGAGTGCTATAGTTAGTATGAGACAAGCTTTGTAATGGTTGAAATTTTCGATTCCGAGCTTTCAACGGATTTAAACGTTTTGAGGTCACAGGAACCAAAAAATGTGGTTTTCATGAAAAAAAAAATATGTCCGTCGTCTGTCTGTTCGTCGCTTTGCGGGCTAACTACTCGGTGGATTTGGATGAAATCTGGTATGTATAGGTTGAATAAAAATCATATTTCGCGACAATTTTTATTTATTTTGGGGGTTTCACGCTAAAAAAAAAAAAAAAAAAAAAAAAGCTCCAACGATTTTCTTTAAATTCTCATATATTGAACGTTATATAGCTGCTATTGATGTACTAACAAAATGCAATAGGTCACTTGTCCCTTGATAGCTCGGTTCTGGGGGTGAAAAAAAAAAATACTCAATTTTCAATGTTTCTGCAGAACCTTTCTATTGATGGTTGAGTACCTAACGTAAATACAAAATAGTGTCGAATTTAAGGGGAAAGTAAATTCTAGATACTAGGTTCACTAAAGTTGTACATAAATGAAAAAATCCAAAAATACGTACAAAAATGATTTATTTCAAAATGTATTAAGGAACAAGTCGATGAACAGTCTTATCGCCTCAGTAGAGAAACTCATCAAACAAACCACGGGGCTGCATTTAACTTAATTCAAAAGCAACACAATACCTAACAAATTTTAATTGACGAAATAACCATACTTTAGCAATATTTAAAAAGGAAACAACCGCATGGTACACGATGCCCCAAGTGGTAACGTAAGCTTACACTTTCGGCCTAGTTTATAATTAGTTCTATACCTGAGCCTGTATTTTCCATATCATTATTATTATTATTGACAGTGGCGAACACAGATTTAACATTATGTTAAAAAGGCGGCAAAATTTCAACCTAATTTTTTTTTAAACATGAAATAAGAAGTGTAATAAAATATATAAGTACGTATAAAATGAAATAGTCTCCCATCGTTCTGTATGTACCAACAAGTATTGTTCGTAAAAAATATATCAGTTACGGTACTTAAGTCAAATACCATATTTTTTTAATTCTAATCAAATCAAATTATATTATCCATAAAACATTATTACATTATAGGATGTAGTCATATAAATAAACACTCAGTCTATACCTGAGGCGGCATTGTGGGGGATGACCCTCCCCAAAATAAAAAGCTGTGTTCACCACTAATTATTGATGGGCATGATAATGGCCAAAGATCCCATCGGTTTTTCGATTTTCCCATTTGTTTCCGATTTAATTTCTGGACATTGGCAAAGTGGCTCACTCCTCGATGTCAGTCCACACCGGCTATACAAGTGCCAATGGACAATGATAACATTGACATTTTAACCGGCGTTAGCATAACCAAGTACCAAGTCAACGAACCATACAAAAGTGTGTCACTATAAGAATATATCGTAAAATAAAAGACATTACAGCATGCTCTAACTAGCTTTGCTTTAACTATAATATTTTCCGAATATTTAATGGAACGCATTTACCAAATCTCAATTTCCAAGAACTTCTTACCTATTTACAATGAAGCCTGCCCCAAAATTCCTAGACCTGCCGTTTTGCATTGATGTAGAGAAGCGCAATTTGGGGGCTGGAATTATTAGTAAGGCGGCTATTCCACCGACGTCGTTTTTCATTGTGCATGTGGTGATAGCAGACATCATTAATAAAACTTTATATAATTAAATTTAGGTTTGGAATAAAAAAACTTTCTTAAGTTTAAGTTAGGTTTGGAATAAAAAAACTTTCTTAAGTTTAAGTTAGGTTTGGAATTAAAAAAGTTTCTTAAGTTTAAGTTAGGTTTGGAATAAAAAAGTTTCTTAACAAGTCTCTAACATATTATAACTTAATTTATAATAGATAAGTTAAGTATCTACATTATAGTCTCCTTAAAATATGGCAAAGACTTATTAATGATATCTGCTACCACGTCATGCACATGTACAATGAAAAACGACGTCGGTGGAATAGCCGCCTAAGATTCATACATACTGATGAGCTCTGCAATCTACTGATACTGCTATAGCATAAATCCAAATACTTACAATGGAAAAGGACTTACACGCCATAAAAACATCATAGTAGCTATCACAATATACTAGTTCCAAGGATGTTGCGCAATCTATAGATAGGTAATAATTAGTTTCATGTAGGAGAGAAAGGACATTAGGTGCTCCCAACGATATTTATGAATCACTTTGACAATTGCCCAAGTTTTCTTTAGGCCGATCAGAGCACGGTTTCGACCATCTTGAGGCAGTAAACCGTTATCAATACAGCGGCTAGTGGCAGTGCCGGGTTTGGCTATGGGGCACTGTGGGCCCGGGCCCCAGGGCCCCCACAAAAATGGGGCCCCCACAAAACGAAAAAATACAAATAAAAAATTGAAAAAATTAAAAAAAATCAAAACAGATAACTTTTTAAATTTTCGCGGGAAATTCGAACGCATCGTGGCATTAATGACTCATTTTTGATAAAAATTTAACAAAAAATGAAGTATGTCCACTCCTGCTCTGAAACCACGATTGTTTTGCTTCATTAAATACAAATTGAAAATTTGAAATCAAATTTCTAAATTGAAACTACTTTTATCAGCACTTTCTGGTTGGTATATTGTTAAGGTAAGTAGCATAAGTTAATTCTTATATTAGAGGCGGAAGTACCTAATAGTTGTTCTTTATAAGATAAGGTCCTTATTTTTCGTATTCTGCGCCCATTTACCACAATTCACAGAACGCATCAAAACTTTGTAAGCCTATTAATTTTAATACGAAATGTGCCCAGCCACGTGGTCGCCACAAAATCGAGCACGTTATAAATATAAAATTCATTGGTCTAAAATGTTATATGTCATAAAATGTTATATTATAAGACGCATGATTCGGAATTTTGAGATGTTTTATACAAAAGGGGATAAAAAATAAAATGTATTCGATTTTGTGGTGACCACGTGGCTGCACATTTCATCTTAAGTAGGGCAATAGGAACAAGTGGACTAGATAATTAGGCTCTGGCTAGTGAGTTCTGAAAAAACTAATTTATTACAATTTTTATTTTTGATTCCGTAGTGAAATAATGGATCGTCACAAGGGAAAACGCGAATATGCAAGCGGCAGTGAAAAGCGGAAAATCGCAGCAGATAAAGAAAACAAAATTCAAGATGTTTTATCTAAAACGCGCCGTATAACGGATTTTGTAACAAAAATAGAGACGGGTCCATCTACTCCTAGTTCTACTTCTAATTTTGTTGAAATGATGAGTGGTGATTCTGATTTTCCTGCATCTTCTCAAGTTATTGCTAGCCCTACCCAAGAGGTAAGAGTTTGACTTTAATTACTTAATTAAGGTGACCGCAATCAAAAATTACCGACCCCACTCACCCCAGTAATTCTTATGGAATTAAAAATGGGGGACTCCTGTTAATTTACTGTATGAATTAAACCTACCTAAACTTGAGTCGGCCATGCCGAAAGGATTGTTTACAAAATTAATTACAACTGTAATTGTTTTACTTGTAGGCAGTAATTGATAACAATGACGAATCCGAAAATACTGCTGATGATGGATTTTGCAAAGAAAATGACGTGGGATTGTGGCCAGCAGTTCTTAGTCAACAACACATCGACTATTGGATCAAGAAAGGAAATTTGGAAACTCAGCATTGTAATGAAGATATTTTGAAAGAAAAAAGCTTGGGACAAGTAGATGCAGTGAAAAGAAGAAAATGCCATGCAAGTTTATTCCTTCGTCAAACTCAGGCAGGCAAGTCTATAAGCCGCTCTTGGTTATGTTTTTCACCTAGTACGGGGAAGCTATACTGCTTTTATTGTAAATTGCTCTGCAAATCAGCAAATCAGTTTTCAACTGAAGGGTTTGCTGACTGGAAGCATGCGTCTGAGCGTTTGAAAAGACATGAAACTACCGTAACGCATTTGCAAATAGTTTGCCAATTTAAGCATCTCTCAAACGAGGCAATGCGTATTGATCGTGAGTTGGCCACACAAGTGAAGGAGAGCATTGCTTATTGGCGAAACGTTCTAAACAGATTGATTTCCGTCATAATATTTCTTTCTGGACGAGGACTTGCCTTTCGAGGGGACAACGAAATTTTGGGATCAACCAAAAATGGCAATTATTTGGGAGTCCTTGAGCTAATTGCACAATATGATCCGTTTTTAGTAGGCCACTTAGAGAAGCATGGAAATCGTGGCAGTGGTAGTGGCGGCGTTAACTACCTATCTGCCCACATTTGCGAAGAATTAATTGCGCTGATGTCCACCAAAGTTAGCGATGAAATAATTAAACGCTTAAAAGCCTGCAAATATTATTCGGTTTCGGTAGATTCAACAACTGACGAAGGCCATATAGATCAAATGACTGTGATTGTCAGGTATCTAGAAGAAAGCACACCAAAGGAAAGATTTCTTAGTTTTATGCCAAACCAAGGCCATAAAGCTAAAGAATTATTTGATGGCCTCAACAAAGTTTTAAAAAAGTTCGGCCTGGATTTGAAAGATATTCGTGGGCAGTCGTATGACAATGCTTCCGCTATGAGTGGAGAATATAGTGGTCTACGCACTTTGGTGCTAAATGAGAATCCTTTGGCTTTATGGGTTCCATGTTTCAATCATTCCCTCAACTTAGTGGGCACAAAAGCGATGGACTCCTGCTCCCAATCGAAATTATTTTTTAGCTTTCTTGAGCAAATTTATGTATTTTTTACAAGTTCCACAGCTCGGTTCAACGTCCTTTCAAATGTTCTAAAAAGTGCTGCGAAGAAGTATGGCCACAACATACCAGTGCCCAAAAGAATCAGTTTAACCCGGTGGTCCTCAAGAGCGGAAGCTACTAATAGCCTAGTTTTGGGCTATAACGAAATACGAGAAGTCCTTAAAGATCTCTCCGAAGAAGATGTCCAAGCAAGTGGACTCTATTTGCAAATTACCACGTTGGAGATAGCAATTTACGCTGTTCTTTGGAACGATATACTGGCAAGGGTGAATGCAGTAAACATCAATCTCCAGAATCCAAGAATCGACATTAATACTTCGATCAGTGTGATGGAGTCCCTTAAGATCTTCATTGGGGAATTTAGGGATTCTTTCCAAGAATATGAGAAAAAGGGTGTTGAATTGTGTGGGCACAATTCTTATAAATCGGAAACTTTGCGGAAGCGGATCCGAAATGTGAGGCTAAATCCTTTGGATTATGGGAAAACTGAGGAAGCTGAATTCAGTCATAGCGAGAAATTCCGAATCGAAAGTTTCATTCCCATAATTGACCAGTTTATGCAATCATTGGATCGGAGAATTTCAGCATATGAAGACATAAATAGGAAATTTGGATTTTTACAATATTTAGAAAAAATAAGCCCTGATGATTTGAAAACTAGGGCAGAGAACCTGGTGAGTTGTTACACAGGTGACTTGGACGGTAACTTGTACTTCGAGCTAGTACAGTTTCGTGAGTTTGTGAAATTATTTGTGATAGATGATGCACAAAAAAACAATATAATCGAAGAAAAACGTATCAGTTTTGAACGGTTCATGTACAATTTGATTTTAGAAAGAGGAGTAGCTGATAGCTTTCCCAATGTAGAAGTACTTTTGAAGATGTACTTAGTTATAATGAGTGGCAACATAAGCAGCGAGCGATCTTTTTCCGTACTAAAACACATAAAAAATCCTCGTCGCACCAGTTCTTCTGAAGCTCGGCTTAGCCATCTTTCAATGCTGAATATAAATCACGACATAGTGGCAGCGTTAAATTATGACGATATAATTGACAGTTTTGCTGTAATAAAGAGTCGAAGAGTGCATCTTTAAATAAATTAAAATTTTGTGTTTATAATTAGGTACCTATTAATTTATTCCTTTTAAAAATACACCGCAGTGTCTACAGCTTTAGTTGAGTAGCCCTTAGGCTTGTATTGTACTATTGACTTGACTTTATATTACTAAGAATCGCTTTTCTTTTTTATAATGATTTTGCAACCTGTGTCACCATTTTATAATTTATTGTGGGATATTCGTCTAAGGGGATTAGAAATTTCTCCCCGAGAAAGGGCCCCCACATAATTCGGGCCCACGGGCCCCCACAAGCCCAAACCCGGCACTGGCTAGTGGGCCTCCAGAAGCTAAGTACAGAGTTTTGACAGGGTCCAGGTATCTGTTCTGCTATGCCGCAATGTTTAAGACTTCAATATTTTTTACATTGGTATTTATCACTGGTAGTTGGCTTAAGGTTATATGGTAAGGGAATAATTTATGGCTCCTGCCATTCCAGTTATTATATTTCTATGGTTTCGAAGCCTGCGAATAACAACATGGCGGCAAGGCGTGCTCTGATTTGTCAAAAAATCCTATGGCGGCAACGAATGTCACAACATTGAACTCTAGTATTAATTTCACAGTACCACATGTACAAGAAATACAGTACTACGACTATTTAGAACGCAAAACAAATTGATTCTGTATTCTATCCCTTCCTGCAGAATGGAATATACAGTACGTTAGCTACAATACAATAACATTAGAGAACAGCCATATTATTCCCTCCTATACAACAGTAGTTTGTCATACCACTTCAAAAATACATCACTGTCAAAATGTAATGTTTTTTGAAGTAAGGTCAAGTAACTCACTGATAATAAAATGGGCCATTGGTTGGTCTCACATAGAGTATGCGTCAGTCCTGGATGAGATCGGATAAAACTAAAAAGTAGGTATGCAAACTGGTTTATACGATCCGTAAGCAGCCTTGTCACCCAGTTTGCTTCCAAAACGGATTAAACAAGTAAACCCTAAAAATGGAAATGACTGCAAATCTTCGAAGTAAAATAAGAACTAAGAACTTGAATGGTGTTTCGATTAAATTTAAATAGTACTTCTACTTGGCTAAACCAGCCTACATAATTCCATCTCCCAAGCCCACCACCAATAGCCAAAATTATTATTTCGTTTTTCAAATTTCAACCGACCGCCATTTTGATACCTCCTAAGTTATGGGACCGGCAAATAAAATTAAACTCAATCCATACATTGTGTTGCAGAGGCTACTGACAAATTTAAATTCACAACAAAAATTTGTTTTTCGGCAATCATGGTAAAAAAGTACCCAGTTCTTTAATAGCGGAGTTAACTTATATTAAAAAAAAAATGATATCGTATTCTTATAACACCTTTTTAATAGGAACTCTGAATACACCTGAAAAGACGGAGCGATACTTACTCCAAGTTAAGTAATTGAACGGATTAAGATAACATGACAATAGAGGCAAATGTGGTGATTCACTGAAAAACTGGTTGCACGATTAGTGTCAATACATCGTAAAATAGAGCACATAGGCGAAAAGAGACAAGAAGATTACATCGTATTTACCAGGAAAACATACACATTTTTCCATTTTTGAAAAAAAAAAAAATGTTATTAGTCTTTTGTCGGTAAAATCGATAAAACCTTTCTCCATTGGCCTTTCCAACTTTACCACCGTGAAAGGCAGTCTGATTACAATAATAACTGGGTTAAAGATTTATTTTAAGAATACAAATCGTAAGTTTAAAAAAAATATACTTCGCATACATATAGTGGACAAAACAGTTAATTATTTATAATCCACTATATCACCGTTTGCTGTTTACCCAGAGTTAAAAGCACATGTTTTTGGTTACATACTTTGGAACAACAATCAAACATACCCTCTAAACGTTAAGTAGACGATCCGCACTTATGAGATTACATTCGAGAAAAGTTCAATTTAAAGCGCCTAGTTAACAAACCTGAAATATTCTAGTATGTTGCAACAACGAAACCTTAATGGTAGCTGTCACATAGTGGAATTCAAACGAACTAAAACTAAACGCTTATACCAATAATTAACACTTATTAATGATAATGATTGTTGGTATTTTGCCCAACGGACGGACTAGTGGACGATTAATAGGACTAACTTCGCCCTTAAGAGGATTTGGCACGTAGACTTTGGGCACCCATGTTTTGAAGGTAAATCTCACATGTTTTTATTTTTATTATAGTTCCCTATTATCATTATTGAAGGGCTCTTCATTGTCCAGCCAACGACGTCATCGGTTTTCGCACATTATGGGTATTGTTTCCAAATGAAGTTTTAGCCGTTTGCAAACTAGTTCATTCTTCAATGTCAACACACACCGGCTACAAGTGCCAATGGGCAAGCTCATACATGTTTACTATTGAGATTGTAACAGGTGTTAGCTCGATTTAACAAAGTATAGGAACGAGCCAGGTAAGGAAGTAAGTAAATAACACAACGCACGTTATACAATAAAACAGTTTAGCAGGACTATCGGCGGGACGTCACAATTACTATGTTAAAGAAATTTTAACGTTTGGATGTTCCATTTATTTTGCATTTATTCTACCATGGCATCAAATTAAGAAAAATGAGTAGCTCAATTATTTAAACATCTCCGCAATATGATCCATAAACTGCAATAGTTATCTAAAAATTGAATGGATGAATTGTTTTTAAAAGGTCATAGCAAGCTCAATAAATAATCAATAGTGTCGGATTTAGCTTCAAACCAGGGATGGCCAAGGACTCTGACTATGATTATGACCTCTTAAACATTTTAAAAACTACTGAAGCATTATAGTACACCACACTGCAAGAGTTCACAAACAAAACAACGAAACATGTTATTCCGGTTTCTTAAGGAGTTTCTTCATCAGACTCTCTGCTGTGTCGTCTTTCTTCTTCAGCAAATAATCACTTTTGGCTCTATGGTCCTTGCTGGCAATGTGCTTTCCGAGGTCCGTAATAGTGCCAATGCGGTCATTGCACAAATTGCAGAAATTCGGCTTGAACGGGACATCCCTACAATACACAACCAGTCAGCAGTGAATAAATATGCGGGGGGGGGGGGGGGGGGGGAGCAAATAGGGGGGAGGAGTCACTGTCATCAGAGATCAAAGTGAAAAACAATCAGCGGGAATCGGAGCTCAGCTCAACGCTCCCTCACATCGCAGGCTCATCATTCAACGCAGGCAAATTCTTGCACGGGCTTATCAGTGGTCATTATACGCGGTATGGTCTCTTGCGAACATAATCCTGCGTAATATAAATTATTATTATTTTATTATTTACTATGGTCACTTGGCTAAGCCTGCCGAGGTATAGCACAAGTTTAGTTACTTCAAAATCGTGACTGCATCGTCCAACTCCCTTCAAGGTATTGCAGGACCGATGATACCCCTAATTCAAGGACCTTCGTCGCTATGGCAACTGAGTCTATCCCTCGCGGATAGATCCATAAGCGGTACGCGGGCAATCCCATAAAATGTGTTTTACCGTTTCCGGTTGGCTACACTGATCACAAGAGGCAGAGTCCACAATTAACATTCGTTGAACGCGACACATTGCATGAAAGTCAGTTAAGGGAGTGATTGAGTCACTCACGCGCGTGTATGTTTCGCTTAACTCACCTTTTCAACATATCAATAAGTAGTTGAGCGTTGTCAGCCAACTGCGCCTCGTCTTCGAGCTCCAGCAATTGATGTTGCGGCAATATTTTCTTCGAGTCTTCAATGTTGAAGAGCAGCGTATCCCATCGGCTTGACCTTGGCGGTTCTTCCATCTGATCCTCACGACGTTTCGTCACCAACCTGAGCAAACAGTAACATCCATTGTATCACTCAGTTATTACAAGCCCCGGGGTATGTGATTCCCGCACCTTCTTTTTCTTAATTGCGGTACGTACGTAGCGTATCGCATACACTTAAGCCTTATAATAATAATAATAGCGTATTTATGTAAAAAATTGTTACAATCCAGCCATATGCTACACAATACAGCAACAGCCATGGAGACTGCATAGCTGATCACAATTTAAAGCAGATTACAAGTGCAATACGCTTAGGTAACGCTAAGATTAGACAAGTTAATAAGCAAGACAAGTAGAAAAATTAAAGAATAGTTAAAATATCAATATAAAATTAAAATATAATGTGATTTATATTATTAAACCATCACAGGGGAATTGCAGGGATTTTCATTTCTTTTGCTTACACTTTCTTCACAGTCCTTATTAATTTGTTTACTTCGCTATGGTCCGGGTATTCCTACGATAATGGAGTAACTCAATAACCGCATCACACAATTACCAAATCCCATCAGACCACCAAGTGTGACTAGCCTGATAGGTTACTATTATTTATTTCCATTGTGTACACGGTCATGTAGATTCACAAAATGCATGCCTCGGGACGTTTTTATTTTATTTTCGACTAACTCAATTTTGGAGGTTTTACCCTCCAAAAACTAAAAACAAAACCAAAAACGGCTGTGGTTTCTAGCTCAGGGGGTCATGATAAGTTGTGAAGAAATTTTCGTCAAACAATGGTCACGATCTCAAGAGGTAGATGAAACTCCCTAAAAATACTCAATTTTCATGAAGAATGAAAAAATATTTTTTTTTCGGGACCTTGATACCGATGCTTTCTTACATGTTTGTTTTAGGTGTTAAATAGAGTGCAACAAAACCGAACCGGTTTCTTTCCTAAGCGAAGTTTTGGTTTTAATTACTAAATTATTTGTTGAAGAAATTGGGATAACTCATGCCCATTGCATACCAGGTCATCATTACTGTGTTGTAATACAATATATTGGTCTTCCCATTCCATACAATGCAATCGCCTCATCGATCCATTCAGTCTCTTGGGATAGGGAAAGTCGATGCAACTACAATTGAACTATAGGACAATTATTTACCATGAAACTACTCATATTATTTACTTCAGTACCTACACTAATTGATAATTGGTAAAGCATGTACGGGTTCAGGCGACAATGGACAACCTATTTACTACGTGCTTACTTTGGACATTTGGCAACAGACACGACGTAACCAAGTTCGTAAACGAGGTTTATACTTACGTAGTTAAAAGATTTCGAATTTTCTTTCTCTCACGTAGGAGATCAGGAATACTCTGCTGTGGATTTTCAAGAAGATTGTTGATGATCGACCGCAATGCGTTTATCTGCAAACACCAACGGTTATTAATCAGAAGCAGAATACGAAATTATAATAGAAGGTGTGTGGGGGAGGGGGGGGGGGGGGGAATGGAACTAGTCTCGGAGCGATAAAAAAAACGGGAAAACTTCCTCTATAAGTCAGGCCTAATTCAAATGCCAGAGTACTTACATCTTTTATGTCCTGCTCGGTGAAATGAACATTAAACGTAATATCAAAGTCGTGCTCCGGGTTAATGGGAATCCCCCGAGAATCCGTGCCCAATCCACATAACGCAGATGCATATCTCGTACCGATTCCGTTTACACTAAAATTCAGAGGGGTTAAGTTTAAATTGACAGTGGGCTAATTTTTATCTGAAGGTTAATTAATGCTAGAGGCATTGTAAATTGTGTTACTGTGAATAAATTTACTATACTTTATATATTTCACTTCTTGTGTGCCACATATAAAGTTGAAATGCGGAAATCAATGAGTGACAAGAATGGATGCTGACTTCAGGGGCGTAAAGTTAGGGGCCCCAGCCTCGAGCATTGTAAGACGTGGTTCATACTTCATGGTCCCCTTTGCAACAATATGAATATAAGCATTCCTTTTTTAGCTTTGTAAAATCTACACCTGCTATACTTTACAACTATTAAAATGCGTAAAGCCCTACTATTTTGCTATTATATTTTCAATTTTTCCTTATCCTGCCTGATGACGTCACAAAGTCAACTTAGTTTTGCCCCGCCATTATTCTAAAACTTTACGCCCTGGTTGACTTTATGAGAATCAACCCCTTCTCAGAGAACTTTTAATACGGGAATTAAATGGTTGAAATAATTCTCCGGGTAAGTTATCCTTTTCCGTTCGTGCTATGCTTGTAGGTCCGTCCAGGGACAAACAGATCCACTGATTATTAATGATGCATTCAACACAGTTCAAAGTCACTCACAACTTCAGGGTACACACAAACGACTCGAACGCCAGTGATTCGCTGAGAAAGGTGTCATGGGAACCCCCGAGTCTAAATATCAATGTCCTGAAGGACGTTTGTCCCTTGTTGAATGCCAACGACCCCATGGATTTTGGACATTATTTACACTGTTATTGTGGACCATTGGCAAACTGGTATACGTCCTCGATGTCAACCTACACCGACTGCAAGTGATAATGGACAAGCTGAGCTTACCATTGGCGCATGGTGGAAGCATGACTTAACCAAGTGCAGATACGAGTTTACTGCAGCTTATTTCTGTCGCTGGCGATTTGCTGATCTGGCGATGCAGCAGGGTTTTCCCCTCGACAAGAAATATTCTGAAGTGCGTTCAAAAATAGACTTTTTGGCGCCAAGCAAACGCTAACCCTTGTTCCCATGACAATCACCAGTGAATGGCTGGCTTTAGAGTGTGCAGTGGGTCCTACCGTAATTGGGCGCGAGGCGTAAACAGTAGGCAGACTAAGGCGGGAACGCCCGGATAGGAGGGCAAGATGGAGGTCCGTCCGATATTCAATGACGTGCCAGCTTCGTTCTTGGCTACATGGGAAGCCACGAGCAGGAAGTCGTCGCGACGGTAGAACATTTCTTGTAGAATCACCGCATTCGCAGAATCCGCGACGACACTCACATTTGAAAACGAAGCACCAATGCGAACCAACGGACACAGGTTTACCTCCAGCGGGCTGCTGGGGCCTTTTAGCTCCACCTGTCAATCATTGAGACAGACACGATTAATTCAAACTTAAAAAACAATACACTACCTGACCACGATAGGATGGCATTTGGAACACCGCTGAACACCTGGTTTAGGTGATCCCAACGCGCCTTTTTGGCACCAGTTTAGTAAAATTTGTAATGTTTTTTTGAAGAATACACGCATTATTATTATAATTATTATTATACAAGTTAAAATAAAATAAAATAAACATTATAAATAAATGATTAAGCCTTGTTTAGCAGCACTGTATGAGTCTTTTGTCCCAAATAAGCGCTAGCTTGGGGATGCGGGATGGTATTATTATGTATTGTATTTTTGTAATATATGCTCCTTGTCCAGGGAATACTGGACAAGGAAAAGAAAGAAAGAAAGAAAGAAATTATTTGAAAACCTGCATAAGCGGAGTTTATTCGATATTTATAAGTGTTCCAAATGTCATTCCAGGTATTATTTACAATTAATTAGCTGACACAGGTCACATTAAACCCTTTGAGCAGCGTATTGACATCAGTTAATTGAGGTTATTTATGCAACACTATCAGCACTATTCATTCACATCGGTGCATTTAGTTATGCCGGCAAGCTATAACTGGAAGCTTGCTGTTCTTTATGCATTTTCAGAAAAGAATACACACCATTCTAAAAGGAACATCTCGAACCGTTGTTAGATGTGCCACCTGGCACGATATGAGCCATGCTCCGTCAGGGGAGAGAGACCAGTGCTGTGATTACTGTTCTGCTTTCCCTTAACTTGTGGGCACCATATTGTGGTGAGGGTTCTTTAATGTACATTTATCTTCAATCTTATTCCAGTCGTCGAAGAATAACCTTCGTAATAGCGTTTGTATTTGTCTCTTGACTGACGCCGGTCCCTGCTCGTTTCCGTTTATTCTTCTGTGTGCAGGGATCCAAACTAGAGTAATTTCGCGTAGCCCACGACATTTTGCTATCAGTTCAGATGATACCGTTGCGGTACTGAGATCTTTTATGAAGTGGATTGATGCTTCGATTTGAGGACGAGCACATTTCAGACTGCCCCTGCCAGGCGGTGAAAGTGGATACCGTTTCTTTCTAGTCTTCCCCCAAAGGCATCCAGATATTAAGCATATTAGCTGGTCGTAGGAGGGTGCGTGAAGAGTGGCCCCAGAAGGTAAAATAATTATTTTTGGCAGGAAGCGAATGTCCCATCTCTCCTATATAGAACTGTACGTGTTACCGGGCAGGGCAAGGGGTGTAAAACTCCGACTTTTCAGACACACTCACATCAAACCAACTCTATTTTTTTTTTCATTTTGCGAATTCCATCAGTAGAAATTCATTAATTTGATGGCAAAATGAAAAAAAAAATCTTCAAGTCCACCAGAAACTACAATAACTAAATATACCCCTACACCAACTTCCAACTTACTCTCTCGGTCATATACTCCTTATTCACTATACTAATACATAAATTGGGGAAGCATACGTTATACCAACGTCTACTGTATATACGAAAATACGAGGGTTGTCCGGAAAATAAAGTCTCCTATTTTTTTTTTTTCATAGTAAATTACATTTATTTAGAAAACAAGTTAGACACACTGAAAGCTTAATTCTTTCTTCATTTTTCGACATAGTCACCGTTACGTTCGATGGACTTTTGAAGTCGCCCCACGAGCTTCTTTATCCCTTCGTCGTACCGTTCTCCCGCCGCCTCACGGAGAAATTTGTTCACCGCTGCCGTGACTTCCTCGTCGCTTGGATGCCACCATTGTTTGGACTGTTCTTTTGTCCCGGGGTGAAATAGTGGACCCATGTCTCGTCCCCAATCACAATAGAGTATATAGAATAAATTCTTTCCCCTCCTCTTCGTATCGGCGCAGAAATTCACGAGGCGCATCAACACGTTTTCGTTTGTGCATCATGGGTACTCATTGGGTACAGACCTTATGGTATCCCAAAATCTCTGATAAAATCTTATCAACAGTAGTGAACTATTTTTGCACATCAAAGGAACTTTGATGTGCAAAAAAAGAATAACTGATCGGACTTCGCCCTCGGCGGGAAAGGCGATCGTCCGATCCATCGCGGATGGCTGCTGAGCCCAGACCGAGTATCGTAGCGAGGTATAGTGAGTGGGGGATAAAAGAGGAAGAAACAAGGGAAAAACAGTGTTGTAGAATTTTACCTAACGCTTCGCGTTCGAAAACGGCAACGTTGGAGACCTAATTTTACGGACACCCCTCGTACCTTAGAAGGAGAAGAAGCATGGACGATTAAAATGACTTACGCTGATTGGACACTCGGTGTCAGGTGGTGACGGGACACATTCCTTTAACTTCCAGTAGTGTGGCCACTGCGATTGGTTCAGTTTGTTCAACTCGCTGGGTTGAATATTATTCATCTGACGAATCCTGTGATTTTCCTGGAAAAGTGTTGGATAATAGCAAGATCGTATGCGGAGCCTACCTAAGCTAACGTACAGCCACTCGTAGGAATAGACACATATTTAGCCCACTCCTACCATCGCTTGGAATGTATCCGTAAGGAATACTGGACGGCACAGCCATCAGACAATGCATGTGCGGTGCCGTCCAGTATTCCTTGCCGAGACATTTCAAGCGATGACGGGAATCGCCCTTTATATAGAGAAAAGTAAGTCGGGGACATTGGTCATAGCTTGTGGAAACAGTGCTTCTTATCGGTACTAGACTTGCAGCAGCCTGTAGTCCGACCAATCTGAAAACAATGTGCATCCAATATACTGCTATGTTTGATGGCACCGTCAATGACAGTGGCCATGATGGAGATTGCCAGTAACCTATCAGACTTGTCACACTTGCTGGTCAGATAAGATATAGTAATTGTGCGAGGCGGTTTTGGGTTGCTGGTAAAAGTCGTAGTTTAGTGGAAAACGATATAAATTTTCGCAAAGGAAAACCAGGGTTCCCATTATTCAGCTACTCCTTTGCTTAATGGCCTAATACCGAGCTCCTGAGCCACCGACACATTTCGCTTATACTGATCAGCGCGCACCCAATTGGCTAACCTACCAAGGGGTGGACGTTGGCTAGTAAGTACGTAAGGGTGGTTTTCTTACGTACTACTCACGTGAAAGGATAAAAAAAATATACTCACCAGCGAACTGGACGTCTCCTCCGCCTCTTCGGCCAATTTGTTGTCAATTAAGATCTTGTTGAAGCAAGCCCCACGGGGCCCAAGCAAGATGACGCGCAGCACGCCATTCACGACGGAAAATATCTGCCCGTAGACTTTAGTATTGAGATAGCGACCGGCGGCGTCAATCGCGGCTTTCGGCCAGGTCCGGGCTCCCGTCAACGTTTGCCGCGGCTGCACCAGCGCCAGCCGGACATCGTACGCATACGCCTCTTCTGACGTAACCATCGGATGGTGCGGTTTCATAAGATCGCTCAATTTCATATCGTAAATGTTACCATAATCGATAGCGTTCACCTGAAGTGTAAATAATAATAATAAGAGCTAATCGGACACAATTGTACAAAGTCGAATTTCTCATGAAACATCGATCATATAGCCATATATGACAGCGATGGATCCTCTCGTCGAGGATGACAACACACTGCCTATTGGACAGGGAGACAGCGTCACATCTGCTGCTGTCAAGTCCTGCACTATGGAGACGGAGAACTTGACTTGCCTCGACTTAGCCATTCTTGAAGAATTGGAAGTGGATACCGTGCCGGCGGGGAGGTTGGATCGGATGATGACGGTGATTGGTCTTCTAGAGGAAAAATGAGTGGTGCTCGATTAGTCACGAGGGACCTACTTCTTTGGTTTTGCATGTAACGCCTACCAGAAAGAGATTATCATTATTATAATTTATGAGACAAGAAAAAGTAACAGTGTTTAACCACAGTTAAGGCGTGAAAAATGGAAAGCTAGCTTAGGACTTCTAAAACCCATTTGAACTGCTCTGATTGATGGCTCTATGACATTTCACATTTCATGGAAACTTGACTAAAAAAAAGGCGTAGTCTCCTGAAAAATTAGCGGAGGAAATAAAAACGGGTGTGTGCTTCTTACAACTAGACTTTCTTCCAGATCAAGCCCGGTCATATTTAGCAATCTATACTGCAACCTTTGGCAAATTGTTGTACCGTAGCCACTCAACAACCGTTCTACAAACTTGCCTACTCATATCATGTGATTGCTCATTCTGACAGGATGTTTAGCAGTCTATCTCATATATGAGGAGCATGTACATGCAAAAGGCGATTTGTAAAAAAAAAATAATTTTGAGTTGATGGTATCATAGGAATCGTCGCATTGACGGCTACAAAAGGCGGGGTTTCCACATACGTCAATGGTCAATGGTAAATGTGGTATTGACGTTTTAGCAGACATTAAAGACATACTAAAAATGTCTGCTACCACGTCAAAACCATATTTACCATTGACGTATGTGGAAACCCCGCCTAAAAAATTAATAAAAAATCTAATCCATGAGAGAGTTTCTTCAGTGACTTCGTGGACAAATAAGTACATAATGGGGTTCATTTGTGACGTCATTTTGTAGATGGCAGCACCAGTTGCAATGATATCAAAGCGTTGATTTTTCCATAAGCCTCAATACTATTTTAAAATGATTTTTAATTACGTATTATTTTAAAGTGATATTTTTCTATACATCATGGAGAATATATATATTAAATTATATGCAGCGAAATAAGGTCCAGGCATAGTAAAAATATTAAAAGAATTAATTGGATGCTAAGAGCTTAGCTTTCACATGCAAACGGCGGCCATTTTGAATAATATGGATATCGGTTTGTCATCGACGAACCTAGTGACCAAAACTGTCCCTACAGAACCTCATTATAATAAATTGCAGTTCATTCCACAGTGGAATTAAGTGCAATTTATTATAATTATTTAAAAAATAAATTTATATTTTAGAAGTTAGAGATTGAAATTATTATAATTTTGGTGAAGTTACATTGACATTAATACATCTTAAATAAATAGTGATTTGTAGGTAGTTACATTCTGCATTGTCTGCTATAATGAAAACCGATGGGGCCACAATACATAATGGCCTACGCCCATAACAGGACCAACAATAATAATAACATTAATATCTGAGACCGTGTCCCTAATGTCGAGATCTTACGGCGATACAGAAGCCAAGTTGCTGCTGACGGCTAAGAAACGGAAACTAACACACTTTGATAATGTGATGAGCACTGAAAAATATATCGCCTTCTACATGTAACAATCCAAGAGACGATAGAACGACTGAAGGCTTCCGACAGAAGAAGAACATTCTGATTGCAAAACCTGAGGCAGTGGTTTGGCAAGAGCATGAATTTTCTCTTCAGAGCAGCAAAATTGCCATGATAATGGCCAATCTTGGATAAAAGAGGCATTTAAAGAAGAAGGTATGCAAGGTATTGGGGGCATAAATTACCCATAATTCACAATAACAATCAATTCGGGTTTGTTACTCTATTTAGCATGCACATTTTAACTGAAGTTAGAAGGGTTCCTCTGAAAAAAAATTAAAGTTATTTTTCATGAAAATTGAACCAAGCTATCAAGGGAGATGACCTAGTGAGTTTTGTTTGCCTTAATAAGGAGTACATCCCGGTTCGAATAACCAGCGAGAGTGGTTTGACGCAAGAGAACGACTTTCCTTTTCAGAGCAGCAGTCTCCAAGGTACAAATTGCCATGATGATCGCCAATCTTCGCTAGAAGAAGCATGTGAAAGAGAAGAAGCCGAGATAATGATAATGCATCAATGTTATTTACGTACCCAAACTTTGTCCCCCTTTATCTTCTCGACACGGACGCGCACATAATATTGCTTCGTAGGATGAAGACCCATATACACTTGGCCAATGTCAGGCTGCCCGTGCACAGGTTCGCTGGGATGTGGATCGTTGAGAATCCGCTCCAAGTAATTCAAATTCCCGTTCACCCGTTGGGCTATAAAATGATCGGGAGCCAGAACCTGTCACAATAGTATTGATTATTATGATTTGTTTATTGCACATAAGGGGTATTCACTGTGTTTGGTTTGCCCTAAGGCGGGGTTTCCACCGACCGGCTAGGGCTAAATACAAATACGGTGACGTGGTAACAGACATTCAAGACTTAGGCGGAGTTTCCACCGACTTTGCATTGCAGAATGCAAATGACATTGACGGAAATTAGAATTTTTCTTTTTATAGAAATCTATTAAAATGTTTGTACTTCACATATCCCATGACGGCATTTTTTAATTTTAGTTTGTTTGTTTGTGATTTTACTGTATGATCATTGATCAATTTTAACTATGGAATAGAGGCGAGCCCCTACACCTCCATATGATTTGCTTGCGGAAGCAGGGACAAATAGAAAGCCCACCATATTTTGGCCTCACGTTTTCGCGCCAAATGAAACTCTATAGTTATCTTATGGTACCTAACCCAAGATTTTTAAAACTAAACAAAATGTGTCTTTATTAAATATTTAGGCTGTCTAACTTCATTGTTATGATAAATATGCTTTCCCAAAATAGCTGAAAATTATGTGGATTAAAAATAAACAATAGCATCAAATAAGTTCAATAATCCAAAACAGTAACTGTACCCTATGAAATTTCAAACGTAGCAAATACAAAATTAAATTAGGCCTATAGGCAATAATAAGGGCAACAAAACGGCATTTTCTCTTAATTTTAAACTAAAATACAGAATACCCCCTGCTGTGAGCCCAAAAATTACTACTTGCTCACTAGCGCCAATGGTACTTCTAGTATATTATATTAGAAGTTCTTTGCATAGAGGAAAACAAACATTACCGTCAATGTCATTTGCATTCTGCAATGCGAGGTCGGTGAAGACCCCGCCTAAGGGAAAGCACTATATTTATATTATTATATATATTGTCATCCGCCACTTTGTATCCTATATGGTAAGTATTGTAAGAAAAGTAAAAGATTGAAAAAAAAAACGAAAACCCGTTAAATATTTTTTTATTCAACACTTCCCTAATTGGTAGAACGTTTTTTTAATAATAATAAATAAACAACGAAAAAAATTACTAAAAATAAAAATGAACACCCAATGCTTGGCTTATACACCAGACTTATAATGGATACAAAATGGCGGATGACAATACCTGTCTAATATAGAGCCCTACGGCCTACTCTAAGGGAAAGTAGGAAACTCAGGGAAATTAGAGAAATAGAAAGTCCTGTTTTTCGACGCAGAAAAATAAAATATCCCACTTTACCCAACCGGCAGATTGGGGAACTGCAATTGGGGAACTAAAAGCGGCCATATTTGTTGTTGTTTTAATTATTTTTATTTAATTTAAAAAATGAGCTCTGCGACAGAAATGAATAAAAACAACAAAAGGAAACATGTGGCAAGAGGTGGACTAGAGCAGATGTTCATGAGTTAATTGCCAAAGACAAAGAAACTTTACAGGTAAGTTAGGTTAGGTTTTCCTATTTCTATGGTTGGCGGAGGTATGATTATGAGCTATTTCTCTATTTTCCCTTTTCTATCAACACAGTGAATACCCCTATAAGATTCACTATTCTATATCACTATAAAATAGTCCTGGAGCAGCTATAGTATGTTTAGATGCCCGCTACTTTTCATTCTTCGATTTTACAATTCATTATGATATACAGTAGATGTCGTAGGAGAATCCGCATTTATTTGAAATCAGCGCTCTGCTACTATAACCGATCTTTCTATTTACAAAAACAGCCGATCTTGATCAGCTATTTTAAGACCTGATCTGAGGCACGCATGACACCCACCTTTGTCTGCAAGTGGCATGCATATTTTCAATACCGGATGCATCACGCCATCCGTCTGCTACCTTTATTTCAGATATTTGTGGAATTTTAAGATGAGGTAAAAAAAAACTTTCAATTACTAATAAGTAGGGGCCAAAGTTGCATATATGGTTCAATTTAATAATGCATTGGCGGATTTCAAAGGGGCTTATAACCACGCGGGTAAGGTTACCATCCACAGCGCTGGCAAAGAAGCAGCAAACAGCTGGGACACAGTAAAAGCGGGTTATTTCCCTATAAGCCAAATACAGTCAAAATTAAGCTATTAAGATGGTCAGGGACCCAAGATCATGTGCGCAGTTGATTTGCGCTATTTTCTTCTTTATTATGATACAACCTAGCCACATTATTTTCACGATAAGATCTGTATTGAGTAATAATGAAACAGTAGTCGTTAAACGCCAACAACAACAACGCATGCTATTAATTTACAGTTTAAGGGCGTACGATACGCGAAAAATGTTTAAGAAGGGGGGACTTCAATAGGCCTAATATCTAAGGAAATTATGAATGGACAACTTTCCTATAGAAAAAAAAGTGGCAAAACAGGAGGGCTCCTCTGATTGGGTTGTCAATTCCCAGTGGATAATACCATAGGAAAGTTGACCGTTAGTTCAGACTTACTAACTTAAACTTGTATAACATTTACAATATGCGGTACACAGAGTTGCATATCTAATGAATACCCCAAAAAGCCCCCCTTTATAGTACCCCAATGCATTATTAAATCGAGCCATATAAAGCAGAGAAGGAAGAGACACAGGGACCAGATTGAGAACATCTCAGAAGAGGGGAACTGGTACCAGAGGAAGTGCTGAATGATCAGAAGAGACGACAGGAGGGAGTGGAGGAAACACACCAGGGCAACTAGAACCGATTATTGATGATAATTAAGATATAAAACATTGATCCCTACTTAGTAATGTCGCCTTCGGTGGTAGCGTGCTTGTACTAGTGCGAGTCTCTACGCGCCATGTGATAAGAGACGTGTCGTAACTCAGCACAAGTATTTATTTACTCATTGAGGCGACTGAAGAGGTCAATACATTCATTAAATTGTTTGTATGCGATTACCTTAGATTACCTTAAAAAAAAAAACTTTTTGCCCCATCTAAATAATCCAAATAGTAACAGAACTAAAAGTGGGAAGACGGATGGTGAGCTACACCGAGTTCACTTACTGCCTCTGGTGCATCGCGAAAATTGGCATTCTTACACGCAATGTCGTCCATAAAAAAGTCAAGTTAGGCGAGGTTTCCACCGACTTTTCATTGCAGAATGCACATACGTTGACGTGGTAGCAGATATCATTAATAAAGGCGGGGTTTCCACCGACCTCTCATTGCAGAATGCAAATGACATTGATGGAAATTTTTGTTTTATACTATGCCATAGTTAAAATTGATCAATGATCATAGAGTAAAATCACAAACAAACTAAAATTAAAAAATGGCGTCATGGGATATGTTAAGTACAAACATTTTAATGGATTTCTATAAAAGGAAAAATTCAAATTTCCGTCAATGTCATTTGCATTCTGCAATGAGAGGTCGGTGGAAACCCCGCCTTACCCAAGTTTGCTCTTGTATGGTAGATGAGACAGATTGTGACCCGGTTTTGAGGTCTCTTGGTTGACAAAAATTAATATATAGTACCTTGAAAATGAAAAACTGGATAACGGTCACCGTGACAGGGGGTAAATTGATGGTCGGGTCACATGACTTCTCAGGGCTCTCCCGCTCGTCGACGGCCGTGATGCCAGCTTTCTCCGCACGGGCCTGCGACTCGAACGCTCTGCGAATGCAATATCAACTATAACCATGATAACCATGATTTCTTCAGAACTTGATGAAGATGATTGTGATAGTGTTATATTAAAGATACGTTAACCGAACTGGTTGTTGAGGCACCGTAGCTGGGCACTGAACAACCGCTCTCACGCACCTTTTGGCTCATTGTGACAGGTTTTTGGCAGCGTCTACCAAGCACATCCACACTGACGGTACAGTGGAGGGAGCCAATAGAATAAGGAGTTCATGGATCAACTGAAGGAGAAGGAGAATAGAAGCTCGAAAGTACAAAGCACTGAAGAGGAAGGCGCAGGACTGAGAGAGCTGGAGGATGATATATAGGGAGTTGCTGCCAACCAATCGTTGATATTGGGCCCTCAGATGTTTGCTGCACGCCTGAAATGCCAACTAGAAACACTGTGTTTCCACAAGCTACGCCGATGGCCATTTTAGGTTACTGTTTGTTTGTTTTTTTATGTTTCAAGCGTTTAATCTATTTTTTAATTAATTTAATGAATGGATTGTCTTTTTTAATTCTTAATAATAATAATAATAATAAACGTATTATTATGGCCATTTGAAGCATTTTCTTACAAATCTTCTAGCCTTCGTCACTAAACACACATGCATTGGAATAGGGTAAACATGGCGGCTTACTTCAGATTCTACTTTCCATACATGTAGCTGCGATAGTGGGAGCATAAAATTTAAAATATACATGCTTGGAATGTGAAATAGTAAAAAATTATGTTTCGGATGAGTAGGGCAGAAAAAAAAAATCACGTGCATACTTCATTCCACGAAACAGCCCATGATTAACCCAAAAAATAAATAGATAAATAATGAGTTTATATTATACGAGTATTAATTTACAAGTTATGTTTTTGAAGGGCGGTTTCCAGAAAACTTTCCTTCGAGGAAATGTGAGCCCCCAGACACAGCTTGGTCCAAGTAGGACAGTAAACAAAATTTAACTTTCTTGAAAGTTTACACTCACACAGTTTTCCGGAAGTTGATGGGAACGGCCCTAAGGCGCCCTAAGTGCTAAAAACAAATACGGTGACGTGGTAGCAGACATTCAAGACTTAGGCGGCGTTTCCAACGACCTCGCATTGCATAATGCAAATGACATTGACGGAAATTAGGATTTTTCTTTTTATAGAAATCTATTAAAATGTTTGTACATAACATATCCCATGACGGCATTTTTTAATTTTAGTTTGTTTGTTTGTGATTTTACTGTATGATCATTGATCAATTTTAACTATGGAATAGAGGAAAACAAACATTTCGGTCAATGTCATTTGCATTCTGCATGCGAGGTCGGTGGAAACCCCGCCTATGCCTTGAATGTCTGCTACCACGGCACCGTATTTGTATTTGGCACTAGCAGGTCGGTGGAATATGCGCCTTTTTTATAAATTGTGCACTTAAGCCTATTGGCCTATTGTGCCCCCTACAACAAAGTATCTACATCACTTCTACATCACTTTCTCGAGGCCAATCTCCCTCACGAGAGCCAGGATCTTGAGGGGATTCAGAAGTGGTAGGTCTTTTACATGTAACTGCAAGCTTTTCGAGCATGCTGCTCATCTTCGTGCGATTGCATCGCATCGCATCGCAGGTCCTCCGCACCATCATTGAAGAATCTGCAAGACTATAGTTGTCTCCCCAAGAGACTCCAGATATTTAACCCCAGGACCAAAGACGCCAAGGCCTGTTCTTGGGTTGGTACTTCCTAGCCTAGAGCCATCAGTAAACCACTTGATTGTGTGACTATTGAGAATTCCTGCTGATTTGCAGCATTCTTTCATTGTGCCTAATATAGTTTCGAATTCCCTCCTAAAACAGTATTTTGGATGGATTCTATCGCTTGGCATATCCAGGCAGTGGTCAGACGTCGTCAGAGAGGCTGAGTCTCTCTTAATTGCCCTTCCACTCCTAATAATGCCATTTCCGCTGAAGTTTCCCCGAACATGGAGGGGTGGGAAGTCCAGTACTATCTCCATTGCTGCAGTGGGACAGGATTACATAGCCCCTGTAAAGCATCATGTTAGAGAATACGGGCTTCTGAATGTAGCCATAATTTTGATTATTCAGAGAAAAATTCTCATGTGGTTTGATTTTGCCGTGTCCATGAAGCCATGACCAATGGTATGGTTACAGCAGGAAAAGACAGGCTGAAATAATATATGCGCCTTAGTAGGATGGTGAAAAAACCCAACCGCCACCTCAAGTTGAATCCATCAGAACAGAGGATGTTCAAAATCGCAACAAGCATTGTAGTGTGCACAGCGTTGTCAGGGGAACATGTTAATGCGGTGAGGCTGCCAGTCAGTCTAAGTGTGTGTCGAGTCCTGGTCACCTCCGAATTAATCGTCTGACTTTTCTATGTTCCCTAATTGGTTCATAATCCACGATAATCTGGAGATCTACCCCATCAGCCAACTCACCTTCCTGAGGTGAAGGAGGACCCGTATCTGCACTTGGTTAAGTCATGCTTTCGCCTGTTTCATTGCGTCAATGGTAAGATTGTCTCAGCTGGCCCATTATCGCTTGTAGCCGATGTAGGTTAACATCGAGAGTATGCCAGCTTGCCAATGGCCAAAAATTCGTACGGAAACAATACAAATAATTTCCGAAATCAATGGGGCCGTTGGCATTGGACAAGGGACCTTTGGGCCAATGTAAGTAGGGCTGGGTTCATAAAAAAAAGTCCTTAAAAAAATAACGTATGGAGGTGAAGGAGTGTTCCCTTAGGGTGTTTCAAGGTAAGAGAGACTCACTCCCCCCACAAGACTGACAGGGTTGCTTAAAGCAGAAATGCAGAAAGCAGGCGTTGAAACAAACTACATGACGGTTTAAAAACTTACGGTAGAACTTTAAATTTAAGGCTCATCCTCAATTTCTTCATGAGAACTGCGTAGTAAACACCCATAGCTATCTCCGAGCTAACGGCTCCAAATTCTGGCCGAAAATTGAGAATCGTTTTTTGACTGCAAAATAAACAATGTACTGCATCAATTACATTATATTGCATATCATTTACACTGAACATATGCAGGCTGTACATCAGTAAGAATTATGAAATACAAACAGACACATCTTTGCCGCTGATTTTCGCATTGTCAGGACATGTAGAGTAGTGGTACGGACTCTGACTTCCACCCGAAAGGTTGTTGGTTCGAGTCCTACACTTCCTACATTTTCTGGCTATGCTAAGCAGGCGGTCCCGGGCGTTCCTAGTTGAGTTGAGAGGGCTTTATAGCCCTAACTACGCTAGGTTGGCTTAGTAACAGAACAAAAAAGTCAATATTTATTTATTTATTATATTTATTGTTGGAGCCCAAAGTTTATGACAACATACTCCAGGCCGTGAGTTCGAATCCCAGTCTCCTCTATCAAACCTAATCTCGTCTAAAACTAACTTTCAAGTACCTAACACTCATTAATAGATTTTGGCACAAAAAAAAATTAAATTGAAGTCCTTGGATACTCTACAAAGGAGTTACAGGCGCTTAAGTGTCAACCTTGCAATGGTACAAAAATGATTCCTCCCATAAATGCCATTTAGCTATATAACACTTCACTTATAAGGCCTACTACCTTCAGAGTTGTTACATTGGCATCCTGAAAAGTAACTGTACCAATTTTATTAACTACCATTAGCTTACGTGTTCGGTTCGAAGATAATATTGATGTCAGAGTCGCAAGGCTGCAGCAAACGTTTCATTTTCTCTGCGTAGAGAGGCCCGGTCTGCTTGGGAGGGAAGCCGGTAAGATAGGCGCACGTATGAGGGTCGTGGCCGCACAGCTGCCGCATCGCGCGGTCCTCACTGTCTTCGGAAATAGAGCGGCCGAAGTAATTGGGGTAGTAGGCCCCTCCCACCGCCAGCTACAATAGAAATCATAGTTCCACTTACAAGTAAAATTGGGATATTGGATGATTTTAGGGATTATGAAATTACATTGAATATATATTGTACATACAGATGGTAAAATACAAACGGCTGAGACAAAGTTCATCGGAACAGCCTGTCAGAGGACAAGAAGGGATAGTATTAAAAATGAGTTGAGGAGAAGAAAGGGAGGGGTAGAAGAATCATTAGTGGAGAAGATATCATTAATAATTCAATTCAATTTAGCGATACGTGACGCGAATGAATAAAAACAGCTGGTGTGCGAGAAAATGGCTGGAGGAAGAGGGCACATGAAGACGGGGAACACCAAGGAAGAGAAACAGGAATCAGTTTGAAGGCGATCTCAAAAGAGAGGGACCGGTGCCAGAGAAAATGCTGAATAACCAGAAGTGGCGAGACAGGAGGGAATGGAGGAGGCTCACACAATACATTCTAAATACAGACAGTCTAAAAATGTCTGCTACCACGTCAAAAAACATTTACTATCACTATTGACGTTGGTGGAATCTCCGCCTTATTGATTATTGATAATCTCAAGACTCACTGAAATTAGAGGATAGATAAAAACTGGACTTGGCGGTAATCGAACCCACGATCTACGCCTAACCGGGGCGTCGTCTTAACCGCTCGACCACTAGCCCGCACAAGCACAGTTGATAAATATCCTCTACTTATGTATATGCCCGTATTGACATGATTCGTAATGTTAAGACAGGTTAGCACAGCTACACCAGTGGCGGATCCACAGGGGGGGTCAGGGGAGTCATGACCCCCCCCCCCCCCCTAAATGAGTAAATTCATATAAGATATCTAGTAAAAAATTTTTGTTGAATAAAACTCAACTTTTCAACAAAAAAATTGCCTTTTAAACTTGGAAAAAATCTGGACGCTGGATCCGCCCTTGAGCTACACAACTATCTAACCGAACAAGTCTGTGAGCTTACTTTAATGCCATAAAGGCAATGTTTTAACACAGTATATTGCAGTATTATATGGAGTATATAACACTGACTTTTTAAATTAACTTCGGTTGAAGAGTTGTTGTTTCTAACGCCTGCTTTCAGCATTTCTGCTTTTTAAGCAACCCTGTCAGCCTGGCGGGGGGAGTGAGTCTGTTTGTTAACTTGAGGCACCCGAAGGGCAGACTCTTTCACCTCGGGGAAAGGGGAGTTGACTGACAGGGTGGACCTCCTGATTCCGAACCACTTGGAGAACATGGTAAAGTCACATGATTAAATCGGAGGTGACCAGAACTCGACTTATACTGCCAAAGCGCGGTATCATGTCCCACCAGGTTCCCCTGCCAACGCTGTGCACACTACCAAGTTGCCGCAGTTTGAAACATGCTCTGCTCTAATGGAATCAACATGGTAAGGCAGTTGGCACTTCGGTTGAAGAGTCAACCACCACGTTACAACTGAAATTAGAGGATAGAAAAAAACTTTTAGATTTTATATATCTATTATATCTATAAAACTTTTAGTTTTTATCTATCCTCTAATTTCAGTTATTACGTGGTGGTTGCCTCATCAACCAAAGTTAATTTAAAAAGTCAGTGTTATATACTCCATATAATACTGCAATAGAGAGAGAGTACTGCAATATAATCTCAGCTGGTTGAAAGGAACTAACCAAACTGCAGCTTCTCTAACGGTACTGTAAGCGAGAATGGACCGCACCGGCTGAGGAATGTAGACTTGGCTAACATACTCCACGTGCAACTCCTACTGGAACTCCTAATGTCAGGACATGTAGAGTAGTGGTACAGTCCGAATTTCACCCGAAAGTTTGTTGGTTCGAGTCCCACTCTTGCTACATTTTCTGGCCATGCTTCGGAGGGCATGCAAAGCAGGCGATTCTTCCTAGCTGAGTGTAACTCCAATAGGCTGGCTTAGTAATAGAACAAAGTCAATATTTATTTATATAATGGCCACCTCCGGGGGTTTGCCATTTTAGGTACGGTGAAACTTACGAAGACGTGTTCTCTATCCGTCCAAAATGTCCGGTCCCAAATGTGAAAACACTACTCTTACACAGAGCAAACCTATCTCCTAATTTTTCCACGGTTGACAAATATGTTTCAAATTATCGCCCTGTTCACCATATGGTAAGGTCAAATAATCTGAACCGAATTGCTCGGACTCCTGTCAAGCTTGACAATCGTACCTTGATGATGACAAACTGCTGAGCCTCCGTCCATTGGGATGAATGCTCCTCGAAGTTTTCCTTCGTGTACAAGTCTTCTAACCTCCTGCGGAGATCAATGACCTGTTCGTGGACCTCCCGGAGCACCTTATGATCCACGTAACTCTGCCTCGCCCACTGCCTAATACCTTGCTGGTCTGGCCGTTGGAAGTTACCATCCTGGAGTTTTTGGCAATATATCTGCGAGAAATTAACCGCACTGTTCGCCCAGAAAAGTTTGCAAATGTCCATGAAAATATCCCTTAATGCTTTACCAAGTCGGGGACAAGTCCCGCCTCTCCATGTAAATTCCCTATGCTGCATTTTCAAATCAGATAGAACTACTTTGCATGTGTTTGTATACACAAGACTTGCGGGGGTTCCATTCCAAATTTAATGCATTAAGGTCACAAGTGGACATTGCTTATTTTTTTAGCTAAAATTGTCGATCTGTTGCACTTTTTACGAATTCACGACTCCAATGTCAAAATTAAAATTAAAATTTTCTGAATGTTAGTTAATTGTCTTCAACTACTGTAGCAACGTTAGTGGAACGGGTTTAGGATCATCATAGAACAAAATCAAAGCAATATTTATTGTTATAAATATTATTAATGATGCTTTTCTTGAATTAGAGAAATTTATAAAATTTTCATCTTACCATACTGTGTTATAAAATGGATCAACTTGAAAGTAGACAGTTAATATCGAAGTTAAGGGCATTCACACCACAGAAAAGAGTGTTAAGTCTTACCATAGGAAGCAGGCCTAGTAAGAGGAAGCAACTGAAGCAACATTTCCGCATGAACCGTTTAGTAAGGCAAGCAAATTCACTAGGAGGCATGAATGATGATCTTAAATATTTGCGAACTATTGAACTATTTAAGGAAGTTGAAAGTTATATTTAAGATGTATATGATATAGAGTCTAGGAGTCCGTCGAGGTATAAAATCAACAAAAATATAAATACTACAATAATCTCGACGAATGTGATGAAAGTATGATAAGGAACCCCATAATTATGTATATTCATCCTAGGATGATTGCTGACTGTTAAGCTTAATATTATAAATATATAAATATTAGAGCTTGATGGTCGTTACCAAATGCCCAAGGAGAGCCTCCGCGTATTTATCACTAGGCGTCTTCATTTCAGGTAAAATAAAAAACACAACCAGTCGGTTGAGGGGACTATTATAAATACACGCATCAGAAGTGCAGCCGAAACAAAGAAGTCACAATTTAAATGCTGTGCAGATTTAAGATGTTTGACAAAATACAACGTCTTGGTCGAGTTGCCACGCACGCTTTCTTGGCGTTATAGGTATTTACAAGGAATCCGAAACGCCAGGTCTGAAGGAAATCGCATTGTATACCTTGACGAGACCCTTATTGGTGTGATACACAGAAACTCTATTCTGTGGCCTGAACGCTCTTAAGTTAACTTTCAAGTTGATCCATTTTATAACACAGTATGGTAAGATGAAAATTTTATAAATTTCTCAAATTCAAGAAACGCATCACTAATAATATTTATAACAATAAATATTGCTTTCATTTTGTTCTATGATGATCCTAAAACCGTTACACTAACGTTGCTACAGTAGTTGAAGACAATTAACTAACATTCAGAAAATTTTAATTTTAATTTTGACATTGGAGTCGTGAATTCCTAAAAAGTGCAACAGATCGACAATTATAGCTAAAAAAAATAAGCAATGTCCACTTGTGACCATAATGCATTAAATTTGGAATGGAATCCCCGCAAGTTTTGTGTATACAAACACATGCAAAGTAGTTCTATCTGATTTGAAAATGCAGCATAGGGAATTTACATGGAGAGGCGGGACTTGTCCCCGACTTGGTAAAGAATTAAGGGATATTTTCATGTGCATTTGCAAACTTTTCTGGGCGAACAGTAAATAAATAATTCGTATAACAGTATACAGTTGACAGATATTAAATCCACGATAATGTGCATAAAAAATTGCAATACGCCATCTTCAAGCTTGGGAGGTTTTGAGAGTGTATTTGTAATTGTTTTTTTTTAAGGACTTTTTTTAGACCCAGGCCTACTTACAGTGGCCCATAGGTCCCTTGTGCAATGCCAAAGACCCCATGGATTTCGGACATTATTTGTATTGTTTCCGTATGAATTTTTGGCCATTGGCAAACTGGTATACATTCTCGACGTCAACCTAGACCGGCTACAAGCGATAAAGGACAAGCTGAGTCAAGCTTACCATTGACGCAATGAAACAGGCGAAATCATGACTTAACTAAGGACAGATACAAGTCTTGAGAGAGAAGACAGGCTGAGTTCCTAGAGAAATGCCGCGAAGCTAATTTCCGCTTCGACATCGGTCACGATTACCTAACAGAGGCACGCGCGGGCAGTGCACTAGGTGAGCATTCAGGCAGCCAACGGACGGCGCATGACACTGTTGTAATGCTTAGCATCTCTTTCAATTTGTAAACACTCCACATTCAGTCAACTAGTTCCTGAGCATTTTTATCCACAATAATAATGAACGTGTTTTTTTTAAACGAAAAATCAATGATAGTGGCCATTCCAAGGGAAAATAATGCCATATTTGCTTAAAAATTAATAGTAGTCTATATTCCGTTTTAAAAGGGGAAAAGCGGGGTCCACGCTGTGCCAAATGTGTTCTTTAATAGAGCAATATGTTACAATTTATAAGGGAAGGAGAAACTGCCGCCCCGCGAAGCGTGGTCGGTGCTATTATGAAATGAAATCTTCCTACGCCTGATTGGCCAGAGCCGAACGGTATTTTTTCCATATCCATTGTACATTTAGATAAGACAGAGTTAGCAGTACAAAAAATTCGTAGGTATACCTGCATACCCTTTCAAGCTGATTGTCTCAATATGAATAAATTATTATGAAAATTAATAACATTTTAATTTTTTTATTTCTGCGGGAATCACCCAAGCGCCCACAAGAGGTAAAATGCGCTCATCTGTTATTCGCAAAATTCGAGCATTAACTGATAGAACATGACCCAAGGAACTAAAAAATATGGGTAGCCTACTTTTTCTTGGTCCTACAGTAGTAGGTTGGCTGCCAGACCGAAAGGAGAGCGCGAAATTAGGTAATTTGCACCCATCTGTTATTTAATCGAGTCATACAGTATATCCAATGAAAGGTTATTTTTTCCCTATCCAGCAGTATATGGGTGCTTTGACTAATTTTGAACCATGGTTGCCAAGCTGTAAAGGTGGTCCGGTCAATACAGGGTGTTTCAGGCAAACAGTGACAAACTACATAGGTGTGTTTTTCGCTCAACTTGAAGCAAAAATAGCCTATATATGGTAAAACCGGATTAAAGGTAAAATGTGCTGAGTTCCAGGATAATACGCCCTGCTCAGGATTCAGAAATTCACTCGGAAACAATACCAATAATATCTGAAAACCGACGAGTAGAAGTATTCCTACGCTCATGAAAAAGAAATCCTTTTTACCCCTGATGAAACCACCAAATTTGAACTTTACCGAATTATGGGGCGTTACAATTTGACGTCAATAACGACTCACCTTGTAGGCCTTAAATAAGGCAATGTGGTCACTCTTGGTTTTATCTGCCCACGAGGTGACAGACTTATAAGCTTGCATTCTGGACTTGAACGGGTTGCTGAACACGGACTTAGTGTTGTTCAACGCAGCAGCTAAAAACAAAACAAAAACAAAAAAATGAAGTGAGGTAAACTTTTTCAATCAAGTATTGCCAATCAAGAGAGATCTGTCTGTTATGGTTTTAGCGAGAATGGGGTACACAATTTAAGGAACCGGTACGAGTCAAACGTATTATCAATCAAAATAGAAGTAGGTAGATACCCTGTGGTAACAGAGTGCTTCTTGCTAGGGACTAGTCAAAACGAAGAACGTAACAACCGGTTGTGTATTTTTTTAATCTTATTAAGTAAAACTGAACTAAGGTATTTTTAACAATGAGTGACAGCAAGTTTTACAAAGTTAATAAGGAGACTATTATGGTTATAAGTTGCTGCAAGTCAAGCTTACCGATAATAAGTACTGTGTTTCCACAAGCTATGGCCAATTTGTTCAAAAATGTATTTTATCTGTAGGCGGCAATTCCACCGGCTAATTTACTTCATTTGTGATTTGAGATTTTTTGTTTGTTTTGTTTTAAGGAGACTATTATGTAGATACTTAACTTATCTATTATAAATTAAGTTATAATATTATTAATGACGTCTGCTACCATATTATAACTTAATTTATAATAGATAAGTTAAGTATCTACATAATAGTCTCCTTAAAACAAGACAAAAAAAAAATCTAAAATCTCAAATCACAAAAGAAGTAAATTCGCCAGTGGAATTGCCGCCTAAGTAACAAAAATTTGGTTGATAAGCTCATCTATTCTCGTGAATGTCTAGGGTCAGTCGGAACATAACTTCTATGAGATGTGTTAGGACCCCATAGTGGACAGCAATAAAAACAAACAGAACAGTAGACTCGACTGACCTATGACTATAGTCTCGTTGAAGACTCCGAATGCGTATCCAAGGGCAATAAGCTTGCTGTGGCGAACGTCTAAGGGCAGTTGGGCCATGACGCTTCCGAGGTGGGTCAGGTCCCCATCACATGTGTCGTAGACGCCATTACGAGTCGTCAGAAGTCCACCAACCTGGAAAGAAACATAAACCAAATGTTATATAATCAGGGTATGCTATGACGCAGGGCTGGAACCGGAAATGTCAAGCTAAAAATCTGACTTTCCTGACCAAAAACATGAAAAATCTGACTTTTGCTGACCACTATTTAAAGTAACGAAAAATTAGAAAATTTAATCATCGAATGTAAATCATTATAAATACATACATATTGTAGCCTATGTTAATATTATTTTCTACCTTAATGATATTTCGAACAACTATGTTTAGCTACTTTGTTATAAAATGCATAAACATACTATAGTATTGTATACTGAGCATGAGCGTATAAAATTTAACAATTCCAAAACTAAAATGAATTAAATCAGCGTCTTCATGGAAATAAGAAATATAGTATATTTCACACGTCATCGCAAATCTTACAAATTACAGAAAGCCAACAATTTTTGGCAGTAACAGATTTAAGAAGTAGGAATATTTAATTGAAATTTCTTAAATAAAATTACTTCTTTTTGAAAAAATCTGTAATTATTAATTTTTTCTTCTTCTCCACAATCTTTTCCACAGAATTAATTGTTTTACTTTCATTTTCAGCTTCCTTGTGTATTTTTTTCGCACCCTCTAATAGGGCTGTTGCGATTGCAACCTCAACCATATCGTTTCTTTGCACTGCATTTTTCAACTTTTTATTGGCTTCATCCAGCAATTTGCTTTCAATTTTTCTCTTTGCCGCCTGGTTAGCTTTTAGCTCTTTCAACCTGGACTCTTCCTCATCAATCGTATCTTTTTCTAACTTCATTCTTAATTTTTTCTGTGCTTCTTCCAACTTCGATTCCTCAATTTCTTTTTTCATTCTATCTTCCTCTTCTGCTTTTTTCTTTTGTTCTTCAAGATATGATTTATAGGAGCTGCACGCAAATCTAGCCAAGTCACTAAGTTCTTTGTTCCAAGGCAGGAGCTCTGGCTTATAAAAATATTTATGTAATCCAGACTTCACAGTCATGGCAGCGTTTAGCGACCTTTCACACATGCTTGCTTTGTCGTCAGTCAAGTATCGGGCAGAATCGCTGAACCCACGCTCAACATTAGCATTTCCATGGGACATTGATAACACTGCTTTTACAACCTTGCTGACTGCTGGGAATGAAATGTCACCTGCATCCGTTTTTTTAGAAAAAAAATGTGCCCAATATTGATCTACAGGAATATATTTTCCATCTTTCTGGATGGGCACATGATCAGCCTCATCTTGTAAAAGCTGCCACTCAGCGTGTAATATATTGAGGTCAACCTCAAAAGGCAGTGCACTTGCTATAGATCTCACCCACTTCGCAGACGCAGGTGTCCTTCGCTCCTTAGGATTCAAGGCACGACAGGCTTTTACAAAAGTGTTGTTGATTGAACTTTTTTTTAGAATATGATTACAAGCACTTACATAGTGCTTTTGAGCTTTTGTTAAAAATCGTAAACTGTCCATTTCGTTCAGTTTGCTAATCTCACAGACAATTTCATCGCCTAGAATTAATTTGACGGGTGAGATAAGGTTGTCGGGCAATAAAACTTTTTCACAAACACCTAAGGCTTTAATTGCGTCCGGCTTACACACTTTATTAATCA
This sequence comes from Psococerastis gibbosa, assembly GCA_963971405.1. NCBI lineage: Eukaryota > Metazoa > Arthropoda > Insecta > Psocodea > Psocidae > Psococerastis > Psococerastis gibbosa. Next base: position 32,170,739 of record OZ020484.1, read on the forward strand.
ACACTTTTGCCAATCGAACAAGTTCGTGATACAGAACATGTATCATGGGGCTGGAGCTCTGAAAGCTGCCGGTGAAGCGCGTAAATAATTTGGCGCTTTCACAAATCAGTAATAATTGAGCCCGCATGTCACTTATTTTAAGTAGTTTCACTATTTCAAGGTATGTTTTGCTGGGCAGCAGTTTATTCCTCTTTTTAGGAATAAAAGTTAAAAAATACTGAAGTACAGCCTCCCACTGTTCCAGCATTCTGCTTGCTGCCGTTTCTAAAGTGAGCCAACGCGAGCTTACATGCTTTATAAAACTGTGCTGCTTTATACCCATTTGATTTTGAATCTCTCTGAAGTCGCTCAACCTTAAGGGCCACCCATTCAAGAAATAGTAAACTTTTCGGATCAATTCTGAAGCGTCCTCGCCAATTTCCAATAAACCTTTTTCATACGCATTATGTATTACGTGAATGTTGCAGGATCCAATATTAATCAATGGCTTTCCTCTTATTTTTAAAATTTGTTCAGATAAAAGGCGGTGTGTTTTCTTGTTGACATTAGGTCCATCCATGCCGAGCATCAACAATTTCGATAAAGGCAAATTCGCTTCATTAATGCCTTCCAGGATTTTATCAGCTAAGATTTCACTTGTCGCTGAAGCAATAAAAAAAGTTCTCAGATGATGGCTTACTACTGCTTCTTGTTTTCCTGAATAGTATGTTACCATAAGTTGCAGTTCTTTTGCCCCAGCACTGTTCGTTGTTTCGTCAAACGACAGTGTGTAGTACGCATTGGTTAAGTCTTTGACGAGTTCATTCTTAAAAAATTGCCCTAGAGCTTCAGTTAGTAAATAGCGAAATTTTGTTCTACTAATGGAAAAATCCCCAACAGCACTCCCACCAAACATTGATGCAAAAAGTGCACCAAGGTTTTCACACGACGATGCAGACCAATTCTGGACTACACACTTCATCACCCATTGCAGTTCCGCCCATGTAGTGGCATCCCTGGGGCTGGTAACTTGAATTGCATTTATTGAGGGAGGAACCACAGGAGCTTCACTAGATACACTGGAACTGGACAGCCGAAGTTGCCCCGGACACAAATAGGGAGCGACAGCTTCCTTGTGTTTCGAAGAATCAGCATGTCTCTCAACAGTTTGAAAGCCAGATGTAATGCTGAAGGACTTCTTGCAAAATAAGCATAAAATATGCTCATCGTCTTGCTTTTTCCCCCACTTATTAATTGCCATGCCATTTGCATCTATTCTTGTCAACCAATAGTCTCTAACTTTACATTTTCCCATCTTCGGTTCTACCTGAAAATTATACAAATCATTAAAATTATTGAGTAGATTTAAAAATTAATTAAGTAAAAGTAATTAAAATAGACATCATTGTACTATGGTAAATTGGCGGAGACTGGAAAATGAAAATATACCTAAATTAGCTCAGAACACCTTCGTTAAATCAAATTGGTTATTAGCTTTCCCAACTTAATAATGCAGTAAAGAACACGTAGCTAGTACAATACACGTGTCTTTTTCTTTACCTATATAATTCACCGATTGAAATGAAATAATACTTTATTTAGGCTATATGATTTAAGGTAATAATCCACCTAAGATACAGACGTACAGACCTACAATCTACGTACATACTGTAAGTTAGTCAAATTCAAAGGCACGTTTTACAGTACAAAGCCTATACAAGGCTATATTGCAATTTCCTTACTTCCTTAGACTTAAATTATTTCAATAATAGACATTTGACATTTCTTTTTTCTTAAACTAAAACTCTACAAGCACTGAAATATGACCAAAATAGGTACAGTATTTTATATTTATAGTATGTATGTCCGATGAGTCCTCGCTCCTCGAGCCAGTAGCCACACTTTAGTGATACACTGATACTTTTACTTAGACTTACCTTGTCGGCTTTGGCTTATCACTTATGAGTTTGAGTGTGAATAATAACTTAATAAGTTATATTTAAGTATATAACGGCTACTTCAGCATGTAAGCCATATAATATTTTATAAGAAAACGCGTCGCTCAGTTGATTACAATAAGTTATTAAAGGAAACTCAGAAACGCGTTTAAAAATAGACAACAATGAAAACGCATCAACGCAACTACGAAGAACAAGAGCTGTAAAATGTAAATATCTAATAAGCGGCAGAAAAGTAAACAAAGTGAAAAGTGCGCCACTGAACTGCTGCCACTTCAAAGCAACCTAATGCTGGCAGCACCTTCTAGCGGATGCACGCCTTACTAGCCTGTTTGATGATAGAACCGGTTGTCACCGCAGTCAGTGCTGAAGAGCTGTTTTACTTTTGTCATAGTTGCAGAACACCACAAGTTATATATAGTTACACAATTTTAAATAGGCTATAATATATATTAGGGGTATTCGCGCTGGTCTGCTTGCTTGCTAATCGAAACTTTTTTTTGTCGATTGACCAATCAAAAGGTCGCATTGACAAAAAAAAGTGTCAATAGACAAGAAAAAGTTTCGATTAGCAAGCAAGCAGACCAGCGCGAATACCCCTATTATATTATCATTATACTGAATGAAATCTCACTTTTCTACCCGAAATGCATATTTTCCTGACTTTCCTGACCAAATTCGTATTTTCCTGACTTTTGCTGACTTAAAACGAAAAATCTGACTTTCGTGGGAAAAACTGACCTAGTTCCAGCCCTGTATGACGCCGTGTAAAATTCAGTCTAGTAATAGCTTTTATGCGTGAAATTTTTACCTTTCGGTAGTTTGACCAATGTATTCCGCTCAATAAACGTAATTTTTATCTCTTGCGACTGGCAACAGGAGTGTAGTAGACTGTATATTCCATTATAAAGACGTTTTTGTTGAGTTCTAATACATGGCGCGTCCGTACAATAAAGTCCATAGGCGTTTTACATGAAGAAAAACACGTTTAATCGTATTAACGCAGATCAAAGATTAACGCAATCATTGGATTTGGGGAAGGACCAAGGTAACAGCGATATTTAGGATATCGGCGTCAGAAAGATCCATGTGACTGGAGTGCATCGTGGAACTTATTTAACGGACACGGCTCGCACAAGTTTATTATTACCTCTTTCAGAGTCAAAACCGTACTCTCAATACTAGAAAGTTCAGGTGGGTCGATGGCTAGTGCGAGCAGCTCCTTGGGCGAGCCCATATCAATCAGCTTGGTCTTGAGCACGACGTTCTCCAGACTCTGCAGCAGCATCTCAGGAATTGGGTCCTCGTCCAGCATTTCGAAAACATTCTTCCTCATGAGCCGGTAGACGCGGCCCGACATCACACGGCCCACACGTCCCGCACGCTGCCTCAAATTATTTTTTGAGGCCCACCGGAGCACCAGTCCAGAGTAGCCGGTCTCAGGATCGGTCCGGAGTACCTTCGTCAGTCCGAAATCGATCACTGCCAAAATGTAAATAAATATAAATAGATCTGATTTCAGTTAACAAACAACCAAACACGCCTACATGAAGTAAGCACTGCGTCCAATTGTTCTTTGAGGCCCACTTAAACACCAGTCCGGAGTCGATTAATGGGAACATGCTAATAAATAAATTTTGGCTTCAGTTTTAGTTGAGAGACAACCGGACCCCACACGGGCCCTACTAAAAGTAAAAGTTCACAAGAAATATCGATTGTAGAGCTATCGTTGAGACATTAGTGATGTGTGCCATACTTTTTACTTCAGTGTTGGCACCTGTACTGCACTGACATGATTGCTTGTCATCCCAGCTGAGTTTAAGAGAGGGCCTTATGGCCATAACTTCGCTATGATAAATATATTGTTTTTGTTTCATATAAAGCCATTAAGTAAACATAAAACGAACAATAACGTTACAGGGAGTATATGACAATCCACCCTTAACCACATAAACAGTAAAAGTAGTACCGTATTTAACATCTGGAATGGTGATGGAACTTTCTGCCATATTGGTTGAGAGGATGATACGCATCGCCCCAATCGGAGGCTTTGCCTCAATTCTTTTATAATTCTCGGTTGGCAAACTGGAGTGCATTACAACTATATCCCACTTCACCGACCTGAAATGTTTTTTTTATATATTAAACAATTTAATATCAAATCCTTCGTAATGAAGCGAAGTGCGACACCGTCATCTTATTTATCAACAACAGAAATATTAGATGAGTATCGCACTTTGTTCACATGCGGCTAGTGTTACCATATTATTTTGGTCGGAAAGTCACAATAAACGTCATTGTCAGACGCCTACAGCACTAAATGAAAAGTGATATGCTCTTAGGGTGATTCCTAGCAAAAAAAAAAAAAGGATTAATGCCTGCGAGTAAATGCAAAGGCCAAGTTTACAAGTGTTAGCTTGGGTCCTACTGACGCTCTGCCATCTGTCCATCACTTACAGTATTTCCGATGTAACCAGATGGCTTAAACTTATATATGTTAAATAGGAAAGCATGTACGGGTTCAGCCGTACCGTTTGTGCCTAGTACTACCTAAAGATGGGCAATAACACTGTCTTATGCGTAATCCTATGGACTCTTTATCTTGAGTTCTGTATGGGGGAGATTGGACTTTCTGCCAAGATTTAATTTCTCAATTGGTGGGGCCACCCGCCACGTCTCCTATGACCAGCCATTGAAAAGACGTTGCAGGTGGCCCCAGGACTCAAAAAAATTTCGAATGTCCCGTCTCTCCTACATACAACTCTAATTCCCACTACACAAATGTAAGATAAGGAGGATCCGTGTGCAATACTTACGAGTTTCCCTCTACTTTTCTAAGCCTCATTTCCATTTCTTCAATTTCACCAATTCCGGGCAAAAAGACAAGTATGGTTTCCGTGGTTTTGTCCTTCACCGGGAACCCGTGAATAACTTCAATCAGGCTAGTGCACAGATCGTATCCTTCCCCGTCCAGCTTGGGCATATCTAACTCACAGCCCGCCCACTGAAACAAAAATCATGTGAATGATAAGAATGCAGGATATTAAAAAATTCTCTTCCGGCCTAGCCCGATCCGTTGTAGGAAGATTTCAAGCAAGTGCAGATCCCACTTCACGGAGCGGAGGTTTCTCCCATTATTATTAATATTAGTATTTTTTGCACTATTACAGAACACTAAAACGCCTTTCGCGCAAGTGCCGACCCCGATTTCCTCCTTTTAATAAGTTATTGAACTTTTAACCTGGCATCACATTATTGTCAATTTGACGGGCCGCTATATTGGAATCGTTGATTTGTCATAAAAAGGGTCAATTTTCATTATCGTATATTAAAAAATATTGAATTTCAGTCACATTTTATTTACTGAAATATAAAATAATAATATATATATATATATATATATATATATATAATAATATATATCAAGGCCGCAAAGTTTTGGAAAATGATCTGACGGTCCGGACACGGAAAGTAAAGTAAGTAAGTACTGAAATATGAATTTTTTAAGTTTCAATCCTTGAACTTGATTTGTCAAAAATAACGGCCACTGCGGAAGTCTGATCAAAGATATTCCAAAAGTGAGGCCTATTGGAGCGACCAACACATGCTATAGATTACGTAGAGGGACATTTCTTCACCTTAAATTTTATAATTATATGGCATTTATAGCTTTACGTTCGATTTGTCCAGTGACTTTTTTATTAAAAAGAACCAGCACGAGTGAACGCGCGTATGCTTTATAAGCTTCCATAATAATCAATTATTTTAATAGTTCTATGGTTAATAATTTTCCCGTTGATAAATATCGACTGCCTCTAGATTTTCTGTATCCTATGGCACTGGATTTATCGATGGGACAATTGCATGGTATAGAATGGGCAGGCCAACAATATAATATTACACTCAACTAGGTTGGCTTAGAAATAAAGTCAATATTTATTTTAATAATGATAGGGTATCAGGGTATGCACTGGGACTCAGATGATCCACAACATCATCAAAAAAAATTTTTTTTCTTCAAAACCAAAACCTTCCGTTGTTGCTCTATTTACCACCAAAAATGTAAAAAAAAATGATCTCAAGTTAGATTAGTATGGGTAGAAACTCCCTAGAAAAATTATTTGTTTAGTCTATATCATGAAAGTTGAAGTTGGTTTGGTATAAATAAATAAGTACTTCAATATAGGTGAATTTAAAAGAAATAGTCGGAGCCGCTTTAGAGAAAACATTTTTTTAATTGTTTGCGGGTGTTTGGGTATAAACCTCCCCCCCCCCCCTCAAATGAAGATAATAAAAAAAATCATCAATTCTATCGAGTAGTTTCGCACCAAATCGAGTTACAGACAAGCGTGGAAATCCTTTGAAATCGATCATTTTTACGAAACTCCGTTTTACTTATACTATCGTGCCAACGGCCTTACCATGATGAATCCAAGAGAACAGAGCATGTTTCAAACTGCGGCAAACTTGGTAGTGTGCACAGCGTTGGCAGGGGAACATGGTGGGACATGACTACGCGCAGAGGCTATACCAGTCAGTCTACGTGCGGGTCGAGTTCTGGTCACCTCCGATTTAGTCATGTGACTTTACTATGTTCCCCAAGTGGTTCGGAATCCACTATAATCAGGACCTTGTCAGTCAACTCCCCTTTCCCCCGAGGTGAAAGAGTCTGGCCTTAGGGTGCCTCAAGTTAACAAACAGACTCACTCCCCCCGCCAGGCTGACAGGGTTGCTTTAAGCAGAAATGCTGAAAGCTGGCGTTGGAATACTATCGTAATAGGAAAGCAAAAAAGGACTGTAAGGGTGGCATGAGTGCCGGAATTGTCTCCTAACACCGAGTCATTTGATCATTTGATATGGGAGGCCTGGAATTTTTAGCAGTATCATTTGTTTTCGTATCGCATTCAATAGCCACCCTATACATTACCGCCAACTCCCATCACACCTGAGCTAGTGTTTGAAGGCCAGGCACATGGCGATTCCAGCTCGGCAGTACACGGTCATTGAGACCATGGAACATAGCACACTAGGTGTACTTGGTTCATTTTACAATCTTGACATAGCCGTTTCACGTCGACAAAAAGGCAACATCACAATCTATGGCCAATAAATACTTAACGTGTCCGGGCCTACAAAACGTTGCTCCAAAATACAGTGGCCTGGATGACCTTGCCATAAGCTTAGAAAAGATCCGCGTCGGCCACAGCGTTTTGATGCCAATTAATAAAATATCAATTGTTATTTTACTAATATAAAATCATTTGTTGTACTCACGTTGCCGATATGACCTTCCAAATTTTCCAGATAATACTCATCGACTCTGAATTTTTGGTTCCTCGGTATTTTGAAAACAAGTGCATTCTCCTGCTCCTCTGCCCGTCCCGAGTACTTCCGAAAGTACCTGCTGAATTTGTTTGTATCCATCGTCGCGCTCATTAAAATTACCTGCAACGTCAATATGTCACTATTACACCTTCTAGTGATCAATCAAACATTCTATCCAAAATTGGTCAGTATTACACTAACAAGAAAGCATCCCATTGAACATCCATCGAAAAATAGATGTCATCAAACTATTGCCAATAATTTCTTACGGTAACAAGCGATGGGCTGAGAGATGGGCAAAATGTTGGTAGGGCCCAGCGATAATAAAATAGAATACATGGCGTCTAACCATTAGCTAAATATTGCCGATAGCGGTTCAAGGTAGGGTGAAATGGCAAAGAAAATGCGTAATATGCATAAAAAATGAATGAACCATGCAACAGACAGGGCGGCCAATAGAATACAGTATGTTTTGCGCACATGACCTTAGACCCCTTGCAATCTAAATATCTTGATATTGACGGGCTGAGCTTATGGTGTGAACAACCCACATAGACTTGGGAACGACTTTTGCCGCTTCACTGCATGCGCTACGGATGACCATCTGACTCGCAAGCTCACCTGTGGGTGGCTTTTGCCCGCAGGAACTACATTTTATCAAATCCATCCTTAGACACATACCTTAACATTGGGATTGCCAAAACGGAGTAGTTTTCTGACAAGAAGCAGCAAAAAATCCATGTCCGTATCCCGCTCGTGTACCTCATCAAGGAATATATGCGAGTATTTCGACAGATCGCGCATCATGATGATTTGATTTAGTAGCACACCAGTTGTTACGTAATGAAGCCTCGTGTCATCAGACACCTTACCATCATTCCCTATCTGAAAAAAAACAACAGAAAAATTAACAAAACCCACAATGTTAGGCCTACATTCGCACATTAGAGAACTCATGCTTGCATATGATGCGCTGTTGACACAAAGGCATGTCTACTGCAACAATACTGCTGGGAGATTAGTCATTGGAGCAACTCAATGGATTGGAGCAAAATCACGTTGGTATACCGAAGGAAAGTGAAATCCGAAGGAAGACGCTACACATAGGAATAGAAAGAAACGGAAGCAGAAGACGATATGTCCGTTTCCGTTTCGAAATAGAGCTCCGTGTTTTATCTAACTGTCGTTTTCAGAATCATACGGATATTGTGATTATCAATTCAGAATGCATTTTATTGTCTGTATTTGTTATTGGAGTATTATGTCTGGCGTGTTAAATTGACGATGAATATTAATTTAGCAATTATAAAAAAAAGGCATTTTACTCTAGGCAAAATGTATTATTTTATTAATGATCAACATGCGTGGGCGTAAGAGTAAATCGTCGTAGTCATCATCATCAGGGGGATTCACTCTGTTGATAGAAAGTAGAAATAGAACTAGAGTTTTTCTACGGTAGAAATAATGCCATAAGGACATGTGTTAATCGTGTCTTTCTACGGCTTTCTACTACTTGAGGAATCAAAAACAAAGCAAATGGTCGACCATATTTGTTGTTTTTATTGCTCATATTTAATTATTTAATTTAAAAAATGAGTTGTACAAGACAAATAAACGACAAAAAACAGAAGGAAACATGTAGCAAGAGGTGGACTGCGGAAGCTGTTATTAAGTTCCTCGAGATATTAATAGCCAAAGTACGAGAAACTTAATTTGGAGGTAAGTTGCTTGTGTTTATATCAAAATTAAATATGCTGCTTACGTTATTTGCTGTTGATACCCATCTGAAAATCGCCAAAACATGCTAGGAATTAGGATTACAATTGATTGTTATTAACACGTAAGTTTTACGCTTAAAAAAGCCGCAGACACAACTACTTCGTTCCTTTGAAGTACGTAGGTACTGTACTTATGCCTTATGGCCTGTGTTTTTTTGCATTTGTTCGGGTATTTAGGTAAATTATTCCTTAGGGCTATTCTGCAGGAAATTTGGAGTTACTGTAGCCTACATTGGAATACGGCGTTCAGTAATTTTGCTACGAATAATAATATTGGTGTGGTGCATGGATTCTACATTATTGAATGCAGTTAGGTCTACACATCTCCGGTTTTTCTTTCTGTTTCAGAAACCAACCGCCCAGACAACAACAAAAAGAATGACGCCAACGGCCCAATCAGAAACGAGAGCGCCTGCGCACTGAACCATTCCTGCACGAAAGCACCAGTCAGTCACTCAGTCAGTCAGTTGCTACGATACCTCCGCGATACAACCTTAGAAGTATAGGTGTACGTAACACCACTGAAGATGTCGTAAGCAGTTGTTGACGAAACGTTTGGAAGCCTACTTTGAAATCGACCAAGGCCTATTAGCCCGGATTCTTCTGTCCCCTTATTAGACTCCAACCGTGAAAGCCTTCGTTATTATATTGAATTCAAAATGTGTCGTTCGATACAATTTAAGTGTTAATTTATTATTCTACTGTCAAATCAATAAAACATTGAACCATATTTCCTTTGTATATAGGCCATAATACATTAATTATTTAATTTGATTACATTAGTTATTTATATGAATTTATACGTATTTTATACGTATTTTTACGAATTGTTTTTGCTGCTGGCGTAAGTCAATCATTGAAAGAGAACGAACGGTCTAGCTATAAAATACTTATAATTGACAGAGGCTGCATCATAGCTTTAAAACTGTTTCCATGAGCGCCATCCTTTTTTCTGGTACCGGCTGTATTATCTTGTACATCTAGCGCTTTGATGGCATAATTTTGTTTGCGTGAGTAGGAACTCTCCACAACCGTCTAAGTAGCCAATACAATGAGGCAGCTCGTGAATTTTTGCATTGACGATTTCTCTTCTTTCTTCTTCAATTGGCCAATGCAAAACTCTCATGAAAATGTTAAACCGCACATTTCGTCGTGGACTCGTGGCTCGGAAGCACGTTGGTCCACCACTCCTTAGATTTAGGGACAGACCCAATGCAAAAGCGTACGCTATAGGCCTACCGTAATGACATGACCACAGAAATATCGTCGATGGCTTAACTTAGTATTTCTTCCTCCTCTTCAAAATTCTCGCACATCATTGCATTGCATTTTACCGCGAGGAAGTTGATGGCTTTCAACGTATTTCCTAATTTAGGCATAGGTAGGTAGGTAATGAAAAATAAGTTTAAACTTAAAGTGAAAAAAACACCTGCTAAAATCAAAAACAAATTACACGGCTAAAAACAAAAACAAACTGACAAAAAGACAAGAACGTAGCGCCCACACCTGTTGGTAGTTCCTTGTAGTATACAATTTCAATTTTTACCTCACAGAATGCGCCTTAAAAACTTTCTCTATTTCTACCGTTGACGGAGGTATCTTCACTCTGAGCTTTTTTTCGATTTTTCTATTCCCTTTTCTATCAACAGAGTGAATCCCCCTATCATAAATAATCAGCTCTATTTGTCCAGGGGTGAAACGTGAGCCTTCTCCACTCCCTCCTGTGCCTCCACTTCAGATTATTCAACGCATTTCCTTTTGTACCAGTCCAACTCTTCTTTTCTCTTCCATTTCAATTTTCCTTTCATATCTCTTCCATGATCTCCATCTACTTCTTCCGCTAGCCAATTCCTCGCGCACTTGCAGCAACCATTGCAGTCTCCTTCTCGCTATCGTCTCCACCTTGTCATATCTAATCCTATCCTTTTTTGTCCCTTGACAGGCTGTCCTGATGAAATTCTTCTAAGCCGCTTGTATGTTACTGCCTTATATATATATTTAAATGTAGCCCTCTATAACTTTCATATAACAAATCTTTATAGATAACATAGTAAATTAAGTAAAAAATACCATTCATCATTTACACTCCACATCCTCTTAAATAAAATTTACCCACCTTGTAGCCGCAGATGGTGCCGAGATCCCAGCTGCGCTCGTCGCACACTCGCTCCGCCACCTTGATAGCGGCTATTCGCCTGGGCTGCGTGACGACAATGTTGCAGTGCTGCTCTTTGTCCCAGCACGAGTCCAGCACGTACTGCGGGATCTGTGTCGTCTTGCCACACCCAGTCGCACCCGCGATAATGAGCACTTGACACGACCCGATCATTTCCAGGATCTGCAAGCAATGGCAAAATTATCAAAAACAGTTAAGCTAGGTTGCCAACTTTTTAGCAGGTTTTGCAGTCCTTATGCTGAAACCACCGTTTTAATCAACAAGCTTATTATTTAATCCAATATCCAAATATGAATACATTTATACTAGTGAAACTGACCCGGTCCTTGTAGAGCGTGACTGCCAGATTAACTTCTATCTTGCGCTTGCTGTCATAGCGCTTGTATACATCCAACGTTGCGGCAGACTTGTCGTCGTCATCGTCCCGGATTTCAGCACCTAGCGTTGTCGTGTCCACGTCGTCGAGGCCGCCAGACGCCTCCTCCTTCTGCGCCGACCCCGTCGCATAGAAACTGGCCGCCTCCTCAACATCTCGCTGCCTGTACTCGGCGGCGTAGTCTGTGTTGCTTGGCTCTCTTATTCTGCTGCCTTTCTGCGAACATTCAATAGGCCGTAAATGAATTGAATACAAAAATAATAGCTCATTCAGTTTTCGAACATAACATTTCGTACACAGGCAACATTTCCAATCAAATATCTTATTGCGAAGAAACTGGCCCTAAAATATTTCAGAATAGGGATGGTGATGGTATATTGTAGTACGGTATTTATTATTAATTTTATTTATTTATTGGCTTTATAAGACAGACAACAACAACCAAGTAAACTTGCCATTACAGCGAAGTTGGGTCTCTCTTCAATCAACTGGGATGACAAGCAATCATATACATGCGTCAGCAAAGTACAGGTGTAAACACTAAAATAAAAAGTATGGTACACATTTGCAAACCCGTCATGAAGTGAGCTCTTAAACTCGACCTGAAGGAAGAAACGATTCCAGATTGCGTTATCATAGTTGGGATGGAGTTCCTGAGTACGGCAGATGAGGCCGTTCAAGACTTGGGGACATGTCAGTGCGGTGAAGAGGGAATTCAAGAAGGACCTCAAGTGTTATAGCGTCTGTCAGACAGCCTGTTTATGCAAGAAGAAAGGTATCTGATGTGGAATTTCATAAACAAGAACGGTTTGGTTTGATGGAGTAATCGACGGTCATCCAGCATGAGCAATGAAGCAAAAACATAAAATGGAGTGAGTCTATCTCTGAATTGTATATTACAACAGAACCGCAAGCCACTATTCTGAGCTCTTTGTGGCTGTAATCTTAATTTGATGGTTAATTTAGTGTATAAACTTTCGCAATAATCAAAGTGGGGAGATACCAATGATTGAATAAGTTGGATTCTTAGTTTTTCTAGGAGAAAGTTTCTCAGTCTCCAAAGGGTTTGCTTGTTTTCCAACGCCTGCTTGAAGCAACCCTGTCAGCCTGGCGGGGGAAGTGAATCTGTTTATTAACTTGAGGCACCCAGACTCATTCACCTCAGGAGGGAGAAGGGGAGTTGAGTGATTATAGTGGATTTCGAACTACATGTGCAACAGGAGGCTAAAACCACCCAAAATTGAGTTCGCCCAAAATAACATAAAAATAGTCAGAAGGAATGATCTTTGTGAACCTACTTGCTTAATATCATACATATCCAGCGAGTAGTTTGCCCACAAATCGACGGACAGACAGACAAATAACGTAAAACACACTTTTTAGGGTTCCTGGGACCTCTAAACGTTTAAAGCTAATGAAATCTCGAAATCGAAACCGGAGTTTTTAATAAATTGTCCACGTTAATCTGTCAATCATTATATTTCTTGTCGTCTTGAGTCATGAGGAATGGTTCGACTTCTATCACCGGGTTCCTCTACTGTCCAGCTCATCCATGCCTAACTTCACCGGCAAATCAATTTTCGACGAACCTTCGGGCTTCGGCTACTAAATAGAGAACAGATTTTCCGTTTTTCTCATAAGAAAGTTAAGTTTATTGTTAAAAACGTTTTTAAATGTAGAGCAAGTCGAAAAATACAGTAACATGCCCGTTGTTAATGTAATCATCAATCAAGCCATAGGCCTTGAATTAAGTACTGTTTTTCTATAGCATTGGGGTTAATACCGACCGGAAATGGCTAGCATATTCGCAAAACAATAAAACACATAGCTATTTTATTCAGAAACGAAAATAATGAAACCATTATGTTAAAAAAGTATCATAAAAATATAAAAACAAAGAAATCGTAAAAATGTGAAATTCTCAATATTTTAGGAAATTTTGCGGGCTTATGCACCACCGGAAGATATCAACAGTTCCAAATCGAAGAAAAACACAATGGTTTTGGGCTCTATTCCACGATGTTGCAATCCGAGAGCACCAAACCGAAAAATTAAAAGATTGAAAATAGGGCATATTTTCAATTTTCTAAATTATTATTGCATATTTCTTTTCTATATAATTCGCAAGGTTTCCACGCTATTTCAACTTAGAAAAAAAGTGTTTTACGGTCCAACCTACTCAACCTGTAGGTTTGAGCAGTTGCTGACAACACGCCCTGTTGGTCGAATGAGGAAGAGACATGCTGGTATTGTATACTTGGGCTTATTAATTGATAACCATCTTTCTTGGGATCAACATGTTAATAACGTACATAAAAAGCTAAGATAATTTTACTTTTTTATAACTTGAGAAAATTAATGTCTACAAAAAACATGGTACCTATTTATTATGCTTTTTTTCAATCTATATTGCAATATGGAATCGGTTTTTGGGTGGGGGCTGGAGTTACAAAAACTAAAAAAATTGTTATTTGGCCACAAATTTACCATGAGGATGCTCAATAAAACAGGTTACAATGTTAGTACGAGGATAATATTTAAGGAGTTAGGAATTTTGTCATTTGAACTATTATACAAGAAAATTTTACTGACAATGGTTGTAAGTAACTTGAGTAACTTCCAAGTTGACAGAATTTCTGCTAACATAAGCACTAGGCAAACAGGACGTGCATTCCTCACGGTTCCTAATTACAAATTAACACACAGCAGAAATTCTGTCAATTATAGAGGTTTGAGTTACTACAATGAAATGATCAGGGCCAGATACGATGAAAATATTACCTTGTCTATCATTAAGAACTATATTATAAGTCTACTCACAGGTACAGTTTAAAAAAATATTGTTAGTGTGACGAACTAGTAAATAACCTACTACAGTAAATTGTGTGGTGATCCCAACGCGCCTTTTTGGCACGGTTTAGTAAAATTTGTAATGTTTTTTTGATAATACACGCATTACTATTATTATTATTATTACAAGTTGGTGGCTCGAAATCTTACTTTTATTTTTACTAATATTGTGTAAATCACATTTCAATTTTTAATGTATTTTTGTAGTTTATAAACTTATACTTGAAACAATAATAGCTGAGCATTCAGAATTAACATTGAAACTGCTGCAGCCAGTAATGCAGAATAGATACTGAAACATAATAAATTAAACTATGCAGCTAGTCAGACAATCTGACGACCAAAGCCAAGATGTAGATAGCATATTCATTGTTGTGGTGCCGTCCAACCAGCTTGACTGCTCTAGTAAGTTTCACAAACAATGATAATCGATTTATTCTTTCATGACATCTTCTAGATAGGTACTCCTTCCTCTGTCATCCTCTTGAGTTTTTGCCTCGCATAAAGTAAATAATTTTAAATTGAACATTTTAAACATTAACCAATGGAAGCGATATCAAGGGAGAACTACTTAAAAAGGTTAGGACATTAAGTAACGTTTTGTTTTTAACAATTTAGAAACCATTGAGATAAGGGAAGCTATGGTTAAAAACAAAACGTTACTTAATGACATAACCTTTTTAATTAGTTCTCCCTTGTTAGCGCTTCCATTGGTTAATTTTTAAATGTTCCATTTAAAATTGTTTACTTTATGCGATGCTGTGTGTATCCTGACAATGCGTTTTGTTTTGTTGTAGCTTGCATACCGTTTTGTTTTGTCTGTTTTTCTCAATTGCACTTGACGATGGCGAGCCAAAACCGGTTGTGTGTTTTTTAATTTATTACATAAAACTGTACTAAGTAATTTTTTAACAATGAGTGCAGGCCTATATTATACAAAAAGTTCCCCCTGCTTGGAGTAATTTCAAAAAGCATTCGTTTGCGAAATCAAAACTTCATGAATAAAAAATGCCCTACTAATTTGGGCATATTTTATCAAACATAAATAATTAGATTACTCGTGACTTCGTGGTATTTCATTTTAATAAACAAAAAATAACAAAAACTTAGAGTTTTAGAAAAACTTGTTATAACAACCCGAATTAGTGAAACCCAAATAATCGTTAAGAAATTAACTTTGTCTAAGAAACCCACTTGTGTTAGTATAAAACCCTGAGCGCTTTCGGCAAGAACTGCCATCTACAGAGGGAAACCCACTAGCACAGTTACACCTTATCTACGATTTGAGACTTGCTCAACTCGAGGAGAAGATGCAAATGTGACTAGGGAGAGGAAACCTTGGTTTATATTGGACTGGGAGCGGGGGGAGGAGGGGGCGTGGCTGGTTACCTATTCCTAACCTACTAGCTAGATCTATTAGAGGGGATGATTGTGTGAATGTTATGTCGTTTGTTAATTTTTCCCTATTGTGTAAAGCTCTTTTGATTTCAACATTTTCAAAAAAATTTAAAGTGTAACTTTTCTTTATTTTGTGTAGGGCTGTCCAATTGTGAGGATCGAATGTGTGATTTTCCGAGTTAAGGTGTTTCGCGATTTGTAACGATTGTAACGCAATTTACATAGGCCAAACAGGCAGAAGCTTTAAAACTAGGGTCAGAGAACATATAACAGGTATAGGAGACACCAACACCAACAGCACATCTTGCCGAAAGCGCTCAGGGTTTTATACTAACACAAGTGGGTCTCTTAGACAAAGTTAATTTCTTAACGATTATTTGGGTTGTACTAATTCGGGTTGTTATAACAAGTTTTTCTAAAACTCTTAAGTTTTTGTTATTTTTTGTTTATTGTTTTATATTTTATCAATAATAATCCCCTTGTTTTATTGGGTCTCGCATGAACTTTTCTCTAAAATAATAAATATACATAAAACCAAAAATCTGTTAAAATTGGCAATATCATGTTTTTTTTTGTCAAATACAAAATAAGCAATGGACCAAGTCTGTTAGAGTATGGGAGGCGCAGCTTTCCTCACACCTAATTACCTAACTGGCTCCCTGCTATCATCTCAACTTGATTTCCAGATGATGAAGTCATTTTCTTTGTTGTAGTCATGTTTAAGGCTGGATACAATATTCTATTGACTGTTAACAAATGCTATGTTAAAAAATGGGCTTACAAGGCTCATGCTGATTAGACTGCAGTCATCATCTTCGTCTACCCTCAAGTGTCCGTCAGTTTTTCCTCCAGGAACCGCTTTACGGTGGAACATCGGGACTTTCATATCGAATATATCCATCCTGGAATAATAACATACAATTGCTACTTTCATATTTTGCTGTACATTGTGGATTCTAGTTTACTAATTTCATCAAAATCAATTTGCGGAATCCCGATTAAAGCAAAATTAAAACATCGGTCGAGTGTGAATCCTATCACCAAGCACTCACTATCATTTATTAATTTTAATCAAGTGCCATTTAACTGTGGCCAATCGGTCGCGTTGTTAAGGACGACCACATACTACATACGGTATATGCACTTCAAGGTACATTGTGGGGGCGGGGGGGGGGGGGGGATTTTAATGGAGATAAAAAAAGAAGAAATGGGTACACAAGCAAATCTAATGACAAAAAAAAAATGGGACCGGGATGGAACTTCTGCAGAGACAATGACAAAAGTAGAGGGTGTTCGTTTTCAGTAAGAGCGCAGAATGCATGGGAAGAAGAAAGGGTGTAATAGCAGTAGTTGTGAATTGAAGTAGTGTTCCGCACTAATGTTTAATCCCGACACTACTGCTCTATGTCCTCTTCTTTTTTAAATCCTCCACAATTTTCTTTCTGAACTCCCTAAGTTTACAGCACCTTTGATAGTTTTCTGCAGCAGATTAAACATTTGTAGGCCCTCATGGAAAATGCAAATAGCAACTAACAAGGAAATATTATTCATAAATTAGTATAATAAGAATTTAGTTTTCTTATAAACTGAAAACTATTTTTCTGGTATTTATTTTGAATAAAGTAGAAGGATAACAATATCATAGCATTATACAGTATTTCGTATTGAAATAATGGCAAATAGAAACGGGGGGTTGGATTAAGGAGTGAGTGTCCATCCAGAATGCTACCTAGTACCTACTGCATGTGTCAGTAGGCTCGTTTTTATAACTAGTATTATATTATAGTCGAGGTTGAGTAACTAAACGATCGTAAAAGGTTTAAGCAGCCTAGTGCATTGGTCACATTACTACCTAATGTTGTCATTAACTTTAATTAACAATGGGAAACTGAATGTTTGCGACAGGAATTGATCAGTGCAATAATGATGGAATGTTCTGCAACTGGCCTTAAATACTAAACAGCACCGTCCTATCATACAACTCAGGCGTGAGGATGGAAGTTTGGTTCATGGAGATTTACACATGGCTGAGGCACTTAATGAGTTTATTATTCAGAGTGTAGTTAATATAAATGAGTCCATCCGGCCTTCGCCTACTATTAATATTGACGATTGTGGGGAGCCCTATCTATCGGAATTTCGTCCAGCAACGACTGATAAAGTGCATAAAATAGTTAATGGTTTGCATGGAAAAAGTGAAATTCAGCCTTCATGTGATGTAATAAAGAAATGTTGGGATATCCTTGGTGAGCCAGTCACCAAGATAGTTAATACGTCATTGAGTAATAGCGTGGTTCCCGATGAGTTGAAGATAGCTGTCATAACTCCGATTCCGAAGGTTGTGGGGTCCATCCTTATGTCTGACTTGAGGCCAATAAATGTTATGCCTACCATGGATAAGGTATTGGAGAAAGTGGCAATTGAACAGATATTGGACCATGTTAAAAATCGCAATCTAATATCAATTAATCAATCTGGATTTCGTGCCAAACATTCGACTGAATCGGCCATCCAGCTAGTTGTTGAAGACTGGAGGCAGGCGGTTGGCAATGGGAAGAAAGTATTGGCTGTAATTCTGGATCTGAAACGTGCATTCGAAACCATCGATAGGAAACTTTTGCTTGGGAAGCTGTGGAAGTTGGGTCTTTTTTTTTATAAATTGGGGTACAGGTGTTACCTGTGTGCACTTAAGCCTATTGGCCTATTATTATAAGTTGGGTCTTAGAGGACGTGTTTATAACTGGTTGAACAACTATTTAAGTAATCGGAAGCAAAGGGTAAAAGTAAACGGGGTCTTATCGTCGGAAATCGGCGTGGAACTAGGTGTTGGGCAAGGAACTTCTTTTGGTCCGTTGCTGTTTGTCCTTCATATTAATGACCTTGTGCAAGTTGTAAGTAAAGTCAAGTTCCATAAGTTTGCGGATGATACTATGTACTATGTAGTTGGAGATGATCTTGATGCCATGGTGGTTGATATGAACAATGACCTCATGAATGTTGTCAATTGGATGAAAGCGAACAAATTATGTCTTAATGTGAAGAAGACCAAAGCTATGCTTCTGTCAAAGGATGATGTGATGCTAAACTCTAGTGTTATTGTTGAAGGTAGGTGAGAGGATTGAGTTGGTAAAGAAATTCAAATACCTGTGTGTAACCCTTGACTGTCGTCTGAATTTTAAAGATCACTTTGACAATGTCTTACTCATGATTACGAGAAAGATGTCTCTACTTAAGCGACTACGTTTTGGGTTGAATAGGAATAGTAAAAAAATGGTGTTTGATGCCTTGGTGAAACCCCATGTTAACTATTGCAGTACTTTGTTCAATTATGCCTCCTCTGAGTCAATAAGAAATATTCAAGTGGCAATTAATGTGGGGCTTAGAAATATATTAAATGTTCCATTGTATCGGACGTCTGTTGATTGGATGCTTCGAGAACTTGCAATGTTTACCGTACGTGAACAAGTTTTTATTGATACGATGGTTTTCATTTTTAAAATTATGAACGGGTTACTACCCGAGTACCTACGCTCAAGAATAACTACATTTGGTGAAATTCACTTATTCCACTAGAAATGTTGGCGACGGTGTGTTGGTGCTGCAGACGTCGAAATTTTTAAGGAAGAGCATATTCCAAGACGGTCTATCCAAATATAATTCTCTTCGAAGGGATATCAAATTGGCTTCATCCTTGTTGAAATTTAAAAAAATATTTACAAGAGGATGTGCGAAGTGGTTTACTCGATAAGTGGATGACTTAATAGTGAAAGTGGTTGTTTTCTATTAGCATTCTTGTTATTTCTCCAAACACTACTACTACTACTACTATGGGCGATTGAATTTAGAATTATAATAATAATGCGGCTGGCGCCTGGTGGTCTAAATACTGTAGGGTACAACATATTTTATTAGTTTATGATTAAATTAACTACATGAGCCAAAAATGTTCGTGCGGAAACACTGAGTCAAATAAATAAAGTTTAAACTGACTATACCTGAATTTTTAGGTAATAGTTGAAAGATTATTATTTTTTATTTCAACATTTTGGCATTTTTCGCGGAAACAGAACGGTAAACGAAAAGTCAAAAACAAGCAAGACACAAGTGAACCCGTGTCAATAGTGAAAAACCTTGAAAAACCATAGACTACACAATATTAAATATTACACATACAAATGAGCATGCGCACAAGTCGCTCTCGAGTCTCGCTGTTGCCGAACATCGAAGGACGCAACGCAAGCCCCATGACCTCTTCATTCATCATTGTTTCATTACTTTCATTCAATTCATTCAGTCATTCTGAGTCAGGAAGGAATGTTTATACGTTGAGTTTGAGTTGTGGACATATATGACACTAGACCCGCCGTATAAAAGGTCAAAAATATAACTACAATGATTGAAAAACAATAAAGGTATGTTATGATGATTTAGCTCCTATTTTAAAAAAGAATATACGATATTCTATGGGAAACGAAGCACATTTTCTTTGTGTGGGCACGGCTGCGCCATATTGAGGGCAACGTCGCCATCGCCTTTGATATGCTAATTATAATTATGATTGTTTTCAGCATTTTGAGTTCTCCAGCATTTTAGTTGTGGTGTATCATATTATCATTTGCTTATTTGTGATTTGTTGTACACATTGAATTACACATTGACTTCGGGTAGCCATATCGTTGCCCTAATGGAAAGAAGGACCTTGGCTGGCTGGCAATGGAATTCCATAATAATTAGATAGATCCGTTCCCCCTACTGCAGATTCAGTTACTCTTAATCATTATTGTGAACAAAGATACAGAAAGAAAAAGTTTGAGTAGAATTATTGTATTTATTGCCTAGAAGATGAAACTGACAAGTCCACGAAACTACGAAAACTACTAAAATTCTCGTTCTAAAGACTATGCGGTGGATGTTTTCAGTATTTATCCCGTGGGTCTAAATCCTTATTATTTTTTGCTGGGCATGTCAATGTGTTTAGTAAAGTGTGAAGAGTTGATTACTGGTTGTGCAGCCACAAAGAAATGAAAATGATTGAATAGAAAATGCGTATAAAAATCAAAGTCTATAAAAAGAAGTACCTAATCTCAGTTTTCAAAGGGGGCGTACCCAACCTTTTTACCACGCGTTCAAAAACTGGCCAAACACCGACCACATGTTAGCGCTATGTTTAGTATCATTTCTTCTACTCCTTCATCCCATTCATGGCTCCATAAACGACGCTTTATGATAAATTTGACTTAGTGAACTAAGCGAGTAGTATGTCCCAGTTGCTATTAATATATTTGCGGCTGCGGAACTGCGGTAGGGGCCAGTACTCATTAAGAGCCAACCGGAGTCGCCCATATTCCATTTTCTGTTCAAACTTCAATTTCTCATGAAATATGGAACGCAGAACAGTGAAAAAATGCTGAATGGCAAGAAGAACTTTTTCTCCTAATTTTGATGCCTTAACTAACCCCAATTCGCCACAGTTGATGAACTCCTTCAACTTTAACTCCTGAGTGACCGTTACTTTTTGTGTATCTAGTTCACTAACTATAGCCGATCGGTATTGATGATTGCAACATACTATATATCAAAATTAGGAGAAAAAATTCTTCTTGCCATTCAGCATTTTTTCATTGTTCTGCGTTACATATTTCGTGAGAAATTAAAGTTTGCACAGAAATGGAATATCGGCGACTCCGGTTAATCATTAAATCATTTTTATTTTAGATTTCCATGTTGATGATGGCACCTAACGTGACTCGCCATGCTGGGGGGGACTTTCCTTCCCGTTCCTTTCACCACAAGCGGCCCACCTCGGTTAATTTATGCAATGAAGTAGAAAGACTGAATACCTTCCGAAACTGGCCGCAGTCGGTGACCCTTGCGGAGCGCCTAGCTGCCAATGGTTTTTACTATGCAGGACAACACGATAGCGTCTCCTGCGCCTTCTGTGGCATTCAGGTAAGCTTCAATAGCTAATTCAGAGGCTTAAGGGGGGGGGGGGAAGATTGCTTAACGTCTGTCAAAAATCAAAATGTGTCAATGGCATCAACTAATATAAAAGACTGATCGATAAAAACACGGCACTGGACTATGGTGCAATTGGTAAAGAACCAGGAAACATTTTCGTCGTGGTCTGGATCCATCTCCCCCCAATGGGCACCTTACCTTCTCCGGTAGGGGGGCATACGCCAGTGCCTGCCTCGTTGCTGACCGCAACACAGCAACTTTGGTGACAATGTGGTAACGTGTTTGTGCTTGCTCGTGTCTCACACCTTGCGATTGGAGACGTGTCGTACCTCCACAGAAGTACCTATTAGGTTACTTTGTGAGGCAATTGAAGAGGTTAGTCGATGCATTCATTGAATTGTTTGTACGCGATTAACCGTTTTTAAATATTAAAAAAAAAATCACAAATCATCTAGTTCAGAGGTTCTCAAACTTTTTTCCTCGCGGACCCCTAAATAATATAAAATTGCATCGCGACCCACTAAATTCTACATTGCAATTTTTAGTTCGATTTCCTTCCTAAAAAATCTAGTCTATTCTATTTAATATAGTTGGTTCCCGCCATATTCTATTATATATCTTGGTTGGTTCCCGCCAATCTTTAAAAAATATATGACTTAAATTGAAAAAAAACTTGTCATTCAATTCAATTTTATATAGTGTATTACTGGCAGCCCACGCCGCGACCCACTTGGAAATTTTTCGCGACCCGCTTTGGGGTGGCCACCCACACTTTGAGAACCCCTGATCTAGTTCTTTTATAATGGATTAGGGTAAAGTTCCACCACGCTTCTCGGCTAATTTGCTGAAACAATACAAATCATGTCCGAAAAATCTATTGGGTACAAGTGCACCCATGTATGTCCATAAAGTAATAAAAACAATCAAATAGTGGTTGAGAAGGTTTTGAAGAGCGAGTTCATAATTATTTCCCTCAATGTAATAGGTATTTTCTTCGAGAAATTCAAATCGTAATGCTTACGTCCCCTATTTTAATCTAAATGACCGTAGTTAACATAAACCATTTAAAATAATCAATATGCAGGCTGATTATGGCGATTATAATACCGGGGTTATTATAATACCCTGGTATTAAAAATGTAAACAAGATAATTTTATAATGGAAAGTGCTATTCAAAATTTGTTTGTTTACAGTTTTAATCCCAGGAGTAAGTTAATACCAATCGTCATGATCAGCCTGCAGATCCTTAAATGAGGCTATTTAAATTCAGAATTCGCTATTTTATTGAAGTATTCATCTTTTGCCCAGTGCACCCGAGTGATTCGAATGCTCCCTTGACGAATTTCGCAGAGGATCGCTGGCGTTCCAACCGCCCGTGTGTACCGGGCCTTACTTTCAGCTCTTATACTTTTACTAGTGGAGTCATTGTCCTAATCCTTATTTGTTTCTTTATGTTTACGGCCTGTGCTGAGAAAAAGAGTGATAGGACATGCTCTCGTTCGCATGTTGCCAACGCCAATCTGCATAGAGTCGGTCAATGCTTTCGTTATGGTGCTTTTGTTGTAAAAAAAAAAAAAAAAAACATCCGTTGCGTTAACATTCAAAACAAGCGTGCGTCTTGGTACAGGACTCTCCAGTAAATACGGGAATTACGCGTCGCCCATAGGCAAAAAAAATCGAAAGGCATGATTTGTTTCCCTAACAATTATCGTAGTGTCCATATCGTAGACTTGCTCACTCCATGAAATGCTCCAGAATTTCATGAAATGTTTCGGTGTCTACTGATGTGGTTTGGGCAGGTATAGCGATTTGGGATTATTATAATACGGCAACTGGGGTTGGTTCAACTGTTTTAAACGTATTAGTGGAAAATGCGTGGGAAATTCAAATTGAATTTACTATTTTTTCTCCTTTAGATGTAGGCTACATAGTAATTAAAATTGTTATTTTATTTCAAAATTCTTCCTGTATATTTTAAGGTTTATGGTATTTCATTCAATTATGAAACAATGCAACCATTCTCTTGCATTCTAATACTTTATTAATTTGAATTTCCGGCGCATATTTTACACCATCACGTGACACCTTACTACTGTGGTATTAAAAAATAAACCACGGTATTGTAATAATCCAAAATAGCCCTGATCGGGCTGCGGGTCAATTTAAGTTACCCACATCATGAAATGCCCAAACGTAAATGGCAAAAGCGTGAAATATTGACGATTTTATGATCTGGTCCAGGGGCTCCCAACCTGTGGTCTACAGACATATATCAGGTGGTCCATGGGCCAAAGTAAGCAATAAAAATATAATGACTCTAAGTTACTTTTGTTCTATTACTAAGTCAACCTAGCTGAGTTATGGCTATAAAGCCGTCTCTTACACTCGAACTAGGAAAGCCCGGGACCACCTGCTTTACATGCCCTCCAAAGCATGGCCAGAAAATGTAACCAGTGTAGGACTCGAACCAACAACCTTTCTGGTGAAAGTCAGAGTTAGAATCCGTTCCACTAATCTACATGTCCTGAATTATTGGAAATTTGAAATAAAATACACCGAACTACAAAATTCGCCCGATACCAGTTCTTAATATTAATTTCTTAATATTTAATCAAATATTAGAACACGTAATTGTAGGCACCAACTCCTTGATCTTGGTCTTAGAATTTAACGATTTTCCTATCACTGCCACGGACAAAAAAGTTGGAGAACCCCTGATCTGGTCAAATTAAGATGCCCACATCATGAAATTAGCAAATCTACGGTATTGCAGCGACATGCTCACCACACTGCTACTTTAATATTTTCATAAATTAACCACCGTATTATGCTTTTTTGTTCGTAAATATATAACCCTGTACTGCATGTGGGATAGCCGATAGGGATATTATATTGAAGAGGAGTTGAGTAGGAGTTGCATCTCAATTAGTGAGCATTCGTGCAATGGCGCATTATTGCAAACCCCAAGGTCGGGGGGACAGTTGCAACGCGACGCAGGCACAAGTTGACCTACATCCAAACCGTAAGCTTTTCCTGTTTATTTATCTGTTAGTTGGAGATTCTAGACTCGTATCTATACTTGGTGAAGTCATGCTTTCGCATGTTTGGTTTTATTGCGTCAACGGTAAGCTTGTCTCAGCTTATCCATTATCGCTTGTAGCCGGTGTAGGTTGACATCGAGAATATACCAGTTTGCCAAAGGCCAAAAATTCATACGGTAACAATACAAATTATTTCCGAAATTACTAGGCGCCTGGTTAGTTTGTGTGACACATCTTATGTCATACACATTTCCACATCTGTATGATACATGTACAAGTAGGCTTGTCAGTGAATCCGCTGAATCCGATCCAAGGCCACAAAAAGCAGAGATGGGTGTCGGATTAGCTCATGCAAATCACCTATGTTTATTAGGGGTAGGCACAGTGAGCCATTACTAAATACTGTACTGTAGCCAGATAGTGGCCGAGGTCTGCTTGGCAAGTTGGCAACACATATGGACTTTGATGTTTATGGTGAGCAATCCATGATATTTCATCCGTATCAGTTACGATGACGTCACGTGTTTACTCAATGGAATGCTCCATTATTAGAGTTGGGCGTGGGGAATTCCCTGTCACGCTGTGATGATGTTCAGCAGTCTGTATCAGCGGTTTCGTTGAAAAATCATTATAATAACAAGTAGCTTGCGATCACAGATCACAACTAGGATATCGCCCTTATTTTCAATACTATAAAACTATCATTTTCTCAAATATCATGGCAGCGGTATGCCGGTATGCGTAACCCCCCCCCCCCCCCTGGCTGCGGCCATGGTGGCCGTTGGGAGCGGTTGTAGTGACGCCGAAGCCCGAAAGGTGGTGGACATAAATCAGTTTCATGGGACAGTTTTGGCCCCCCCTCTGAACTCTGAAGATAGGACAGGTCCACGCTCCACGGGAGACGAAGGACGCATGTGGGCAGTTCCAGCCGAAATTGTTTGTGTCGGCACGGGCACACGACCATTGCAATGCATGGTCACCATTCAAACTAGGCGCCGCCAGGTTCCAATTCGAACACGCTAAAGCGAAAAGCGGGCGTTCTGTATGCGAACCGCCTTGGTTTTATCGAATAACGAAATCCCTTGCTAGTCATTTTTTTTTACAGTGGCTTGTTTTTAGGCCTTAGCATTGAATATATAACACTATAGAATGGTCACGACGGTCACATATTGCAAACAGGCTTTTCTGGTAAAAAACCTACAAACTAGAAAAAAGGTCGGACGTCCCGCTGGTGTCAGCCCATTGTGCAATTCGTCAGGGTCCAACTCGTCACATCTTTACCAGGGACGGTCTAAATACCCTCACTATGCAATACTCTCAATTTCTTCCTGCCCCTTCAATTGGCTGCCTACTTTAATAATGGCCAGTGGTATATACTGTATATATTTTATTGCTTTCCAATTTATACGTAGTAAAAGGAAAGCTTTGTGATGGTCGAAATTGTCGATTCCGAGATTTCACCGGATTTACACGTCCCAGCAGCCTGATCGGGGCGTTTATAAGACCGGTATTTATTTAATCCACTGGTAAACAAGATAATTTTATAATGGAAAGTGCTATTCAAAATTTGTTTGTTTACAGTTATAATCCTAGGGTATTTATTTAACCCCGGTATTATAAACGCCTCGATCAGACTGCAGGAACCCAAAAAAGTGGTTTTTACGAAATGTCTGTCTGTCTGTCTGTCTGCCTGTGCATCGATTTCCGGGCAAACTAAGCGGTCGATTTTGATGAAATTTAGCATGTAGGTTTACAAGAATCATACCTCGGGATATTTTTTTTATTTTGGGCCAATTCAATTGGGGGGGGGGGGGGGGGGTTTATTCACGTCTAAAAAAATTATTTCTCAAAAACGGCTCCAATGATTTCTTTTAAATTCTCATATATTGTAGTTGTTGTTAATGCTGACAAATTGCGGGGGGTCACTTACCCCTTGATAGTTTGCTTCTGGGGGTAAAAAATAAAAATAACTAAATTTTAATGAGAAATGACTAAAAAATAATTTTTCTGCGAAACCTTTCTATCGATTACTTCTACCTTCAGGCATGTTTTAGGTGGTAAATTGAGTAACTAAACCGGATAGGTTGCTCTCCCAAAAAAATATTTGATATTGCACAAAAAATTATTTTTTGAAAAAATGATAGAAAATTCGCGCTCAAATGCCTTGCGTGTCCTGCCATTATTGCTGTGTGGTAATTAATGTGTTGGTCTGGCCTATCTAGAATTTATCTATCTTCCAGTGACGTCAGGTGGACAACCCCCCGCCCCCCCCCCCCCCCCCCGAGATATCGGAAATTTAACAACTGGAAAATCATTTACCATGAAATTACTCATATTCCCTATCTACTAATGTTGATAAATTGGAAAGCATGTTCGAGTAAACTCGGACCGGTTCTTTTATTTGACCTAGCATTGTACTTCTGCTCAGCATAGGCGATGGCATTGCATATTCTAGAACGGTCAGACAACACATTACCCCACAGGAATAATGGCAGGGCACGCAATGCATTTGACCGTGAATTTTCTATAATTTTTTTCAAAAAAACATTTTTTGCAAAAAAAAAAAAATACTTTTCTGGGAAAGCAACCTTTCCGGTTTTCTTTACTCTTTTTAACACCTAAAACATGTCTGAAGGTAGAAATCATCGATAGAAAGGTTTAGCAGACATTTTTTTTTTTTAGTCATTTTTCATTAAAATTTAGATATTTTTATTTTTTTACCCCCCGAAGCAAACAATCAAGGGGCAAGCGACCCCCCACATTTTATTAACATTAAAAAAACGTCTAAATAATGATTTCGCCAAAACGGCTCCAACGATTTCTTTTAAATTCACATATCTTGTAGTCGTTATTAATGTTAACAAAATGCAGGGGGTCGCTTGCCCCTTGATAGTTTGCTTCTGGGGGTAAAAAAATAAAAATAACTCAATTTTCATGAAAAATTATTAAAAAATGATTTTTCTGCGAAACCTTTCTATCAATTATTTCTACCTTCAGGCATGTTTTAGGTGTTAAATTGATTAACGAAACCGGACAGGTTGCTTTCCCAAAAAACCATTTAGTTTTGAGCAAAAAGTTTGTTTTTTGAAAAAATGATAGAAAATTTACGCTTGAATGCATTGCGTGCCCTGCCATTATTGCTGTGTGGTATTTTGTTGGTCTGACCTATCTAGAATTTAACTCATCTCCAGTGACATCAGGTGCTACAACCCCCCCCCCCCCCCGAAATAACGGAAATGTAACTATGGGAAAATTATTTACCATGAAATTATTCATTTTCTCTTTCTGCTAATTTTGATAAATTCGAAAGCATGTTCGTGTAAACTCGGACCGGTTCTTAGAGATGTAAAAGAAAAAAAATACACACAGTAATGCACGTATTGGACTTATAATTATCTTGAAACATTTAAGTATAAATGAACGAGGCCCGTGAACTGCTCAGTGCTTTCTAATATTCTAAATGAGTAAATGATGTACCTGGCCCTGTTCTGAAACAGGGATAAGGAAGTGTACAATGTGACTTGCAACCCCTAGCTGGACCCAGGTGCCAGGTATGAAGCTCCGCGGGTGGTGCTTGCGTTGAGCAACAGTTCGCTGCCAAGTATCATCTTAGTTCGCGTTTCTATAGAATGGAATCGTAAATGCAGGGGCCTTTCTATAGTGTTATGAGATTTAATCTACCTACTGAGACCTTCATTGGACTGCCGGAAAATCTCTCAACTTGTTTTTACATGACCCCCTGACGGCTCTGAGCCCAAAACCACCCCCCCCCCCCGCTCAAAATGTTAAAGTTAAATGTTTATTTTAGAGTAATCCAGGGGTCAATGTCAACGACCCTGGGGTTCGCTAAATTCATCGTAAATGTAAATGTCAGATTGTGTAAACAGACATTTAATTATTATTTTTTTCTAAATTGTTTATCAGCGGATATATTTAAAATGTGAGGCGTTATTTTTTTTTATTTTTTGCTTTCCAATTTAAACGTAGTATAAGAAAAGCTTTGTGATGGTCGAAATTTTCGATTCCGAGATTTCAACGCATTAACACGTTTTGAAGTCCCAGGAACCCAAAAAAGTGGTTTTTACGAAATGTCTGTCTGTCGCTCTGTCTGTCTGTCTGTATGTATGTCTGTCTGTCCGTTCAACGATTTCCGGGCAAACTACTCGGCCGATTTTGAGGAAATTTTGCACGTAGGTTCACAAAAATCATACCTCCAGACCATTTCTTTTATTTCGGGCTAACTCAATTTGGGGCGGTTTCATTCTCAAAAACTGCTCCAACGATTTCTTTTAAATTCACATATCTTGTAGTCGTTATTAATGTTCACAAAATGCAGGGGTCGCTTGCCCCTTGATAGTTTGCTTCTGGGGGTAAAATAATAATAATAATAATAACTAAATTTTCATGAACAATTATTAAAAAATAATTTTTCTGCGAAACCTTTCTATCGATTATTTCTACCTTCAGGCATGTTGTAGGTGTTAAATTGAGTAACGAAACCGGACAGGTTTGCTTTCCCAAAAAACCATTTGGTTTTGTGCAAAAATTTTGTTTTTTGAGAAAATTATAGACAATTCACGCTTTAATGCATTGCGTGCCCTGCCATTATTGCTGTGTGGTATTGTGTTGGTCTGACCTATCTAGAATTTAACACATCTCCAGTGACATCAGGTGGACAACCCCCCCCCCCCAAATATCGGAAATTTAACCATAGGAAAATTATTTACCATGAAATTATTCATTTTCTCTATCTGCTAATTTTGATAAATTGGAAAGCATGTTCGAGTAAACTCGGACCGGTTCTTTATTAATATCTTCATACATTTTATTTATATTTTCATTTTATGAGAAATAATTTGTCGATTTTATATTTTATCGGGACTATCTATAAATGTAAAAGGCATCTTCACGAATCACGATATTCATGATGCTTACATTTCCGGATTTAACTTAACATTTTAAACATTTAGCACGCTGAATCACAGAGAATTTTCTTTGAACCTCGGTGCTATAGTCTCATAGAGCAAAATTTTATGTTTCCGCATGAAACCAAGCTATTCCTTTTAAAAATTTGAAAATTCGTGGCTGTGCTGTAATTTGTCTTGCGGAAAACAGTGAAGCTGCCACCTACCGACTGCCAGTGCCAGTCCATTAGTTTAGCCACGTAGGCATTGTGATAGTATGCAAATCCGCTCAGGTATGAGGTATTTCTTGGAACCTCAGGGTGGTCTGATGTTTTAGCTGCGTGTCTGAATGAAAAGACTCTGGCCTGGCCCCTAGGGTTGGAATTTGTTATTTATAGCCGACTTAGCCTGCCGAGACTAAGGGGTGTCTCCATGCCATCTCCATTCTCCATGCTCCACGGGCCTCCATCATTGAAAATTTGAAACTATTTCATTTTCATTCATTTCTATTTGGCGTTTAGAACAGTCTGTATAACGGAAAAAAATTTAAAACGCTGTTTTTAATTTTGTTTTACAATGGTGATAATGATATATATAAGGCACAAAGGTCCACCTGAGACTTTTCTTAGCAAATCAAGTTGGACTACTCCAACGAGCAGTCATCAGCCGAAGGTCAGTAAAGTTGTTCTATTATGTAATTTTACCGCCGGCGCCTACTAATAAAAGTGGAATTCACTCTTGTGGAATGCCAGAAGAGGAAGCTGGCCGCTGACATTGGCCACCCCTGAATCACCCCAAAATAGATTGGTTTATACTTTTGCTTTCCTATTTATAGGCCTACGTAATATAAGGAAAGCTTTGATGGATTTACACGATTTGAGGAACCCAAAAGAGTGGTTTTTACGAAGTGCCTGACTGTCTCTCTTGTCGGTTTGTCGATTTGTGGGCAAATGACGATGAAATTTGGCAAATATGTACCCAAAGATGATGCCTCGGGTCAATTTTTATTTATTATTTTTGGCTAACTTAATTTGGGGGGGGGGGGTTATTTTGCGGTTATCCGGGAGTGGCCAATGTAGGTTAACGGTAAGCTATGTGGCCTATCATATGGTATTTCTCATCTGAGTTCCTATACTTACTTTCCTATTTTTACGTTAGTACAAGGAAAGCTTAGTTAAGGTCGAAATTTCCTTTATGTTGTTGTGACTGTTCTCCTAAGTTGTTTATATTTTATTCCTGATATCTAAATAATTTAGAAATTAGACACAATTATTGTATCTAGTCTATAAGGCTACCATTTTTATTTTGCAAGAAAACGTGACACCTTTGGGCAAGGCCGTACCTAACCTATTGTAGAATTTTTCCAAGAGGCGGGGGTTGAAATGATAGTTTTCGTGGTGTTCTTTTCCATGTAAAGTAGGCTATAGCTCAATAAAAAACCGAAGCAGCAGAATTGTTTTTTTCACCTTTTTTAGTGTAGGTACATTTTAGATAATTTTGTAAGTTTGTCCCCGTCGACCCTGTCCCATCTTCCTTGAACCGGCTGAGCCTCTCCCCTCGGGTACGCACTTGCCTTGGATTTAAAACTTTGGCGGTAAAATTTAAACATTACAATTGTTTTATTTTTCTTGCAAAATACATTTTTTTCAAAAGTTGTCGATTTGTTCGATAAATGAAAAAATGGGACATTATCGCGTCCCGACAACAATTTGCCGGAACACGGGACAATGAGCTAAAAAACGGGACGAATGGTAGCCTTACATCTAGTGTATTCTTTCGAAGTTATGGCGTTACTAGTATTTGAGAGAATATGCACATCGAAAGTAAATTAGAGCTAATGTTTTAATTGGCGAACGCCGCTTTGCGGCAGAAATAGGCAGGTAGCATTTTTTAATATAGACATGAAATAGTGGGGGTTTTATCAGCAATAGTCATTTATTTACAGCCCTCCTCCCCCCTTGGCTACGTTCATGGTCCCACCGTTTGGTAGCAATTAAATTTCAATGTGGTATAATAATAATAGTCTTTATTGAAAATATATATATATATATATAGATACAGCGAGATTAAGACCAAGGCCCACCCTTACACCTAACTGTACATATCAGCGAGAGCTTAATGGAAATATTTAAATTTTATTAGCTACATTCATACCGAATATCTGTCCAGTCATCGGTTCCGTCCAACCTTTACACGGGAATGAAACTGACCGAATCCATCACTATAAAACTCAGGCTTATCACTAAGAGCCTTATTTGTTGTTTTACTTATAGAAATATTTTTAAAAATTCCAACTACCCTATGACCCCAAACCTTGAGATCAAGGTTAAAGGTAGATACCGTTGATTATTACGGATTTTCCTACGACAATTGGAGCACAAGGAATTTTTATGATGTGTTGTCTAAGCTATTAAGTGAATAATTGCCTCTATTAATGAGTGACTGTTTAGCAATTGTGTCTACGCTGCGCCTCGCTTGTTCCATACTTCCATCAAACAGAGGTAATGCATTATGATCATTTTTCATTGCCATGAGAAGAACAATGTGTTCCAAAACTAGCTACACTACCTAAACTAAATATTTTTTTGCCGCCGATGCCAAAGTTCGCATTAGCTAGATTCGTATCAATCGATACGGTAATCGATTCTTGATTCGTCAAATCCTACTATTTGAAATTTCCTCTCTAAATTAAAAAAAAAAAAAATCCCCGGGAGGCCCGGACCCCCCCCCCCCCCCCTTGCAGCAATATCGATTAGTCTTCGTATGTAAAATCTTAACTTCACTGAATTGTAGGTATGCATAGAAGCCCATTATTTTACGCCCATATATTGAAAATATTTGCCCCGGTGGAGACCCTTATTTTTTTTAATTTTTTTTTTAATTGGGGTACAGGTGTTACCTGTGTGCATATAAGCCTATAGGCCTATTGTGCCCCCTACAACAAAGTATCTACATCACTTTCTCGAGGCCTATCTCCCTCAGGAGAGCCAGGATCTTGAGGGGATTCAGAAGTGGTAGGTCTTTTACATGTAACTGCAAGCTTCCCGAGCATGCTGCTCTTCTTCGTGCGATTGCATCGCATCGCAGGTCCTCCGCACCTTCATTACAGAATCTGCAAGACTATAGTTGTCTCCCCAAGAGACTCCAGATATTTAACCCCAGGACCAAAGACGCCAAGGCCTGTTCTTGGTTTTGTACTTCGTGGCCTAGAGCCATCAGTAGACCACTTGATTGTGTGACTATTGAGAATTCCTGCTGATTCGCAACATTCTTTCATTGTCCCTAATATAGTTTCGAATTCCCTCCTAAAACAGTATTTTGGATGGATTCTATCGCTTGGCATATCCTGGCAGTGGTCAGACGTAGTCAGAGAGGCTGAGTCTCCTAATAATGCCATTTCGGCTGAAGTTTCCACTGCAACATGGAGGGGTGGGAAGTCCAGTACTATCTCCATTGCTGCAGTGGGACAGGATTTCAAGCATCATGTTAGAGAATACGGGCTTCTGAATGTAGCCATAATTTGGATTATCCAGAGAAAAATTCTCATGTGGTTTGATTTTGCCGTGTCCATGAAGCTGTGACCAATGGTATGGTTACAGCAGGAAAATACAGTCTGATGGAGACCCCTTTGTCAATGTCAATGTGTCTTTTTCTGAAAAGTTTAAGCTTTACTGCTGTCAAAATGCGTAATGCCTATATTTTCAAGAAATTTCCTCTGGGGAGACACCAAACTATTAAATTTTACGAACTAAGACTTATTAATAAAACTGCAAACAGTCTCCTAAGGGGAAATGGCGCAAATTAGTGTTTTTTATTTATTTATTGATACACAGGAACGTTAGCTCATGTGACTAACAATTTAGAGGATGGGTTCCCCCATTTCCTGTGGCCTTGAATAGAGCCATGGTGAAGAATGAGGATTTCATGCTGTCACTCATTCTTCTACTTCCCATAATACTCAGCCCTTGCAGGTACCGCGTTCATTTATTGTAAAATATAAATTGTAATGCTTACATTTTTAAACCTGATGATAAATTATCGCGACGCTTTGCGCAAAAGTCTTGTATCCAGTGCGCATGTATTGTACGGTACAACGTTCAAGGTACGAAGTGTTAAAAATCTTTGTTTCATAACATTCTTCACATTACATAAGGACGTAGCGTTTTAAATTTAATAATGATAACGATGAGCAATTTTATTATTAAAAAAAAACAAGTGGGGCTTGGGACCGCTTCGCGGCCCCGCCCCCCTTGCGCCTGCGGCGGTCAGCAGCTCGACCCTTCGGGGCCTCGCATTAGACATTATTATCGCCCCTTAGGGGCTCGCATGAAACCTAAGAAATGAGAATGGTCGTAGTGGCCCTATTTAGTTTTTGATTTTTTGAACCCAAACCAAACAAGTACCGGCACAGCGGCACTCCACAACAGCCCCCTGCCCTTAGCTTAACCAAGCAGTTACCTAACAAAATAATTAAATAATATGAAAATCTGGCGTTGCACACAACCCCTATTCATAAGAGGCATCTCAGGTACGGGCATAGCGGCACTCCACAACTCGTGACCCCTCTAGAACAGTCCCCTGCACTTAGTGCACTTAGCTTATTGACATGTAAGGCTCACCATTCTTTTGTGATGTCCCTTTTTTAGGTCCGGACACAGGCAAAGAGAATTTCGCTTGTAAGCTCAAATTTACTCAACGTATTATTGCTATTGCATAAAGTTCAAAACAAACAACGTTTGTTTTGTTTATAACATTTCGAACGCACTTTGCGGTCCTTTGGAATTTATTCCCAGGACAACTCATACGAAAAGGGCTGTTTATAGGGTTCTTTCGGCAATTATTCCAATTTCTTTCGCCGTAAAAACCATCGTTGAACTTCAATGAACATTTTAAAAAAAAGAATTGTTCCAATTGGTCCAGGTGTTGTTGAGTTATGCGCTTACCAACACATTTTGCGATTCATTTTTATATTATAAGATTTTAAAAAAAATTAATTTTAGAAGTTGCATTGCCTCTTCGGATTAAGCAAGTTTCAACATATTAATAATATGTAATAACTGTGGTAGTAGCTTGCCTCTGAATATGACAGTTCTTTGCCGAAAGCGCTCGTTTTTTTTTTAGGGAGATTCATCTACCTATTGAGATGGCGACCAATGTTCGACTTCCGGAAAATTTCTTCACTACTTTTCATTTCATGACCCCCTGAGCCTAAAACCACCCTCCGTTCAAAATGTTATACAATGTATATATGTATATCGATTTTAGGAAACACTAACTTCCGTAAATATTATCTTATTTTGATGAAAATTGGCACAAAAATTGATCATATAAATGTCTTGATCGAGTTCTTTAACCAGCTAGATCCACTATTTAGTTAGAAGATGGCGGCCAATAACTCTGATAACAACTTTTAATAGAATACAAAGTTTATATTTTGTTCGTTTATAACAATTTTTAAAAAAGTACTATGTCACGACCAACTTAATTTTATCAAGTGAAATATAAATTAATTAGTTTTGTTGTTTATTGCAGGTATCTGGTGTTAGCGCTCTCAATGACCATCGCTCACAGTCACCCCAATGTGCAATGGTCCGGGGAATTCCCTGTAGCAATGTGCCCCGAAGCTACGATACCTGTGGCCCATATGAGCTCCCCGTCCGCCACTTCGTATCCGATTTTCGCCCCTTTTCTGGCCCCGAGAGAGGTAAGCTCACTACTCACGTTAAGAGGATTATGGGTGAACTGTGGGAAATGCTCAGAGTTCCAGGCACATTAATTTATCCAAAGCCCGTTCGAATGTCCCTTAGGGGTCGAGCCATCCTGTGGCTGTAGACCGTTATCAATATGGCTGCTAGTGTAGCCTGCACAAGATAAGTACGCAATTTGGCGGGGAAAATAGCCTGCACAAGCTAAGTACAGAGTTTTTGACCGGGTCCAGGTATCCGTTCTGCTATGCTGCAATGTGTAAGACTTCGATATTTTTTGCGTTGGTACTTATCTCTGATAGTTGGCTTATGGTTAACGGGTGCCTCGTAAGGCATATTATGGCTCCCGCCTCTCCAGCTAATAATGGGTCGAGCACTGTCTGGTCTAGGTAGCTGCGCTGTCACTTATGAATGGGGGTTGCGTGACCTTGTTTGGTCCATGTATTGTGCACAGGCGGCACAATGGTGATGAAATAATATAAACCTTTTCTTTTCTAGGTACTGAAGCATTGGTAAGCGCCCTGGTGGGGACGGCACACCGTGACTTTGCAACGGAAGAGGCTCGTGCCCAGACGTACAAAGATTGGCCTGCAAGTTGTCCAGTCTCAGTGAAAGCCCTCAGTGAGGCCGGCTTCTTTTCAATGTAAGAAAATGAGTGTAGGGGCCAGAGGACTTACATTTTGGTAGGGAGTTCGAGACTTAAAACTGCAGAAATAATTTCCGTTGAGCCTTCGATAATGAGCATGTTCTAGATTGCATATAATTAAACCTACTTTAGCCAATGAAAGGAAATGACCTTTAGATTAATTAACTGATAAGTTTAGTTATCTGATCAGAAAAATTCCTAGTTTTTATCGTTCTAATATCTTTATCGGTCAGGTGTCTTAATGAACATTAATACCATTATTGTTTCATTAGCAACTAGTTGTCATTGAAGAAAATTAATGATTATCTAATGTTTTAACACTTTTATTTTATGTTTCCTCGCGCTTTTCAGACGACGTGCACATTTCAAATTGGGGTATATAAGCATATATATATTCAGTCTGTTTTCTCTTTTTCCTCAATTTCTTTCTTCAGCTGTTCCCTCGCGTACCTGCTGCTACCCATACTCTTCACGTGTCCGAAACATTGCTTCTGACTACTGACTCTACTTCATTTCCACTGTTGGTAGTTCTACCCTGATCTCTCTTGTTATCACTTCATTTCTAATGATCTTGACCTCAGACGGACTTTTCGGATGAATGTCATCTCAACTGCTTGCATTTTACTGTCTATCAGTAAAGTATTGCACACACAAAAATCAAGTATTGCCGGAATAGTCGGGAAATAGGAGTATCATGTGTTAGGATATGGAACGGTTTGGTCACCGAAGAATCAGTCAGGTCCTCTTTTTAATTTAATTTACTACGTAAAGTATGATTTGATCTATGGAAGTTGTAGAGGACTATTTACACAATATCACTGCGTATTTTTATTGCCTTTTGGTGTTGTAATTCCTCCATGAATTTTACAAATTTTAGTCTTCCGTTAAGAACCAAAAATTGAAAATACCCCTTGATAATGTGCATGAAGTAGTCCTTCCTTACTTACTTAAGTTGGCGCTGTCAGCCCTGGGGGACTTTTGGCCGCATTCACAACACCACGCCACCGGATCCTGTCCTTCGCCAGATCACACCAATTATCGGCCCGAAGGCCAACTTCCTGCATATCTTCGTTTAGCTGGTCGCCATAGCGTCGTCTCGGACGCCCCAAAGGTCTTCTTCTGTTGGGACATGCCATCCATACTGCTATCACCCGTATGGTTCTATACATTTCCCTGCCATTGTTCGCGATCCTATTTCTTTCAATTTCATCGACCTTATTGTTGAGGTACCTTCTTTTCTCCCTTCTCAGGATAGATGCAGTGACTCTCCTAGTTTCATGATACTCTTCTCGCTTTACGCTGTCCGCTAAGAAAACTAGGTATGCCCTCTTTCTCTGAGTGACAGCGTTTTCACAGACTTGGTTAAACCAGGCTTTCTTTCTTTTCCGCCTTTTTCCTAGTACTTTGTCTGCTGTTTGTTTTACAGCCTCTTTTACCTCTTGCCAGTCGGACTCTAAGCTGTCTTCCGGATCTCGTTGAGAAAGTATGCTAAAACGGTTGTTCAGTTCAATCTGAAAATCTCTCTTGCCTTCTTCTGTTTTCAACTTCTCCAGATTCCAGCCAGGTCGTGTGGGGACCTGCTGTTGGTTTCTCACAGCTATGCGGTACTTTATATTAAAGCCAACTAAGAAATGGTCACTGTCCCCGTCTGCACCTCTATAGCTTCTCACATCTGTTATGTTGCTGTGGTGCCTCTTGTCCTTCCATAGACTAAATCTTTATAACTTACGTAGTAAAGTAAATTCACATGATTGGATACACCGCTATGATCCCAATAATTATGCTGCTCCAAGGGTCCTAAGACCTATGTCAGGACAAGATGAAGGAGTGTTGGAAACTTGGGTCTAGGAGAGGGCAGGAATGTAAAAAGGGAAGTGTGATTTGCAATTTTCACATTATTACGTAGTGCTTTTTTTATCTCAATACGCTGTAGCTCATTTAACGGTTTACCTTTATTACACTTAACTTTGAAAATTAGACAAATCTGAGGTGTTCTGCGAACGCAGAATTACAATCATGTCTACCAACCGGTCCCCTGTGCACGATGACTCCTTAAAATTGCACCCAGTTATGTATGAGGTGTCACATTAATTACAACTATTATTTTTATTTTATTTTTATTTTTAAAGCTATTTAATCATGTATTAACTGGGTTTGTGCATTGCAGAGGTCAACAGGATCAAGTGATATGCTTCTACTGCGGTGGCGGGTTGAAGGAGTGGCAGGAGGGGGACAACCCCTGGGAGGAACATGCGCGGTGGTTCTTCAAATGTTTATTCGTGATTCAGAAGAAGGGCCAGGCATTCGTGGACCAGATCAGACATGGAAGGCCCGCGATGGTTTCCACCGAGGTATGGGAACATTCTCTTTGTTCAATAATCTTTTATTGTGGTGGCAAGCCATCGGCATAACTTGTGGAAACACAGTGCTTCTTAATTTCTCTAAGACATGAATTTTTTTTCCATACCTTACTCTAATTCTTCTGCCTGTGGGGGCTTTCTTAACAGTTAAAGAGGTACCCTCTCGTTTTATGCTTCTTGTTGGAAATTGTGCCTTGCAGTAAATTGTGCAAGGTTTTTTTTTTTTGGGGGGGGGGGTTATAAAAAGGTTTAATCGCATACAAACAATTTAATGAATGTATCCGATTAACCACTTCAATCGCCTCACTAAATCACCTAATAGGTACCTGTGTTGAGTTGCGACACGTCTACGACCGCAAGGCGTGTAGAGACTCGCACAAGTATAAGCACGCTACCACCTGGCCACCGAAGTCGCAAGGGGAACACTGCTGCTGCTATGTTCGATAGTCGTAATGGCCGTGGACATGGTAGAGATTGCCAAAAACACCCGTTAGAATGCGCAAAGCACTAGCATGTCTAATGGGAGCTGGGAAGTATGTGAGACGGTTATTTAGTGGCTACGCCACGAATGACGTGTTGGGTGGCATGTTGGTATCGTGCTTGTACTTGGCCGAGTCTTTATACATCATGCGATCGGAGACTTGTCTTATCTTGACACAAGTATAAAGTTACCTAGTGAGGCGACTGAAGAGTACATTCGGATGCATTGATTAAATTTTACGCGATTAATATTTTTAAAAAAAGGAAGTTTTAATCTATGATTGTGTTAGTGTCCGTTGAAAAGAGTTCCATTCTGGAACTTTTTTTTTTTACCGAAAGGGGCTAAAACTAATCATGAGCTATGACACGGACGTAAAATCATGATCATAAGGAAATCATGAAACCTATTGTTAGCGTTTTTGGCCCCTGTAAGGTAGTTAGAAAGTTACAAAATTTGTTAATATTATTTTCATGCTTTGTGAAGGATATGGAAGAGTTATTAAGGGAGCCTACGATTTTACCGAATCAACCATCTACTTCATTAAGGGAGCCTACGATTTTGCCGAATCAACCATCTACTTCGGAAGACGTACCACCAGCTGTTGATTCACGGCCGCCACGCTCTTATCGTCCGAGGTTAGTGTTACTCATTAATTATTTTCGTTAAGACTTTGAATAGATATGAGCCCCTATCTCAAAGTATATGGCACGTACATATTGTCATTGAACATATAACACTATAGAAAGGCCCCTGCATTTACGATTCCATTCTATAGAAACGCGAACTAAGATGATACTTGGCAGCGAACTGTTGCTCAACGCAAGCACCACCCGCGGAGCATCATACCTGGGTCCATCTAGGGGTTGCAAGTCACATTGTACACTTCCTTATCCCTGTTTCAGCACAGGGCCAGGTACAGCATTTACTCATTTAGAAAGCACTGAGCAGTTCACGGGCCTCGTTCATTTATACTTAAATGTTTCAAGATAATTATAAGTCCAATACGTGCATTACTGTGTGTGTTTTTTTCTTTACATCTCTAAGAACCGGTCCGAGTTTATTCGAACATGCTTTCCAATTTATCAAAATTAGCAGATAGAGAAAATGAATAATTTCATGGTTATAATTTTCCTATAGTTACATTTCCGATATTTCGGGGGGGGGGGGGGGGGGCGTTGTAGCTGGAGATGAGTTAAATTCTAGATAGGTCAGAGCAACACAATACCACACAGCAATAATGGCAGGGCACGCAATGCATTTAAGCGTAAATTTTCTATCATTTTTCAAAAAACAAAATTTTTGCTCAAAACCAAATGGTTTTTTGGGAAAGCAACCTGTCCGGTTTCGTTAATCAATTTAAAAACATGCCTGAAGGTAGAAATAATCGATAGAAAGGTTTCGCAGAAAAATTATTTTTTAATAATTTTTCATGAAAATTGAGTTATTTTTATTTTTTTACCCCCAGAAGCAAACTATCAAGGGGCAAGCGACCCCCTGCATTTTGTTAACATTAATAACGACTACAAGATATGTGAATTTAAAAGAAATCGTTGGAGCCGTTTTGGTTAAATCATTTTTTAGACGTTTTTTTGGAGTTTTTTGAGAATGAAACCCCCCCAAATTGAGTTAGCCCGAAACATAAAAAGACTGTCTCGAGGAATGATTTGTGTGAACCTACATGCAAAATTTCTTCAAAATCGGCCGAATATTTTGCCCGGAAATTGATGAACAGACTGACAGACAGAGCGACAGACAGACATTTCCTAAAAACCACTTTTTGGGTTCCTGGGACCTCAAAACCGTTAAATCCGTTGAAATCTCGGAATCGAAAATTTCAACCAGCACAAAGCTTTCCTTAGACTACGTATAAATATCACACCTCGTGACGATTTTTTTTATTTTGGGCTAACTCAATTTGCGGGGGTTTTATTCTCAAAAAACTAAAAAAAAAAAAAACTTCTAAAAAAATTATTTCTCTAAAACGATTGCTTTTAAGTTCACATATATTGTAGCCCTTACTGTTAATGAAATTGATTGTTTGCTTCGGGGGGTAAAAAAATAAAAATATCTACATTTTAATGAAAAATTACTAAAAAAAAAAAAAAAAAATCTGCTAAACCTTTCTATCGATGATTTCTACCTTCAGGCATGTTTTAGGTGTTAAAAAGAGTGAAGAAAACCGGAAAGGTTGCTTTCCCAAAAATGTATTTTTTTTGGGCAAAAAAATGTTTTTTTGAAAAAATGATAGGAAATTCACGGTCAATTGCATTGCGTGCCCTGCCATTATTCCTGTGGGGTAATGTGTTGTCTGACCGGTCTAGAATATGCAATGCCATCGATTAATTCAGTGCTTTGGGATAGGTGATATCCTAGGCGATTGCCAGAGGGGGTCCTTGGGTTCCGGACCCCCCCCCCCCCCTTCCCAAATGGTTACAGCGTACACTAGATAGAATGGAGTTTTATAGATTTCTAAATTTATTGAGATACCTCACCTCCAGTGACGTCAGGTGAACCCCCCCCCCCCCAGATATGCGAAATTAAACCGAAAGAAAATTATTTACCATGAAATTACTTATTTCCTCTATCTACTAAGTAGTTGATAAATGGGAAAGCATGTTCGAGTAATCTCGGACCGGTTCTTTTTGAATTGTCATTACTTACAATAGAATTATTTGGTTGTATATTTGTATATATATTTTTTTTGGTTTAACTCATAATTGCTAAAAATCTGTTGGTAATTGAAAGGTGATGTAATGAGTGGATGTCCATGCTTCGGAGGGCATGTGAAGCAGGCGGTCCCGGGCCTTCCTAGTTGAGTGTAAGAGAGGGCTTTATAGTCCTAACTCCGCTAGGTTGGTTTAGTCATAGAAACAACAACAAAAGTCTTTATTTATTGCTCTCCAATTTATACGTAGTACCTATATAAGGAAAGCTTTGTCATGGTCGAAATTTTCGATTCCGAGATTTCAACAGATTTACACATTTTGAGGTCCCAGAAACCCAAAAAAGTGGTTTTTACAAAATGTCTGTCTATCGCTCTGTCCGCCTGTCTGCCACTCTGTCTGTTCATCGATTTCTGGGCAAACTACTCGGTTAATTTAAAAGAAATTTAGCATGTAGGTTCATCATATCTCGTGACCGTTTTTTTCTATCATCTTTTAAAAAAATAATTTTTTGCACATAAATAAATAATTTTTTGGGAAAGCAACCTGTCCGGTTTCGTTACTCAATTTAACACCTTAAACATGTCTGAAAGTAGAAATCATCGAAAATTATTTGTTATAGTCATTTTTCCTTAATTTTTGCTTTCCAATTTATACGTAGTATAAGGAAAGCTTTGTGACGGTCGAAATTTTCGATTCCGAGAATTCAATGGATTTACACGTTTTGAGGTCCCAGGAACCCAAAAAGGTGTTTTTTACGAAATGTCTGTCTATCTGTTCATTGATTTCCGGGCAAACTACTCGATGGATTTCGTTGAAATTTGGCATGTAGGTTTATAAAAATCATGCCTCGGGATTTTTATTTTTTTTTGGGCTAACTCAATTTGGGGGGTTTTATTCTCAAAAAACTCCCAAAAAAAAATTATTTCTCAAAAACGGCTCCAACGATTTCTTTTAAATTCAGATATATTGTAGT
The DNA here is from genome assembly GCA_963971405.1 of Psococerastis gibbosa. Lineage (NCBI taxonomy): Eukaryota > Metazoa > Arthropoda > Insecta > Psocodea > Psocidae > Psococerastis > Psococerastis gibbosa. The sequence goes on from OZ020484.1 coordinate 32,213,314, forward strand.
CGTTATTAATGTTTATAAAATGTGGGGGGTCGCTTGCCCCTTGATAGTTTGCTAAATACTAAATTTTAATGAAAAATGACTAAAAAATAATTTTTCTGCGAAACCTTTCCATTGATCATTTCTAACTTTAGACATGTTTTAGGTGTTAAATTGAGTAAATTCACGTTCAAATGCATTGCGTGCCCTGCCATTATTGCTGTGTGGGAATATGTTGGTCTGACCTGACTTGCGGCAAGCGACCTCCCGCATTTTATTAACATTAATATTGACTACAATATATATGAATTTAAAAGAAATCGTTGGAGCCGCTTTTGAGAAATAATTTTTTTAAGCGTTTTTTTGAGTTTTTTGAGAAAGACTGCGGGCAAACTTACAAATTTGGAAAAAATTGAAAACAAAAATGATCAATTGTTGAAAACCAGTGGAATGTGGTGTAAAAATAAATAAAGCATCATTGAAGATTTTCCGTTAATGACAAAATCAAATTTGAATTATAATTGACCAGTGGAATAGCCGCCTTAGCATTATTCCAATTTGAATTTGAAGAAGCTCTCATATACGGCTTCAAAATAATAATAGGTAGATTTAGTATTTTACAGTAGATCCATTAAGTCTAATTAAATCATCTGCAATTCTAAAATAAGCTATTGTTTGAAAGCCTATGCTGAGCAGAAGTCTATGCTAGGTCAAATAAAAGAACCGGTCCGAGTTACCTCGAACATGCTTTCCAATTTATCAACATTAGTAGATAGGGAATATGAGTAATTTCATGGTAAATTTTTTTTTTTTTTTTTTTTTTCAAAAAGATTAATCGCATACAAACAATTTAATGAATGTATCCGATTGACCTTTTCAGTCGCCTCTGTAGGTTATTACCTGTGACGATTACGACACGACTCCGATTGCATGGCGTGTAAAGACTCGCACAAGTGCAAGCACGTTACCACCTGGCCATCGAAGTCAATGTTCCAGTTATTAAATTTCCGATATCTCGGGGGGGGGGGGGGGGTTGTCCACCTGACGTCACTGGAAGAGGATATGCTACGTAGAAGATTGGAACCGCAAAATTAAATACTTTTCATTTTTAACTCAGGAAGTTATTAAAAATTTGGCGCATTTAAGTTGTAGAAGACTACTGCGTGCATCATGTCATAATATAATCGGGTATTTTACTCTACGGTTTTGTAGTTTTTCCAAAATCCCAGATCACGCGAAATGTTAGTCCTCTCTGGTTTTTATGAAAGAACTGCGGTGCCAAAAATTTAATATTTGCTATTATACGATGCATGAAGTAGTCTCCTATAACTTAGATGAGCCAAACCCTAAATAACAGCTTTCGATGTGCCAATTTTCCACGCTCCATATCCTCTCTTAATAGTTTATATTAGTTATTTTTCTCAGATTTAGTTGGAGATTAAAAAATTCAGCTCAGGATTGTCGCCTGGCGTATTATTTTTTAATTCATTTTCTTCATCCCAAAGCATGCAACTTGTATGTGTAGAAGTTTATAATTTTCTGTTTGTGCAGAGCTCACCAGCACAGGTCACTGAACCTTCTTCGAGAGGAAGATAGGCTGAAAACATTCGAGGGGTGGCCGCACAATTTTCTTACCCCGCGGGAACTTGCAGCTGACGGGTTTTACTACACTGGGGCTGATGACAATGTGCGATGCACCTTTTGCGGCGTTGGGGTACGTTATCTCGATTAAGGCAGAGGTTTCAAAATAGTTGCTATTAGCTTTGCTTGTATTTCTGCGATTAATTTTTTTACAGTATCGTACAGGTCCAGCAGTCTTCTGATCATGGCGATTTTAATACCGGGGTCAATATAATACCATGTCACGTGATGGTATTAATTCAATCGTTTAAAATAAATGAAATTTCACAATTGTTTAATGTTTGAAGTTGGTTATCGTCGCCAGACTGCTAAGCGCGGAAAATTCAAATTGTGTCTATTTAAACAATTGAATGATCTTCAACTATATTTTTGGTGATTTTCTTCATCTTTTCTGTCTTAGATTCAGACAAATTATTTATGATCCTTAATATGTTAATTCAAAATTAAACCTTGTTTATTTCTAGGGCGATATGTGTTTATATATCTCGGGCATATAAGCAGGCCTGTGCCGTAGAGTGAATTGTTGATTTATAGGTAGAACTTTGTAGTTCTTAGTCAATTACTTATTTTGGTTTTTTTAAAAGCCTTTCTGTATATTTTTTGGTTGCGTGTACTGTACCATGTAAGTGTCATCGTTGTGGACCTGATCTGTTGATGGCTCAAATATAAACTATTATTATTATTATATTTGTGCTACGGCAGTTCAGTTCTTCAGTATTGCCAACATAACAATTTAAAAAATTCTGAAATTTGACGTTGAATTTATTTTAAACAATTGAATGAACACCATCACGTGACATAGTATTATGTTAACTCCGGTATTATAATCGCCATGATTAGGCTGAACGATCCAAGTCCACGTTTTCTCATTTTGCGTCGACGGCACCTGAAGGCATGATGCAATTATTTTTAAAGGTTTGCTTCGCTACGGTTCGGGTATTCCTACCAAAACGGGGCAACCCAACAACTGTCTCACTGCCCACTCTCATTAGACCGGCAAGTGGGACAAGACTGGTTACTGGCAATATCTAACATGTGCTAATATTGGAGAGGTCATTTAACATGGATATAGATCAACTGTTTTTGTCGGGGCTTGTGGTTAAGCCAACGCCCCGGTTAGGCGTAGATCATGAGTTCGAATCCCGCCAAGTCCAGTTTTTCTATGTCTTTTAATTTCGGTAATTGAACATAATAACCGTATATTGGGTGCGGTGTTCAGATTGGTCGTTCTGCAAGTAACTGCAAGCCATGATTACCAACAAAAAGCGCCGCTTTTCCTCAAGCTTTTGTCATTGGCAAACTGTGTTGTATTTTTTTGTTGTTTTTTTTGCAGGTGCACGGTTGGATAGAGGGAGACAGAGCCCATGCGGACCACCAGAAGTGGTCCCCTAAGTGCGACTTCGTGGAGGGACGGCCTTGTGGGAATATTCCGATGGAGGACACGGGGATCGACACTTGCGGATCACGCAAACTTGAAACTGGTAACACTTGCCTCTAATTATTCCATGAAACAGTCGGACAGGTATTCTATCGAATGTCCATTATGAATTAAAAAATTATATATATATTATGTCGGCATGTAGAGTCATGGTACAGACTCTGATTTTCACCCCAAAGATTGTTGGTTCTAGTCTCACATTTGCTACATTTTCTGGCCATGCTACGGAGGGCATGTAAAGCAGGTGGTCCCGAGTCTTCTTATTTGAGTAACTCCGATAGATTGGCTTAGTAATAGAACGAAAAGTCAATATTAATTATATATTTCGTGTATTTTTAAGTTATTTAATAGTTTTAAAGCTCAGTTGGTGCCGTTAACAAAAATCATTAAAACTCAGAACTTGATCTGATCTAAGTGATTTTAAACCCGCCAGTAACATAAAGAATACAACTAAAATTTGGACGTATTGACTTATCACTTCAACCTCATATGAATAATTACTTCTAATTAGACAAAGGTGAATAGTTGGCGGAACTTCCGTCCAGATCGTTATCCACTACACTAACATAACTGCCTCACACAATTACCAAACCCCATCATACCAGCAAAAGTTAAAAGTCTAATAAATTACTGGCAATGTCTTTAATGTACACGGTCATGGAGGCAATCGAACCTTGCATTATATTGGATGCACAATGTTTTCAGACTCAGAATGAAGCCGATTTCCGGTATAAAACACTACATTTTACTGGCTTTCGAAATAAATAAACATTAAAAATTAAAATAAAATACGCAGGTATGCTGTAAATAATGTCCAAAAAGTCAACGTGGTTCTTGGCATTGGCCTGGGTCCGTAAAAAGGACATTATCAAAATCAGTTAATCTCTGTGGAATATAATATTGTGAATGCCATAATAATATCATTTTAAAATAGTATTGAGGCTTATGGAAAAATCAACGCTTTGATATCATTGCAACTGGTGCTGCCATCTACAAAATGACGCCACAAATGAACCCCATTTCTTGTCATGTTGTAGAACCCCAGGAAGAAGTTCTTTCTGAGATGGAGTTGCTGGGTGTGAGCAAAGCAACGGGGCCGAGCTGTATGATGTACGTGAGGATGGAAGACCGTCTCAAGACATTTATCAAATGGCCCACCGACTGCCCTGTCAAACCAAAGGACCTCGCCGACGCTGGTTACTATTACACGTAAGTTGAACTTAGAGTTCTCAATGACAGAGAACGAGTATTCGCGAAATCATTATCCGTCAATTATGGTGTAAGATCTGGGTTAGGCGGAGATTCCACAGACCTGCAAGTGCAAAATACAAATACGGTGACGTGACATTTAAGACTTAGGCGGGGTTTCCACCGACCTCGCATTTCAGAATGCAAATGACATTGACGGAAATGTTTGTTTTACTCTATGCCATAGTTGAGATTGATCAATGATCATAAAGTAAAATCACAAACAAACTAAAATTAAAAAATTCATGGGATATGTTAAGTACAAACATTTTATTAGATTTCTATAAAAAGAAAAATTCAAATTTCCGTCAATGTCATTTGCATTCTGCAATGCGAGGTCGGTGGAAACCCCGCAACAAAAACTTAGAGTTTTAGAAAAACTTGTTATAACAACCCGAATTAGTAAAACCCAAATAATCGTTAAGAAATTAACTTTGTCTAAGAATACGCCATACCAAGTTGAATCCAGTGGACCAGGGCAGGTTCAAAGCTGCAGATAACTTGGTTGTGTGCACAGTGCCGGTAGGGAAACATGGTAGGACTTGTCCTGGTCACCTCCGAACTAATCGTGTGACTTGACTGTGTTTCCCAAGTGGTTCGGAATCCACTATAATCAGGAGGTTCACTGTCCTATGGGCTGGCATAGGACAGTCAAGTTGGGGTCGCTCTATGGGCCCAAATATGAGGCCTAAGTCGTTACTAACCCGGCGAACACTACTACTACTACTACGTGTTCGCTTCCTTCTCACTCGTCAGAGGACAGAAGTGTAGAAATAAAGTGACGAGAAGAGAATTTGGGATGGAAGAAAAAATGGTGGAGAGGAGACTGCAGCGGTTCGGATACACAAAGCGTAAATATAGCAGCAGATACGTCAGTAAATCGCTGGACGAATAAGTGGAAGAAACCAGATTGAGGACGATCTCGGAAGAGTTGGACCAATAATAATCAGAAGTAAAATTTGTCGTTTTATTAGTTAACAAGCGGAGCTTGGGACCGCTTCGCGGCCCCGCCCCCTTGCGCCTGCCGCGGGCGGCAGCTCGCCCCTGCGGGGCCTCGCATTAACGTGGTTCCATTTGGCATTACGCAGCTCGCCCCTTCGGGGCTCGCATGACTTATGTGAATGCCCCCAATCCCAAACGAAGCAGTTAACAACTATGAAAATTGGTTAATTTATACTACTTCTAATGAGACATTAACAAATCATTTTGGTGGAAGAGGTCAGGCTGTGGAATCCTGTTACTCTATGCATGTAATTTCAAAGGTACACTTTAGACCTGTTTTCCGTCAAAACGCTGATGGCTATGGCTTACCAAATCACTTCAGCCCGAACGAAGAGGCGGATAGTTAAACTGAATATATCTCTGGAAAGAGTAAGACAGGTGGAAGAGAACTAAAGTAGTTTAAAGTTTTCAAAATGATATCAAGACCTCCGAAAACGCGGCCGAAAAAGCCTATTTTCGCTGAAAATCGAAAAATTTGGGCGCACCCCGTCACGTTTCCACCCCCCAAAGCCGAACCTCTTGCTTGATCACGACAAATTTGGCATGACCTAAAAGAAGAAGAGCGGACAAAGACACTGATATAATTTAAATTAACATAGGCCTTCTACATCTGCCCAAAATATTGCTTTAAACCCGCCCATGCAATTGAAATGGGATTGCTGGAACTTAATTTTTTCGCCTGATTTTTTAACAATTTTGTGTTCCACTCGTGTTTAAGGGGTGAAGGGGTGATTTTGAAATTATGTATTTATACTCGTTCTAAAGCTTAATTTATACTGCTTCTAATGAGACATTAAAAATTAATTTCGGTTGAAAACAGCTGGCTGTGGAATGTTTTTACTCTATGGATGTATTTGGAAATGTACCCTTTAAACCGGTATTTCGTCAAAACAGGGACTGCTTACCAACTCACCTGAGCCCAAACGAAGAGGCCTATAGTAAACCTGAATACATGTCTGAAAAGACTAAGAAAGGTGGAAAAGGACTAAAGAAGTTTCAAGTTTTCGAATTGATATTAACACCCCCAGAAACGCGGTCGAAAAAGGCCTATTTTCGCTGAAAATCGGAAAATTTGGGCGCACCCCTCACGTTTCCACCCCCCAAAGTCGAACCACTTGCCCAATCACATCATGTATAGCATGGCCTGAAAGAGGAAGAATGGACGAAGACAGTGATGTAATTTAAGTTAAGGTAGGCCCAAATGTCAGGCTAAAACATTGCGTTGAACCCTCCAATGCTTTCTTATGGGATTTTTCGAACCGATTATCGCTCCTGTACCTGATCAGGTTCAATTTTTAAGGTTCGGCCCTACACGAAAACCATGTCCCGATTTTTCTCTAAATTTTGAGTGTAGCCGCAAGTTTCTGGTGCCAGTGGGTCCCGAGTTATGGCGAGTCAAAAATGTGTCTACATACATAAGCACATGTTTAAGTTTTTCATTTTTATAAAGATAGACAAGCGGAGCTTGGGACCGCTTCGCGGCCCCGCCCCCTTGCGCCTGCCGCGGGCGGCAGCTCGCCCCTGCGGGGCCTCGCATTAACGTGGTTCCATTTGGCATTACGCAGCTCGCCCCTTCGGGGCTCGCATGACTTATGTGAATGACCCCAAACCCAAACGAAGCAGTTAACAACTTTGAAAATTGGTTAATTTATACTGCTTCTAATGAGACATTAACAAATCATTTTGGTGGAAGAGGTCAGGCTGTGGAATCCTGTTACTCTATGCTTGTAATTTCAAAGGTACACTTTAGACCTGTTTTCCGCCAAAACGCTGATGGCTATGGCTTACCAAATCACTTGAGCCCGAACGAAGAGGCGGATAGTTAAACTGAATATATCTCTGGAAAGAGTAGGACAGGTGGAAGAGAACTAAAGTAGTTTAAAGTTTTCAAAATGATATCAAGACCTCCGAAAACGCGGCCGAAAAAGCCTATTTTCGCTGAAAATCGAAAAATTTGGGCGCACCCCGTCACGTTTCCACCCCCCAAAGCCGAACCTCTTGCTTGATCACGACAAATTTGGCATGACCTAAAAGAAGAAGAGCGGACAAAGACACTGATATAATTTAAATTAACATAGGCCATCTACATCTGCCCAAAATATTGCTTTAAACCCGCCCATGCAATTGAAATGGGATTGCTGGAAATTAATTTTTTCGCCTGATTTTTTAACAATTTTGTGTTCCACTCGTGTTTAAGGGGTGAAGGGGTGGTTTTGAAATTATGTATTTATACTCGTTTTAAAGCTTAATTCATACTGCTTCTAATGAGACATTAAAAATTAATTTCGGTTGATATTTTTTTACTCTATGGATGTATTTGGAAATGTACCCTTTAAACCGGTATTTCGTCAAAACAGGGACTGCTTACCAACTCACCTGAGCCCAAACGAAGAGGCGTAAAAAGGTAAAAATAAAAGTTAATAATTTAATTCAAAGTCTCTGCAGGTTCATGTCTCATTATTGCGTAGTAATTATGGTTCGCGAATTGATTAGGCCACGCCCCCGCGACGCGACGCCATGACTCCTTTATCAATAAGCGCACACCCCAACTTCTTCGCCTGCCGAAGCCTAACCTCTCATCGCTCAACAATAAATTGAACATGGGTTAAAAGAGGAAGAATAGACGAAGACATAGTTATAAATTAAATTAAGATAGGCCTTCTACATCTGCCCAAAAAATTGCTTAACACCCGCCCATGCAATTATAAATAGAAATGCTGGAAATGAATTTTTTCGCCTGATTTTCTAACAATTTTGTGTTCCACTCGTGTTTAAGGGGTGAAGGGGTGGTATTGAAATTATGTATGTGTACTCGTTTTAAAGCTTATTTCATACTGCTTCTAATGAGACATTAAAAAATAATTTCGGTTGAAAACAGCTGGCTGTGGAATTTTTTTACTCTATGGATGTATTTGGAAATGTACCCTTTAAACCGGTATTTCGTCAAAACAGGGACTGCTTACCAACCCACCTGAGCCCAAACGAAGAGGCCTATAGTAAACCTGAATACATGTCTGAAAAGACTAAGAAAGGTGGAAAAGGACTAAAGAAGTTTCAAGTTTTCGAATTGATATTAACACCCCCAAAAACGCGGTCGAAAAAGGCCTATTTTCGCTGAAAATCGGAAAATTTGGGCGCACCCCTCACGTTTCCACCCCCCAAAGTCGAACCACTTGCCCAATCACATCATGTATAGCATGGCCTGAAAGAGGAAGAATGGACGAAGACAGTGATGTAATTTAAGTTAAGGTAGGCCCAAATGTCAGGCTAAAACATTGCGTTGAACCCTCCAATGCTTTCTTATGGGATTTTTCGAACCGATTATCGCTCCTGTACCTGATCAGGTTCAATTTTTAAGGTTCGGCCCTACACGAAAACCATGTCCCGATTTTTCTCTAAATTTTGAGTGTATCCGCAAGTTTCTGGTGCCAGTGGGTCCCGAGTTATGGCGAGTCAAAAAAGTGTCCACATACATACATACATACATACATACATACTCACGCGGGAAAGTGGTTTGATTTTTATAAAGATAGATAATTAGAGCTGTTACCGTTTAATAAATCGTTAGGGAAAATTAAAAATTGATCCAAATGAAATCATCGGTTTTTAAAGAGAAGGCTTTCATCAATTCGGTGTATGTTTTACTACGCGTTTTTTGTACAAAGGTGATTTTCACAGGATATATGGATCGTTGAGCCGTCAAGAATATCCATTAAATTAACAGAAATGCTCCTCCAAATGTTGATATATGACTTGTGGCCTTCAATAGCACCAACCTCACCATCGTTTTTTGTACCAATCAAACTTAACAAACTAATTTATTGTTAATTATTATTCATCTGTGTTAGAAAGTATACCTGTATCATGTAGTGCCCAGGAACCTTCTTCTGTTTTGATATTTTTGACAATTCTTGCTATTGATATTTGATTTTTACACGTAAAGGAGGCTCTTGCCCTCTCAGATTGTCTCTTAAGAGGATGTGGAGCGTATAAAATTGGCACACCAAAATCTGCTGTTATTATATTTATTAAGCAAGTTTCAGTTTTTTTTTTGCTTTCCAATTTATACGTAGTATAAGGAAAGCTTTGTAACGGTCGAAATTTTCGATTCCGAGATTTCAATGGATTTACACGTTTTAAGGTCCCAGGAACCCAAAAAAGTGTTTTTTACGAAATGTCTGTCTGTCTGTTCGTTGATTTCCGGGCAAACTACTCGGTCGATTTTGATGAAATTTGGCATGTAGGTTCACAAAAATCATACCTCGGGACCATTTTTTTATTTGGGGCTTACTCAATTTGGGGGGGTGTTATTCTCAAAAAGCTCGAAAAAAAAGTCTAAAAAAATTATTTCCCGAAAACGGCTCAAACGATTTCTTTTAAATTCGCATAAATTGTAGTTGTTATTAATGTTGATAAAATGCGGGGGGTCGCTTGCCCCTTGATAGTTTGCTTCGGGGGGTAAAAAAATAAAAATATTTACATTTTAATGAAAAATGACTAAAAAATAATTTTTCTGCGAAACCTTTCTCTCGATGATTTCTACCTTCAGGTATGTTTTAGGTGTTAAATTGAGTAACGAAACCGGATAGGTTGCTTTCCCAAAAAATATTTGGTTTTGCACAAAAAATTATTTTTTGAAAAAATGATAGAAAATTCGCGCTCAAATGCATTTGCAATTATTGCTGTGTGGACGGGCGTTGGCGGAAGAAGAAGAAGATCTACTTATGTTGATAAATTGGAAAGCATGTTCGAGTAAACTCGTACCGGTTCTTTATAGCATGTTTTAGTCTACTCCAGTTGTAGAAGACTATTTCGTACATTATATTTTATGGTGTTTTTAATTTTAGGCACAACAGTGCTAAAATATCCCACTGCGAAGTTCATGGAAAAACTAACACAAACAAGTAAAAATAACATGATGCTTACCTGTACAACCTGAAAAGACCAAATTTTAGATAACTAGTTTAGAAACTTAGGGAATTGGATTATGGGGTGGCAATTTTCTACGCCCCATATCTTCTTCTGGCTCTACAGCCCTTGATGAGCTATATCCTGCTCGACAACACTCCTCCAGTTATCTCAATTTTGTACATCGCTCCACCATCTTCGGACTCCCAACTCGCGAAGGTTAGTTTCAAACTCATTCTTCCAGCGTTTTCAGTCGTCTTTCTGTCATACTTGCTTTGTACATCCTTTTCGGCATGCGGTCATTTGACATTCTCACGACGTGTCCCAACCATCTTATGCGTTGCGCTTTTATGAACAGGACTATGTCTTCCGTTGAGTATTGCGTCTATCCTTCTCATAACATTGTTCGTTTGTATTACGTTTCAGGGGAGATGATGATGAAGCCGTGTGTTTTTATTGTGCTGGCGGGCTCAAGCGTTGGGAGGAGGGAGATGACCCGTGGATTGAGCATGCGCGCTGGCTGCCCAAGTGCCCGTTCTTGCTAATGCACAAGGGCCGCGAATTTGTAACCAGAGCTAAAGCTTTGAAAAAGGTAAGCGATTAAATATCCCTTGGGCGCAAGAATGCAACGGCTTTGTTAAGAATAGAGTTCTATATTAAGAGAGATGGGACATTAAAGCCCGCCAAAGTTAATATTTGATTCCTTGGGCAACCTTCTATGTCTTCATATGGCTGGTCATCGTCGGAGACGTAGCGGGTGATATTGAAAGTTCGAAAATTATATTTTTTGTTGGTAAGCAAATGTTCCATCTCTAGTGAAGAGCAACTTCTGGGTTTTTGTACAAAGTCGAATTTCTCAGGAAATATTAATTATAGAGTCATATGTCTCCACATTTTGTTACCTGATATGTGACCATCACTAACACCGATTCAAAATTGATTTGTAAAAAAAAAAAATATTAGTCAGGATGTAGGCGGAATTTGATATGATATGATTAAATGATATTGAAGTTTCATTGTCTCCTAAGTTGCGAGGTTGCCGGTTATGGAACTATTAGGAACGTACAGGCTTTTTTTCTAACACCTGCTTTTAAGCAACTGTCAGTCTGCCAGGGGGAGTGAGTCTGTTTATTAACTTGAGGCACCCTAAGGGCAGGCTCCTTCACCTTGAAGAGAAGGGGAGTTGACTGACAGGGTGGACCTCCTGATAATAGCATAAAGTCACACGATTAATTCGGAGGTGACCAAGACCCGCCATGCACGTAGACTGACTGGTAGTCTCAGCGCGTTACGATGTCCCTCCAGGTTCCCCTGCCAACGCTGTGCACTCTACCAAGCTTGCCGCAGTTTGCAACAGGCTCTGCTGTCGTGGATTGAACATGGTAAGGCAGTTGGCTAGGAACGTATAGGTCAGATCGTGTGAGCTGGTGGCGATAGTGATGTTAATTATTTTATTTGTTTATGTGAATTGAATTACCTATTGTTTGTTGTATTCTTTTCAGTCGAGAAAGGAGGTAGTGTACCCCACCGCGGGCCCCAGTAAGGTCGTTGAACCGGTCAATGTGGCGGTCGAATCCGAAGCGATGTCCAGTGAGCGGTAAGAACATTACATTACAATTTTAAAAATATTTGTGTACCTGCAACACCCAGAGGCACACTCACGATGTGTGGTAACTTGGATAACACTTTCAACTGGATAACTTGAATATTCAAAAGTGTTACCCAACTGAAGCTGGAATGATACCCTCTGAGTTGGCCCATGGCAGCAGGGAATGTCTAATTTGTGAATTTCATTTTTCAGCTTGGACAAAAAACCAACGCTGTGCCATTGTTGTGACCGAATTTGGTGGTTGTCTCTTGTGCTGTCAGGACCTCATGGTTGTTTACTTGTTATAGGGAGTTACGTGACACGGATTTGTGTTCTATCTGCTATGCGAGTGAGAAGACAATTGTGTTTCTGCCATGCAGCCATTTAGTAAGTTGCCCCAGTTGTGCGTCCGCCATGTCAAAATGCCCCCTATGCAGAAAACCTTTCCAGGCCACACTTCGAGTGTATCTGTAATTTTTAATTTCATTTTAAATTTCCCTCCTTCATTTTTATTTCAAATTTTGGTTGGTTCGGTAGAGGGTTGCCAGAATTACTTGAATTATGCCAAAAAGGCTTACCAAAATTATGAGTGATTATGATCTCTCATTGATAATATCACGTGTTCTAGCCTTTAATTCTGACGTAGTTGGCATATTTCTTCATTTTAAAGCGTGACAATAATGCCAAATATGCATAACTAACTAAGGCGGCTATTCCACCGACCTCGTTTTGCAGCGTGAGCTTGACATTGACGTGGTAGCAGACATTAAAGACTTATTAATAATGTCTTCTACCACGTCAATGTCACGCTCACGCTGCAAAACGAGGGAATAGCCGCCTATGCCGTGGTATAACTGTCATATTAAGCCAGTCCATATTTGCGGCTGAATTTTACTATTTACAATAAGTGAGATTTGCAGCATTCGCAAAATTGCTTCCCGCTATATTAGAATATTTGGCGAACCCTGCAAGTTGTTTCTTAGATATTACGAAATCAATTAAAAATAACTTTAATACCAAAATAAGATAACAAAGTCAATATTTTTTTATTATTATTATACATATTCGGTCAAAAAATCGTAATTTTAGTGATTTAGTGCAATAAAATAATTAACAAGGAACTTGGAACCCCGGGTTTATTGTCAATTATTAATTGTTTTATACAATTTTGAAGAAGTAATTAAGGCTGAGATTTCCAAATATTTTGTAAACAATCTGGGTTTGGGTATTTTTTACTAAATTAATTAATACCTTGTTTCTCAGCCACAAAGATATGAAAATATTCTTTTGAAAATTCGTAAAACAAATACTTCCTTTATAAAATAGCGCGTCAAGTTACGACACGTCTCCGATCGCAAGGTGTGTTAGAGACTCGCACAAGTACAAGCATGCACCACCTTGCCACCGAAGACGGAAATGTTAACCTGACTGATTTACGATTATGCTTTTAAACCTTCGTCTCCTTAATACACATTATCGTGCGAAAATGTAAATTTACTATTACAGCTTTTATTTTGTATGAATTGCTTATATAAGACCATTTTAATTAATACCTTTGTGGCTGTTATGTCATGAATTAATTAATTCAAAAATATTTTTTTCAAATGTTTTGAAATCTTTATATATTTAACTAGTAAAGAAAAGTAATAATAAATACAGTACATTTGCTTACACATCATTGTTGAGCCGTACCTATTATTATTTGACAGTGAATTGGGTTCCTATGTAAAGTCACCAAAGAAATTTTCGGTGTTGAGGAAACATTTTTACAGGGTTCGCCAAGTTCAATAAATAAATCGGTGGCTTCCCGGGAAGACATCTTAATCTTACCGATTACTCTATTTCTCTTACATTTCTCTGTATTAGGCCTACATGAGGTCTATGTCTGTTTCAGCGTTAAAATCTGTTCATGCTCTTTACCCCAACTTTTTTTCCGCGCTTATATTTGTTAATGCCAAAATCATTAGTTTTTATGATAATTTTATTGTAAATTTTCTTTTAAAATTACTCTGGAATTTATATTGGTTTTAAAACATTCATCTTAAGTTAGATCTGTGGGAAGAAATTTTGAAGAAGTACCATTTAATTTTAGAAGGGGGATTGGAGTTTGGCTTCATTTTTGACGATGTGGATAGTTGGATTTAGGTGGTTTCCATGATAGGCCCCCTAGAAACATGTGAGTGGTCTAGAAGCAAAGCGGGCCAGTTCCACTCGAGTAAATTTTTCAGGAGAGCCCAAAAACTGTAGGTTAGTGAAAAACGGTCCTAGAAACTTGGTTCTTTCGCTTATATTAAGACAAAAAATTATGTAGAGGAATGCGTAAATATCAACATGGCCGTTGCCATAGTTACAAAGTTATTCGATGTTGAAAATGGACTTGGAACCTTTTGCTTCTAAGAAACTGGAACCTTTTGCTACCCACTAGACTGTGCTGAATTTAATTGTGACTAATGATTTTCCTTGAAAAAAATATGCATTTTCAATATTAATTTGAAAATAGGCCATTGGCCGAGAGGAACTGGCACGTTTTGCTCCTCAAAAGAGGGGAAATGTTATTGGAACTGGCACATTTTGCTTCTCAACCCAGTTTTGTCACGCTTATATCACCCATAAAAGCCCTTTTTTGCTACTGAAACTTCAACCAACTTGTAGGCCTTGGCATAAGGATTCCAATGATACCAATAACTCAATTTCCGGAAAAAAAATTGGAACTGGCCCGCTTTGTTTCTAGACCCCTCATGTATTTAAAGAATTACAATGAGAAACTTATGGAAGGATTTCTCATGGTTTGGTTGATTGAATTTTGTAATGCTGCAGAGGGAATTCTTGTGAGGACACCCTAGTTCGACGCTAAATCCGATACAATTTTTATTCATTTGATAGTTAAGTGTGGATTCCACAAACGTCAATAGTGATAGTAAATGTAGTTTTGACGTGGTAGCAGACATTAAAGACACTAAAAATGTCTGCTACCACGTCAAAACTACATTTACTATCACTATTGACGTTGGTGGAATCCCCGCCTTATTAAAAGTTATAATGTCCGCAATGTGCGAATAATCGGACACTCACTGCTCATTAAAATAAATCACAAACAATTTCGATCTTAAGTGTGTAGAAAATGTCAAACCTCTTAGAAGAAATGCTCCCCTTAATTTTAATGCACGTTAGGTCAGTCACTAACACAAATGGGGGCTGCAGTTTTTGAATTCGTTCAGACGTTGCAAAATTGAAGAAATATTGAATGACTGGTATCCTCGCTGTCCGTTAATTTGTTTTAACAAATAAAGTTCGAAACTGGCCGATCGGTGTTAGTGGCGGCTACATAATGTGTCTCAAAATGTAAAGGAGCATTTCTTCTAAGGGATTTGAGTTTTTTATCGCTCTGATATTGGCATGTGATTTGTTACACTTTTTTTAGATTTTTGTCCTCTCCCGTTGTCTCTTACGTGTCCTCTCACCCTACTGCAAAGTGAAGTTTTGTAGCTGTCTTCGATTAAGTGCGGCTCTCCCAATTCTAATAAATGTCAAATTTTAATTTTTAATAGTAATTCGAGTTACCTGCAGATGAGGAGACACTTAAGTAGAACGCAATATAGGTCATTTAATTTTGATTTGTTTAAGTTGCCACTGTTAGTGGCTGGTAGCCGAACCAACATTGTTGTCTGTATACAACTACATATATGATTTGATTAACGTGAAAAAGAGGCAACAGTTGCAATTACAACAATAAGAGGACCATTTTTCGTCAATAACACTGGCCGTGTTAACACAGACGTCGACACCGGTGTGTCAGACTCTGTGTAGTTTGTTTGGAAACAAATGGGTTTTCTAACGCACTTAGGCGGGGTTTCCAATGCGTCAATGGTCAATGAGAAATGAGAACTGAAGGCATAAATTGAAACAATTATAATTGTGTTTTTTCTATGTCATAAAATAGTTTTCGAATGAAATAGGATAAGTTTTTAAAAAAACGTGGCGCTCTTAACTTTCTGCTACGTTATGAAATATTTTAAATGTAAATCTGTGACGAGAGGTAAAATTTTACGACAATTTGAACAACATTGTGTCTTGAGTGAATTCACTGAAGTGGGTGAGAAAATGCTCCATATGGTGAGCATCTTTTTTTTTAATGACTTTTTATGGACCCAGGCCTACTCATGTAACCTATAGGTTCATTGTCCAATGCCAACGACCCCATGGATTTCTGACATTATCTGTATAATTTTTGGCCGTTGGCAAACTGGTATACGTTCTCGTTGTCAAGCTACACCGGCTACAAGCGATAATGGACAAGGTGAGACAAGCGAAAGCATGACTTAACCAAGTACAGATACGAGTTTGGTGAGCATCTAATTCCCCTAAAATTAAAAAAAAATAAGTTTTTCACTACAATAAAATTTAAAAACACACCAATGAAAGGGATAACGCAAATGAGCCAATCACAGCCCGTCATTGTTCAAGACTATACTCAGCCTATTTCATTCTCCATCTCTGTACTTTATAAGTATGGTCGTAGCTGATGTCAAATGACGCTTTAAACCCTCCGAATCACCCTTTAAATGCGCAAATAATTGTCTCACCCCTATTGAGGCATTAAAGTCGATTGTAAAGATGCAATTAGAAAATCTGAAACGCCTGAACAATAGGATAAAGTATTGTTTTATTATATCCCGTATATTTTAAACGAGGAAGCGTGGTGGCGAAGTTTGAAGAATAAAATTAATTAAGCTAAGCCCATTATAGATATTAAGCCCTGAAACTATGGAGTTCTCGAAGAGACAGTGTGTTATATAGCCCAGTTTATTTTTCGTCTGTCCTGGGTTTGTATTTCCTACGTTTTTTATAGCATGAAAATCTGCTGTAATTGTGTCTTTCACAGCCAGCGGCAACCGAAAAGCTATGGTCTAAAGGTACTGAGCATGACCTACGACGTTGTTACAAAGGATGCCTGTGATTATCCTTTGGAAGTTAACGCCTGGTGTTAAATAAAAATGGGTGGAGGCGAAACGTTGGCAGTGTTGAGTGTGTCTTTAGACCATAGCTCCAGAGCTCGGATATTGTTCCTTTGTCTTCTTAGTCGTAGCCGATAACTGTCAAATTCAGTTACTGTACAGCGCCTTAAACAGTCTTTATTGTTCTCATTTATTCTACGTGACATTACGCTTATACAACTTTGTATGATCTCAAGGGAAATTGTGTAATGTAGCTTACACATTGGTAGTTAGCCTAAGATATGGAACGTTGAAAATTGACACTCCAAAATCAGACTTATGATTTATTGTTGTTCGAGTGTTCTTGAAGATTATTGATCTATTCAAGGGACTTGGAAGACACTTGCATTCATAGAATTGCAATTATGAGGAATTTTCAAGTTAAATTCTTGAATATTATTGGCGACCAAAATTTCACTTTATATTAAATTCATGGAAAAATTTCAGCACCAAAATGTTGTGAACGCAACGAGAGTTACACTGGCTTGACTACATGTTTTATACAAAACAATATTTAAAAAAAACATTTGATAAAATTGTTGGCAACATTGAAGTACTGATATGTTGACATTTCCCACCTGGAGTCGGTAAAGAACGAAGGATGTTGGCGACAATATTGAGGGGGTTCGAGAGAGACGCCACATGTCCAAACCCAGGTTTGTTCTGGTTTGTCCCCTGATCCTGGTGCGTTTAGTCCACCTTTAGTGTCTAAAATCACTGCTAGTTATACGCAAAACGTTTTGTCAGCCATCTTCATTCAAGTCACGTAACAAATCAGAGCCATTGTACAATCTGGCTTGAAGAGATATCTCCTAGGTACCCTATTCTCTTGCCAATAATGACAACCTGCTGAATGCTACTATAGCAAGCTCTTCCACTGATGATATCCTGCACAGAATTGGCGGGAAAAATTGTCGCCCGACCGATGTTTCCGACTTCGCTTTAAGAACCAAAACCAAAAGTCGCCAATATGTGTTGGGATACAAAATTTTTAATAACTTATGTGGTATAGTCAATAAATAATAATATGCTAATTTCCCACGTTGTATATCTTCTTTCGTGTGTACAGGTATGATCTAAGCATATGTTGTATTTTATTTCTGTGTCACTTTTAATTTTTGTGTTAAACCGGTATTATTCTTGTAAATAGTTGCTGCAGTATTTTTTTTTTTTAAGCATAATATTATCATCTTAATTTATTGAATTACAATTTAGCCCCGATCCGACGCTTATCTTGTTATTGTTTTTATTATCATTATTGGTTCGCTTGGCATAGGCTGACTACATCAGCAGGTTCAATAATAACACGATAAGCGTTTAAATGATAAGTGTCAGTCGTCGGATCGGGCCTTAGTGAAAAATCTAATTAGTAAGTAGTACTGTGAATACACAGTAAAATGTTGCTGTTTTGACTCAAAATATAAACTTGACAAATGTAAGGGCTATATTAGTTTCTAGCGTCTAAAGTGCAGTATGTACTGGACGTTATTTTAATAAAATAGAAAAGGCTGTTAAGGTGCGCTGTAAAGGAGCTGATTGTGCGGTTTTCGTTTCAACTAACACTGGTATGGTATATGGTTAACAAGCATTAAGTAGTGATTTGCTGAGAATAAAACTAAGATCTACGTGCAAATTTTAAATTTTAAGTTAGGTTGTTTTGAAAATTAAAGATAGGAGAGAACTCGCTTTTATTCAAAACATATTTTTATAAAATTAACAATTTCTACATTCCAGCATTGGAGAAAAAAAATTTGAAGCCGAAGCGTGAGACTGGAAATTGTAAATTAGATATGGTTTGTGTCATTAATTGAGAAATTATTTTTTAAATTTTGGGATAAGGCTTCGCTCCCGGCGGGCCTAGCGCGAGTAGAAAAGTGTAATAATTTACCTAGGGGCTTACATTTAAATTGCTTGCAACCAATGGGCAATTTGAGGCCCCGAAAAATGTTTAACATGTGTAACATTGAACAGCAATTAGCTGCGTTGAAGTGAGCAAAATAATAGAATAACTCAACTACGTAGGTTTATTTTATTTATCTTTATTGACGGTAATGAAGTTCTAACTCGCAGTGTTTCTTTCCCCGCACTAGGCTTGCTGATTAGGAGTTAATTTTTAAGATTATTTTTAAAGAATGTAATTAGTAATAAACATAATGAATTACATTTCATGGCGTTTTTCTTATAGGTCTTCATGGAGAAATGGCATTTTTTAAATAGTTTGTCTTTGCCTGTGTTTGTGAGTTGAAATCGGTTTTCCAGTAAGCTGACTCATACTCAGAAAAATATGTTTACAATTGTATAAGTATGCAAATATTAGGCCTACAATATTTTAATATTTTTAAATAGGTAGTTTTACTCTATGCTTATGAAAAAAATCAGGTGTTGATTAGAAAAAGAAAATCATTTAAAACAAAAACAGCATACACCAATTACATTGTAGAATGATCCAAGTAGAAGTAGAGTCGAATTTAAACTATAATCCATATAAATTCTAAATTTTATATTGAAGAAGCCCCAAATTAGTGTTTGAATGTTGCAGCAATTTTGCATACCTACTTCATAAGGTACTGTTGTCGTCCTCCATCATAAGGCTTGGCGATAGGCTGTTCTGTAATTAATGCGTCTCCTTTTTCTTCTAATTCCTCTTCTATCGGATATTGGCGATCATCATGGCAGTTGTAATCATGATGACTATACTAGGGTATTGTAATGCAGTGGTTTCCCATGGTTTTCTGCATCCTTATGCCGTTGACTCTTCAGTGAGTTCCTCCGACTTCGGTTTCCCAACTCCAGGACACAAGAGTGCCCCTTGCAAAACTCAAATTTGTTTGTTTTGTCTTGTAAGTGAAGGTGCTTACGAAAGGTTGCTGCGCCCATCCGTGTTTACGCAAAATTAGGAAGTGCAATAATACCAAAATTGAGATTCAAATCGTAGACTTCAACATTCCAAATATTTCTTCGGTCGAATAAATGTAGTAATCAGGGCCATACATAATTAAAGAACCGGTCCGAGTTTACTCGAACATGCTTTCCAATTTATCAAGTAGTAGATAGAGAAAATGAGTAATTTCACGGTAAATAATTTTCCTATGTTTAAATTTTGGGTATATCAGGGGGCGGAGGGGTTGTCCACCTGACGTCACTGGAGGTGAGGTAAATTCTAGATAGGTCAGACCAAAAAATTATCACAGCAATAATGGCAGGGCGAGCAATGCATTTGACCGTGAATTTTCTATCATTTTTTTTACAAAAAACCAAATATTTTTTTGGGAAAGCAACCTGTCCCGTTTCGTTACTCAATTTAACACCTAAAACACGCATGAAGGTAGAAATCATCGATCGAAAGGTTTCACAGAAAAATTATTTTTTAGTCATTTTTCATTAAAATTTAGTTAAATTTTTATTTTTTTACCCCCAGAAGCAAACTATCAAGGGGCAAGCGACCCCACGTATTTTGTCAACATTAATAACGACTACAATATATGTGAATTTAAAAGAAATCATTGGAGCCGTTTTGGAGAAATAATTTTTTTTAGACGTTTTTTTGGAAATATAACCCCCCCCCCCAAATTGAGATAGCCCAAAATAATAAAAAATGGTCCCGAGGTATGATTTTTGTGAACCTACATGCCGAATTTCATCAAAATCGACCGAGTAGTTTGCCCGGAAATCGACGCACAGACAGACAGACATTTCGTAAAAACCACTTTTTTGGGTTCCTGGGACCTCAAAACGTGTAAATCCGTTGAAATCTCGGAATTGAAAAAGCTTTCCTTATACTACGTATAAATTGGAAAGCAATAATGGTAGCTGTTGTCTTACTCTTATACTTGTTATGAGATTGTCGGTGGTGGTGAAATGTAATGGAATTGTTGAAAATTAGGCTACACTTTAGCCCACTGTTGAGGGCTTTTTACGCTATTGCGTAACGCATGAACATTAGGTCTCCGTAGGGTCTCGGCTTTAGGCAAATAATTGTTCACATATTACTTTACAGCAAGGCTCGGTCCCATCATCACTTGAAAAGCATCGGGAAGGAATACCGGTACTGGACGGCATTAAGGAAACCTCTGGTTTAGGCGGCTATTCCACTTGTCAATATCCCGTCATTTATGCATTAATAACCAGTATAACTTAATTTAAAACAGACAAGTTAAGTACCTATCTACATAATTATAATGTCATAATAGCCTCCTTAAAACAGATATCTCATCAATTATTGATGCCCAAATGACGGAATATTGACAAGTGGAATAGCCGCCTTTTGGCAGGCGGTTGCCGGAACGTGTCTGTCATATTATAATTAATGATAAGCTTGCCGTTTCATGTTTGCATTGGGCAGAGTGTTTCCTTTTATAAACCTTTTGAAGCTTACGTATCTTATAAAGAGACTACCTACGTTCTATGTAAATAAACAAACTGCAAGCTTTCCTTTTTCTCCGCTCCGCACCCGCTTCCGCAACAGCCAGCTGTAAACGGGCCTACCATGTCGTTAAATAATAACAACAAAACCATTTTAGAGTAGCACTTTGCATTCTAAAATTGTTTGCTTACATTTTTAACCCCAGGTTAAGTAATTATTAAACGGTATTATAGGCCTGCTGGCCTGGAGTTAAGCGAATGAACCAGGCTAAGAGTGTCGTGGAAGTGTCTTTTCGCTTGTCTTCCTCGAACTCTAGATCAACGGCTGGGTTTGCTCCCTCCCTTATGTCCCATAAGGGGGGGGGGGGGGGGGGGTTCATGACGGCTCAGTCGGCTATCGAGAAGAGCTTGACCCAGGCTAGCTCGATCTCGATGGGCATCCACTGCGC
Organism: Psococerastis gibbosa; assembly: GCA_963971405.1. NCBI lineage: Eukaryota > Metazoa > Arthropoda > Insecta > Psocodea > Psocidae > Psococerastis > Psococerastis gibbosa. The sequence continues at coordinate 32,234,920 of OZ020484.1, forward strand.
ATGCAATGAAGCGGCAAAAAGAAGTTCTTGTAAGCATGTGGTTCTCGCCATAATCCAAACACTTCGATATAAAGCTATTTAGATGGCGAGTTAAGTATTTTCTTTTTTTATGTTGGAGCCTTTGCCGTCTCCCCCTACGCTACACCGCTATCAGCAATACTTAGCTTATGGTTAGGCGCTATCTATTCTATTTTATTATCTTTGGCTTGACCACATGGGTCCTGTTAATTACCAGTAACCGGCCCATCAAATCTGATCACAAGTTTGCTATTGGTCCCTTAACAAATAAGCGACCTTTACCATTGCATGCTGGCGCCGTAGGCCTATAGCCTACTTCCTTACCTATGTTTTTCAAGTGATGATGGGAACCGCCCATAGTAAAATAACAGGAAGTTTCCGAGTTGTGGCATCCAAACATAATCACGAGGTTGTCAACTCGTAATGTGTCAGCTAGTTACAACAAGTGTTAACAGAATTTAGTTCTCTAGTTGTACGATAACATACAGTACGATATTATAAAATATGGAAAGTGGAAGCCGCAATGCATATATGAATAGGAAAACTTTGACGGATTCCACACTTTCCGCAGCTATACCTACTAGGCCTATAGTGGGAACCGCCCTGAGTAGTATGAGGTAAAAACCAATTGTCCATACACGTCCATGGGCGAGGTTTTCATCGTTACGATAATGGTGGCGACTTCGATGTCAGAACGTACAGAGATATTCGTGTAACTTCCTATTTAATTCGGAAGAAAATTCAAACAAATAATGCTTTATAAATATGCTGATTTTAGTGTGACGGACATCCCTGCGAGTTTACGAACTTGCGACGTTTTGCTGACGTTATGCCCGCAGCTTGGCAGCCCGACACCTGCACAGTTGCGAGTTGGTAAGAAATATACAAGTAGCATATATTATGGACTATATACTTTGCTATTGGTTGTGGATTATTCATTAATTTAGTCTGTTTGAAACCTAAAGCTGGCTGTTCCGCGTTGTATTCATATGAAGCTAGGTGTTTTCTCATTTTCTGTGACCACAGAAATATGGAATATAGCCTACTACTTGGAGAGGAGTAGTGGCTACTAGGCTCTGATACCGTAGTTAGGTTCAGGCGTAGTTAAAATTACGGACGGTAGGTGGTACTAAGGTCGTACTCACGGCTGTAATCAGGGTAGGTCAAAGCTAAACTCATATATGTACAGTAGCGGCCGGAATACTTAGCCGTACGAGAAAATTTTCATTCGTTGTAAGGCGGGTATTCCACTGGTCTACTTTACTTCAAATTAGATTTTGTCATTGACGGAAAACCATATTTAAGAAGACTATTATGTAGATACTTAACTTATCTATTATAAATTAAGTTAAATAAAGTATATTACATTAGAACTTCTTTGACTAAGTTATATAGTATGGTAGCAGACACTTTTTAATCACATTTGACGGGAAATGTAACCAGTGGAATACCCACCTAAGTGAGCTTGGAAAGCAAAAAATATAAATGAATAGTCTATGCCCTATGGTGATTGGACAACCTCGTTAGGCTACCTAGCTCGACCGACGCGTAAGTAGTAGCCCCATCATATTGGAATTCATATGAGTAATACCTACTCAGCTTACGGCACAGCAGGATAATCCTAATTTAAGGTTTATGGCATGGAAACACTATAACGCCAGGAGTGCTTCTAGTAGGGTGTCCGTTTTTCGCCCGGTGAAAAAAAAAATGTTTTTCGCTCGAGTGTGCAAAAACTTTTTTTCTGGAGGATAGAATGAAATCTTTATTAAAATCTGATACTAGTTAGTATGATATAAAGTTCCTCAAAATTCACTAAATTTAAGACTAGAAACATAAAACGACCTTTTTTAGAAAAATTTAGCCTACACTAGATATAATGGTCCATTGACTCCCTGTCCGGTTTTTGCGTTGTAAATCTGGCAGCCATGCATGACATTATTTATTAGACTGCGTTGACACAATGAGGGCTGCCATTTTCCGGAGAATTTTTTGTGGTTGCGTTGAAATCAAGGCCGTAAGGATATACTGTAAGATATTTATTCACAGAAGTAATTCCTCTAATTGGAGGATTATCTTTCTGCAGCGTGATCGAGGCGATTATAATACCGGTATTTATTGAATCCCCTGGTAGTAAAAATGTAAACAAGATAATTTTGTAATGGAAAGTGCTATTCAAAATTTGTTTGTTTACAGTTATAATCCTAGGGTATTTATTTAACCCCGGTTTTATAATCGCCTCGATCAGGCTGCAGGATGTATCAGACGACAACCCGTAGTAGGAATGAGCTTAAGATTTGTAAGAAGAGACGGTTGATCTTAAGGAGACGTCTTCACGTACGATTCTGTGTAAACGCGTAGGCCTACATTAATGAATAACAATCAATTATTGTTCTATTTGAGAAGGTATTTGAACTCTGAAGCTCGTCAAATTTTTTTAAGTGATGAAGAAGTGAAATAAAAAGGTTTGATGGTAACTAAGCTGCGTAAGGAATTATATAGTTACTCAGGACCGTTGAGAGAATCAGGGGGCTTTGGGCCTATGACTTAAGAGAAATTTGGGAAAAATTAATGTACATTATTTAACAAACTTCTATATTTACATTCACAGGAGCACAGGAACATTAATTGGCAATAATTCAGCAAAATTAAAAATAATATCCGGAGTGCAACTGTCAATCTAGTCATCATTGTGTAATAATGTACAGTTAAGGTACGTATTTTCAGTTAGAACAATCTAAGACACGAGCATATGAAGGTGTTAATTAACATTTTCGTAGTTTTGGTAAACACATTTAAAGTTATAATTACAAAGGCTTTCACGGCCGCTGGAGTTACGTGGCGAAGCAGTAGAATCCGGGATGATGGAAGTATGCTTTCAGAACGACCACGGCCTATCATCCCGGATTCTACTGCTTCGTCACATTTAAAGTTTGTGCTGTTATGTGATATGCCTGTAACCGAGTGTTATTTACAGGTATTTAATAAGAACTGACTCAGCATTAAACGCTTGAATAATTTAACATATTTTATAAAGTTTTCTTGGATGCTTAAGTTCTATGGTAGAATTGCAAAGGGAGTTTCTCCACCAATGAGGGTTGAGACAGGTCGCATATAACAGACGGTATAACATCAGATAATTAGTCAGTTCCAGGAGGTTGCTAGAGGGCTAGAACTTAGAGGTGTGCCGTTCCTGGTTTTTTGCAGGAGCTTGCGTTACCAGTTCGAGTGATTCAAGAATAACGGTTCCTAATACACATTAGTAATGATTACTATAGGAATAAGGTGACCGTACCTGGCGACGCCTGTAACACTATTGCAACACTCACCCTTGTGGTCGGCTATTGACGATGAGAGGCCTCTCTGTGCTCTGCCGCTCCTTGTGTGCTTCTTATCTTGTGTCTGTGATTACGTTAGTCACTAGGTACGGGTACGGATTATGATATTAAATACGATGATGAAATAAAGTTATAGGTAAGAAAACCGAAATCACTGCCGAGTGCTCTGATAGACAGTTTGCAACTAAATTTGTGTATCTGGTGTCTGCTCGCCTACCGCATGTATAGACTTGTCTATGCTCCCCCAGCGAAAAGGGATGTACACACCAGACAGAGAAACTGTTATGAACTACTCCGATCATACAGTATGACACAATATATATATGCAATAATAAATTCTTCTCAACAATATATGAAAATTAAAAAAAATAATATGATCTTAAATTCAAGTCCATACAATTATATACTAGACAGAGGGAACTATCGCCAGATTTCGCGAAGCCCTCTTGACCACCGTGCCATTAATGGAGCGCACCTCTACAAGCCTAACATTTCCTATCAAGTCAGGCAGCGTTTTTACGACCACACCCAGTGGCCAGGTGCCAGGCACCGTAGCAGCATCTCGAATCCAAACCAACTGACCGATTTTTAAATTGTTTTTAGTGGCTTGTGGCCACTTATTCCTCTGTGCTAAGGAATGTAACACTTGCTGGTGCCACACACGCCAGAAACGCAAGTAGATAGATCGTAACCGATCCCATCTCTCGGTAGGTGTACGTAACTCTTCAGGTACGATGAACGGAGCTGACGCCATTGGTCCACCGCATATGAAGCTGTATGGACTGATCAAGCTTTCGGGATTCGGATCAGAAGTACTATAAGGCCCTAAGTAAGGCTTAGAATTCAGAAGGCTTTCCACCTTAATGAACAGAGTGAGGTATTGTTCATATAGCATATTGCTAGTCAACAACTTTTTAAGGGTAGCTTTCGCCATTTTGCACATCGGTTCCCAACCCCCGAGCCAAGCTCCATATGGTACGATGTGGGATACCTGTATACCTCTCGTGCACAATTCAGAAAGTATTTCATTTTTGTTCTCTTCAAGAAAACAGGCGTATTCCTGCAACAGTTTGCCACCTTTGACAAAGTTACCCCCGTTATCAGAAACAATCTTCCGAGGCAACCCTCTACGTGCCACAAAACGATCCAGAGCGGCTAAATAATCTTTTGTAGACATGCTAGTGATTGGCTCTATGTGACAGCAACGAGTGGCCATACACACAAAGATCAAAGCCCATATTTTAGTGGTAGCAGAATTTCGCCGGATGGACACTCATGGGATACCAACCGAACGCATCGACTCCAACTCCATCCCTAAAAGGATGGCAAGGTGTGACCCTAGAACTGGGGAGTGTGCCTTGAATAGGAGACGGAAACACAGGATTGTATTTCGCACAGGTTAGGCAAGAATGAATTATAGAACGCATCAAAGAACGTCCCGAAATAATCCAGAATTTCTGCCTGCTGAGGCCTAGGCTTAATGAAGGCCCTGAATGTATAGACAAGTTATGGTAGTATCTGCAGATCAACGTAGACAGATGACATTTTTTAGGTAGAATAATGGGATGTGCAACATTGAATGCAATATCAGAAGTTAGAGGCAAGCGACCCCCCACCCTCATAACACCGTCGGCGTCTAAGAAAAGCGTAAGTGTCAATAACTGTTTAGAAATTTGACCTCTCTTCAACTTGCATATGTCTTCACGAAAGCTATATTGTTGCTGTGCTTTTACTAATACAATAGTTGCTGCCGTAATTTCACCTACGTTGGGTGAATAGAGGGAAGTCTGCTTGCGACAGATAGCAATGAAACGTAAAACATACGCAACAGTGCGGCATAATTTTGAAAAGGAAGAAAATCGTTCTATCACTGAGCAGAAGAACGGTTGTACTGTATTACATGTTGCCGTTAGTACGTGAATGTCACGCTTTATTTCTGATAAATCACTATTATCAGAAACATTGGCGTTTATTTTTAAATTCTCCGGAAATAGACTAGAACGCAAAATTGTTGGCCCATTGAACCAGAGTTGATTGTTTATTAGGCTTTCCGGGTCTAGACCACGTGTTATCGCATCAGCACTATTTTCTGATGAAGAGCAATGAAGAAATGAAACAGTAATATCCCGGCATAACTCCAGAATATTGGACACGCGATTACCTGCATAAGTTTTCAGTTTATGAGGGGGAATTTTCAGGTAGGCTAATGCTATGGTAGAATCGGACATAATAAAATATGACTGTATATTGTACGGTAGTTGACCACTAACAAACCATTTCAGAACTCTACAAGCAAGTTCAATGGATGCTAATTCTAGTTGAGGTATAGTTCGATTTATACGTTTTGGACTTAGTTTACTTTTGGCATAGAGTATATTGCTTTGATAGTTTTGTGTAATCTCATCACGAGAAACTAAATAAGCACAGGTAGAATACCCCAGAATGGAGGCATCTGCGAATAATACTAGCCAATGAGTGGCATTGGTAAACGTTATGTATCGAGGAATTCGAATATTAGACAGTAGGTGCATTTTAGACGTGAAGTTCAGCCATTTTGACTTAAGGTGCTCAGGTAGAGTACAGTCCCAACCTAAGTCAGAGTGATGGTGCCATAAGTTTTGTACAAATGTTTTTAACCAGAAGACCACTGGCTGAAGTAAACCCGAGCTGTCAAATGTCTTGGCTATATAGCTTAGGCAAGTGCGTCTAGTGACGTCACCAGAAAAATTATAAATTTTGAAACAGAAATTATCTGAGACTGTTTGCCATTGTAGTCCTAATACAGCTGTTTCTTGACTAGTATTAAGATAACCAGAGTCAGAATCTAAGGAGTGCACTGGGTTGCCCAGTCGTTCAGAGGGCAGACCTTCTAACACCTCCGGGCAATTGCTTACAAACTTACCAAGAGGGAAGGCCCCTAAAGAAAGTAGCTCTGACAGTTCGTGTCGTAGCGAAATAGCTGACTGAATAGACTTTGAACCAATAAAGAAGTCATCACAGTAGGCATACTGTAATATAGCTTGTGAAGCATTTGGATGTGAAAGATTATTTTCGATCGCTAATTGTTTAGTACATCTGAGGGCAATAAATGGACTACACTTCAAACCATAAGGTAAGTGATTTAATTTGCACTCTGTTATTTTCCCTTCAGGCGACGCTCGCGGAGAACCGCAAGCGAGTTCTAGTCGAGCTAATATTTGTATTTTTTCAGAGTCTTCATGTGTAATTTTAATATTTCTGAAAAAGGTCTCAATATCTGCTGAAAAACATACAGGAAATACACGGGTAGCTAGTATAATATAGTTTAAGTCTCTTTGTAACTTTGGACCACTATACAGTACTGAATTAAAGTTAGAGCTATCTTTGTTAGCTTTTAGAGTTCCATCGAAAACTAATTTAGCTTTTCCAGCGCTATTGTATTTAACGATTTGCGAAAACAGAAAATTATTAGACTGGTTACTGAACGATATTTGATTTTTATTCAGATAATCTTGTAGGGCAGACTGATAAGTAGAGTAGTCTTTAGGCGACTTTAAGATACGTTTTTCCATTGAGTGAAAACTGGCCATGACACGTGCACGGTTGCAGGCTAGTGTTTCTGTAGGCGTTTTTATAGGTAAAGCAACTATAAACCTACCATCTAGATCACGAGAGTGTGTTTGTAGAAAATGGTTTTCAGCGAATACATCATCAGGATTCGGTATTTGGCACTCATTTTTAGAGTCAGGAACACATTCCTGCTCAAAAAATCTTTCCATTGATTGTTCAAGAGAGTTAGTGTGTGCTAAAAGTGACAGAGGATTATTAGTTTGCTTTGGTATAGTGGGAATGCTCCCTAGAATTACCAACCCAAAACGTGTTTGCAGGGCACGTGGATTGATATCAGAGAATTTTGACTTAAAAGGTAGGACCTGCATACCTTGCAGTATGGCAAGGGTGGATTCCCCGCCCAAGAGTACCTCTATCCGTTTTTCAACGAACGGTTGCGGATCGGCTAACGGTAAGTTGCTGATGTACCGAACAAAGTCTGGTTGAACCTGTACATTAGGTAAAGTATCCGTTATTTTCTGGACAACATAAGCAGAAATCTGCAGGAGTGCAGTTGGACTGACTCGAGATTGCAGGTTAAGATTGACATTACCAATAGATTGTTGTTGAATATTACCAATACCCGCAATTGACAACTTATTCCTACGGGAAATAAATAAGCCCAATTTGTTAGCACAACTTAAAGAAATTATATCTTCTGTAGAACCAGTATCTATTGCACAAGTTACAGTGTGAGTGTAGCCTGATTTATCAGTAACAAAAGCTGATATCGTACCTAGGACCTTAGCACTGTCAGATTGACAGGTTAAGAGCGTAAGGTTGTTTTGAATAGGCTTCTTATTCTCTACTGTTTGAGTACCGTACCTTTGCGGACAGAGTAAAGAATTATGTGTGACTGATGCACAAAAAAAGCATTGACGCTTACTTTTACATAAAGTGACGTCACAATGTGAGGTAGACATGCAAGCTGGGCACCTTTTAGAGGTGAGAACCCAGTCGGTACGTTGCTGCACGTCCATAGACAAGAATGCAGAACATCTGGAAATTTTATGCCCATCAGAGGAGCAATAAACACAATTGACGACGAATTGCTGTTTAAAATTGGCCGGCTTGGAATTAGCAGGCTTAGCGTGAAGAGCCCTTGCATGAGAGAAAGGCTTGACATGTTGAAACTTGTGACCTTCAGGTGTAGGCACCGAAGATGCTGATGTACTTTTTTCAGACTCAAGGAGCTGATGTGTATTAACTTGCTTAGTGACAAAAGAAATTAAGTCATTAAACTGTGGAATGCTACCCGAAGCAACATGTTGTTCGAACAGCTTACGTGTTAAAGGATCAAGATTTTTTGACGCTATGGTCAGCAACAGAAAATCGGCTAAGTCCGTAACAGGACTAAGACCTTTCAAGGCCGTGACATAGTCTTGATGTACGGTTAAGAAACTTTTTAAAGTATCAGTAGTGGCTTTTTTGGCCGGTACGAAATTCAAAAGTTCATGTGCATAAGTAGATGCGAGAGTTCTGGGACAATCATAAGCGTCCTTTAGCGCCCGGACGGCACTAACGTAACCCGTATCGCTTAGCGGATAATTACCAACTAAGGCCAACGCATCACCAGACAGGGAAGACTGTAAATAAAAGAATTTTTCAGAGCCTGTAAGATTAGGATGTTTGTCATAAACGGCATCAAATAATTTTATAAATCGACTAAATTCTTTTATATTCCCTGAAAAGACTGGAACTTGAATATTAGGCAACTTAATGCCAGAGCTTTGCTGCTGTGCAGGTATCGGTGTGCTCGGTGCAGCGTTGCGACTTGCACGGGACAGATCCAATGACTCGTAATACTTGACTTCTATTGTCTCAATCATGGAGTCAAAATCCTTTACACTTTTGATAATGTCAAGGCGGTCATCAGGGTCTGGTACAGATGCATTAATGACACGTATATCTCTTTGAATTTGCGTCAGTTCCCCCCGCAAATTGTAAGCAAGGTCCAGTTTCGCTTTAATTAGTGCCACTTTGACTCGGGAGTAGTTCACAACAGCGTCCCTAACCGTTGTGAGCCTCAACGACAAATCATCTAGCTCGGCCTTCTGAATCGCTAACAAGTCTTGAGCAGAGAGAGCCATAGCATGTAAACAGCTGCGTGCTAGACACCAGAAAAAGAAACGGAAATTTTTGATATAAAACGTAAATAGACTGTAAAACGCGTAATTTAATGAAGGACCAACTTATAGTAATGATTACTATAGGAATAAGGTGACCGTACCTGGCGACGCCTGTAACACTATTGCAACACTCACCCTTGTGGTCGGCTATTGACGATGAGAGGCCTCTCTGTGCTCTGCCGCTCCTTGTGTGCTTCTTATCTTGTGTCTGTGATTACGTTAGTCACTAGGTACGGGTACGGATTATGATATTAAATACGATGATGAAATAAAGTTATAGGTAAGAAAACCGAAATCACTGCCGAGTGCTCTGATAGACAGTTTGCAACTAAATTTGTGTATCTGGTGTCTGCTCGCCTACCGCATGTATAGACTTGTCTACGCATTCTGTTTGGAACCAGTTCCTGGCTTAGTAAACAAAAAATAACAAAAACTTAGAGTTTTAGAAAAACTTGTTATAACAACCCGAATTAGTAAAACCCAAATAATCGTTAAGAAATTAACTTTGTCTAAGAAACCCACTTGTGTTAGTATAAAACCCTGAGCGCTTTCGGCAAGAACTGCCATCTACAGAGGGAAACCCACTAGCACAGTTACACCTTATCTGCGATTTGAGACTTGCTCAACTCGAGGAGAAGATGCAAATGTGCATTTTGCATCATTTGCATCTTCTCCTCGAGTTGAGCAAGTCTCAAATCGCAGATAAGGTGTAACTGTGCTAGTGGGTTTCCCTCTGTAGATGGCAGTTCTTGCCGAAAGCGCTCAGGGTTTTATACTAACACAAGTGGGTTTCTTAGACAAAGTTAATTTCTTAACGATTATTTGGGTTTTACTAATTCGGGTTGTTATAACAAGTTTTTCTAAAACTCTAAGTTTTTGTTATTTTTTGTTTATTAAAATGAAATACCACGAAGTCACGAGTAATCTAATTATTTATCCTGGCTTAGGCTTAATCCCAATACTGGTGACCTGTAATCGTGCTCTGTTCATACTCAGTAGGAACCAGTTTGCCAATGGTTAGCTTATGTAAAAATAAGTAAAAAATATTAATTAACACTAATTTTCCGTGGAGTAAGAACTTGTTAAGTAACTGACCGGCAATACGGATGTCCCCATTTTGCATTGCGTTCCTCAAGATTAGGTTCTTTTTGTATCCGGGAGCCCTTGCAACTAATTCCTAGCTCAAGAACCGTTCTTAGAAACGGCTCCAGTAAGAACGACCCACCTCTACTAGAACTATGAAGGGCTGATAACGAGTGGAGCGAGCATCTAAGGCGTGTAACGCCGCATTACACTAAAAAATTAGATAAAGATAATATGTCTTGTAAGAGTAAAATAACACAATTTAAAAATTATCACTCTGTCATAAAAAATAGTACCCCTATTAGAATGCGCTCTTTCAAAACAGGTTATTTCTATCCTTCCAAAAATAAAGTACCTATTCTGTAGGGGGATAGGCATACCCATAGAGCACTAACTTAGCCATTATTTCTATTTTCAGGGCTAGAGAACGTCGTGGATGTAATTTTTACTCGTAATTCAAAGCTAAAGTAATTCTAGTCATGAACCAAATAGAAGTACAATATGATAAGTATGGTTTGGATAACTAATAATACAATTTCAATTAATAATATTAGTCGCGGTTACTTATCCTTTCAAGTATAAATGACGCCTTATATATTTTATTTCGTCCTATAGCTAATTTCTAGACACAGAACAGCTACAGGGAAATAAATAAACAGTAATCGAAACATGTGAAAAAATTACTTAACAGGCGGATGGTCGAATACGAACTCGCCACAATAAGGACCTTACCATTATGACGTAGTAGAATCCGGGCAGTAGCAACTGAAGCTCCGAGAAACAATCTTAGAAGGCTACATAGTGCCACTGAGGAGGCTCGCGAAACGTTAAAAAGGTTGCTTTCAGATCGACGACGACTTATCAGCCGGGATTCAACAACTTCATCATCTGACCCCGGCCGTAAAAGCCTTTGCAATTATATAATACTCGACCAGTTGCACTGCGGCTAAAAATTCAGTCTAAGAAAGTATAGCAGTGACGTAGGGGTCATTTTTAGCTAACACTTCAGCCTTAAGTTCTTCTAACGATTCAGCCCCTTTACACCGGAGCTTCTCGAGGAACTCCTTGACGATAACCTGCCCAGTCTGTACCTGACCAACTGTCATGTTTACCCCCGACACGCCGACCCCATGCCGCTGCTCCAACTCCAGAAGCTTTTCCTCTGCCATCTGCCAAGGAAGTCAAAAAAATTCTTAAAGTGGAAACATCAGGTGGTATGTGCAATAATTGTGTTTTAGGCAGTCAAAAAAGCATTGTGTTAAAATGGATTCGTCTAAAAAAAGTAGCGAAATTTTATTAGGTCAGATTAGAATAATCTCTTACAGACAACCCGAATCAGACCAGTGTGTGCATGGCTGCATAAACATAAAGTTACAGGCGCAATAGCACGGCCTTTGTGCGGTCATTGATCCCGTGAGTACGCTTCCACTCTAACATAAAATAATATCACATATCATACCGCGAATCAATCATATACAGTGCATATTCCTGGTTAGGAACAACTTGTCTCGGAATTTAGATCCCTCACCTCGACAAATGGTATTTACCTCTGCTAAGTGCTGTATGGACATTAAAACACACATTTGACAGAATGTGCTCTTAAAAATGTTTACCTGCTCGCATACATTTGTCAAGAATCAATAACCTTTCATTTTACTGCAGCCAAAATTCACCAATATGACGATCTAGCTGGTTACGAGCTTGATCAGGACATTTTTTGATAAATAAATGGAGTTCTTGCGTAGTGACGTCACATTAAGAGGGCGGAGCTAACAGCGCATGCGTTATTGCGAATATAATGTAAACAAAATCAGCTGTTCGGCCATTGGAGGATATGAAATGCATTGAGCGCTATTGATTTTTACAGTTTTAAGTTGTTATTATTCATATTTCTAGCGTTATGGTCAAGCATTGTGTTACGCCCTAGGCCTAACACAAGAGCATACGCTCTTCTTGGCCTAGGCTCAGGGCTGAGGACAGACGGCAAACCTCTGTTGTGTAAATGTTATATCGGTCGTCACGTATGTCCTTAGCCATAATGTATAAATCACGAACCTTGGGTTCGAAGAATGAGAGAGTTTGGAGACTATGGATAGAGTAGTTAGAGTCGATAGAGTCTAGTGAGACAGAACTGATTCACCATGTGAGTTGATAAACGGTGCAAGTAGGAGTAAGCTCCTATGGATGTATGAGTAATACGTTATCATGTAGCCCTTACGTAACTAAGTTGCCCCCCCCCCCCCCAATTCATTATGTTGTCCCTTGTCCCTTAAATACTTAAGTTGTCCCTAAGTTATAATGTGGTATTAATGTTTTGTGTCTTAATATAATATAAGGTATTTGGTACCATCCTATAAGCTTATATATAATTCCCCTCTCATAAGTCCACTCTGAATACTCTAATCTATAGAAGGCCCCAATTAGTGGTATTCGGAGTGTGACACATTGCTGCTATGGCTTGTGTAATAGTGATAGCCTACACCAGGACAGAACACATATGAGAGAGGTCCGAATTATATCGTTCCCCAAGCCACTGGAAAAAATTAAGAAATGCAAGTGGAGGTTGCATCTTTGTGGCAGAACGAAGTCCACAATATTTAAAGTTACAAAATACACATATATATGCATGGCCGTGCCCAGGAGGTGGTCCATGGGGTCCGCACCCCCCCCCCCCCCATTCCCCGAAATAAATTTCTGCACATAAACCTGTATGGTTTGAAGAATTTAAATTACGTAAAAAAATGTTTGGACACCCCCCCCCCCCCCGAAATCATAACCTGGGAACAGCCTTGTATATATGTTCAAAACATTTAGTGGATCCTAGTGGGCCAACAAAAGATTTTCCAGATCCAATCGGACAGTCGATTGAGATCATGGCCGTAGCCAAGGGGGAGTTCAACCTCCTCCCCCCCCCCCCCCACCGTGATGAAACGGCTTGATACTAGATAGAATTGGATTTTGAGAGGAAAAATGTAAACTACTATCTAATATCCAATTAAATTTCTGACCCCCCCCCCCCCCCCCCCGAAAAATCCTGGCTACGGCCTTGACTGGGATCAATAATGCATATTCAAATATATCGTCGTTACTTTCCAGTGGCCATGGCCGTGCCCAGGTGGGTGGTCCATGGGGTCCGGACCCCCCCCCCCCCCGAAATAATTTTTTTATGTAAACCTGTATTGCTCGATGACCATTAATTCAATAATAAATTACGTTAAAAAAAATTGGACACCCCCCCCCCCCCCCCCCCCCGATAACAAAAGCTGGGCACGGCCTGTGGCCCTACGAAAATTAACTGCTTTGGTGCTCAGATAATAAATTAATAAATTGAATTCTAGTGATAGTATTATGGAGAGACAATAACCCTTTTTACGCTACTAATATTTACTAACAACATGATAGGCTAGCGTGTTGGCAGCCCGGCCGACTAGGCTATATTTCATGGTAGTTATGCAGTAAAGTTTTATGGTTATGGTAATAAATCATTACTAATACATTAATTGTAATATGTATAAGCAAGCTTAGGCTCATTTAACCCATGTAAATATCTGTTCTGCCCTCGCGGAAGTATTACAACCAATGAAATAAAATTAGATGTACACAAGTAAATAATATTTTTCGACAATTATTTGCAGCTACTTTGCCGTAATTTTTTGTCAGTACCCGCGCAAGTATTGAAGGAACATATAAATAGCACTAATTTGCCGTTTAAAAGCTAAAATTTCTTAAAATAAAATAAATTTCATTGGAAAGCCTATACACTCCATGTTAAAATAAGGGGGTGATGTCCGAGAATCAGGGGTACCCCCTCCCTTTCCGACGGCCCGCCATCTTTGTTTTACCTGCGCAAGAACTCCATTCTAATGTAGTGTCTCCAAGTGAAGTTACGCTGATGACGGGCGCTATCGATGTTGTGAATTTAACGAAAACGGTGGGAACAGGAATGAAATATATTTAGGTCACCTCGTGCAAAAAGGCGCAAAATTGGCGAGGAATGTTACACAAGCAGAAGAAAACCTGCCCTGCTGACAAAATATTTGGAAATCCCTGCATTGATGGCGCTGCCATGGCTAATAGATTTTGCAGTCTGGAAGCTGCTTATGGGAGGTTTATTGAAGTAAAAATAAAATAAAAAAGGAAACATTTGAGGAGGGAGCGATAAAGTAACGGGTTCACGCGCATTACCTGTAATGGAACGCGGGTTCCCTTGGGCCTTGTCTGATTTTTGTAATATCCTTCTACGAGTATGATTTCTGCGTATTCATGTATTACTATTAACCACCTACCTCTATAACAGACTGCGGGAGCTTCGCCATGCGGGCTACTTCGATGCCAAAAGACCTGTCGCTGGGTCCTGGGCACACCTGGTACAGTAGTGTCAACCCGCTCTCTGTCGTCACCGCCTTCACGTGGTAATTGGCAGCGGAGGGCGCCATGTCCGGCAGACTCGTCAGTTCGTGGAAGTGAGTTGCAAACAGAGAGTACGCTTTTGTGTTCAACGCAAGATGTCTGCAATCATGAAATTATGATCAGATGAATCACATTGTTTATCTTTCCGGTGGCACAGTTGGTAGCAAGCTCGGACATGTGCGAACCTCTACATACCACGCGGTCGTAAATCTGTCTCATTCCTCCATACCTTTTAGGCATTTGCCAGGTTACAGGCCATATTGTTGATGTTTTTCACGGGGGCAATTAATTACCAGCACGATTGTACTTCGGAATTAGGTTAGTACAGCCCCTGGGGTTTTTATAGTGTACTAATGCAGTGAATGGCAAAGATACTAAATACAATATAACGTGAACGACACGAAAGGAATAGAACGTTGAGTTGAGCTAGATACAATGAGTTTTAACTAGGCCCATTTATTAATGAATGAATGGAAAAATTAGTCAAACCATACAGGTTTACATACAAAAATTTATTTCGGGGGGGGGGGGGGGGGTCCGGACCCCATGGACCACCCCCTGGGCACGGCCATGGTTCTTCAGATGTATTCATTGCTCGCATGCAATTCGTATTAAAAAAATAATAAACAACTATTTTAAATTATATTTTCTTACCTAGCAATACTCCAGGCGAGTCCACAGCCTTCATATGTGGAGGTCCCACGACCAAGCTCATCGATTAATACCAGCGAGTTAGACGTTGCGACCTGTAAAATAAACCAAAATTAATTATCCATCGCAAATTTGAAACTTTACATAAGGTAAATGATCACCATGTACTACTCATAATACACAATAACCGTAACTATATAAATATAGTGAACCCGTAAATGTTATCTTATTTATCAATTAGTATAGGAACCGTAATAGATACATGGTAAATAATTATCCCGCGGTTAAATATCAGCTGCATACTTCTCTACTTTTTTACGCCCTGGACCAATCTATCAAAGGTGATGCAACTTCGTGGATTTTGTTTAGATTAATTAGTAGGACAATATATGTGAATTTAAAATAAATCGTAGGAGCCGTTTTTTAGAAGTTAAAAAAATACACCTGAACTATTTCTTTGTGTACTAAGCTAATAACCTCCTACAGGAAGGATATTTCATGTTGACAATCCAAGAGTTTAAATTGTATTGTACCTTGAGTATAGCCGCCGTGTCCACCATTTCGTTCATAAAGGTAGAAATCCCAATGTGCTGACAGTCGCCGGCACCCACTCTGGCCAGCACTGCGTCCACCACGCTCAGCTCCGCCGAGTCACATGGCACGAAGCAGCCTATGTGTGCCAGCAGTGTGCAAGTGCCCACAGTCCTGATGAACGTGCTTTTACCACCCATATTGGGACCTTTAAACATAATCAAGTAGGTACATTCAGACCAAAGGTATAAAATAGAATAGACACAAACCATAACTCATAGGCTAACTGAGCTCAGCAGCAACAACAGATGCTCCGAGATACAATCTTAGAAGTCTACGCAGTTCCACTGAAGATGTCGACCTTAGACGTTGACGAAACGTTTGGAAGTACGCTTTCAGAACAACCACGATCATCCTGGATTCTACTGCTTAATCCAAGAATTATTTTCACCGAGCAAACGTATACCTGATATAATATGGAAAGACTTGTCGTTGCGATCCAGTTCAACGTCGTTAGGTATGAAGGCCATGGAGTTGAGAGACTCGACAACGGGGTGCCGGGCTTGTTTGAGGCGAAGCTTGCCTTGTTCACTGGGCAGTATGATTGGTCGGACGTACTGTTGGGGTCCG
This sequence comes from Psococerastis gibbosa, assembly GCA_963971405.1. Classification (NCBI taxonomy): domain Eukaryota; kingdom Metazoa; phylum Arthropoda; class Insecta; order Psocodea; family Psocidae; genus Psococerastis; species Psococerastis gibbosa. The sequence continues at coordinate 32,251,295 of OZ020484.1, forward strand.
TTGACGGAGACGACAGCAAAGCTCGTGATTACGTCCAGTTTAGCGATCACACTACCGATTTGTAGAATTGTATTCACGTACCCGTCTGTAACGGAAACTTCATCAGTTGGTTGTTGGTTTAGCCAGAGATACATCATTATTTAAATACGTTAAGCTGGGTCACATCGGACACGTACCCAAACTTGGTTTAGTCACGCTTACGCTTGATTACATTGTGTCAATGGTAAGCATGTCTCAGCTTGTCCATTGGCGTTTGTAGGCTGTGTGGGTTGACAATTTGACATCGAGGATGTGTCCTAGTTTGCCATTGGCCAAAATTCATAGGGAAACAGTATCAAGGCAGAGCAAGATTTCATGGGCCGCTACAAGTTGACCTACGTCCATAAAATAATACTAAAAGAGTAATAAATAATTATTTGAATGGGTAGGTAACTTGACAATTCTTGAAAACCTATTTTAATGCATTATTAATGAGATTTAATGTTTCCAGCAACTGGTCTATCTGTATACGTTCTATTCGTGTAACATTTAAGACCATCCACTTCCGTAATGCCTTCAAGTATCCCTACGATCTTAGTAAATAAATGCTGTGCATTGGTAGATGGAGGTGCCGTCCAATAATTTCCTTTTGTATTCTTTTCAAACGTTGGCGGGACCAAGCCTAAATAGTTATTTTTACCGGCTATGGAAAGTATTTCGTCGGCAAGACTCTTCTGCGATTCATCGTACTCAGCTCGAGCAGTGTTATATTCGGAGCTCAGCGACGCCAACTTTTTGCTTTCAAATCGAATGCCAGCCTTGTTCCCATCGATGAGCCGCAGTTGCGAATGATTTCGGATTGATTTCTCTTCCTGAAAGCAACGAAATCGCTAATAGAAAATCCGGCCAGGGCTGAGGACAAGAAGGGATCACGAATAAAGTGATTAGTTCGTGGTGAGGAACCGTTGGTGGAGCCTGCAATTCACGTTCAAAAAATGGATGGCAGCTGGTGGTTGGACGAGAAAAACGCACCAAGGAGAGCATGAGGAAAAGATGCAGAAGTCAAATTGAAACTCCAGTGTGCAACCGGAACCGTAGAAAATGCTGATTGAAAAGTAGTGGAGGGTTATGAAGGAAGCTCATAGATAAAACCCGGGCAACTAGAGTTAGAGATGTTGATGATGATAGGCCTACTAAAATTACAAAAATGAATAATGAATGAGTGGTATAGATGCAAACTGGACAAGTCCATTTCGGTTAATTTTTCAGTAGAGTCGAACAACAATGTAGTTGAGTGCCCTGTGATTGCTTCTCACCCAATCTTTGAACTTCTTACTGCCTGAATTAGCTTCTGATAATAAATTCAATGGATATATTTCAACCCGACGAATCCATCGGTGCCAAAAACTTTTCAGACATTTGTGGACTTCTATTTACTGTACATCGAATGCCACTCAACTTGATACAATGAACACAAGAAATTGTGCTCTCAGAGTGCTATGTTAGAACAACGAGAAGCGAAATAGGGTACCTTCTTGTTGGTGGTCCGGAAGTGATGCCCCAGCTGCGCGTTCGAGTCGAGTTTGATAGTCTTGCCTGCGTCAAGGTTGAGGAGGCGGGCGCAGGACTTCAGCTCGGCCTCCATGTCCTGGGTGAGGGCGGTCATGCGGTCTCGCAGCGCAGCCAGCTCCTCGCTGAACTCCGTCTTGACGAGCATCTCGCCGCGGTCAGCGCTCTCCAGGTCCAGCGTCGACGCAACCATGTTCTGGAAGTTGGCCATGTCGTTCTGAAGCTCTTGCAGTGGCGTCACAAACGACTCCTTCATAGCGGGACACTGCTGTGCAGGTGCCAGGGACTCGAGCAGAGACGTCAACCGCTCCATGGCTTGGTATATTCTATAGTGAGATTGTAGCATGGTGAGATTACAATCTATGTTAAAAATACAATGGGAACTGTGTGTATTATAACCTAACTCGCTAATGTACCGAAAAACCATGGTGGTCATCAACTGACAAGTTTCCTGTGATTCCAGTACTCCACTCGTCTGCTAGAACCTACACCAGCAACATTCTGCACAACTGCTGACAAATAATGTGGGTTTTGGACACCCTAAGCAAATAAGTAAGATAGAACCCATCAGCTAATGATGCTCCTAAAGTTCCACGAAGCCACTTAGGTTCTATCAATACATCATTAAATCAAAAAACGTACTTGTAACAGTCTTGTAAAGAGGCAGTTTTTCTTTGCATTCGGCGGGCCAGCAGCTGGAGATCGGGAAAGCGACGCAGATGGTCGTCAGAGAGGTGCGTCCGCATCTCAGGCTCGGCCACCAGCGTTTCCACCTGCAACGCACAGTGAGTGTAATTGGCAGCAGTCAATACTAGTGTCAGGAACCTTACCCACCAGCGCCACGGCCTTGGCATCATCGACATCTTGTAGACTAAGCTAAGTTATTATTTTTAGCTTAATTATATCTAAGTTCCACAAAGTCACAGTAGAGAACAACAAACTAATCATCAACAAGCCTCCTCCACTCAGCGTCCACTCCACCACTTAGCCTACCACTCCCAGCTCATGGGGCTCTTCCTCCACGTCGTCTAACCACCGCATTCTTGGAGGGCCCGGCATTCGCCTTCCACAAGACTGCTGATTGAAGGCCCCCTTAGCAGCATTGCTTGCTAGGTGGCATACCCAATGCAAAAGCGTTTCTTAGCCTCCGTGGCCAGTTGTGGCAGCTCTGTATTTATTCTTATCCGCAAAATTTTCTGCACCGAAGCAGGTCTTTATTTATGCCTCTAGACTCTAGAGTCAATGTTCCAATGTGTTAAGCATTTCCTCGTTCCTTCCGTTAATAGTCCACATCTCACTCGGGTATAACACGACCGGTCGCAGACTAACCTGCATAGGCGCTTCTTCCCATTCTTACCCATTTGCGTGCTGCGGTGCACAAAGGCGATGACGGCATCGCCCTGTTTTTGCTGAGTACTATGCTGACAATGGACACCGATAAGTCACCTTTTCGCACCAATCTATTTGCTGGAATGTATCCCGAAGAAAATCGCCTTTATGAACCCGGTCAAACGCTTGACAGTGCACTCAACCGCTAGTCTTGTTAAGTTTCCGCAGTCCTCCTAGATGACTACTGAATTCACCCCTAAATACAAGTATGGTACCAGGCCCAGGCATAGAGCCCAGTAGATGGAGGAAAGGCGCTCTTGGGGGTCGGCTCCAGTAGGGATGTTGACTCTAACGTCGGCAAGGCCGAGCAGGCGTAGAGGTGGCCGGCATCTATCTCCCCGGCGTCACTGAGCGGGCAGGAGGACGATGCGGCTAGGTGTAGTCGGTGCAGATGGAACTGCAGATAGTCGTACCCGGAGAGAGCCATCAACGCAACAAAGAGTATTACACAGTACTCACCATACTAAGGCGCTCGTTGATGCGCGCTATGTCACGCAGCGGCTGTTTGACCCACTGCGACAGAAGGCGCTTGCCGGGAGCAGTACGACAGCGGTCCAAGTGGGAAATTAGAGAACCCGAGCCTGTCAGCAGACCGAGAGCGTGTGCCGCTGTTGTGTCAACGTAAACGAATTGTCGAGGCGTCAGCACTTCCAGGGCAAACTGATTTTGGTTGCTCTCATTGCTGGACAACTGAAACAGGTTAGTAGTAATAATACATAATAATCCTTATGCACAAGTAGGTACTACTAAATTAGTTTATCGACCTCGATGGCTGCGTGGTAGCGTGCTTTTACTTGTGCGAGTCTCTACACACCATGCGGTAACTTAGTGAGGCAATTGAAGAGGTCAATCGGATACATTCATTGAATTGTTTGTATGCAATTAACCTTTAAAAAAAATGTTATTAGAGTTTTAATTCATCTCTCATACATGACAAGTAATACTCTACCAAGAGTTCTATATTTGAGAGATGAGACATTCGAGCGCGCCAAAAATATTTTCGAATCCTGAGGCCAGGTTGTCTGGGAAATCTATCTTTGCAAATCATTCAAGTTCCAAACTAAATAACTTTTATTAGTGTAAAAATATAAAACTATGTCAAAATGTAGATAAATCCTCCATATTTCCATATTAGGCTCTGGGTCTATTATCGGTACATTTTGTGAAATAATTTTTCGCACCTATTAGATTTTTCCCACCAGTTGCTCCCCAAAGAAAAACACTGAAGCCTCACCTCAGCCTCCCTCCCCCATGCTTTTTAACCGCACTTAACCAAATTTAACGATAATTTAACCCACAATCCGTATTTACTCTACCGTACTTCAGAGTATGGAAAAAATAGGAGCATGTGAAAAATTGAACGAGACCGGGATTCAACACGTTGACCAGCTTGCCGGGTAAGGGAAACGAACCTCTCGAGCTATCTCGTTTTGATATATAATGTCGTCACTCAAATGAATTATAGGTTTTATAGGCCTTGGGTTTCAAATTTAACGGCCCCCAATAGCAAACCTGAGTTCTACCCAATGAATTACACACCTCCAGATACTTAACGACAGCGTTGAGAGCCGAGCAAGCAACACTGAGACGAAGTTGCGACAGCGCCTGACAATTCTCTTCTTGGCCAGCCTCCCAGTAAAGCAGCCTGTTCAATTGCGTCGGCAGATCCTCAGCATTGAAGTCACCGCTTTTGCGGTGCACAATCATAGTACCACACCTCTTGGCAACCTTAAACAAAATTAAGCACACGCATTTGCACCCCATATAGGATAGGACATTTGCTACCGCCAAGTATATTTTTCGAATTTTCAGTGCCACCTTCTTCTTCTTCGGCCAATCAGAGCACGCCTTGTAGCCACAGCAGGATTTGTTGTTGTAAGAATGTCTTTCGTTGATCAATGAAGGCGTGGCACACACAAGAAATATATCAAAATTCCATGGCAGGAGCGATTTCACATCCCTCCTGTATAAATCCAATAAGCATATAGTAAGGAAAGCTGTGACCGATATGGCCAAATCGATGTGTCAAACCCTTAGAGCATGGTTTTTATGGTGCTAGGGCTGGCTAATTCTTGCTGATAATTGATCAGAAGACAATATTGGTTGTAAATCAGAGGAGTCCTCGAAAGTCCTCAAATAAGGCCCGAATAGCAATGCTAATGTATTGTGGCCCTACTTCGGTACTTCTTACGTCTTGGGGGTAAACGTTGTTCAGGTGAGTCCGATCCGTTGAATCAGAACGTATAGATCAATTAACAATATAGCACAAAGCTTATTTTTTTTTCGTCGGAGATATTAGGGGGAAGAAATAAAAAGCAAAATATAAAAAAAATCGCTAAACTCTACGGGTCTTTCAATTTCAGGATGGTTTCTACGCTCCCTGCTCCAACTTTCTGCCAACATGGAAAATAAAGACGATTTTCTTTCTTTATCTCTTATCACGACTCACCTCTGCAGCATATTTGCACTCGTTGGACTCGGGTATGATAACCTCCTTGGGGGCCAACTGGATCAGGAGAGCCTCGAGAGCGGTGAAGCCCTCGTCATCCTCCAGCTCGCAGACCGACAGCATGCGATCATCGACATTGACTGTACAGATGCCAACACATTTCCCAGATACTTTGACTCCCATCACCGTCAGACCTACAATAAAGAATTACAAAGTCATCCAATCAAATCAAATATATTATATTTATTCCAATTATGGAAAAAAATTTAAAGTTAAAATAAAATAAAAGTAAAAAACTTACAAGTATACATAAAATGATAAATTGTATGAAATTAGAATTAAATTTTTTGGGGGGTGAAGTTGGTCGCCTGCACGTGGTGCCCCCTGCCTGCAATAACTGAACGACCAACGGAGATACGCCGAAACCAAGCTGACCATAAGATGCCGGTTGGTAATCTCGACCAAATGCCAAATGGTCTTTATCAGGACCCTGACGATGGACTTCAGGTCCTATTCTGGAACGCTGGAGGCCTGAATGCCGACAAAATGTTACAATTTGGACGAACGCTTCAAGAAGCAGAAGTAGATGTTTTTATTATTGTAGAAGCTGGTGCTGCCACTGACGATCCCGATTCATACCAGCTGCCTGACTACAGCACTAAGGTTCTAAAGCGAGGAAGACAAGTAGCTTCAGGAATACTGTATGGGATAAAAAAGGATAGTGTGGTGAAGAGCAGCACCATCCACGAGATGAGTGGCCAAGACACCCATGAGGCCATAAAAATAGAAATATGGAAGAGGAAAAAGAAATATACCGTGGTGGGCCTGTATAACCCACCTGGTAACGCCCCAGACCTAAATGCTATTGACACGAACGACAGAAACACAATTATCGTAGGGGACTTTAATGCCCCCTCCAAAAGATGGGGATATACCTCGACATCAACAGTTGGACGTAAATTAGAAGAGTTCATTGATGAGAACATGTTGCAAGTTATTGACACCCCCACCACTTTCCTGTCATACGCTGGCCACACTACTAGACCTGACCTAGTCCTAGTTCACCCAGAAGTTGCAGCAAAAACGAAAGCGACACTGAAGGAAGACGCATGTGCTTGTGGCCACAGAGCAATACTAGTTAAAATAGTATCCCACCGTAGGCCTATTAATAGAAGAAAACTCCCTAGGTGGAATCTCAAGAAAGCAAAATGGGACAAATACGCCAAGGTAACCAATAGACTGTTAACTCCGGAAATTATTACGGACTGTCCCGACTCTTCCTTTAAGACGTTTTGTCAATTAATAATAAAAGCGGCCCACGAAAGCATACCTCGAGGCCAAGTTAAGAAACACAGACCTTTCTGGAACAGTCAACTTGAATATCTAAAGAAGGAAAGGAACAGAGCAAGACGGAAAGCCGAAAAGAGCAACACTCTGGCGGACTGTGTCAATCTGAGACGCACGCAAGCAAAACTGCAGAGATGCATAAGAACGAGCAAGCGCAACACATTTAAGGAATTCGTATCCAAACTAGACTTTCGTAAAGACGGAGTAAAGGCTCACCACTTTATGTCTAAACTAAACAATACCAATAGTGCAGAGAGGACAGCAGAGCCGCTTCAGAAAAGAAATAAGCTACTCACGCATCCCAAAGACTTAGCTAATTATATCTGTGACCATTTTGTGTCTGTTAGCAGACTAACCGGAACCAATAAATTAAGAAGAACCATACCGCCCTATACCACCCAAGGCTGCGACACAAAAGAAGAATCAGAATTATTTTACGAACAATTTAAACTGGCAGAACTAAACTTCGCCCTCGAAAGCGTAAAAACAAAAAAATCTGCAGGACCGGACAACATTTTCCCAGAGTTTCTTATTCACCTAGGACAATCAGCCAAACTAACGTTCCTAAAACTATGCAACCTAACCTGGAAAAAATATCTGCCAGACGCATGGAAAAAAGGCGAAATAATCCCCCTCTTAAAAAAAGGGAAACCACCCAACTCTCCAGACAGCTACAGGCCGATAGCACTTACAAGCGTCTGTTGCAAACTTGCAGAAAGGATGGTCGCGAATAGACTTACCAGTTACATTGAAAAACATAAACTAATTGACGACGCTCAGGCTGGTTTTAGGAAACGAAGAGGTACAATAGACCAAGTGATTACATTCTCCCAGATGGTGAAAGATGGTTTTCATCACAAAATGACTACAGCTGATTGATTTTAAGGCGGCCTACGACAGAGTGTGGAAGCGAATGCTCCTACACAAGCTGCAGAAAATGGGAGTATCAGGACATCTCTTCAAATGGATCATAGCTTTTTTATCACACAGGCAAATAAGGGTCCGACACCATAGTGCTATGTCACGATACAGAATTCAACGTGAAGGCCTACCCCAGGGGGCGGTACTCAGCAGCACCCTCTTCAATATTATGATAAATGACATAATCGCCGTTATGAAGAAGATACCAGGAATAGACGCGCTAATGTACGCTGATGATCTTCTAATTTGGGCCACAAGTAGTAACTGGCAAGCATTAGAAACTGTCCTAAACCAAGCGCTCTCCACCCTGGCTGAATGGGCTGACCAAAATGCAATGACAGTTAGCGCAGAAAAAACAGTGTGCCAGCTTTTTACCCTATCGACAAAAAAGAAAAAAAATACATCTGCACTATAAAGGCTCTCTTCTTGAGGAAAAATCAATCACGAAATACTTAGGAGTATCCTTAGATTCGAAGCTCACATGGAAAGACCAAATAGAAGACGCAGCAAAAAGAGGAACAAACCGATCCAGACTACTTAAACGGCTATCAGCAACGATATGGGGTTGCACGCAAGATGTTCTTGGAACTACCTATAAGTGCTATGTACGGCCAGTCATGGAATACGGAGGAGAGGCTATGAGTACGGCTAGTAAGGCACAGCTGATGAAACTTGACAAAGTCCAAAACACAGCTCTTCGTAAAATCACTGGTGCTACGAAGTCAACTCCAATTACGGCAATGGAGCTCCAAGCGGGAATCCAACCCCTGGAAGCCAGGAGGGACATGGCCCTGTTAAAGACATGGGAGAGGATGAAGCGAACGAGGGCCAGTTTTTGGAACAATTACAACCCAGCCTCAAACCGTCTTGCAACCCAGCGAGGACCCCTGACCAGAGCTAAGGAACTTGCAGGCAAGTACAACATCAATATAGGAGAACCCGAGCAAATGCCTTTGTGCCACAAGATCCAGAACTTCCTACCAGAGAAGTACCTCTCTCTATACAACCACAATGCACCAAAATCTCAATCATTACCAGACCATCTTCGGAAGGCAGCCTATCAAACACTGCATGAAAGATATCCTGAAACAGAATGGCTCCACATATATACAGACGGGTCCTGTGTTCCTGGCGCTGGAAAAACTGGAGCAGGCTACTACTGTCGACTCTTTGAGGGCTTTTGCGCTGTCGGCGCACCCCTCAGTAACTTTGACGGGGAAATAGTGGCAGTTGAGAAGGCAATTGAGAGACTTGGGGACACTCAAACCCATGAAAAAGTGGTATTCCTAGTGGACTCAAAATCGGCCATTGAAGCACTAACGTCCAACACATATACAGAATGTCCCTTCACACTTAAGTGCAGACAGTCACTCAGCAATCTAATGGAGCATGGGACAACAGTAGCCTTGCAGTGGATCCCTAGTCATGTCGACATCAATGGAAACGAGAAGGCAGACTTCCTCGCAAAGATGGGCACACATCTCCACCAACCAACTGGCCGGTCGTCCCTTGCATCAGCCAAGAATGCCATACAGTTAGCAGTGCGTAGGAAAATCATTAGCACTTCTAAACAAGCGGCAGAAGGTAAGAGATGGAACGTACTGGCTTCAAGACCCATCAACAGAACTCTACCACGACCTACATTCGTCGCTGTCTTCCGCACCACCACCGGACATGACCTTCTAGCAGCCCACCTGAACAGAATAGGCATCCTACAGTCACCGGCCTGTCCACTTTGTGACTTCCACACCATGGATGCATCCCACTTATATAGCTGCCCAATACTGACCGAGGGAAGGCGGACACTACCACTAACAGGAGCACCACTCACGGCACATCTATACTGGTCAGCGCGGCGCTTAATGGCAGAAATGCCAAGAGCGGGCGTTGGCTAGTAAGTAAGTAAGTAAGTAAGAATTAAATTTAAATAAGCTAAATTAATTTAAATTAAATTTAAAATATCTGTAATTAGCATACATCAAAATGTAGAGTAGACAGAACGGAAGTTCTATATTGAAATTTCAGTCATTTTGCCAGTCAGCCTGTCACTATCGTTCCAAAACCATTTTTTTGTTTTCTAACTATTACTATTAATAAATCACTAGCGCTAAAAAGTGCGAAGCCAGTTATTAACAGCGCACTAACCTGAAGATACAAGAACGCTCTATCAACCAGCGCAGCAGGACAGCCACGGGAAACGTTGGTGAACAACCTTTTAACGCATGGCCTACCAAGAGCAGCTTTTGTTGCCCGTTTTCGCTGCACTACAGGTCACGACTACCTGCAGGCTCACCTGTTTCCCTAGGCCTGGCTGCTTCAGACCAATGCCCCCTCGGCCTCAGGGAACGCATGGATGCAGCCCATCTTTTAACCTGTCAATCGATCCAGAGCCCAGAAAATGACATCACATCAATATATACTGACAGGTGCGGCACCAGATAAGAGTAAAAGTAAGAGCCAAGAGTGGGCGTTGGATAAAGTAAAGTATTAATCGTTGGAGCCGTTTTAAGATAAACATTGCTATCATTCTAGTTTTTTGGGCGTTAATCCCCCCCAAAATAAAACAAATAGTCTTGTGCAATGTGTCAATCCACAGAAATCTCGAAATCGAAAATTTGAACCATCACAAAGCTTTCCTTAAACTACGTATAAATATGAAAACACTAACGTGCGAAATCCATGGGGTTGTTGGCATTGGACAAGGGACCAATGGGTCATTATTTTTTAGAAATCAAATATTTGCAAACCTGCCGAAGTGTCCAAGCCGAAGATGAGGTCTTCGAACTGGGCTACATTGCCGGGCGAGCCTTTGTACTCAAGTGACCACTCGCTGCCCTTGCCAACATAGACTTCTACTCGATACTGCTGCACCAGCAGCAAGTCCCGCACCAAAGTCTCAAACTGGTTCTTGTTAAGTGCCAAAGACTCGGTTTTGTTGGGCCCTGCACAAAATGAAAAAAAAAAAAATTATAAAATATCTCTTGAGTTCAACATAGTGTAACTAACTTAAGTAAATCAAAAAAATAAATGTAGTTCTTTGTACTTAACGAATGCGACGTATGGAAATGTCTTGATTTGCGTTATTTGTAACTTGTAACTCCTTGTAACAGCAGAAAGCCGAGAATTATTGTTCTGGCATCATATCTGAGCATATTAAAATAAAGAACGTGACTTCACGCCTCGAGAGCACAGCCTTACATTGATCTAGAATTAATGACATACCTGCGCCTATGGTTTTCACATTATTTGTTGACTTGAAGACTTGCTTTGCCACAAATGGAGCATCTGCGCCGTGGACAGTGTAGAAGTCGGCCCTGTTAAAGAAACGTACGGTTGTCTCCAACTTCTAAAAGTAAAAAGATTTGTTTGTTCTAGGCACGGTAATTAAAATTAAGAAAACATGTTCATAATACTCATAATACGAATTGAAATTACTCACCTCAGGGAGCTTATGGTAGAAAGAAAGAAATCCGGTATCTGAAAATTATATCATAAATTTATTCCACTTCAATATAACCTAGTCTTACAGCTTACTATTATTAGGTAGGTGTAGGGCGCCGGGCAACAATTGAAGTGAACTAGAGAGGGTGTTATTAGTTATTAGGCTAGGATTATCTATGATTGATGACAATTTAACAAACATAAATGGCACTGGGGGAGCCAGAACTTGCAATATGCGTTCTCTATGCCTACCCCGTGTTCAGGTTTTATGGAACTACTAAAAATAAGTGAAACTTGAAAGTAATAAATACTTGCCCACTGATATATCTGGCGCCATACTATCACTGCAAAACAAATGATATGTTATTACACAGAAATTATGATTTATGATCCTTTTGGCGCGGTTTCCACCGACCGGCTATTACTTCAGGAGTATTTTGTTATTTTTGTTACACGATAACATGAATGGAGTTCTTGCGTAGTGACGTCACAGTAAGAGGGCGGAGCTAACAGCGCACGCGTGATTGCGAAAATAATGTAAAAAAATCAGCTGTTCGGCCATTGGAGGACATGAAATGCATTGAGCGCTATTGATTTTCACATTTTTAAGTTGTTATTATTCATATTTCTAGCATTATGGTCAAGCATTGCTGCTATGGCTTGTGTAATAGTGATAGCCTACACCAGGACAAGAACACATATGAGAGAGGTCCGAATTATATCGTTCCCCTTATTCGTTTCCTCTCAAAATCCGATTCTATCTAGTGTCAAGGCATTTCATTTCGGGGGAGGGACGGTTTCAGAAAAAGTTTTCCGGGGGGGCGGTGGCCCAAAAAATATCGCGTTTCCCTTACTTGAGTATTAATTTCTCTTAATTTCCGTCAAAAGTCCATTCTAACTAGAATAATGCTATTCCCCTCGGGGGGGGGGGGCCTCCGCCCCCAAGGATCCCCTTCGCCCCCCAAGGATCCCCTCCGCCCCCCCAAGGATCCCCTCCGCCCCCCAAGGATCTCCCCTTGGCTACGGCCTTGAGGACAATTGAAAGTGTGCAATTTGTTAACATAATGATTAAGAAAACTGAAATAAACCCATTAATGTTTCCTCAACTAATGACCAAACCATGGGAACACTTACTAGTGAAAAGTAATATTTTCCCCCTTTTTTCGACATATCTTGAACATATTAGTGCATTTATAAGCAGAGCAAGATATGACCATTATGTCAAACCAATGAAAAACTCAATAAATGGGTTAATAGATTAAATAACAGGCAATGAAATGCGTCTAAATCGCATTGAACACAATGGAGTCAACCACTTCTTGCCGAAATAACCCTTTTTGTCTCGTGACCAAAAGTGAAGACATTTGTTCAGCGTGACAGGGATCTAGAGCTCTACAGATGCCGACCAATCACAAGCAAGCATGGACACATTGTGTGTTAAGCCCTTTTTCTACTGTTGTTTGCTTGTATGCCGGTCAGGGCTGCCAGATTCCGTGGTTTACCTCGGAATTCCGTGGGAAATAATTTTATTCCGAAAAATTTCCGGGGTCAACAATTTTTGAGGTTTTTCTGTGGGATTTTAGGGAAATTTGTTTTTATTTTATTTTTTAAGATTTTTGTCGAATGACCATTGATTCTCTCGCGGTTTCATAAAATTTTCGCAAAAATTCAAAAAATATAAACACTATTTCCACCCCGAGCCCTACACCTCCATATGGTTTGCATGCTGAAGCAGGCGACCAATCGAAAGTCCACCATATTTTGGCCTAAAATTTTCGCGCCAAATGAAACTCAATAGTTATCTTATGGCAGTTATGACAGTTAATTGTCAGCTATTTATTACGACTTAGCTGTCGTGTATTTCCCGCCGCTAGCGCACTAAAAATTATTCTAGATTTCTGCATGTTTTTAAAAAGTTACTAGCTTGAGTAGCTTCAGCTTTGTATAATGAATAAAACTTAGATGAACCTGAAATAAGATGCCGGGAATTTCATATCAGCCTATAAAAGTGTGAGGGTGAGAAAAAAGTCAAATCAAATGATTAAATCATGGGAGCCTATTGCATTATTTCCATCACAAACCTATTTCAAGAAAGGTTTGTAAGTTTATACATACATGCATAGGCGTAAATAGGGGGGTCCTGGGGGGGGGGAGGCTAAGCCCGCAGCCCCCCCCCCCCAGGATTTCTGGTGACAAAGACGTTATGGAGGTGAAAGGCATAGTATCCACAATAACGAAAGGGAAATTAATTCTTGATACTGGTATGCTTATTTTACATTAAAGACATCATGAAAAAATCAACACATTGACTTATTTTCACGAAAATATATTACTCAAAATGCTTTAAGATCCCAATAGGCCTATTTCAGACCTATTTTTTCAAGCTTTTTCTTCGGGGGAGACCCCCGGGCCCCCTCAGTGGTAGGTTTATTTGTCGGTACAATCTCAACTGTACTGCTTGCAAAATTCGTAAAACCTCACTAATTTGGACCTAGGCCTATATACATCAATTTTCCTTCCCCGGGGGAAACCCCCGGCCCCCCATTCTCCAGGGTTTAATATGCGTAAAACCTCACTAATTTGGGCTATTTATCAATTTTTTTCTATGGGGGAGACCCCCGGACCCACCTATCACCAGGGTATAAAATGCGAAAAACCTCATTAATTTGGGCCTATTATCATTGTTTTTTCTGCAGGGGGAAACTGCGCCCCCTTCTCCAGGGGATAAAATGTGTAAAACCTCACTAATTCAGGTTTACCATAACATTAATGGCTTGGATTTACGGAGAACAGCTTAGATCTGATAATGACAACCCAAGCAACCTAGCCCCCCCCCCCCCTCCAGTCTCCAGAAGGTTACGCAGCCCCCTATAATGCTTTTCTCAGCGCTCCAAGTATTTTTAATTGTCAGCAACTGCCAATTTTGAATTTGCCACAATTTAAGGTACCTACTTATGGCATACGTGGGTGTAGCTTAGGAGCCTTAGACTATACTGCTCTAGCTTCTGAAAATTAGCAAGATTAAAAGATGAAAACTGGTGAAGTAGGCATGGTGACGTACAGCAGTCGATACTCTCAAAAATAATAAAAATCCGCCTATGCTTAGCATACTACATGAAAACAAACTTTATATCCAGTTTAATTTGTAACATCCTTGGTGAATGAAAAAAATCATATATAAGGCGCTTGTTCGATCAACGTCAATAGTGATAGTAAATGTGGTATTGACGTGGTAGCAGACATTAAGACAGTCTAAAAATGTCTGCTACCACGTCAATACTACATTTACTATCACTATTGACGCTGGTGGAATAGGCATCTAAAGGGGACCAACATTTAAAAAAAATTCCGGGGTATTCTGAGGAACTATTTAACAATTTCCGAGGAATACGGCAGAAGTCATTTGGCAGCCCTGATGCCGGTGGAGCAATCAGCTGGATGAGTCAGAAGCAACAAAGTGTTTCATTATCAACCACGGAAGCCGAATATATTGCTGCAAGCGAGGCGGCAAAACAAATGGTGTGGCTCAAACAGTTATTTGAAGAACTTTCCGTTCGTACAATATGTACTATTTTTTGTGACAATCTGGGAGCCGTGAAGTTATCAAAAAACCCTGAATTCCATAAACGAACAAAGCATGTGGAAGTTAGGTACCATTATGTAAGACAAATGGTCAAACAAGGCGTATTCGACATCGAACATGTACCAGGAAATAAACAGATCGCAGATGTCTTCACTAAGAGAGTAACGGACTGTGCTAAGGTTGAAAGTTTCTATAGGATGATGGGACTGTGCGCTTAGGTGCCCATTCCACATACGTACAACGTCAATGAAAATTATGAAATTGAAGGTGGTAGCAGACATTAAGGCGCCCATTCCACATACGTACAACGTCAATGAAAATTATGAAATTGAAGGTGGCAGCAGAATTTTTAGTATGTCTTTAATGTCTGCTACCACCTTCAATTTCATAATTTTCATTGACGTTGTACGTATGTGGAATGGGCGCCTAAAGACATACTAAAAGTTCTGCTACCACCTTCAATTTCATAATTTTCATTGACGTTGTACTTAGGGGGGTATTCCATATACGTACAACGTCAACGAAAAATTGAAAAATGACGTTTTAGCAGACATTAAAGACATACTAAAAATTCTGCTACCACGTCAATTTACGTCATTTTGACGTCATTTTTCAATTTTTCGTTGGCGTTGTACGTTTGTGGAATGGGCACCGTATGGCCCCCATTCCACATACGTACAACGGCAATGAAAATTATGAAATTGATGGTGGCAGCAGAATTTTTAGTATGTAAAAATGTCTGCTGCCACCATCAATTTCATAATTTTCATTGACGTTGTACGTATGTGGAATGGGAGCCTATGTGGAATGGGCGCCATTGGAGGGACTATTGAACTTTGAGCTAAGCGCACTCTGTGCTTGTTTGGTTCTTTTTGTTTACTTTTATTTTACGTCATTCCAAGATGGCTACTAAATAAATACAGTTCAGTTTCTCATGATGTATTTATTTAATTATTGGAATACTCTTACTACGGAGTTGGCCCAATACATCGTATAGAAGATATCATGACGAAGGAGACTTACAGAGACATGCTCCAAGACGTAATGCCACCCTATGCTGACGAGAAAATACCAATAAAATGGGTCCTTCAGCAGGGCAACAACCCCAAGAACTCCTTCAAACTAATGAAGTAGTGGTTTTTGGACAGCAGAGTCGATATTTTACCGCGGTAAGCGCAGTCACCCGGATTCAACCCCATCAAAAACTTGTGGAATGACCTGACGAGCCGTCTACGCAATGAAAAAATTTCGAAGAAGGAACTACTGTGGCTTCAAGTGAAGAAGACACGGGAGATGATACCCATCATTGTATGTCAAGACCTGGTAGTGTCGATGAGAAACTGTTGCAATGCTGTGTAATGCAGAACAATGGACAGACCACCAAATGTCAGTTTAATTGAAGGTCTTGCATAATAAAGCTAAAATTTGGAAAATGTTTGACCGCGTTCTTATTATTTTTGCCAGCCAATTTTCAACTTTCTTCAATTTTGAAAGAAGTAAGCATTGCTTATAACTGATGGTAACAGTAATGAAGTACCTCTAGGTAGTGTTGTTCATGCCCAAGTTTGGTGCAATTATCTTTAATAGTTCTGGAGAAAATAGTGGAAAACTCCGTGTTCTTATTATTTTTTCCATGACTGTATCTTATCGTACATTTTTTAGACGTTGGATTATCGATGTGCCAGAGCTCCGTTAAAGTATCGTCGACCAAGCTACAATATCTTATAGAGGCATTACAAGTTCGATAAGATATCGGAGGTCACTCCGTTAACTTATGGGGGAAGAATTTTCATTCCGATAACTTATCGTGTAATTTTTATCGGAGTAACAGCTCAACGATAACGCAACGGAGATTTTGGGTTATCGGAGAATTGGTCCGATATATCTTATGTGTAGTAATCTACGATAAGTTATCGAAATTTCGTTATCGGAGCGAAAAATGGGTGTCTGATACTTATTGAAAACAGCCCAAAATTTTTCTCAGTGTATTGTAATCATAATCAAATTCCCAGAGAAGACCTAGGCCTAATCCTGGAAGTTACTAATACAATGACTTTTAGTTAAGAATGAAATTTAGATTATTTTTGAAGTCAAAGTAGCCTAGGTAACGAACAAATATAAGGCTTACACTACTAGTATACAACTTAACTAGTATATGCGAGCTTGAAAACACAGGAAATTTATTATGTGTTCAATGCAGTATCAGTGCTGTTACTATATAGCCTAGGCTTATGTAAAGCTCTCGTATCCTTTGGATGCAATGCCATTTTCAGTTCCAAACTTCTGCCTAGAAATAGGCAAGGTCTATACTTAGGGTGGATCTGTAAGGAAATCGTTTACAATTTTAATAAAAAACTATTGTAGATCATGATTTCAATAACACTAAGGTACTTCCAAAATCGAGAGAGAGCTGGATCCGCCACTCGATTGCAGCTAGAAGGATGGCTGTTGCCAGAGGAGGAGGGGCGGGGTGGACTAAATTTCTGGCTACGGCCCTGGCTCAAGACAATGTTTTTTGGTCTTGCGAAGGGTTTCCCGCTACCGCATGGTACCATGGATTTGGTTAGATGCACACAGTTGTTATAGTCCATAATATAAAATAGGAAGCTCTGTCGTCCTGCTGGGGCAAAATGAGCTATCAGCCTCTCTGAGATTGTTGTTTCCCGCATAATTTGCCTTATTATTACAAATTGTGCAATATAATATATACATATAGGCCAGGGGCGTAAAGTTGGGGGGGGGGGCACGGTCCAACTTGCCCCTCCCAGCTCCTCCAAAGCCCCCCCCCCCCCAGCCTCGAGCATTGTAAGACGTGGTTCATACTTCATGGTCGCTTTTGCCGCAATATGAATATAGGTATCCCTTTTTTAGCTTTGTAAAATCTACAGCTATACTTTACAACTATTGAAATGCGTAAAACCCTACTATTTTGCTCTTATATTTTCAATTTCTCCTAAAATCCTGCCTGACGACGTCATATACGGTCTACTTAGGTTTGCCCCCGCCAAAATTCTAAAACTTTACGGCTCTGATATAGGCTAACGTTTGTTCCTCATGCTCCAGGTAGATCTAGATCCCCATATATAGCTACTCAACTTTTTAAGGCTTGCAGTCACATTTCGGAGTAGGGTACATATTATTATGTATACTTACCTAGAGCTACTTTTTGCAGTAATGTAGATGTCAGCAGCAAAAAAAAAAGCCACTTTAATGGACAATACTCCTTTGGCAGTTTGATTTCCTGTATTAGTAAATAAGGTATATGTGCCGCAAGTGATAAAAAGACAAATTCCCACTACGTAAAGTATAAAGAACTGCAAGAAATATAAATTAACTTATGATTATTAATTTATACGTTTACAGTACTGTAGTAGTTTGAACTTGGCGGGAAGTGGATGAAGTATGAGATAGGGCCGCAAGGGGCGCGCGTGTGTGTTGTTCAGTTGTTGTCGTGTGGGAGCATCAGATTTTTTTGAGCTTTTAGTACAAGTACTTCGTAATTTATTTATGTAGCACGTGCCATTCGTTTCCTTACGATTGATTTTGCCCTCAGACACGACCTCATATACTGTAGATCCATGTTAGGCCTGGCTGAAACTTTAAAAATCTAAAAATTTGTGTTAAATTGAAAGGAACCTGAATTAGGTTAAATCCATTAGAAGAAATGTTTATCTGCATTAAGTACCTACCTAAAAGAAACACGGTAAGAAACCTACTGTATCTCAATGTGCAAAGCATATACTGTACATACAGTACGTAATAAAAAAAGACGTAATAGATCTCATGCTTTCTGAAAGAAAAAAAAGACATCGTGTGCTTTAGCGAACACTGTTTAAATTAAAATTGATATTTCTGTTGGCCTGCACGGATACAAGCAAGTGTGCTCATTTTGCACCCAAGGGAAAGCCATAAAAATCTTCCACCTATTAAACATGCTGAGATTCGCTGAGAATAAAAATGCCCAGTTGACATAACAATTACTGAAATTAATCCAGATGTGATTTGTTTAGCTGAATTAGCACTAAAAAAGATTAAATAAATCATTTCTGTTTAAGTGATATCAGTTTTCAAATGGGTATTATCGCGCTATACCTGGAAGGGGGGGCCGGGGGGGGGGGTGGTATTGGGGTGTTTACATTTCAGATGAGAAGAGCTGCTAGCATGTAGTAAGCCAGTGGATGTGAGCAAATATTGTACTCGACAAATTCTGTGAGACTAGTGGTATTGAACTGAATATTTGTAAATGGTAATATGTATTTAATTCTGTAACGGTCATATACCGTAACATAAGAAGTAAGAGGGAGTGAACCTAGGAACGACCCTGGGTAGTAGCTAGGGTGGGCCACCAGCCACCCAGGGTCCATCTCTGTTGTTGAGTGTATGTTTAGCTTGTAAGATAGTATAGTTTTATGTGTATAGTTTTTGTGTGTATTAGCAGTTGGCAACGAAAGCAACCAGTAGCGTTTAGCGTCTAACATTCCAACGCAAGGGGGAGAGAGAAGTATTAATTTTTCCGCGCGGAGGGACGTTGTTTGTGAAGGCCACATAGGCCTACTGAATAGGCCTATATCAAAATGTAGTTAAGAAGAACAATTTTTTATGGGATGTCACCGAATCGATAACTCTACGACCAATATTTCCTGTTTTATAATTTAACTTTATACAAAAAAAATCCCTGAAAATATGTCCTATATAGTAGGTAGGCTACTTACAATCACTTTAGGAATGGGTGGCCACTTGAAAAGCATTCCCAAATTAATGGCACCAACGATAATGATATAACTTATGTAAGTTGTCTTGCATGTAATGAATGTAGTCCAATCAGGGTCAGGGTAGTATTCATTAAAGTGCATGCACAATGAAACAAAGAACTGGGAAGGAGAATGAGGTATGTTATAAATTCTGCATACACTGAGAGAAACGCTACATACAGTATAAGATATCGGAATCGATCCGATAAATACGTGACAACGTAGTTGGGCCGGTAAGTTAACGGATCACTTCTCCGATAAATCTTCTCCGTTAACTCATCGTCATCCATAACTATAGGATACTTATGCTCCGATAAGTATGTCCGATAACTCATTACGAAAACTTATATGAGTTAAAACTCCTTATCGGACCCTAAATCTTCACGGGCAGTAGCTCCGACAACATATCGTTTTCTAGTTAACGTTGGCCTCGATTTTGCTCCGATAACCTATCGTTCTCTAGTTATCGTAGACCTATACATTCGCCAATAATTCTTAATTCTAATGCTTCTATCCTGGCTGCATCCTGGGGGAGGGGGGGGGGGGTGGTGGCAGCGGCAGCGCTGGCGGTATATATATAGGGAGGATCTGGTACATATACATATATATGCACTCTGTATTAATACACGCATATATGTATATATACATATATATACCAGAGCCCCCTAAATATATATGACCAAACGCCACCCTTCCTTGCCGCCTCCCCTCTCTCCTCCCGATGGATGCAGCACGTTGCAACACTGGGTGCTATCTATGCACGCCATTTCACCCTGCAGCCACCTGAAAGGAATACTTCAACAATATATATAATACAATGTATAACTTTATAATAAGATTAAAATGGTCACACCAGTTTTATATATTGAATGAAATGGTGTAGCCCATATAAACAGTAGGCTATATTGGCCAATTACATATTAGCCTAGATACAATCAATATTGAACAACCAAATTAAGACTACCTTCTATAGAAGGACTATAGTCCAGCTTTTTGGCTTAAGCTTATAGAAAGAATTTCACGGGAAATATTCACTAGGCCTACAGGCTAGAGCTATAAAAAAAACATTTTAGACACCAGACGAAATATTTCTCAGTATTTTAATGCCGATGCATGATAACTATGTGACCAATCAATCACAATGCAGAGAAAAAATTCTTCAGCTGCCTTAAATATGAGACACCTTGCATATGAAATAATGTTGCGCTTCCAAACAGCCCCAACTATGACATTCAAGGGAGCTGAGGGATGGAATTAATGAAATGAAAGAATTAAGAACTAAGAAGGTACCGACCGCTAATGCAAGATGCGCGCGCCTGTGACGCAGGAGGAAATCCCGAACTGCGCATGTGCAGACCTTCAACTACGATAACTCGCTCCGATAAACGAGTCGGTCAGCGTAACACCTGTGTTTGCACCATTCGTTTGCACTACGCATGCTCATGGACTCAAACCACAAAACATCGTATAATTATATATTTGGGCTGCCACATTCCGTGGTTTACCTCAGAATTCCGTGGGAAATAATTCTATTCCGGGATCAACAATTTTTGAAAACCTAAGAACAGTGGGTAATGTAGGTACGTAGGCTGCAGTTCAATGTGAAGGGTTGTAATACTGTAATTTACTTTTGGCCTACGGTACTGCATGCTATTTTGGTGTTCTGTGCTGCTGACTATTCTGTAAAGTCCAGTGAAGTTTTCAATTGCAAACACAATATAAGTCTAATTAATTTTTAATTGTGGAATTTTAATTTTTCCGTTAATTATTTAGTAATATCAAAACACAAGCTTCTTTAATCCTGTTTACATAATTTGAAATTTAGGTGTCACTGCTTCATCATTTAGCCTAGCTTATTAGGTGCAGTAGTAGAAAAAAAACTAAATGCACTAAATACTAATGATGGTAGGCTACGATGAGTACCAGGCTGGGCAGCCAAGCGACTTCAGCCGTATTCCTAACAATTTTTAAATAATTCACGGAATACAGAATACTCCGGAATATTTTAAAATGTTGGTCCCCTTTATATGATATGATTTTTTTAACTCTCATCTGTCCATGGCCCTGGTTCCTAACCTTATCTGGTTATTTTAAATTTTAATTGTAACTTTAAATTGCAGCCGATGAAAAATACCCATCAGCTTCAGATTCAACCATCACAAATTGTCATGATTCCATAAATTGGCATACAAATATTGGTATGCATAGGTATTTCCCCAAAAATCCACAGAAAAACCTCAAAAATTGTTAATCCCGGAAATTTCTCGGAATAGAATTATTTCCCACGGAATTCTGAGTTAAACCACGGAATGTGGCAGCCCTAATATATATAAAATTATACGATGTTCTGTGGTTGGAGTCCATGAGCATGCGCAGTGCAAACGAATGGTGCAAACACAGGTGTTACGCTGACCGACTCGTCTCCGATAATTTAAATGGGGGTTGACCACTCCGATAACATTTTTTTAGTCTCCGATATCTTACATGGGGTCTTACGATAACTTTTCGGAAGTTAATTGTGATAGACAGGCGTAACGCAACTACGATAAATTTTCGAATTTTTGACTTGAGAACAAGGATACAGTTCAAGGACTTTTTGGTACAATAACTAAAAGTCGCATCTGTTTGTGGTATACGGAGCGCGCATGCGCATCAGATAGATACAGCGGCAAGGGCCAAGGGGGCATGATATGATGAAGTAGTCGAACTCCAGAGCTCGGTGAGGCAAGTTCAGATATAATATTGGCGCAGTCAAGTAGGAACATGTATTGTGTTGTTCAAAAGCGTCTTCCATCTTCAGTTTATTTTCATTTGATTTTCCGGGTTTAGTAACGAAGTGTGATAGTTAACTAGTTAAGTACAGTTGGTGAAGTTCGGTTCGGAGTAACTAGTGCCGTTTTATCGCGAAAATGCCGAATACCGACTCGTTGGTGGATGCATTAAAACAAGCAACACAGACAAATCAGCTACTAGCAAATGCGATAGACAAGTTGCAACTGCATTCTACAGGTCAGAGTACACCATCTAACAGTAATCCAAGTTTACCTAGATTTGAGGAAAACGAAGATTTTGAAGACTTTTGCGTGAGGTTTGAAGCTATCGCAGAAGTGTGCTCGTTTGATGATTAAAAAATAAAAAAAATAGCTACATTTATCACACAACTTCCCGCGGCAATTTTTCATTTACTCGGAAATTTATTGTACCCGAAGGATCTGACGACGGCGGGTTTTAATTTATTTAAATTAAAAAGAACACCTAAAGCCTAAACCATTGATTATACCTAGTCGCCATGCATTTTTACAGCGTAGGCAACAAGAGGGTGAGTCCTTGGCCGACTATATATGGTGAGTCCTTGGCCGACTAAGGTAACGGACCAAAAGGTGACACCCTTAAGCTTTTTTCTTTATATTGTTACTTCCTACTGTTGAGTAGTGAAAGTCAGAACTCTACCAATGGTAAAATTTGATTAATTGGTTCATCTAGCAGCTTCCTAATACAATAAAGCTCATAATATGATTAAATATTTGATGTCATTAATTTTTTTAATTTCCCATGTTCTGTCTCCTAAAGATGACACCAAATTTTCGCCTGCGACTTAAAGATGACACTTAAAGACCTAAAGGTGACATAGCACAAAAATCAGAAAATAATACATTTTTTGGTGTTTAAATTATATTAATTTAATGTACCTTATTTAAGTCGACAAAATTGCCCAGATTGGGGAAAACGTAGCTGTCCCTGTTCATATTATACTCCGACAATCTAGCAATTATATTATAATATTCCACAAACCCCTCATCCCTCACTTCGGGGAAACTAAAAAAAGTTCCTATTTTCCCGGTTTTTTTTCGAAAAAACAGAACGTCCACCCCTGCTTCTTTTGCCTCTCCATTTATTTCACCAACGTAAAATTTCTCCCTCTGGTCTTCTTCGGTTACAAATTTTACCAAGATGAAATCTTTAAATGGAGTCTTTTTCTTCGTACGTTTTGGCCGCTTTGTGTAAAGCGCCCTTTCAGCTTTTTTCTTTAACATGTCGTCTGCCTTCTTCTTCTTTTTTTTCTCCAAACGCTCTTGCTTCTTCTTCTCTTTGTCTTCTTCCATCTTCCTCTTCTTCTTTAAACGTTCTTGTTTTTTTCTCTCTATATCCTCTTTTACCTTCTTTGCTTGAGCCGCCTTTGCATTTGCATGCATATGGAACAGATCCGATGTAATTACCGGGGGGACCCCATCTTTGGGTACTTTCATTTTCCCTGTCTTTGGGTCTGCTCTTGGCCATATTAAGCATGATTTGTATGGCGACACCAGCCAAGGCGGATGAAATGATTGCAATTGTACGGAGTTGTTACCGGAAGTAGAGATAGCTTGTTTTGTAGAGGTGTCTTCCACACCTGGCTCTTCACGTTGGTCCTTAGTGGAACCAGTTTCATCAAGTAAAGGGTCGTTAACCTTATCAATAAAACTTAATTTGTACGGCGACACCGGCCAAGGCGGATGAACTGATGGCAATTGTACGGAATTGTTACCGGAAGTAGAGATAGCTTGTTTTGTAGGGGTGTCTTCCACACCGGGCTCTTCACGTTGGTTCTTTGTGGAACTAGTTTCATCAAGTAAAGGGTCGTTAACCACATCAATAAAACTTTCCATTGCATCATTCTCAAACAACAAGGAAAAGTCATCGGTAAACATCTCCTCAGTAGCAGCATTCGCATCTGCCTCCTTAGGGCCGGATGGAGTAGCTGCATTGGGAAGAGGCGCATCTTTGTTGACACTGTTCGCAAATTGTGCATTCGCTCTGCACCACAGGTCTATGAGTGCAGGATCTGCGTTCTCTACGTCACCAATAAGCCCTTTAAGCCAGGCAAGAAATTGTTTCGGTAGTTCCTGAGTAATTGCGCCATTAACATGTTGAGTTGCAGTTGGTTGATCGAATGATGGCATTCTAACGGCCTCAATGTCGAAAGGCACTAAACCGCAAGCTTTGAATCCATTGGCCAATGTTTTTTGTGTGAAACATTTTTCTAACACTGCTTTGAGCACCTTACAAAAGTCTTTTTTCTTCAATTCACAATTATCATTTGCAAGCCGCCAATCTTGAACAGCATCTTTCCATTCTCTTTTAAGATTTCTAAAAACGGCTACATCCATCGGCTGCAAAATATGCGTAGAATTTGGGAACAAGGCAATAAGTTCAATTCCATGTGTCATGCAAAAGTCACTCACTTCAATTGATATGTGAGAAGAATGTCCGTCAACAAATAGAATAACAGGCTTAGTGATCCCTTCGCGATCTAACCAGGGATTAAATACATTTGCTATGTATTCAAACCAAAGTTCTTGGGTCATCCATCCTCGGTCTGACTTCCCTCTTGCCCATCCTGGAGGCAAACTCTCCTCGATTTCCCCTGGCACCCTCTGGTACTTCAACACAATCATTGGGGGGGCCATGTCTCCATTGGCATTGCCATTAACTAAGACCGTTATGCATGCCTTCTCATTATCTCCAGATTTTTGGTAGACTGCACGCTGCCCTTTTGTAGCCAGTACTTTACCGCCCTTAGGATTTAAAAAAAAGGCCGTTTCGTCAGCGTTAAAGACTCTTGCAGGACTTCCTAGAACATCAAACACCCCCTTTTCTTCAAGACACTTTTTCACCTGAACGCTCCAGTTCCTTAATTCCTCCATTGAAACCGAAGCCCTACTTTTGGTTAGGTTTTGTGCAACACGGCTTGATAGTTCCTTGTGCCTTCCCATGAATCCATAAAACCATTTGTTGCTGGGCTCCTTTCTTTGAAATGCATCTTTTTCCAATTTACGAGCCACTTTCTTTACACTGGATATGAACAGCTCCTTAGAAACAGGGAAACCTCTTGCCGACATCCCAAGCACCCATTTCACTAATATGTCCTCTTCCTCCGCACTAAAAACTGTTGGTGCTCCAATTCTTCTCCCCTCCGGATTTTTTCCTTTCAATTTATACAACAAGGTGATCCGTGGAACCCCATTGTTTTTTGCTGCCTTTTTTATGGAAATCCCGTTTCTTGCATCAATAAGGGCTTGACGCATTTTTTCCTCCGTATAGAGCAGGTTTTTTCTTTTCTTTTGCCCTAAAAAATAGAAATGCGTTAAGATGACACACTTATACCCAAAGATGACACCCCCATGTCAGCTTAAGGTTCCCGATCGAATATTGCCAGGCCGAGCATATAATAATATTTATCATTAAAGTCCCAGTCCAAATTACACCAAATCATTATTTTAGGCATTTTCTCCTGAAGATGACAGGGTGTCAGGTTAAGGAATTTTAAGAAATAACCGTGCGTAAAGGTGACACCCCCAGCAGTTGGCTATAAAACCAATCTTCAGGTCAATTTTAGTTTTGACGCCTTTTTTAAGAGTATAACAAGGAAAATAAACGCTTCAGACACAATTAAAAACCATGGTTAGAAACATGAAACCTTAATTTGCTACTTACCGTGCTTAAGCAAATCCATTATAAACTCGGAATAAATTGGCAATCGTCAACAAGCGTAAACAAACATGTCAGTGGCGGCCATGTTTTTCGTGGAACAAGAATAGCGCATGGATTTCTAGGTAAACAAACTTTGAATTCTAAGTTCAAATTTAAAAAAAACCGCGAAAATATATTACAGTTCTTAATAAATAAAAGTTTATGATAAAGTGTCACCTTTATGCATGGTGTCACCTTTTGGTCCGTTACCTTATATGGCTGAGTTAAGGAGAGTAGCTCTTCCATGTCAATATTCGAGCACAGAATTACCCGTAATGCTTCGGGATGTGTTCGTAGCGGGAGTCAGATCTAGGACTATTTTAGACCGACTGTTTGAGGTAAACCTATAAGTTTACTCAATGTAACAAGTAAAGTCATAGAAAAACTTATGGCAGCTCGCTTGAACAACTTTTTAACGAAACATAATTGGATAAGTTCAAATCAATTTGGGTTTAGGGCAGGAAAAGGAACAGATTTAGCGTTAATAGAATTTACCCGACCCATATACGATTCTCTAAATAAAGGCCGTAAAACAGCCAGCTTGTTCTTAGATATAAGCCGTGCCTTTGATTCTGTCGAACACAATTTGCTCCTAGACATTTTATGGAATGCAGGGGTAAGAGGAATAGCATGGGAGTGGTTCAAGAGCTATCTGATCGGGAGGACTCAGAGAGTACGTTTGCAAATTCAAAAAAGTGGAACAGTTGGTTTTGTAGATAGTGACGCTTTGGAACAACTATGTTCTGTACCACAAGGCTCAATCTTAGGCCCATTATTATTTATTTTATACACTAATCAACTATGCAACTTGCGGCTACATGGTACTTTGACTAGCTTCGCTGATGACACGGCACTCTGCTACTCTGCAAGAGACTGGAATGAGATACAAAAGTTTATGACTGAGGATTTACATCATCTTAACACTTGGTTCCAAATCCATGGCCTTACAATTAATGTTAGTAAAACCTGTTTTCTGCCATACAATCTAAGAACAGGAAGTATAGATGAGCCCCTCGAAGTGAGATGCCATGCGTATAATTGCGACTTACAAAATCCAAATTGTCAATGCCCAGCTATCACTAAAGCACAAACGACGAAATACCTTGGCGTCCACTTCGACAGTGATATGAAATGGAGCAGCCACTTAAAATTGATAAACGGAAAATGTCGAAATTTTTTAAGACAACTTTTTTACCTCCGCACGGTCTGCCCTCAAAACATTTTAATCCAACTATACCACTCACTTTGTGAATCTCGGTTAGCGTATGGTATCCAAGTGTGGGGTGGGACCTTTGTTACAAATTTAAATTCACTTGTAGTTACCCAAAAATACCTTATTAGAACAATAGTCAAAAAACCTAGAACTTGGCCATCATTCCCTCTCTTTGCGTCTCTCGGTTTATTCCCGCTGCGGCACTTGTTCTTATACAAGACATTGCGAATTTTTTACTCTATCAGTGGGGACATGGTACAGAGACCCAGACCGGCAAATACTAGAAGAATTGAGCACCTTGTAGTACCAAGGGCATACATAGCAAATTTTATCAAATCCTACCAATATATAGCACCAAAATTATTTAACTTACTTAATATTTGTCCTGGGTCGCTGTCAATAAATAAATTTTCCAAATTCGTCCGGGAATGGCTGATGAGACGGGAAGAGGTGGAATCTTTATTTGAAATAGTGGACTAGACTGTTATGTGTTTACGAGAGATCTGTTATTAATATGTAAGTGTAGTTTAATAAGTTAAATTAAGTCTAATTGATTTTTTTTCTTTTTTCTTTAGTTTTAGAGTAGGGTAAATTGTTATAGGTCTTCATGTGGGGCTTTACAATTATTGTATTTAAATTGTTCTATATTTAATACATTCATTCATTCATTCATTCATTCAAGATAATATGGCGTTAGATAAGTTGTACAAAATAGCAGTGGGTATAGAGCAAGCCGAAAAGAGTGCACAAGACGTTTTGCACACGCACATAAAACAAGTGGAGGCAGCTTGTTGGAAAAAGAAGAAACAGCAGTCGCGGGATAAGTTGCGTCGTGAGGTACAGGTACAGGTACGTGGTTGAAGGTGAAGAATGGCCCGACACCTCCGAAAACGTTTATAACGTTAGAAATTCATTGCATAATTGTAAACCGCGGCATGTAAGAGTATGCATTAAGGGGGTGTATCTCAACATGGAAGTGGATAGCGGCACCGGAACTTCATTTTGTTCTTTGAAGTATTTAAAAAATGCTATGTGTCACTCGAGACAACCTCTGTTGAGTTTCATCCGTACGGCGAGGATTCTCCTCGATTGAGTCCCCTAGGATGTGCAAGGGTTGCAGTGGAGTATAAAGGACGTAAAGCCGACTTACCGATTTACGTATTGCAGGGGAAATGCGTACCATTAATAGGTAGGCAATGGTTAGAAGCATTGAACATTTTAAAGCAAGAAGACTTACATCGGGTGTCATCCGTTCCGGTGGGTAAGTGGAATTCAACGGAATCATTTCCGGAATTATTTGCAGAAGGAATAGGCCTCGCTAGAAACTATAGGTGCTCGATAAAAATGAAACCGAATGCAAAACCAGTTTTTCGTAAGGCACGGCCTGTGGCGTTTGTGTTGTGTTGTGTTTGCGTTGTGTGCCATTGCTTACTTACTATCATTTTACTCGAACACGAGTATACCTGATAGCATGGACACATCAAACGTCAATTTATTGGCCGATTTTTCTTATAACACAGGCTTATAAAATGTAGCAGATATGCGGACTGATTCGTAATGTTATCATTACGACGGCTGAGATTGTATAGAAATAATATTGCATTTAACCCGAAGAGAGGGGCCCGGGGGGGGGGGGGGGGGGACGGGAAAATTGGAAAATATAAGTGCAAAATAGTGAGGTTTTAAGCATTTTAGCAGCAGTAAAGTGTAGAATTTATAGGGCTTACAAAGAAATGCTTATTCATAAAAATAACATATCATTTAGCCAAAATGTATGTCCCAAATATTGGAGTTTTAAATCAGGAAAGCTTACAAAGAAATGAATATGCACACAGCTGCAAACAGGGGGGCCCGGGGGTCTCCCCCAGAGGAAATGTTTCGAAAAAATAGGCCTAAAATGGTGGAGCTTTACGATTTTAACAGCAGTAAAGTTTATAATTTACCGAGGAAGACATATTCGTTGAATTCTCAACATTTCATTTCGGAGGAGGGGGGGGGGGGAGTTAGTTCAGCCCAATAAGCCCTGTAGTACTGGTGCGATGTGAATTTTTTATTTTTTATATGCTACAGTGCGGGAAACGATCGCTCGCTACTTATGTTGACACTCATTAATTATATAACTAGGTACAGTTCAAAAACTACTTCTACATTCGGAAAACTATCAGCAACTCATTTTTCAAAAATTATGTTGTAAACGAACCTTTCAAAACTTATAGACCTATTATTTTTTCGATTATCTTATATTTATTATCGATCCTCATCTGTCACAAAGAGTTTCACAAACTCACGAAATTGTAATAACTCAAATTATTGTGTAGGTTGCAATCCAGGTCATCCGAGTAACAATTGACCAATTTCTCTGCCTTAGTTTTTAAATCCTCGGGATCAGGGCTTATATTTTGTAAACATTTCAAAACACCAAATTTCTGATCGATTTCGTAATAGGCGGAAATTCATCTATCCAGTGACAGCATAAACTGGTCAGGTATGGGAAGATGTATTTGCCTTATTGGTTGTTGTGGTTTTCTAATCTACGTATATCTACTGTAAGTTTTGTATTTTGTGGGGGCCGTGGCCCCGGTGGCCCCATAGCCAGTACCGGCACTGACAACAGCACTACCTTAGCGGAGATTTTGAAAGACATTTTCTTCGCCGGTATCAGGTCTAGAAGCATTTTGGACCAACTATTAACAGAGCCTGATACTGCTACCCTTGACGCATTGTTCAAAAAGGCGGCAGCTATTGAAAAGGCAGAAATGTCAGCTTTACAGGTACTGAATGGCACTGCCACATGCGTAAACAGAATTAAAGACAACAAACCAAATTACAAAAGGCGAAAAGAAGTTTCAATGATAAAGTTAAACAAAATACTCAGCAGGATACGATCATATGTTACTGTTGTGGAAAAATGAACAGCCACAAGGCACCGGATTGCAAGAGTAAGCACCGGCTACATTGTACCCACTGCAAAAAAGGGGGGCATGTAGTAAGCGTCTGCCAACAAAAAAACCGAGAATCATCCCGTGAGCAGGCAAAAGTCAATCACGTAGATGAAGTAATGTCAGAACCATAGAAGTGCGTGATGGTTAAGGTGAACGATTCCCCAATAGAATTTGAACTGGATACAGGTACGGACAATACAATATAGTGGAGTGCTATTAGACAAAAAAATGGCTAGACCTCGGAATCCAGGGACTGTCCATGAATATTTATAAAAATTTTGAAAATGTGTTGTTAGTGGGATATAGAAAAAAGTTAAAAAAAATTTTTTGTCCGCTCACAATTTTTAACTACAGGGTGTGCCAGCATAACTTCCTCTTTTTGTAATGCACGCCATTCGGTCGGTGGATGTCGTAGCGAAGTGTTTATGGTCTCGTTCGAGAGTTGGGACTATACACTTTTGTCTTAGGCGTACATAGTTCCGAAGATCAAAACATTTAGATCACGTCCCCCATTCTCAATATAGTGTGTATTAGTGGAGCGCGGTAAGTCAAAAAAATGGAAAAGCCTCGGAATCCAGGGACAGTCCATGAATATTTATACAAATTTTGAAAATGTGTTGTTAGTGGTATATAGAAAAATGTTAAAAAAACATTTTTGCCCGTTCTCATTTTTTAACTACAGGGTGTGGCAAAACAACTTCCTGTTTTGTAATGCGCGCCATTCGGTCGTTTTTTTTTGTAACGGAGTGTTATTGGTCTCGTCGAGAAGCGGGACCACAGAACAACATAATATATGTATGGGCGGGACTATACACTTTTATTTAACATTGATTTGAAGATCAAAACATTTAGATCACGTCTCCAAATCTGGATACATTGAGTATTAGTGGAGCGCCGTGAGTAGAACAAAATGGTAATGCCTCGGAATTCAGTCAATATATATTTATAATAACTTTGAAAATGTGTAGCCTATATAGAAAAATGTTAAAAAAATTTTTTTGCCCCCTCTCAATTTTGAACTACAGGGTTGCCATTTTCTTTTTCCTCACGGCGCTCCACTAATACTCAATGTATCCAGAATGGGAGGCGTGATCTAAATGTTTTGATCTTCAAAACTATATAAAACAAAAGTGTATAGCCCCACCTCTTGACAAGACCAATAACACTCCGTTACGACAAAAAACGACCGATTGGCACGCATTACAAAGCAGGAAGTTGTTTTGCCACACCCTGTACGGTAGTTAAAAAATGAGAGCGGACAAAAATTTTTTTTTAACATTTTTCTATATACCACTAACAACACATTTTCAAAATTTTTATAAATATTCATGGACTGTCCCGACTGTCCCTGGTTTCCGAGGCGCTTTTCCATTTTTTTGACTTACCGCGCTCCACTAATACACACTGTATCGAGAATGGGGGACGTGATCTAAATGTTTTGATCTTCGGAACTATGTACGCCTAAGACAAAAGTGTATCGTCCCACCTCTTGAACGAGACCATAAACACTTCGCTACGACATCCTCCGACCGAATGGCGTGCATTACAAAAAGAGGAAGTTATGCTGGCACACCCTGTAGTTAAAAATTGTAAGCGGACAAAAAAAATTGTTTTAACTTTTTTCTATGTACCACTAACAACACATTTTCAAAATTTTTATAAATATTCATGGACTGTCCCTGGATTCCGAGGTTTTTGTCTAATTGCACTCCACTAATACGGTACTACCTGAAGCTGTATGCAAGCAATTCCAAGTTAAATCTGAATTATGGTCTACTCTTAAAATGTTCAAGCCTTACGGAAAAGCGGCAGTACTTAATACATTTGGAACTACACGCGTTTCCTTTGATGGGCCGACAATGGCTGAAAGCATTAGGGATTTACAATCCACCGGCAGCCATTAACAAAATTGAATAAGAACTTCTACAGGAATTCAAAACTGAGTAGGACAGTATTTTCAGAAGGAGTGGGACTGGCACCAATCACCGTTTCCTTAAATTTTAAAGCGGGGACAATACCCGTATTTCGGCGACACAGAAACGTTGCGTTTGCATTGCGTGCACAAGTGGAAGACGAATTAAACCGCTTAGTGCGTGACAACATTTTACAACCGGTGGAACATAGTGAGTGGGCAACACCAATAGTTCCAGTGGTGCATAAAAATGGAACCGTCAGAATTGCAGCAGATTATTCCTGCACGGTCAATCCAAATCTTGAAGAACCTACTTACCCACTACCTAGATTTGATGAGCTAATGGCGAAGGTCGCCCATTGCTCCATATACTAGATATACTCCATAAACTAGACATCAGGAAAGCTTACTTGTGCTTGCCATTAGATGAATCAGCAGCTGAAGCACACACTTTAAATACACACAAAGGGTTGTTTCGTCCAACACGTTTAATATTCGGATGTGCTGCGGCTCCTGTCATATGGACTAAATTCATAGAAGGAATCATGAAAACCATGGACGGATTGGCAATTTTTTACGATGACTTACTGGTGGCCGCAAAAGACGAAGCTTCATTATAGGTACGCTTAAATGAAGTATTACGCCGTTTGAAAAAAAATGGCCTAATAAGATTGAACTTGGAAAAATTTTCATTTTTCGTCAAAAAAGTTACATACTTGGGGCATGAACTCTCAGCAGCAGGTATGAAACCTGCAAGTGACAGTTTAAAGGGCATACGTGAATTACCTACACCCACTACAGTGGCTGAATTAAAACAGTTTTTGGGAATGTTCTGATTTTATTCAAAATTTTACAATGGTATAGCGGAAATTGCAGCACCACTCTACGATGCAACGTCAGCAGGTACTTATAATAATAATAAATATAAGTTTCCATTGAAGTGGACAAAGCAGTGCGCTACAGCATTCAAGCTACTCAAGGACATGCTTATAGTCCGGGAGCCAGGGGGGTCCTCACTTGACGAAGTTCCGGAGAAGGCATGACCTCATGAGGCGCTTAGTATGTGTCTCTAGTCTGTAAAAAACCTTTTCTTACGAGTCGGCTCTGGGGCTTTTGGGTGCTACAAATTTTTTAAAGTGCCTAATTTTTGGAAAAACTAGACGAACTGGTGGGTCAAAAATTTTCAAAGTAAACTACGCTGAACTATGTATAGTAGACGAAATCTTGAAATCAGAGGATTCCCTGGGGACTTTCACCTCATAAGAAGCAATCCAAAAAGGGTAGGAACGGGAAAAATTTGACAAAGAGGTGGGCTTATAATTTCCCTATATATGATTCCCATCGTTCTCCTGAGCACAAAAACAAAAAATAAGAAGTTTCTGTTGGGACATTCATCCCTTAAGAAGGGGACAAATTTTCGTCAAATCAGATTTTGAGAAATCTCAATTTGGAACAGTGCATAGTAGTTTCTAGTATGTCAAACGTAATTATAAGAAAATTCCGTTAGGGCTTTCAACCCTTAAGAAGCAATCCGAAAAAGGAGGGCTTATAATTTCCCCCTATCTGAAAACCATGTTTTACCCAAGTCTGAAAACTGAAAATAAGAATTTTTCGTTGGGGCTTTCATCCCTTAAGAGTGGTTCAAATTTTTGTCAAATTTTTCTTGACGAACGAGATAATGACATTTCTCAATTTTAAATAATACCTAGTAGTTTTTAGTATGTGAAAACGTAATTATCAGAAAATTCCGTTGGGGCTTTCACCCCTTAAGAAGCAATCCAAAAGGGGTGGGATCGGGAAAAATTTGACGAAGAGGTGGGCTTATAATTTCCCTATGTATGATTCCCACCGTTCTCCCGAGCACGAAAACGAAAAATAAGAAGTTTCTGTTGGGACATTCATCCCTTAAGAGGGGGATCAATTTTCGTCAAATTAAACTTGAAGAACATGATTTTGAGAAATCTCAACTTGGAACAATGCATAGTAGTTTCTAGTATGTCAAAACGTAATTATAAGAAAATTTCGTTGGGCTTTCATCCCTTAAGAAGCAATCCTAAAAAGGAGGGAACGGGAAAAATTTTTCGAAGAGGAGGGTTTATAATTTCCCCTTATCTGAAAACCATAGTTCACCCAAGTCTGAAAACAGAAAATAAGAATTTTTCGTTGGGCTTTCATCCCTTAAGAGTTGTACAAATTTATGTATAATTTTACTTGACGAATGAGAAGATATGACAAATATCAAATTGAAACTATGCGTATTAGTGTCTAGTATGTGTAAGCTTTAATGTAAGAAAATTCCGTCGGGGCTTTCACCCTTTAAGACTCTATTCATAAGGGATGCCATGGTGTGGTACCGGCCAAGAGTATCGGTGATGAAGTAAAGTAAAGCACATGTAGGCGGGGCTATATGTCAGCAATATAACCCAAGAACAAAATAACACATATGACATTGATTTTGAGACGGCTGTCCATATACGAACTATTAAGCAATTTCATCTGAGATTTGCTCTCCTGAGCCTATGGCAATAGTCTAATTGAGGACATGAACTCTCTATTTTACGGTATTATTAAAAAAGACCGCATTTTCCCTTTGCCTCAAAAACACGATATGAAGTTATTGCTTTAAAAGCATGCATTTCAATCATGGCTTTAGAGACATCGGGTCCCATTCTCTTAGCCAAGAGGGTGGCGTCAATAGCTCGCCTATATAGACAGCCCCTTTTTTTTGAAAAAGAAATATTTTTGCCCAAAACCAAATAGTTTCTTGGTAAAGAAACCTGTCCGGTTTCGTTACTCAATTTAACACCTAAAACATGCCTGAAGGTACAAATCATCGATAGTAAGGTTTCGCAGATAAATTATTTTTTAATCATATTTCATGAAAATTTAGTTATTTTTATTTTTTACTCTCAGAAGCAAACTATCAAGGGGCAAGTGCCCCACCGCATTTTGTTAACGTTAATAACGACTGCAATATATGTGAATTTAAAAGAAATCGTTGGAGCCGTATTTGATAAATAAATTTTTTAGACGTTTTTGGAGTTTTTTGAGAATAAAACCCCCCAAATGGAGTTAGCCCAAAATAAATTGAAGCGAGGCATGATTTTTATGAACCTGCATGCCAAATTTCATCTAAATCGACTGAGTAGTTTGTCTGGAAATCGATGAACAGACAGACAGACAGATTGAGTGACAGCGTTTGCCATTAGACCTACTATTTTAATATTTATTCTACAAACTTTTTCTTCCCATTTCACCAAGACCTTAAGCAAGGGGGCATATTGGGCTGCAGCCTCCCCCCTCCCCATAAATAACATAAGTAACGTGAATATGTCTTCCTCTGTAAATTATAAGCTTTACTGCTGTTATAATCGTAAAACCCCACTATTTCGGGCCTTTTTTTTAAAACCTCCGGGGGAGACCCCCGTGCCCCCCTGCTTACTGCAATATGAATAAGGATTCCCTTGTCAGTTTTAAAAATCTATACGTTACTGCTGTTAAAATGCGTAACACTCCACTATATTCATTGGCGTAGATGGGGGGGGGGGGGGGGTCTTGGGGGGGGGGGCAAAGCCCGGGGTTTTTGGTGACAAAGACGGTATGGAGGCGAAAGGCATAGCATCTACAATAACGAAAGGGAAATTAATTCTTGGTTTGCCTATTTTACATGCAAGACATCATTTAAAAAAAAATCGACATATTGACCAAGTACTTTCACAAAAAACTTCTTACTCAAAATGCTTAAAATTCCAATATTTCAGACTTATTTTCTCAAACTTTTCTACGTAGGAGACCCCCGGGCCCCCCTCCGTGGTAGTTTTATTGGTCGGTAAAAACTCAACTTTACTGCATGGAAAATGCGAAAAACCTCACTAATTTGGGCCTATTTTGTCGATTTTTTTCTCCGGGGGAGACCCCCGGGCCCCCCTTTTTCTAGGGTATAACATGCTAACATGCGCAAAACATCACTATTTTGGGCCTATTTATTAATTGTTTTTATTTTCTCCAGGGGAAACCCCCGGGCCCACCTTTCTTCTTTCTCACTTCAGAAGTGAATGAGTAATGATTCCCGGTCTTGGGGTCCTAAAGCCCCCCCCCCCGAGAAATGTTGGGAATTTACGCCAATGACTATATTACACTTATATTATCAATTTTTTTCCCCGGGGGAGACTCCCGGGCCCCCCCTCTTTGGATTACGTGCAATATTGTTTCTATAAGATCTAGTCCGCATATCCACAAAATGTTGTCTCGCTGTGCCCCCACTAATTTAGCTTTTTAT
Source organism: Psococerastis gibbosa (assembly GCA_963971405.1). NCBI lineage: Eukaryota > Metazoa > Arthropoda > Insecta > Psocodea > Psocidae > Psococerastis > Psococerastis gibbosa. Next base: position 32,287,580 of record OZ020484.1, read on the forward strand.
ATGTACCTATGGTAACATAAATAGCCTACGAGTAACACCATAACCTGCATAACCTAGGATAGGATCACAGCCACCCCCGAAAAAAATCGTGGCTAAAGGCTTTGCATGCCACTAGTGACAATCACTCATAACAAAGATGAAATAATAAGACAAGATAGGGCGCACTGACAAAGGTCTTGCGGGGGTGGAGCAAAAGTTATTTACGCTACTGCTCAAAACGTGTAAATCCGGTGAAATCTCGGGGCTCCTTATAGTACTGCGTATAAATTGGAAAGCAAAAATTTCTACAATTTATGCGTCATAGGACTGTTATTGGCCGGAAAACTGGCCAACAGCCGAGAAATTACCCAACATTAAAATTTTTGGTTTTCTCTAACTTCGCCCCTAATTATACAACTCGAAAATTTTCTTCAATTTATGCTTCAGAGTCATATCATTGGTCGGAAAAATTGCCCAAGGACCAAGAAATAGCCCAAAGTTAAATTTTTGGTTTTCTCTAACATCGCCCCTAATTACACAATTCGTAAACATTTCTTCAATTTATGCTTCAAAGTTCTCTTATTGGTTGGAAAAGTGGCCAAGGGCCGAGAAATTGGCCAAAATAAATATTTTTTTGTTTTCTCTAACTTCGCTCCTAATTACACAATTCGAAAAATTTCTACAACATATCCCTCAGATTGCAGTTATTGGTTGAAAAAAATTACCAAGGGCCGAGAAATTACCCAAAGTTAAACTATTCGGTTTTCTTTAACTTCCCCCCTAATTCGAAAAATTTCTTCAATTTATGCTAAGCAGTAATAATTTATTTTCTGACACTGTTTTCATCATTCGTTCTAATATGTATGTTATGTTATGGCACAGTTGCATAACTTGATTTACGAAAAACAGCTCAAAAATGGTTATTTTCTGTAAAATTGGGGATGTCCGAGTTGCTCTCCATGCATGCTCATTCTGCGGGAACCACACATTCCTGGTACGATACATTGTATCATTATTCCCTTACATCTAATCTTACCTTTCAAGTATGGAGTGAGGGCACAACCTTCACAATTACCATTTTTTGAATAATAGGCCCGATGAGGTGGGTTTACGTATTGTGATAGAATTAACACTGAGAACTTACCGACGATGATTTCATTTTTCCTACATGGCTACATGTCACCTGGAGATTTCATGTGTGAAAAATAGGACTGAAATAGTGAGGGTTTTAAAACGCATTTTTATAGCATTAAAAAATCAATATAATTTTACAGTGGAAATACATTCTCGTGTCGGATTCCTCCTGATGACATTCGATAAGCTATCTATGGCTTCTTCAGCTGTTCCTCCGAGTTTTGAGATAAATAAACAATTGTTCCCTTCAGTGAAATAGAAATCTTTTCCTCTGGTTACAGCAGTATAAGTTTTTTTTCCATTATTCGGCTAAAAGTTCTGGAAATGCACCTTTAAATTTTCAATTCCAATGTGCTCATGTCACAGGGGAGCTCCTATAAATCAAAGAGGGGGGCGTGCCTAAATGTACATGGGAGCTGCCCAGAAGTTAGCTCTTGTGCTCATGTAACTTTCTGCTTAGGGCCAAAAATACGGATGTCAATTAGCCCCCCTTCTTTCCCTTTCACATTGTTTCATTGATGGTGTGACATAGATTTCTATTATAACGTCTACACGGAATGCTTCAAATGAACTAACAAACCTTCTTTAACGAAAACTTCAAAATTCTTCTGTTATCAACTGAGCTTAAGCAGATATTTAATGTTGATTAAAATTGCCAAAATCCAGCTTGAAATTACGCCCATTTCAAGTGCGCTTTCACGCGTTTTAAGTAATTTGCTACTAATGTAACAGATTCTTTTAACGACAAACTCAACCGTCCCACTCAGGCAAGGCAAGGGCACTTCATGGAGAAATAAAAAACTAGGTCCGTGCACAGTGCACAGTTCCAAAATCGTAACTTCTACGCATACTAAGTGACGTGCGTAGGGTAAGTAGCGACGTGATGTCCCCTTACTAAAGCCTGTGTATTGAGTCCAACTGACGTCATGACATTAGCGCCGCCCACATGTGCTTACCTTTAATTCATCACCGATACTCTTGGCCGGTACCACACCATGACATCCCTTATGAATAGCGTCTTTAAGGGTGAAAGCCGCGACGGAATTTTCTTATATTTAAGTTTACACATACTAGACACTATTACGCATAGTTTCAATTTGATATTTGTCATCCTCTCATTCGTCAAGTAAAATTATACAAAAATTTGAACCAGTCTTAAGGGATGAAAGCCCCAACGAAAAATTCTTATTTTCAGTTTTCAGACTTGGGTGAACCTTGGTTTTCAGATAAGGGGAAATTATTAGCCCACCTCTTCGACAAATTTTTCCCGTTCCCTCCTTTTTTGGATTGCTTCTTAAGGGGTGAAAGCCCCAATGGAATTTTCTTATAATTACGTTTTGTCTAACTAGAAACTACTATGAATTGTTCCAAATTGAGATTTCTCAAAATCACGTTCGCCAAGTTTAATTTGACGAGAATGTATCCCCCTCTTAAGGGATGAATGTCCCAACAGAAACTTCTTATTTTTCGTTTTCGTGCTCGGGAGAACGGTGGGAATCATACATAGGGAAATTATAAGCCCACCTCTTCGTCAAATTTTTCCCGATCCCACCCCTTTTGGATTGCTTCTTAAGGGGTGAAAGCCCCAACGGAATTTTCTGATAATTACGTATTCATATACTAAAAACTACTAGGTATTATTTAAAATTGAGAAATGTCATTATCTCGTTCGTCAAGAAAAATTTGACGAAAATTTGAACCACTCTTAAGGGATGAAAGCCCTAACGAAAAATTCTTATTTTCAGTTTTCAGACTTGGGTAAAACATGGTTTTCAGATAGGGGGAAATTAGAAGCCCTCCTCTTCGACAAATTTTTCCCGTTCCCTCCTTTTTTGGATTGCTTCTCAAGGGTTGAAAGCCCTAACGGAATTTTCTTATAATTACGTTTTGACACACTAGAAACTACTATGCACTGTTCCAAATTGAGATTTCTCAAAATCTCGTTTGTCAAGTTTAATTTGACGAAAATTTGTCCCCTTCTTAAGGGATGAATGTCCCAACAGAAACTTCTAATTTTTTGATTTTGTGCTCAGGAGAACGATGGGAATCATATGTAAGGAAATTAAAAGCCCACCTCTATGTCAAATTTTTCCCGTTCCCCTTTTTGGATTGCTTCTTATGAGGTGAATGTCCCCAGGGAATCCTCTGATTTCAAGATTTCGTCTACTGTACATAGTTCAGCGTAGTTTACTTTGAAATTTTTTGACCCACCAGTTCGTCAAGTTTTTCCAAAAATTAGGCACTTTAAAAAACTTGTAGCACCCAAAAGCCCCAGAGCCGACTCGTAAGAAAATGTTTTTTTTACAGACTAGAGACACATCCTAAGCGCCTCATGAGCTCAAACCTTCTCCGGAACTTCGTCAAGTGAGGACCCCCTGGCTCCCGGACTATTACGGCTGATAGAATTTTAGTGCCATACGATCCCAATCTACCAATCATCTAAGTGTCGATTCCGGACCAAGAGGACTAGGGGGAGTTTTGGCTCACGAATACCCTGATGGATATGAACGTCCCATATTGTTCATCCATAAGAAACTTGATAAAACCCAAGTTAGTTATTCGCAAATAGACAAGGAAGCACTTGCTATAAAATACGCCGTGGAAAAACTTCACCAGTACTTGATAGGCCATACTTTTACATTAATTACGGATCATCAACAATTAGTACACATATTTGGGCCGAGAAAGAAGAAACTACCGCCTCTATGTGCGACCCGACTACTGCATTATGCATTATTTTTGCAAAACTTCACGTTTAATATACGTTACAGAAAATTGGATGATCACGCCAATTCAGATTTCCTGAGCAGACTGCCGTCACCTTCTAGTGAACTTCCCAAAGATCATTTACGCAGTATGATAACCAAATTGATGCAGTAGAGTTACCCAATACCTCGTTGCTACCCATGCCACCTAAGGCCATTGCAACGGCTACATTACGTGATCCAGAAGGCCGAGAATTACTTTAAAAATTACGTCAAGGTGAATCTCTAGGAGATGATAGAGATGGGTTATACGCATTACAGTTGGGATGCGTTATGAGAGGATTACGAACGTATATTCCTCCACAATTTCGTAAGAAAGTACTAGAGGAACTATATGTTGGCCACGTAGGCGCAGTAAAAATGAAAGCACTTGCCCGTAGCTACATACACTGGAAGAAAATTGATTCCGAAATTGAAGCACTATGTCGCAACTGCATGGCTTGCGCTCACCATAAAGGTTGTCCTACGACGGTAGATACACAATTATTATTATCCAAAACAACCAAAGGAACGCATGCATGCGGATTTTGCCATTTACGGTACACAAATTTACTTAAGTATTGTTGATGCACATTCCAAGTGGCCTGAAGTGAACTTAGTACCCAATATGAATACAAAAACGGCCATTACAAGGTTCTCTGAACTATTTTCAATGTACGGATTACCAAAGTGCCTAGTAACTGACAACTCAGGACATGCGCGAATATCTCGCAACACGCCAGATACGGCATATTACTATAGCATCTTATCATAGTGCTACCAATGGGCTTACAGAACGGATGGTAGGAGCCCTTAAGCAGTGCCTCCGTTCACTCCAATACAGTAAAGGGAGCCCGGAGGAAAACTTACAGACATTTCTAGCATCGTACAGAAGGGCACCACATACGACTACTAGCATCAGCCCGGCCTTTGCATTTCTTAAGCGTGAGTTGCGCACTCCTCTGGACTTTTATCAACCAACGGAATCGCCAACAGTAGCTGAACGCACAGAACGTGAATTCCGGGACCCTTCGTACGCAGAGGGCGAAAAGGTGGTGGTTCGCGATTTTACAAACCCTTGGCACAAGTGGAAATTTGGAACAATAGTGGCAAGGGATGGTCAACTGCATTACCCCGTATTAATGGACAATAATCTCCATAAGAAACATGTGGAACATTTAAAATATGTGGGACAGGAAGTGCTGTATACACCATCAGTGCAAGCAACTAGTACACCACATAGCCAACACACAGCTATTCAAGAAGTGACTCCACAACGACAAAGTTTAAATACGCCGTTACCAGAGACTCCAAAACGGCAACCTTCAGCTACTCCGGTAACATTGTCGACGTTTCCACTTCCCATCGCTTCAGAGGAGCAATCACCACCCTTAGCAGTACGAAGAGGGCGCCGGGTCGTTCAGCCGCCTAGACGATTTGAGTGTTAAGTGCGTGTTATCTCTCCTCCATACTTCTATTAAGGCGGAGAGATGTTATATACTGTACATAATCAATAGATTAATCCTAGTATCAAAGGCATTCCATGTCACTGCCTGTATACACAGCAGAAGAGACCTAATGAAAGGCAGTGACTACTGTCAAGTTAGTGCAAGAGTATATAAGAAAGATGGCTACGTTAAAAAATAGTAGCGAAAGTAAATAATGTCAGTATTTATAATTATCTGGTCAATCCACGACACTATCTTACTCGAAAACATTGCCGACTTTCGAAATACCGCTCCCGATACAAGTGGAATAGCTCCCATACCATAGCCGAGACATCGAGTATCGACCCGAAGAGTTACAAACACTTGTCATAAGGATAACCACCGGGGATCAACCGTTCATCTCCACGTGACTTCTGCCCTAACCGCTGGTGTGATCCTGATTTCTCTGGCGACTGTCATATACCATAGGAAACGCTTAACTTAACTCTTCTGCCACCCGAGGACAATTATCCACATCCAAGGAGAAGGTCTCACGAGGGGCGAGGACGCCCCTTTGTAAGGGGGGAGAAATTACGTCCCTGCCAACTGCCAATGCTGGGTTCCCATGCTGACGGGGCAATCGTCTAGTCAGCAACTCAGGCCATGCAGCTGGGCTGGGCTGGGCTGCGGGCGCTCAGCAGAGTTATTTTGAGCCTCTCTGAGCTGAGCGGCATCGAAGGTAGGAGTGAAATTTTGGGTATCTTTTATAAAAACGAAATTATCATCTTCGGGTATTTAACTATATAGAATGGAGTAAAGCAAAGTAAAATATATTCCTCCAATAAATTATACAATATTTATATTAGTAGTTTAGTAGTTTAGTGACGTCAGATGAAAAAAGTCTGGTCGCGGCGACGGTTGTGGTGGATGTTTACAGATTTCATACACATAACCCTGCACCAAAAGTATAGGTTTTCGAAATTAGACGATTTAGAAAAATCTCAACTTAAATGGTAGGATTCGAACCCACAGTGCTGGGGCATCGTCTTAACCGCTGCGGCTATATGTAACGAGTAGGTCACCTATTCCACATAAGTTACTAAGTTTAATGTCAGTATTATATACTCGTACTGTACCATAAAATGCAGCAATGTAATTAAGTAACATACCGTACTGTAAGTAGACCTAATCTTGAGGTAGATACCTAGATCAACCTCTCCAGAACAGAGCACGGTAATATTGAGTCGAGATCTAGTACAGTAACACTATCTAAAAGTTACAGACAGTGCACAGTAACGTTTACAGTATATATTCTGAAATTTAAACTTACAATTTCACCTAGTCGTAATAATGGAATTAATTGAATATCACATCCCATTTTTTATTTTGCCAGATTATCGGGCTTTGGCTTTTACTCGTAAAAATTTTCCTTTCTTTCTATTCCTTATCCTTGCAAACAACTATTTACTTTCTCTAAAAATGTATATTTTGTGGTAAATAAACAAAATTAAAACCCCGTTGTTTCGAAAGCAAGTGGACCTACTTTTACTGTAAGTGCGTATTTTATAAAATAAACTACAAGCCCATAGAGAAAATTTACCTGTGAAATGAACCATCGTGAATAACGCTTGGCGCGATGCCTGTTACTATATCATAAAATAACTCTGAGTGCTATGCTGTCATTTCTGAGCGATACAGGTGAGTACGTAAGTACATGGAATTTCTCAGGTACAAGTGAGGAATTATGACTTATTATTAATGGTCGGCTTTTTTATAGCTTATAGATGATTAAAAATTATAATGTCGAAAAACCTAGTGCCGTACAAAAGTGGTCGTGCCGGAAGTTAGTGCAAATTTTTAATTAGCCGGTAATTGTAGAAGCAAAATAGTTTATTTATTACTATGTGCGGCATTTGTGTAATTCTTTTAGGGAGATACATCTACCTATTGAGATGGCGACCAATGTTCGACTTTCGGAAAATTTCTTCACAACTTCTCATTTCATGACCCCCTGAGCCTAAAACTACCCTCCGTTCATAATGTTATACATATATGTACATGATTTCCTGTGAGTTGGCGAGTATAGCCGCCAATAAATAAGCTTAACTGTGCCGTGAAGGGCGGAAGAGGATGCGTAGAACCATCCCAATGGCTGACGGGCACATGTCGAAAAGAAGCCGACATAAGCACCACAACCATCTTCGGACGGTATGGGCACCCTCTTTCCCAGTGGGGACGAAATTACTCACAAAGGAGGATGAACTTTAAAACCTTAAAGTCAACGGCATAGGATGTGGAAAGAAAGGAGAATCTACCACATTAAAGGTCACATTGACATCTCAAGCAACAGCGAATGATAGTATATGTCTCTTGTAAAAAATTCTGGAGGTAAAATAGTCCCCGTTCGGAGCTCCGTGTGGGGACTACACACATTACACAGAAGGAAG